>RCWM02000022.1:3347500-4547500 GCA_003667255.2 Euschistus heros | reverse complement strand
TAAATGCTAATAGGAAAGAAAAAGTGGGCACCTTTCAATTCAATGATGATAATTATGAATTCAGTCATCGTATGATGTGAAAACGTTTCAGCATGACAATATTACCTAGTTGAAATAAAAAGAATTTAGAAAATACATCCTTTGGTTGTATTTGTTGGCACTTGTGGTTAAAATTAACACACGAAATAACCTTCACAACTACAAAATTCCATAATAATCCGGCTGGTTACTGAGGAAAAACATTAAGAATTTTAAAAATAAAGAAATATGATGGATTTGTAAAAGTATGCACTAAGGTTTTTCAAAATCATTCGAAAGTTGTGTAGTACAAGTGTTTAAGATAAAGAATCTTTCATAAATTTTAAGTTAGCAATTCTTTCTATTGCCCCAACGCACTCATTGACGGATTTAAACCAAAATGTATCAACTGCTCTGAAGAACATTTTTCAAACTCACCTAACTGTATAAAATTCGCAAGAAACATGGAATTGCAACTAAGCAAGAAAAACCCACGATAAAAGCAGCACCGCGAAAAAATTTCAAAGCAACTAAAGAAGCATTCCCAACTCTCCCGAACCCAAAATCTCAGTGGCCTTCAAACACCTTCTCATCGAAAGACCATCAAAATCAGGAACCTTCGTTCTCTGATTGTTTTAAGAGAAATTAAAAACTTTTTTAGCTCATTTAACATTGGAAAAATAATTTCAAATTTTAAATGACAAAACTAAAAAATGCTGAAGACGGAATGTCAAAAGTTTTTATTTTAATAGAAGGATTGTTATCATTTATTGATTAATGGTAAATATAACAAATACTAATATATTTTATAATTATATGTTTAAATATGTTATAATCATAAATGTTTTAGAATTACTTACGAACTTCGGCTTCTCTAATTCTACCATCACAACCTACACTCATAACAACAACAGTACACCAACTTGTTACAGTTACACACTCGCACGTCTAAATAAATATTTTTACTTTACACAACTTACAGTCCTTTACCTAACAGATACTAAAGCGATACTGAAATATGTCTCGTACAAAACAAACTACTTACAGTATCTCTGTACTATAAACATAAATAATAAACAAACTCGTAAACATTTCTCCTCATTTCTGTTATTATTCTTTTATGTTATTTACTTAATCACTTATATAAGCAAACTCAATTTTATCGTAAATGGTAACAAATAACGATAAAATAAAATTCTGTATGTGGAATGCCCAAACCATAAAAGGTAATTCAATAGAATTTAATCAATTTCTACTCGAAAACAAACCGGACATTGTTTCAGTAAGTGAGACTCAACTAGCCCCAGGTGACAGATTTTCAATTCCGGGTTACAAAATATACCGGAAAGATCGTAACAGGCAGGGCGGGGGAGTTATGATATTAGCCCGCCAAGACATTAGTCACACATATCTCCCGGTAGATGGCCTTACTCACGTCGAAGCTGTCGCCATTCAACTCAGAATAAATAATAAAATTACCGCAATCATCGCTACCTATATTCCTCCTAATAAACTACATACGCCAGACTTAATTAAATTATTTAATATTAGTAACAATTTTATCATCTTCGGCGACTTAAATGCCAAAAATAAACAGTGGAACTGTCATAATAACAACAAAAATGGGAAAACACTTTTAAATATTATATCAAGACACAACATAGAACTCCATAGCCCCTCAGAACCCACATATATTCCATCTCAAAGCCGTTTTAAACGAGTATTATAGATTTAGCTCTTTCTAAAATATCAATATCTCTCGTTTAGTCTCTCTACCATGTCTCTCTTCGGATCACAACCCTGTGATCTTCCGGGTAAACTCCAAAGTTAATAAAAACAACACAGCTTCGAGAGTAAATTTTAAAAATGCAAACTGGCAAATATTTAGACAAACTATTGATCGAGAAATAGAAATAAACCCCGAAATTACATCCTCCTCTGACTTAGAATACAATATAAATAAATTCAGCTCAGCAATTAAATCAGCTATATCAACCACTATTCCAAAAATATCTCATAAATTTCACGAAAAATTCCCAATTCACCTAAAAATGCTCATCAAATTAAAAAATAAAATCAGAAAAAAGTATCAAAGTTCCAACAACCCAATACACAAAATAATAATGAATAGACTGAATTTATTCGTAAAAATGAAATTAAATGACTGGAAAAATCACAACTGGGCCCAAACTCTAAAAGATATAAAACCTGGAGACAAATCTCTTTGGAAATTCCACCGCATTTTTACAAATCGCTCTCAATGTATACCTCCTCTTAAAATACCGGATGGATTTGCCTACTCTGATAATAGCAAAGCAACTTTACTAGCGGAATATTTTACTTCCACATCTCAAATCACCAAAGACTTTGGCTCACCCCACCACAATCACTCTGTAAACAAAACTGTAAATAAATATCTTCAACAAAAGGTACCATCTAACTTCCCTTCCGTAGCACCAAAAGAAATAATTCATATTATAAAAAAGCTAAAAACTAAGAAAGCTCCGGGCGAAGACAATATTCCTACAATAGTTATTAAAAATCTCAGTAAGAAATCAATAATGCTCCTGACAAAAATTTTCAATTCCATTTTCCGCCTCCGACATTTCCCTGCTTCCTGGAAAACAGCAAAAACTATACCAATACCTAAACCAAATAAAGACCCATCAGAAGCCGTTAACTATAGACCGATCAGTCTTCTTAACATTATTTCAAAAATATTTGAAAAAATATTCTTGAAAAGGTTAAACAATTTCATATCTGACAATAATATCATGGTTAATGAACAATTTGGTTTTAGAAACCACCATTCTACAGTGGCACAATTAGCCAGATTGACAGATTTTATCACAGCAGGTTTTAATGAAAAAAAACATACAGGGATGATCTTATTAGACATCGAAAAGGCTTTTGACACAATATGGCATAACGGACTAATTTACAAGCTCATCACTTACCAATTCCCACCCTACATCATTCATATTATCCATTCATTCCTTTCTAATAGATCCTTTCAAATCACAATCAACAATACCACAACATCTAAATATTCCCTATCAGCTGGTCTTCCCCAAGGATCCTGTCTTTCCCCTACTCTCTTTAACCTGTACATATCCGACCTTCCTTCTCTTCCTTCAGTTGAAAGATCGTTTTACGCAGATGACACCGCCATTTACACTAGTTCCTACAGAATAGATACAATAGAAAATAGATTAAAATCATTATTCTCCAAATTCAATAAATATTATAAAAAATGGAAAATTCAAATAAATGAAAACAAAACTGCAGCAATACTGTTTACAAAAAGAAGACCTAAAATAGCGGATCATATCATTCTAAATAAAAATTCGAATCCCTTGGGAACAAACTGTTACCTACCTAGGTCTCGAATTAGATAAACGTTTAACTTTCACAACCCATATTAATAATAAATGCTGCAAAGCCAAAAAACTTATCAGTACAATGTCACCATATTTCCGAAGAAGATCCCCATTATCAACTCGCAACAAAATTATTCTATACAAATCAGTCATTCGACCATTACTAACATACGCCTCTCCGGTATGGAGCTCCACATGTGACTCCAATTACAAAAAAACTAGAGAGAATTCAAAACCAATGCCTGAGAATCATTAACGACTACCCAAGATACACAAAAAATAACTGACATGTTGCACGATCTAGGTTTTCAAACAATTAAACAGTTTATTTACTCCCAGACCCAGAACTTTTTCAACTCAACAATAAACTCAGACAATCCCATAATACAAGCAATAGGCAAATATAATAAGCTAACCTTAAGAAGATACGTACACAAACGAACTAAACACATACTACTAAAATAAAAAAAAATAAAAAATAAAAAAAAAAAAAAAAAAAAAAAATTTAATAAGGCATACTTAGAATTTATTAGTTTTAGTTAAAATTTAAATTTTGCAAATCAAAGTATTGTAAGAATTAATTTGTTCTTAAATAGTAATTAATTTTAATGCCCAAAACTTTAGCTTATTGTATATATTTTTCATTTATTTATTTTATTATTATTATTATTAGTTTATTATTTTTATTTATTTATTTTTTTTTTCTTTTTCTGAGTAGGTTTTTGTCAGTTTTTCCTACAGTTTTAAAAAGTATTCTGTTTTAATTTTATGAATGAAATTGTAGTGTGAATTGTTTTATAGCAAAACATGTACTTATACAATTATGTTACAGAATTGTAAATTGTTAAATTGCATAAAATAAAGCTCTTTTTATTATTATCTTTCTATTATTGCAATTTTGTGAGTTTAACGTATTTAGGGCTAAGGCTAGAATTAGTTGATAGTTCTGAGTTTTTTTTTTCCAAAAAAAAAAATATTTTTAGGGTAGTTTGATTTAAAGAAAAGTTAAAAGTTTTTTTTTTTTTTGTTCAACCACAACGGCGACAGAAAAAGTTGCGCTCGCTCAACATTGTCTTGTAGAATATTAATTTTTTTTTCAGAGACAGTTAATACTTTTTCATGAAAGCTTTTATTGTAATCGTTTGGATCATGAAACCCTTCAAAGAAATAATAAAACTATAATTTTCATATAAAATTTACAATTTTAATTTTTCATTTGTGGTATACTTCAAAGCAATCTGGATGTAATTTAACGTTACACAATTTGATTGTTGCTACCCTTATTGAAAATTTTAAATCTCACTACTCATTAGGGTTGAAAAATTGTTCTATTTATTGTTCAATGGATTAAAAAAACACAAAATTTATTTTAAAATACTTTTAATAATTACAAAACTTAAAGCTGATGCAATAAGATAAAAGAAATTGATAACTTAATGTCGTATATGCACAGCAGTGGACATAAATGGGTTAAGATTTCACTATTTCACTCAATATTTTTTAAGAGATCACCTATCTATATTTTTTTGTTGTGTTAAAGCTAGGATATAAACCTATAATATATTTTTTAAAGATACTTTACTAGACACGTTTAGATAACTTTTTTTTTATTAAAAAGAAAATGCTAGGTACGGTTCATACGGTGCGTTTTCATTATTTAAGAATACTATAGGTAAATATAAAAATACGTTTATTGTATATACATATTTCATAGTGTTTCAGTTACATTTTTTAAAATTTATTTGAAGCGTTTTTGGTAAGGTTTTATAATAATGTGGCGCAAAAGGCAAAGCGAGGAAATGAGGAACGGATAAGTGCAATAACCGGCAATACGGATGACTGGATTCAATGCAATTACTGTCAGAGTTAGATGCAATAACTGCTTTCCTCGGTGTAGGACCGTGTTTATGAGATAATTATACAGAAATTTACGTTTATCGTTGTTTGCATTCATCGTTTAATTACAACACTAAAAATAAAAGTACTTTAATATTACTTATAATTCTGTTCATAATAATATGTCTATTTTATATCTAGCGGCTTTATACATACTAACAATGTCATTAAATAATAATTTGATAAGGACTTAATTTATAGGCCAAAAAATAATAGTGAAATTCAGTTTTTTATTTTAACTTGTGTAAGTTCATTGTTACTTTTTTACTAAATTATTCACTGTTATCTTTATAATTTAAACCTGTGATAATAGTCTGTAAAAAATACGAAGTACTTTGTCCTCTGAATGCCCCCTTTACCCACAAAGAAAAATTATGACCGTTGAATACCCCTAGGAAACGAAGGAAAAATAGAAATTTTTTCATTAGTCTATGTTGTTTTTTTTGTTTTGTTTTCTTGTACAAACCTAGGAAATTTGTTCCAATTATTTTGCTTATTGCATATAATTTAGAAACTACTCTTTTTGTTGAAAAAATTATCCTGTATTAAAATATCGTGCAGCCGTTCAACCGCTAGAGCACGCTGAAAATGGTAAACAAATATGAAAATAGAGAAAATCGCTATTATCAAGTCTTGTTATCCATTTTACTTCAAGGTTGACCTTAGGTAAAATCAAAGGTCGCACTTAAAAATACAAGAAAATTATATTTGATATATTGCAGGTACCGGGATAAGTATTTTAGAAGATCTGTGCATGTATTTGACTGTTTAGAGAGGCACAAGTTTACAATATAATTTTTTTTTTTTTTTTAATATTTACTTTATTTTTTTTTTACAGTTTAAAGCAATGCTTACTAGTCCAGTGTTGAAGTAATTCTTTTTTTTTCCGTCATTAAAACCGGTTCTTGTTTGTTTGTTTTTTCAAATAATAGTAATGAAACTCGGCTTGTTCGAAAAATAAATAAAACAAATAAATTATAGTTTATTTCTTTAAGCAACTAAAATAAATATTAGTTTACTTCATTTAGCAATTTTCGTTGTAAAAATAAATCACAAGAGAAAATAAAATTTACATTTTAAGGACATGGGCAGTCCTTTTTGGGTCGTTTCGTTGACCGCCTGTGGGAAATCCCCATATTAATGTCCCTTTTCTATGTCCCTTAGATACCTTAAAACCGTTACCAGTAATATCTAGTCGATGGTTGATCTTTATTGCATAGGGACCAATAAAACCATTCCACAAATGAAACCTTTTCCGTATGTGACAGGTATATTGAACAGGTATACACCAAGAAAAAATATGGAACCCGAAAATATACTAATACTGATACATTTCCTATTGACATAGATTGAAAGCAGTGCGTCTCTAGACAAACAGCTTCATACCTTCCAAGATGATTGTTTCGATAACTGAAATATATGAATTTTAATTTTCAAAATCGGAAATAGTAAACCTAAGATTCGTATCCAGTGACTCAGAAAAAACAACAAATATGTAAGAGCAATAGATCAAGACATAAAAGATTTTCTCTTTTTAAGATACACTTCCTGGGGTATTACACCACGAGCTAAGTGGGACTTTTTAAGATTTACCGTTAATATGTGAATGCACTATTAAACTGTGTATAAATATAAAACCCAATTGCATTTAAAGCTTTCGAAGTATAACATTTATACTTGTTTTCTCTTTAGTCCCCCTTCGTCTATCTCGCTTTTAATCCTTTATTTAAACATGTAAGTATTCTTTTGTTCAAAATACAACTAATATACACATAGCAGTTCAGCTAGCATTAAAAAAAAATTAGGTTCAAGTATCAACAGCCCTTAGTCAATAGCTACAGTAGAACCTCTTCAATCCGACTTCCGCTAGTCCGACTCTTCGAATAATCCGACCCTTCGGAGGGCGGGGGGAGGGGAATATTTTCGCAGAATCTTTAATAGACAAGTAAAATTGTATGTTTTGTATGCAAATATGCAAATTGTAAGCAAAACGTCGAGTAAAATGTTACTAGTGCTGTGCTTGTCGTCAAATATTTCGAACTTTTTTTACGTTTCACCAAAATATCTGCTGCACTGCTAGTTCTAAAAAAAACAAAATTAGATTAGACTAAATTTAATACAACTTGAGCAGAAAATGAGGTTTAAGCTTAAACGAGACTAAGATATAGGCTTTCAAATGTTCTTAATTCTCTCAAAATGCGACGGATTTTTTTTTCCCCTTAGAGGTCTTTGCTCCATACGTCCTCAACAATGACGGTTAGAATTTTTTATATGTTAAAATATTTAATTCAGGTCCGAACTTAAGATGAAAGAGTATTTTAAAACTTTCTCTAAAATTTGGACTAGTTAGGTTTAATCTTTACAAAACAGCCGAAAGTGACATTATTACAGATAGTTTCCTGCATTAGTTTTTAATCATAATTTACAAATCTTGCTTTAAAGAAGCAACTAAAGCTTTCATCCGTAGTACTAAGACTTATTAACAGTAACGCTGTAAATCTATAATCTAATTTTGTTAGAAATCTTATTTTATATGACGAGCTATGCTTTATATTTGATAATTTCTAATCTTAAAATAAGAGATACGTTTTTATTTTAATTTAAAAAAAAAATTTAATCGATGGCTTAATGGATCCATTCATACATTATAAACAATAAGAAATAAATGAAAAGAGAATAAAAAAAAAAATAAAGAACATCATAATATATAATACGATATATTAAGTGAAAAAAACAATACAACAAATAAATGACATAAATAAAAAATCAACAATAAAATAAAATAAAAATATAAAAAAAAAACACTTAAATAATAGTAAAAATGAATATTAAATTATATTAAAAGCTAAACATCCAAAACGCAATCATACTTCATTTACGATATACTCACGTCTGAGATATCTCCGAACTATACTTTGTTGAAAATTTGAAGGGTATAGATTCTATGTATAGATTCTATGTAGGTAAGGTTTGTTGGAGACATAGTAAGGGGCACAGTAATTGTTCGATTTTTTCCTCTAAAATTATCAAAAGGGTGAGTAGTACAATTGTTTTTTATTTTTTAAATAGAAAACTGTAATTCTATGCCAGTTACATATGAGCTCCCGCTCCCAATTCCTTTCCGATAATATGTTTTGAGGTCACTCTGGTTACAAATGATAGGAAACTGGAATCCTACAGTAATTAGATCGTGTCATTATTTTTTTAATCGTTACCGCTGTTAAGACATTAGGTAATACATTATGAAGTTGCAGCCATGAAAATAATTCTGCGACTTAAACAAATTAACTGATATTGATTATCTAAACCTATTAGTTCCACGATTTACAAACTTCTAGAGCTCTAAATTTAAGTTTTAATAGAAAACTTGGTGCTTTTCTCTCTTTATCCATAACTTATTCACGCAGCAGTTCCCAGTTTACTAAAAGGCATTTCTCAAGCTTGTTGACATTACTGGTCAGATAAATCAATATTTCATTGTAGGTTGTTTCTCTAACAGTCGTCATGTTATTTCAGCAAAATGTAATGAACCTGGTCGAGAGAGGTAGTTAGAAAACACATCAAAATTTTGATAGGGTATCTTAAATTCAGTTGGAAGTCATTACAAAAACAAATATTTTCTAACGTTATATTAAATCAATATAGTGGGCAAGCATTGCTACGATTTCTATTCGTTAGCTAATTAAGCCTCAGTATGCTGTAGGATTTTATAAATCAAACACTAATTCCAAAATAATATATTGTTGGTAAGATCAATGCAAATGTTATGGCGTTTTAGAATTCGCTTCCAAATTGTTGGTTTAATTTTTTTTTTTTTTTTTTTTTTTTTTTTTAAACAGGGAATTCAATATGAGTTAAGATGGATATCGTATTCCTGTTATGGAGAAAGGTACAGAGCCGGACCCGGGCAAAAGCGACACATTTACAAACCAAAATGTCTTCCGTGGGTCCATTTATTTAAATGAACGTGTTAGAGGATTAGCATGTCTCATAATTTACAGGACCGGGCCCCAGTGGTTTAGTCAAAATCAATAACAGCATACGGGACACCTCTGAACAGAAGAATTTTAATAGGTTATGCCTTTTCAGATGTTGTTGGAAGCTTCAATAATTATATAAAAGAATGAAATATACGCTGCAAGAACGGATTTATGAACTGGTCAAAATGTCGTGATGAAGATAATTATAAAATAAGTGTAATAAGGGCAGCCTATCCTACAGGTTACCAACCTATTCTAACCATGTTGGGAAAGTCAAGATTCATTTCGTGGGCCGCCACGAAATAAATTTTAACCCACCCAGGTGGGATTCAAAACCTTCAGTACCGAGCGCGCTGAGACCCTCGCCCCAACTCGCTCAGCCATCGAGTAGCCAGCTGTTGGTATTGCTCGGATCGAAAATTTGCCAATAGTTTCCTAAACAGAAATTTAATGGAAAATATTTTTTGTTATATAACATTTATCCATAGACCTACCGTTTAGGAGTTATGTTGGTTTGAATGAAAAATGTTTTGCCTACATTTTTTAATTGTTGGGGCTTCTTTTGACACGCTCTAGCTCTGGATCGAAAATTTGCTTACAGTTACCTTATCAAATGTAGTAGATTATAGGTAGACATATCCATGATCTATTGGTTTTCCCAGTCAGGGAGAAATTGAGCTTTTGCAATTAAAAACATTAAAAAAAAAAGAGATAAAAATAATTCATTACAACCCATGAAGGGTTTAAGTTTTTGCAGCAAGTATAGGTTTAAGTAAGGATGGAGTATGTTTCCTGGCAAATGATTTTTTTTTGTTCAATCAACTACCTATTAATAATTCTGATGATTCATTCTTATCTGATTTTTTTTTTTTAAATAATTCAATTTAAAAAAAAAAAAAAAACCAGTACATTACGCACAAAATATTTAATAAGCGTAATTCCAAATCTTATAGAAAAAAAATAATGTGTTTTTAGTTTATTTTTAATACTGTTTATTTTTAATACAAATTTTGATGTTGAGCCGTCCCAAAACGGTAAAACAGTAGCTCAGCATTTTCGAATCAAATCGGTACTCGGAGCGAATTTTACAATTGGCAATAATGAAAATAGAAATATTTTTGAGTATGTGATATACTATTTATTCAACATATATATATATTTTTTTTTTTATTTAATTTTTTTCATTTATTGATATTTACAACTGTACAGAATAATATACAACAATTAAATGTGTTGACAGTGAATACAATAGCATGTAAATAACTTGTGAAGAACTACTCACTAGTAGCACTTCAATAAAATCTACACTAAAAGGTCTCTAGGCCATCTTCTTTTCAGACGCCTCGGAGGATTATCAGGGAATGGAGGAGGAAGCAAGTTGGGAGACTAGTGGATTGGAGTGGTTATGGAGCTTACTATGGAAGGATAGGTATCTGGTTTGGGCTAACTCAGCAACATATGGAACATTAAGGTCTTTATGGATAAGCTTATTGGTGACAAAGTAAGGGGCATTTAGGATTTTTCGAAGGATTTTGGATTATAAGGATTGGATACGAGATGAATTGGATGGTTTAGTAGAGCCCCAAAGCTCAACTCCGTACGTCCAAATAGGTCTAATAACAGTCATGTAAATAAGTCTTTTGTAATGAATTGGGAGGTTTGATCATTTGTCTAGTAAATGTTGAAGTAGTCTGTAACATATACAAATCGCTGTTTCTTAACAGGGCAGTTGCCGTTATTTAGGTAATTTTCTTATAGTTAGTGTTGAATTCAAGAAATAGGAAGTTTTAATGTATTATTTTATACTTAAAAGAAAATATTTCGATCTTTGTAATGGAAGCTAAGGAATATATAATTAATTAATTTCATGAATACTAATGGTTCATGTATAACCATTAATTTTCAAAAAATAATTCAACTTCTTAATGTTGTATGTACAATAAAAAATCAGGCAACATACGAGGTGTGATCAAAAAGTTCCAGGACTTTTTATATACTATGGGAATGCAATGTCTCACAGCGATGCGGTTGGCAGCATTGTATTGCCTGACTCAACAGGAACACAGCTGTGTTTGCAGATCAATCATAACATCACTGAAAGTAACATTAGCACAGTTTGTTTGAGGTTAGTTTTATAGAGTTTGGCTATTTTATGAAAATGAATGTGAAAGAAGAGCAACGTGTTTGTGTGAAGTTTTGTGTGGAACTGAACAAAACGTTTTCTGAAACCTTTTTGATGTTTGCCGATCATGCTGCCATCAGTGGTTCAAGAGGTTTAAAGATGGCCTTTTTGTGTAAAAAAACGCAATGACTGTCATTCCTCAGCCCCCCTACTCACCTGACCTGGCTCCAGGCGACTTTTTTCTTTTCCCGAAGCTCAAGAGACACCTGCAAGGACGAAGATTTCAAACAGTTGACGAAATTAAAGAAAAAAAATAACGGAGCTGCTAAACACCTTTACAAAAGAAGAGTTTTCTGGGGCCTTTGATCAGTGGAAACACCGGTTGGAAAAGTGTGTAGCTTCCCAAGGGGAGTACTTCGAAGGAGACAAATTTGAATAACCTGTATGTTGTATGAATAAATGTATAAAAATTCAGTCCTGGAACTTTTTGATCACACCTCGTACAAATAAATAATTAATTTAAAAAGTATTATTAAACTAAAAAAAATATTCCGAAGGTTTAAGTTTTAATTTATTACCTAAGGAATCGCTAAGGCTACTAAAACATTTCACTTGACACTAGATATAAGAGAATGCGCTGATATTTCTTTGTGCATTAGGATTGAAAAAACAGGATGTACATAATCATTAAAATAACTATGATAAATGATTAAAATCATTCTAGATTAACAAAAATCATCTTACAATAACGCAAAAACATTGTAAAATCGAGCTTTTGTCTAGCAAGCTTCGGTAGTTTGAAATCGTTGAGGCTAAATATCCCGAACTTTATTGATTTTTTTTCAAGAGCACTTTTGGGGCTAATTTATTTTCGTGCTCATTTGTGAACGGAATCATCAATATTAGATTTGTAAACGGATATGGTATTAAAAATCTCATTGAATTCACGCTACGTTTACCGAATTTTATTACATATTTATACAAAAAAATAAAATAAAATAAAAATCCGTTCCATCCATTCCGGAGAAAATCCGAAAATAAATTCTACAAACGCTTAACAAATAGGTACATTTAGCCTTAACACATTTTTTTTTATTTTCCATTATAGTCCAGTCAATCTTGATCAAAAATGGGCACTCAGGGGAACTAAAAATACAAGTTCAAATTTTTTTCAGGAATGTGTAGGAGATGGTCCCCTGAACAAGAAAAAATAAAGTCCCTCCAAATTCCGGTGCCGCTGGGGAGAGGAGGGGACTTTAAAAGTCCCATTTTTAAGTTTTTCGCCGATAATTCGAAAACGGCGCATTGCATTAAAAAAGTTTTTTAGTACAAAATGAAAGCTTATTAAACTTTCTACAAGTTTAGATATATACATTTTTACGACAAACTGGACCGTTTTCGTGCTACCGGCTCCGGGAAAGATGTTATTAAAAAAATAAATAAATTGTTTACTCATATGTTTCGTATATATATTTTTTTTGATCCTCACTTGTTTAGAAGTGAACATATATCATATCTCCAAGAATATATATCATATGTTGATTTACATTGAACACGTCGCAACTTACAGCACCTTTAAGATTTCAAAGAAAAATCTTAATTAGTGGAAACGTATGTTCCACAACATGCTTGCAAGTTTAACAAATTTTATTTTTATTAAGTACTTATTAACCACGATATTTACGTGTATGGGTGTAATCATATTTTGACAATTAAATCATTAGATTAACAATTACTTTTATCGAAGACTAACTTATTTCTGGATGGTTTTAGTAATGGAGGAATAATTATTGTACTTGGTTAGCATTCACAAGTACTCTGTGTGTTTGTGCACTAGAAATATTTAACAAAATTTATTGGCAACAGCTATTTCATCTTTATATGTACGTTGCATTTTTGTACCCCTATAAATTTTGAAATGTTTGAAGAAGTAAATGGTTAATTAGTTTTAGAAGGAGGAAATAACTGTTTTCTAAGGAGGCACACTAATAAGTATCTCTTTAAATATGGAAGTCTATCCACTCTTCCACCATTTGGCACAAGATCCCCGCATCTGTTCTAATAGAGAACTTCTCTAAATGTCCATCGTAAAGATGGTAAAGCATGAATCAAGTATTGTTCTGCTTCTATTTTCAGCATATAAATTTATTTGTTCACACAATAGCTTAATGCGAATTTTTTTTTTTTTTTTACATAATAACTTTATTCACAAATGTGATTCACAAATGGACAACCAGTGAATGTGAAATTACATTGATACAACAGACATGATCAGGCATGAGGGAGTCAGCACCCAGTGGTACAATCTCCAGGCGTGAAACTCGTTAAAAAGATCTAAATTATTAGCGATTAGACTAGGAGATCCCTCATCCACTTCCTTTTCAGCCTCCGTTGAGTTATGTCTGGTATCTGTACTGTTGCCATATTATGTATCTGTTTGTTAGTGTGTCCACGTAGTTTCTCATGAAATTGTCGATAAAGTTTATGAATATGGCTCTTAACTGTCGGAATACGTAAGTCTGTATGTAGTATATCGTTTGACACATAAGGAGGGGAGTCTTATCAGTCTTAGGAATTTAGATTGAAATGTCTGTATTTTCTGAATATGTGTTCTTTTGGCCGGTCCATAAATTTGCGATGTATACGTCCAGATGGGTTTAATCAAGTAACTGTAAATTAATGCGAAATTGAATCAATAATAATACAACGTTAACAGAAGGTAATAATGCGGTTTTTGGTTCCTAAGTAACCAATTCCATTTTTAGTCGATTTTTTTTTTTTTTTTCTATTTCTGATAAAGCCTTGAGAGCTGCACACTTTGTTTCGTTAGTGAGGGGTTTAAATAATAAAATTATCTTATATTTAAAATCAGAGAGAGGTTTATTGGTTATGTTTTTGTTCTTTTTTAAAAATTTTCTGAAGTGGACATATTCAGTTTTAAAATTTAAACTCCTCAATTTAAATGCTTTCCATCATCGATCTACGATTGAATATAATTATCATTTTAATAATAATTTGATATAATTTTAATGTAATAATGATATATACGCGAAAAAAGGTATCAAAACACAAAAACTCAGCAAATCGGGAATCATGGCAAATTCTTAATTAACACAGATTGAGTACCCATAGATTGCTATATGAATGTATAGGCATTCACCCTCCTTAGTTAAATGCAGTAAAAAGTGATTTCGAAATAGCGTCGGTTTTGAGTGGATGAGGGGAAAAAGGGTTAAAAATTGTATGTTTTTAGTTGTTTGATTAAATAAATCCGAAACCGTTACTTTTAGCACATTTTAAGTTTTGTACATTATTAAAGCAAAGAAAATTTGCATTAAATTTGGTTCTATTAATTTTTTTGCTCAGATAAATAGTTTTAGAGCTGTGGCGGAGGGAACAATTGAAGATATTCTCAAAGCTAGTTAAATTCTCTATTAGGTCCTACATATGAAACTTTGATTAAATCTCATAAAATATCCACACCAGCTCACCGAACATACCAAAATTGTCATATTTCGCCAAAACATACACATTTAGCGTACTGGCATCGGTATTTCATGGGATTTAATCAAATGCAGTGGAAACTCGTTATTTCGTCACTCGATTATTCGTATTATTCTGTAATTAGTCAGTCTTTTTTTTCTTCTTCTTTAATTGGCAACTATGAATAACAAACTAAATACCTATGTAATCCATTTTTCCCCTTGCTACATGGATAGTACAGATGTAGGATATGAAATTTTGAATCACAATGGAATTATAGCACAAGTGCTAAGTGCTCAAAATGGAGCTAGTGATGAAAAAAATGATGAAGATGACGTTTCTAATTCCTCCACTATTTCATGCAAAGAAGTAGAGGAAATGTTAACTAAGTCCATTGAATGGTTTCGACCAGCAATGTGAACCAGATATTTCACACCTGATGGGATGCGGCAAGTGTTTAGCTTTTTTTGTCATTTTCACTCAAATCCAATCTGTATAATGTTCATCTGTTCGTTTTTACATTCAATAAATTGCAAAAAAAATTACAATTATATATTTTAAAATGCTTTTTGTTACTTTACCAGTAAAATTCTGTAATTCGTCATTTCCGTTATTTCGTCACCCCCTCTCCCCCTTTCAAGACGAATTATCGAGTTTCTACTGTACATAGAATCTAATAGTGAATTTAATCAGTTTTTAGATGAAAAAAAGAAATTTGGGATCGGATAAACTATTTTGGAGTTATAGCGAAAAATGTGCCATAAAAACTTGAATTTCACAACAGAACGGGGTTCTCACCGTGCTGGCATAGGTATTTGCCATGCACTTAAGGGACTTAAGTTTCAAGTATGAGCTCTGATAATAAATTTAACCAGCTTTCATATGAAAAAAAGATGTTTTGATCTGACAAATAGTTTCGGAGTTATAGCCAAAAGAGTAGCGACACACGTTTTCGCGGAGAAGTGCTACTTACCGCAAATTAATTGTTCCCTCCCCACAGCTGTAAAACTATTGATTTGAGCAAAAAAATGTAATGTAATAATGTACATAACACAAATGTACATAACTCGGAAACCGTTACTGCTAAAAGTAACGGTTTCCGAGTTATTTAATCAAACAACCAAAAACATACAATTTTTAACACTTTTCCTTCTCCTCCGCCAAAACCTGACAGTATTTAGAGGAAGTCTTTTTACCAAATTTAACTAAGGTGGTAAATATGTGGCTGTTAGACAAATTGAGACGGTTGACTGTATGCAACCCTACTCTATGTACATAATGCTATCTTTACTATGAATTCACCGTGATTCTTGATTTGCTGAATTTTGTGTTTCGATGCCCGTTTTCGCATCGCTCAAAAAGGTAGACGGCTGATCGACGAAAAAAATGTTATATGCAAATAATATTGGTAATTTTATCTTCTTTATTTTTGCATATAGCTAACTTTCGAATACAGCTTATATTTTTTAAGTTATTTTAGAAAATGCAGAAAAAACGTCGAGATTATCCTCCAAGGCGCCTGAAAAGAAGATGGCTTCGGGACCTTCTAATTAAGAACTTTTATTGATGCGCTACCAACGGGTACTTGCTCTACCTACTATTATATAATTAAACTATAATATTCTACTGCTTTAAGTACCTACGCACTTACTTAAAAACCGAAAGTTTTTTTTTTTTTTTTTTTAATTTGGTCATGTGAAGAAAAACAATATTCCATTCTCTAAATTGATTTCAACAGAAAGGAAATATACTATCAATCATAAAATTATCTTCGGCTTTAGGCTCTTCAAATAGTTTGTAAGAAGTTATATCAATAGATAATTAATGGAAGTTGGAACAAAGCTATAGGTAGTTTCAAAGGTTATTTTCTATGGTGAATGGATCGCCGTGTATAACGATGTACCTAGCAGTAAATAATGTTGCCTGATTATAGCTAAAGAAAGTAATAAAAGCAAAATAGAAAGGTCTTTTGTTACGACATAATAAATACTTCAACAAATGGAGACTTACGATGTTTGTACATTATTAGGTGGCGCAAAGAGAAAATTTATTTCATAATAATTTTTGGGAACTCTTTTTGAATATGGAATAATAACATTGAACATACTTATATTGCATAATAATGGTAAGAAAAAATAATTAAATATTTAAATTGGTTATCTAATAAATTTAATATAAATTAGTTCCTAGAGGGGAAAATATATTAATAAATAAAATAAAAATAAATGTATACTTTGCTTTTGTACCTTTAAAATACGTTTTCTCAATGTTTTTTGTACAACGTTTAAATTGGTGTGTTTCTCGTCACCTTTCAAGTGCCTTTATTGCAAACATCATGTAATAACTGTTTTTGTTTTTTTTGACAAATGTTAATTGAGTGCTATCTTTATGGAACAACAATCCATACTACACACATTCATACATAATATGTTGTTTCTTCGTAGTCTTAATCTAATTCAATATTAACTTTATATTGTAAGCAAGACAGTTATTGACACCCTATCTTAAAAATTAGAAAAAAAAATTAAAAAAAAAAATGTTTAAAACCGAAAAAAAAAACTTTCATAAAAATTCCTCTTAAATCCTACAATTCAACTTTCAGTTCTGGCCGTATTTAAAATACCCGTAGGGTGTCAATAACTGATTTAACATCATTTATTATCACTACCCTGTGAAACACATTCCAGGATTAATGTTTGGTATGAACTTTCGTTGCTTTGCTTAATGATAGTATGAGAGTACACAAGAGTGAAAAAGTAATGATTTCTTATTCAATTAAATAAATTAGTTTCTGAGATGAAAGTAAATATTTTTAATTTTATATGTTTTCTTTTCTCCTCTTTATATATTAAACATTTATTTGTTGAATCGTGTATACAATTTCTTTTGTATAAAGAAACGGCTATTTCATTCTTTCATCAGTTTCTGAAATAATATATCTACAAAACACAAAATTTTGATTTTGCGTTTTTTATCTCCAATACCTCAAAAAATAATTTAGGATACTTAATATTCTATGAGGGTTATATTATAAATTACAGAAATCCCAGAAGCCACAGTCTTTGTATGATTTAACATGGAAAAACAAGTATTATATGAACTAGAACGAATTTCGTCATTCTGGTGACCTAACCTTCACTCGATTATAACTATGAATGTTTTTGTTGGAATATTTTTTTAATAAATATAGTCATATTTTTATAGATTAGGGAATTATTGGGCCGAAATTAAAATAGTATTAGTTAATTTTTTTTTACTTCGTTGATATTTACAATTGTATAGAATATACATATTATATGAAATGATTCCAATAGCATGTAAATAAGTTATAATGAACTACATACTAGTAGCACTTGAATATCGGGAATCGACCGAGAAGCAAGTTGGGACTGTATCCGAAGCTGTATCAACTTCTAATGGAAGGATAGGTTTCTTGTTTTGGCCGAATATGCAGCATATGGTACATCTAGGTCGTTATGGGTAAGCTTATTTGTGACATAATAACAAGCATTGAGCATTTCACGAAACAAAGTGAATTCTAAGGATTGGTTACAAGATGACTTGAAAGGTCTGAAGGAGCCCCAAAGCTCAACTCTGAATGTCCAAATGGGTCTAATAACTGTCATGTAAATGTCTATTGTAATTAACAGGAAGCTTTGAGCGTTTGTCTGGTAAATGTTGGAGTCGAAAACGTCAAGGATTTTCTTGTCTATTTAGTCTTGTATGTGTATTCCAAGTAAGACGTTTGTTTAGATGGAGTTCTAGGAAACAGTTCTATTTAACAGGGATCAGCGGGAGTACTGTTTACCCATTAATGTACTGATTAGATAGGAATATTAGTTTATTTAGTAGAAGTAGTATAATACTCTCCGCGAGGCAACTCATTAGTGAGAAGTGAGAATGGAAGTATTCGTACGATGTACGAAACCAAGAATTCCGAGAAGAGAACACCAGAACCATTTATCTATTATAAGCTACTCCAATGATTTGACATTTAACATAGGTTGATAAAGGAACCAGTTGATGCTAGCATGATAATATAGGAACAATATAATCCGGAATAGCTGTCCCTGATTTAAAATAGTGTATGGTATTAATTCCTTATGCCTTTAGAACTGAAGATGAATACACTATTCCAGACTAATTCTATAATAATAATAATAATAATAGAATGTAAATATTCGATGTTATTTTAATCAATTTCCCATGATTAATAAGCAGTTCTTTCTTAAATACAAAGTGAATAGGGAGATTTGAGATAGGAAATCCGATGATAAGCTTTAATATCATTCAAATCTAGTAGAACAGAGGGAATGAAGGGGACTCCGTATTATCCAGGGGACACTAAATGAGATCGGAAATAAACTTATTTAATCGGTCCCATCAGGAATCGATGATATTCCAAGTAAATATTAAATGCTGCTCATCTCCTAACATTGATCTACAAAGCCAACACGATTAGAGGTATAGCAAGATAGTACTCACTCTTGTGAGTACAAAAATTGGACTTATAAAAATCCATGTTAATTTTACGCTTCCTGCCATGGTAATAAGATTTCATGATTCAAAATCAATTATGATCGCTTATCTCCTAATAAAATAACCAATATATTATCCATAAAGAATTAAAACTTTATGTGATGAGATAATATAAATATGGTGGAATGATTATTACTTAAGATAAAAGCGTCCATGTTAATTACATTTTAAAAGGTAAGCGTCTGTTTACCGCCCTTTCACCCTTTCACGTTGAAAAGACAGTTGACTGATGGTTGCCTATTAAAAAAGTATGTTAAAATACTAGTATTCCAGACCCAGGTAAGTCCAATTTCCATGTTATTTTTTATTTATTTATTTATTTTTTAGTAGATTTTCCACTAGATTATCTTTAGGCGAGGTTTTCTTTCAAAAGTCGTTAAATACATTGAAAACTATGTGAAAAATTTAATTATGAACGCTGCTTATTTAGTTTTTGAGTATGTTGTAAAATTTCATTTTTCATCTAATGAGCCTGTTGGCCATAACTTGGCCGAACCTATTTTCTTAATAACAGCATCTCAACTGGCCTTTTTTTACTACCTATGTTAACATTTTATTATTTTTTACGTTTGTTGCAATTATTCCATGCAAAATTAATGTTTTCATTTTAATAACTTTTTATGTTTACTTAAATAAAGCCTCGTTTCTTTCTTTGATTGCCTTTTTCACCCAAACAACCCAAAAATGTTTACAAGCTTATTGAACTTGTACAGGGTGTCCAAAAAGAGTATCGGGTGTTTGTTAATTCGATAAAACAAAAAATGCTAA
Source organism: Euschistus heros (assembly GCA_003667255.2). Taxonomy (NCBI): domain Eukaryota; kingdom Metazoa; phylum Arthropoda; class Insecta; order Hemiptera; family Pentatomidae; genus Euschistus; species Euschistus heros. The sequence goes on along the minus strand of RCWM02000022.1, from coordinate 4,527,314 downwards.
AATAAAAAAAAAAGAAAGTTTATTGTTAATTATTACAATATAAAGTGGAAAATTATTTGGAAAAGATGATGTTATCTAAATGCTGACCGTTATGCTGCACTCTTTTTGGACACACAAAAACTCAAGAACGTGGTTTCAACAAGATGGGGCGAACTTGCTACACATCAAATCAATGGAGCTGTTAACAAATTATTCCCTAATAAGGTCAATTTGCGTAGGGGTAACATCAACTGGCCTCCCAGAAGCCCCGAGATTAGTTCACTCGAATATTTTGCATGGGGATACCTAAAAAGTAAGGTCTATGAGAATAATCCGACGAACTGAAGCAATTGAAGGAAAACATCAGGTCAGAAATGGCAGCAATATCGAGAGCTATGTGTCAGCATGTGATCGCCAATCTTAGTTCCCGATTAGAAGAGTGCCAGCAGCATAACGGTCACCATTTAGATAATATCATCTTTTCCAAATAATTTTCCACTTTATATTGTAATAATTAACAATAAACTTTTTTTATTTTATTTTAAGCAGTTTTTGTTATATCAAATTAACAAATACCCGATACTCTTTTTGGACACCCTGTACATAAAATGAAAAAAATATATATATTTTTTTATTTATATGTTACTATCCATATTTTCCTCAATCCAGCGAGAGTTTAGTTGCTTGTAAAAAAATCAGCATTGTTTCATAAACATACAATCACATGATTAATGGAAATAGCAAAACAAAGAATAATGTTTTGCTTGGTTATCGGTCATTGTGAGGCTATCTGTTGGGAGGGATAAAAGGCTTTTGAGACAAATGTTGCCAATTAGGAAAGTGAAACATGGCCTACTTGAGTGTGGGAGGAATGTCTTTATAAACAATGTATTGTGTATATCTGTCTCCTAGTATATAATTTGTAAAAAAATAAAAATAAAAATTATAAAAAAAAATTAAAATGATAATAAATAAAATAAATCTTATTTATAAAAGAGAGATAATATTAATTATCTACACTATTTTTATTACCACCGTTACTTTTCCCATTTACATTTAACAAATCATCATTTAGTACTGCATAAAATAAACTTATTATTGGAATAACAATACATTTCATTCATTTAACAATAATAATAATTTCGAGCTAGGATGATTAAAGAATCTCAACTAATTTACAGTTCTTTATAAGGATTAAAAAATAAATACCAATTAATTAATATTTTGGTAGAAATTTCTATTAAAAAATGATCTTGTTAGTTGGGGCTTCAAGTCCTTATTTTAATATATAAGAGATGTGAAGCAGGTCTATACGGAATACTAGCTCATTTCTCTTGCCGGTTCGTGTGTTGCATTCTTGTAACCAAAGGAATATTAAAAAAAAAAAAAAATTTTAGCTTCATTGATACAAAATATAAATCGTTCAGGATCATAACCCGTTAAGTCTTCTTTTTTCGAAAAATATATTTATTTTTTCATGTAAGTTTATAAGCATCTTTACCTATGGCTTAAAGTGAACAGTAAAAAACCACTAGATCCCAACAAAAATTGATTCTTAAACGGCCTTTATCGAATAGTTCGATTACAAACTGTTTAGGTTATGTACACACTCGCAGTTTTCAGTGGATTCTATTATGTGAGTTCATAATATTTGTCACTTGAGGAAATCATGATGACATAGAAGGATCAATACAATTATGATTGCTGAATTAATTTCCACTGCTATTGGTTTTCTTTTTATTTGAAATATAGTTTCGAATGTCAAACATTTATCATTAGTTTTAAAAACATACAAAAATTTCATAGATTACATAATTTTGTTACATATTTCATATATATATAATGTATAATAAATAAAACAGTTTTAAAAACTCGATAAAAAGCAAAAAAATACTGAATAATTAATTTTTGGGCCGACTTTCAAAACAAAACTCGTTATGTATGTCAAATACAAAATTTTGGTAAACTGCCACTACATTTATAAAGTGACACCTACATTTAAAATAGTATAGTTTTTTTTAACTTTTAATGATTACTATAGTCTGCCTCAAATGAGGGTAATAAGTAATATGGGTGGTTTTATGATTCCATTCACAAAATGAGCACAGAATTAAATGAATAAAAAAAAGCAAGAATAAGAATTATAGAATATATAAATAATATAAAGAACTATACAATAAGATAGATAAACTATCAAGTATATAAAGTGAAATGAATAAATTAAAAAAAGTCATTATAAGTGCTGGAGATAGGGAAATGAATCTCTGAGTAGAAATTCCTGGCAGTGGAATCAAGGAAGGTTCTTTTAAAGTGACCAGAATGCGATGCTCGAGGATAACAACTCATAATGTGATTTTCTTTTCCATTTATAATTTAAATTAAATATTTATCTATTTGTATATTTTTCTCTCAAAACGTTTCCAGTATGAAGAGGTAACTGGTTTTAAACTAAATATTCCAAATTTTATGTACCTCGTGTATAACATTACTGTACATCAGTTGTAATTTATATGGTGTTACACTAAAAAGAATTAATGGGTAATTCATTGATTTTGACTATTTTACACCACAGTATCTCCAAATAAAATCAGTTTCTTCCTGACTAGAAAAAAAATCCACTATCCACTTGTTCTTGAAAGCCTTGCCTCTACCTGCCACAGTAAATATCCTGTTTGTTAATTTTTTGGGATTCATGCGGGCCAGGGGTCCATAAAAGGCCAGTCACCTTTTCCTTATGCATGTCAGGATATCCTCCTGGTGTTCATATAGCTCACCATTGTGCCGTATCCTGTAAGTGCCATTCTCTTCCCTGACTGGTCCTAGTACTCTCCTCAGGATTTTCCTCTCCTTGATCTCCATCTTCCTGAGTGGGCCCTATCTAGAATCTTACTTTTTTTAACATTTGCTTTTAATATTAGTCATTTATTAGGAATGTATCTGCCTCAAAGATGGCTATAAGTAATACGAATGGCTTAATGGATCCATTAACTCCATATGTACTATAAGAAATAAAAAAAAAGAAGAGGAAATAAAAGAAAAAGTAAAGAGCCTCATAATATATAATACAATAAATAAAGTAGGAAAATAAAATAAAGAACCGCAAACCACACAATAAATAAAGTAAAAAAACAACAACAAAAACAAAACAAAAGATAAAGTAAAAAAGTAAATAAATAAATAAAATAAATAACATACAAAAAGAGAATAAAATATATAGATAGATATAAAACAACAAAAATAGTAAAACAAAATAAAATTAAAATAAAAGTTAAAAACACATTCAATGTTTATTTATCAATCATCTAGTTCTTTTATATCTACTGTTTCTGATATAGCAGATAGAAAATTTTCGATGGAAGCTAAATCAACAGCTAGAGAGTGTCGAAAAACCCTAACACTTAAAAATTGTTGGCAAAACGTGACTTTTTCCATTCAAACCAATATAGCTCCTACAAGGTAGGTCCCAGCTACAAAGGTTACATCAATATTCTGAATTAAATATCTGAGTAGGAAACTGTCAACAAATTTTCGATCCAAAAAACACCGACAGAGCTAGATTTAGAAGATTTATCATTTTTAGCATTATGATCACATTTCTTTTATGTATTATATTTTATATTGTATACAGTTGTAAATATCAATAAATTGATTTAAAAAAAAAAAAAATGTAAAAAAAGGGTTGGCATGCTAAGACGCTTTAAGATATACAAGAAAACTACTATAGTTCCCAGCCAAAAGAAATATACATGCCAACAAAATTTAAAAAAAAATAAAATAAAAAAATAGTTTAAACCTGATTCAAAGTCCTTATAGAACAATTTAATTCTCCGATTTCTACCACATATAGTAAGAAGTAGACGATAATTGGTTCAATAACAACTTTTAAGAGTTCAGAATAGATGCTTAAAAATTAACTTTTTTGAAATCGTTCCTTATTTAAATCAATATAGAAATTATATCCAAAACTTTCTTCCTTTACGGTTGTCTGTCATTTAAGTAATTTTCAACAAATAGATTCAGGAGGAACTTGATGTTTTTCACGCTTAAAAATTACGCTTCACCCAAGCGCTTCCGATTGGTTAGCCAACTGTGAGGGTTTGCTTGCATCTGCTGAAACTAACAACAAGGGGGTGGATCCTCTTGCCTTTTGTCAGGCAGTTAATTTCGAAGCAATTCCCGCACAGTGTTAGCAAACATCAAACTAGGTCGTATGAATCCTGATGATGGAACATCATCGACGAATATTGATCACATCATTACTTCGAAACCACTCCAACTACTCTTCAATATATCTTTTAGTCATAATAGTATTTATATTAACTAGCAAACTTTTCTTTTATTTTCAACCGTCTTCAAAAAAGAGGTTATCAACTCGTCTGTTTTTTTGTTTTTTTTGTTTTTTTTTATGAATCTATTTCGTTCGGTAGGTAATAATTCAGAGGTGATCCCATTAATATTTTATTGAAATCAACTCAGCGGTTTTTAAGATAAATCAAACAAAAACAATTAATAAAAAATAGCTGTTTAGTCCAGTCAATGAGTGCTGAAATGAGGGGTGTAGAGTGCATGGAATATGCGATAATTTTTGACTTCATAGCTTCGTTAGGAACACTTGTAACGTTAACGTGCTGATATGGGCATTTAATGGGACTTGATCAAAATTTCATATATAGGTTCTTATAGTAAATTTAAGGAGCTTTCAGATAAAAAATATAAATTTTGGATCGAACAATTTCGGAATGAGTATCAATAAACGTGTATTTTCAGAGAAGTGCGACCCCAGATAAAGAGTGCCGAAATAAGTGGTTTAGAGTGCATGAAATATGCGATAATTTTTGACTTCACAGCTTTGTTAGGAGTAGTTAGAAGGTAAACATATCAAAAGTCCCCGCCCCTGGGGGGTGAGCTGAAGGTGGGGGGGAGGGGAGAAGGACCCAATTTTGTTTTTCGATTATATCTCGAAAACGGTGGACTCTAGAAAAATAAGTAGCAGATCAAATTTAAAGCTCATTAAATTTCCTATAAAATTAATAAAGTAGAAATTCCAACGGTTTTCGAGATATACGTTATTAAAAATCGACAACTTTAGAAATAAAAAAAATGTTTACCTCACTTTTTGTTAAACATTTGAAGCAAATACAAGAAACATATAAATGAAATTAAAGTAAATTTAATGCTCTACAATTTTAATTCTGACGTTTTTTCTGAGAAACGATTGTGGAACGTAATAGAAGCAAAAGTTTGACAAAAAGTGAGGTGGCATTTGTTTTTTACCGAAAAGTAACTATTTGCAATAACCTATATCTCGTAAACAGTTAGAATTACGACAAATTTATATATAATACATTTTATAGTGAATTTAGTGAGCTTTTATGTTTATTTGAAACATATTTTTCTAGAGTCAACAGTTTTCGAGATATTATGGAAAAACCAAAAAAATGGAACTTCTCCCCTCCCCCCCCCCCCCCCCCTTTAGCTCACCCCCAGGGGCGGGGACTTTTAGTATGTTTACCTTCCAACTATTCCTAACGAAGCTATGAAGTCAAAAATTATCGCATATTCTATGCACTCTACAATATGTTTATTGACTGGACTAGTTATATAACCTTTCACTATAAACACATTCCTCCAGAATGACTAAATCTTAATTATTAACAAAAATAATTTACTTATTCAGTCAACTCTCGATTTGTCGAACTTCAATAAGCCCAATACTTAAATAAGTCGAATAAAATCTACGGTCGTAAGAACATTACCCGAAAAGTCCACTTCAAAAAGTCGATTTTAGGCAAAAAAACATAATTGTGTAAATGAGTCGAACTGAAAATAACGATCAAAAGAGGGAATTCTGGGACCACCTCTATGAATCGAACTATTGAAAGTCATCACCTTTATAATCGAACTCAAATTCTAAGAATTTCATGGGTAATTTGTTTTCCTGTTTCCTGTCATTGTTTACGTTTTAGTTCATAGGCACACTAGTCATTTCATTCACATATAATTCATGTTCTCACTTCTTTGATTTACATAAAAAATGCAGTGTTATGTTGCCAAATATGTAGTTAAAAATTGTAAATAAATGTCATCAAAATGTATCAATAATTGTAATATGTAGCATAAAGATTAAAAATGTATTTTTACAAAATTTACAAAGATATTTACTATTAAAAAAAAATAAAATAAAATAACCAAACAAAAATTAAATATTTTACTCCTTACATAATAATGTGTTATTCATCAGCTAGATCATTTTTTTCTATTTCTATACAATTATTACAAGTATATGTACTATGTTCATTGATTGCATTGAAACATTACACTTTTTACAATTCGTTTTTCTATTTTTTTTTCTTGGGCACATCCCACATATGCCTTTTACAATATTTTCTTTAGGTCGCGTGGGCGCCTGATCTGTAATTCCTGCAAGTCACAATTATTTATCAACTGATTATTTACAATTTATCTTCTCAACTGGCTTCTTATCGAATAATTCAAGCATTTCAGATCCACGACTCATCACACCAAATAATCAGTAATGAATCGAAAGAAATTAGAAAATTCGCTAAGTAAAATGTAACGAATAAATTGCACGAGAGATAAGCTGACACTGTGGAGTGTAGACATGGCAACTTTCAGTGAAAATCTCCCAATATCCAGGCCACCTGCATCCGTTTTTCTTAGAAACCGAATATTCTTATTCCCAAATGTCCTAAACTCTGCTATACCGAGCGACAGCGATGAAAGTTAACTTATGACGGCCATACTAAATATTTTTTAGAAGGTTGAGGGAAAAGCTCACCTAGCGACCAACACCGGGTTAAGTTGTTTTACAAAACTGATTCGCGAAGTGGAAAAAGGATAATAAAGTTAGGCGGTTCGGAATTCCGAATTCCGCGCAGTTCTCTTTCAACAATCCTAAAGAATAAAGAAAAGATCGCCGCCACTGCTGGGAGATGGGATTAAAATGCCTTTCTTTCTTTAAACCGACTCTATTACTACCGAAGTATGTAATAATGTAAGTATCGATAATTTCGTGTTTTGTGATGTAATTCTCTTTGTATCGAAGTAATTAAAATATTATTTTTTGCTTTTTAGTTTAAGTTGGTACCTGTAGGTTTAATCATGAAGTCGGTTTTATTTATTTTTTTAAGTTCTTTAATTATGAAAAACAATTAAATTTATTACGCTTCGATCATATGATGTTACAATCACTCGTTTTATCAGCAATAGTTTTACACTTAGTAAGACATTGTGCTGTGTATGGGACTGTCTCTGCGGGCCTCGAGGCCAGACTTTAACGACTAATTAATTGCTTCTGTACGATCTATCTTCCGGATCCCAAGGGACGACTCCATTTCCTGGGTTTATGCGAAGTTGGAGTTGCTCCTTACCTCCTACAGTCACCAGTATTTTCGAAACTCACTCTTGTACCAAATCAATCCATCTTAACGTCCATCATAAATCTCCGAATACCTTGGTTTAAATCTTCTTTCCATTCCCGCAACACCTACTCCAGCCAATCAGATTTGTATATTACGGCACTACATCGTAGTTTACATCATTCTTGATCCGGCAAATGTCCCCGTGGAATTCAATTTTGTCATTCTAATACCCCTACTTTTTCAAAGCTCACCTCTTCAAACATATGGCATATTCAGGTCGTATATTTACGGCTTTAATGTTTTCTTCTTTTTCTTTCCTTCTTTTATTAAATAGAATTAAATAAAAAAAAGAAGAAATGCGATTAAGTCAGAAGAGCTGAATTAATAAATAAAAATAATACACAGGTCTCCTTATAATAAACTTGCATCCCCCGCTGTGGCTTCTCCCGCTCTCAGAAGTAAAGAACTTAGATAATTTAAACTAATAATTGAAGTTTTATTTGATTTATCAATAAAACCTTGTATTGAAGTATGCAAATGAGCATTAATTATTCAATGATATTTTCACGCATAGCAGTAATTTTTAAACTGGTTACAATTGCAATTATTAATTTTAATGTATGAGTTGATAATCTATATGGAGAGAAACCATTAAAGAACTCTTGGGGATAATGGACTGCATTATGACTGCTTACAATTAAAGGCCCATGAATCATATTTTAACACACAATATCAAAAAGCAGAGGATTGACATTTTGATTTGGTTATAATTTTTATTCGTCAGAAATAATTTAAAGTTTCCTATTTGGATTTTCATTTCTAACCATATTAGTATATGACAGTGTGTTATACCTCGTTTAAATTTTTATTATTGTAAACTTTATTATTGCAGTACCTTCCTAAAATTAAAACCACACGTTACTGCCACTCAACATTGCAAATTTAAATGCTCATTGTCGAAAATTTTATTATTGCTAAATCTAGAACTATAAAGATAGACGTAGTTGAAATATGGTACAGCTGGGTTCAGTAGTTTTCCATTGTAAACTATTGCGGAATGGACAGGGATCCCTGTGCCGCACCACCTCTTTAAATTTTTTTTTAATAATTTAATAGAACATAGGTAAATTTTATTATAAATTTAAAGCTCTATATAACACCGTACTTTTGTAACCCACCATGTAGAATGGTGCTTGCCACCTATCGACCAATTTTTAAACTTAGCTTTTATCCGTATATTATCGCTCTTTTAATAACAAATTAACAAAAACTCAATCCATTTTACTATTGCTAAATCTTCCTGTAACTACACAGATGATCAGATTAAAATTTGTAATAGATTGGTTCAGTTTTTTTCGTGGTTAGTGAACACAAACGAAAAAATGGCTTGTCCTTTTATACAATAGTATAGATTAAGGTTATTCTTAACACGAAATTCAGAGTCATATAAAATTAAAAGATATTGTTATGTGTAGGGCTGTGAAATATATGCATTTGCATTTATTTCTTTTAACTAACTAAAACATCTACTATTATCAAAATATATATGTTTTGAGGAATTTGGAATAAATTTAAGCTAATTTTAATTTGCATATTTGTGTATATTTTGCCTTAAATGAATATTTTTAAATATTTTGAACTAGACTTGCATATTTATCTACATATCTGGCATATCAGCATTTGACATTTGAATATATTTATGTTTCCGAGCAGAAAAAAAATAAAATATAGATAAAAACCGAAAAATAGCTATAAGAACTCCCATTCTTTTTTTTCCCGCCTAATCAATGCGTTTGTATGTGTCAAAGTGCTGATTCTTCGGTTTCAGCGAACTTTCGATTGTATTTGCTTATCTCAGATTGTTTAATCCGATTAATTTCTCGTTTATACTTCGCTCCAATACATGGAATATTATGACTTCACTATTTCACCCATTTCCTTTCCATCATTCCATTACAGTCTCCCACACTGTGTTCACCGAGATATATCATTCGTAAGCTGTTCTTTTGGTTTAACCTAAAATACAGAAAGTCACTCCTTAAAAGACAAATGATCTTTTTGGAAAGTACGTAGGTAAGCTTTCAAATGAGACTTTCAGGAGTGATGGAGATGGTTTATATTTATATGATGTAGAGTGTAGAGCGTTTCAAATCAATTTTGAGTCCCAATAAACGATCTATTTTGTTTGAAAACCTGAAAAAGAGGTTCTGCAATTCAAATCTACAACAGTGAATAAGTGACATGAATAAGTTGGGAGAGTTTCTTTATTGTCGTTGTTTTTGTGTTTGATGTATTTAGTTCTGTTTTAAAATATAAGTACCTTTACAAATTCCTTTTAATGTTCAGTAAAATTAGAAGTGTGTTAAAAAAAAATAAAAAAATAAAAATAAATAAAAAATAAATAAAAAAATAAACAAATGTAACTTAATTTGCAGAGTTCACTTTTTCCCAGAACTTATTAAACTTTGGAACCTTTTCGTTTTTTCTATAGTTTTTATGACTCATTTTCTAATAAATTGTTTTCAAGTTTTCTATTGGTGGTTTTAAAACCATAATACGATGTAACCTTATTTTTTATTAATTTTAATTGAATCAGGATCGGGACCGGAGCTTGACCCGCGTTATATCCGAACCCGCGGTATAACGAGCCGCGTTATACCGAGGGTCTACTGTATATTGGTTGTGATTGTTGTTTAAGTTTTCTGGAAATCAATGTCATGATTTTTCTCGTTTTTAATGTTCCGTGTTCAATGTGTTTTATTGATCTTTAATAAAGGTTTTTAACATTTGTTTTTGTTTTTTAATATTAGTTTTTCAATGTTTTATTCCTAATGTTCCCCTTTTCAACACAATTAGTTATTTAAACTTGAGTTTGTGCTTATGTATAGGTATGTATTGCGATTTTTTTATTTTTCTAATAATGCAGATAGATGCATATTTTCGGTATTTGACTGCATATTTTACCCAATATCTCTGCATATAAAGGGTGTTCGGAATATCGTTGGCCAAAAAATTATCTCGGGTAGGGAGGTTCATTTTGGACCTATTTAAGGTCACTTACCTATATACAAAGTCTTACGGTTTTTTTTTTATGAATTTTTTTGTAAAAATGGCCAAATCCAAACATTCGTGCCTTATAACTCCGTTGTTTACTGATATATGAACGCCATTTTTTCTTGTAATTACTAATACATTGTCCATTTAAAAAGGGGAGATCGTTAAATCTTGTCAAAGGCAAAAATAAAAATGATGAACTTCAAGTTTAGGTTCAATAAAAAAAAAAGTAAGCGCAACAGCCAAATCCAAATTGTTTTAAAAACTTCTCTATTTAATACTCTTTTTATTTTTTATAAAGTAACAAAAGGGTGCCACCAGCGCACACTGACAATAATAATGAATCGAATCATATTTTTTATGCAAAACGTAACAAATAGTTGTGTTTCTTTGTAGCATAGGTTAAACTGCATATTTTCTCTTTCTTTCTCAGAATTTCGATTTTATCAGAGTAAACGTTATCTACATTTTTGTAAACTAAATTAAAACTAATTTAGTTTACAACTAATTAAACTAATTTTAAATTATTCATAAATTTAATTTGTAGAGTATCACAGGTATTGCTCAAAATGATCTCCACTATTTCTAATACAAGCACGATATCTTCTTCTTATTTCTGTGGTAGTTGTTAAATTCTTCCTTCATTATGGTAAACGCGGCATTGGTTTTTTAAATAAGTTCTTGTTTTGAAAAAGCCCACTACAACTTACCTGTAAGAGAATGATTAAACAATTGTATCCCACAATCCTGGATAGGAAGACGGGGTCCAATTGAGTGGCCAGCACGGTCTCCAGACTTCACGCCACTCGATTATTACGCCTGGGACCATGTCAAAGATTTGGTTTATAATGAAGAATTGTTTTCAAGACAACTTATTCAAAAAATCAATGCCGCATTTACTGTAATGAAGGAAGAATTTGTTTTAAGAACAACCACCACAGAAATAAGAAAAAGATATTGTGCTTGTATTAGAAATAGTGGAAATCATTTTGAGCAATACCTGTGATACTCTACAAATTAAATTTATGAATAATTTAAAATTAGTTTAATTAGTTGTAAACTAAATTAGTTTTAATTTAGCTTACAAAAATGTAGATAAAGTTAACTCTGTTAAAATCGAAATTCCGAGAAAGAAAGAGAAAATATGCAGTTTAACCTATGCTATAAAGAAACACAACTATTTGTTACGTTTTGCATAAAAAATATGATTCGATTCATTATTATTGTCAGAGTGCGCTGGTGGCACCATTTTGTTACTTTATAAAAAATAAAAAAACTAGATCTTGCAAATGATATTTTTTAAAAGAGAATTAAATAGAGAAGTTTTTAAAAAACCGAACACCCTGTAAATGTGCATATTTTTCGGTTTTTATTGCGTATAATTCACAGCCCTAGTTATGTGGCTTTATAAGCTAAAGGTACCTTATAGTTTAGTTCAGCGAATGATACACAGCTACCTGATTCGTGTTTCATTTATTAACATTTGATCAATCTATTATAATCTATAATCTATTATAGATTCAATTATAATCTAAAATAACTTTTCATAGTTTAGATATTTCTTACTTATCATAATTTTTAATTATTTGTTTTATCAATAAAATCTTATATTAAAGTATGCAAATGAGCATTATTTCTTCAATGATATTTTTACACATAGCAGTAATTTTTAAACTGGTTACTATTGCAATTATTAATTTTAATGTATCAGCTGGTAATCTAACTGGAAAAACAATAGTAGGGAACTCTCGCGGATAATGGACTGCATTATGATGCTTAAAACTAAAGGCCCATGAATCATATTTTTTCACACAACATCAAAAAGCAGAGGATTGGCTTATATCATAATGTGAATACCTGAACACATATGTGATGTGTCGGTACCAAAATTTTTCGATTATCGATACCCCGGTATCGAAACCAAAAAATCCTTCCACAGCCTCCTATAGCCACGGTATTTCGGTATCAAAATCGATGAAACAAAAACAAAACAAAAAACGTTTCGTTTATCGTCATTCTGTAGTGAGATGGGATCCAAATTAATAATAACAGTAATTTATTATTTTTTCATTTAATTTTTAGAAATATGAAATGCCTCTTCCTTGTGCGCCCATTTTATTTAACTAATTTTAAATTTTAACATGCCAGATTCTATTATTAGTGCTGAACAAGATAACTTAAAAAAAAAAAAAATTGATTTGAACTAGCTGTGATTTGCTTGGTTTCATACATTTTTTATGCTTTAATAGAAAATGTATTCATAAACAAATTTTGAATATGAACCGTATCTGAACAAAATTATGTTTCAAAACGAATTCAGAAAGGTTTTATATTAACTTGAATCAGTGAGTCCTACAGTAATGTTGTGTGTGTATATATATATATATATATATATATATATGTGTGTGTTGTAAAGATAAATTATAATATCAAGCAAAAGTTAGATAAAAACTGACCTATATTTTGGAGGGTTGGTGATTCTATCAAGTGTGCTGGCTGGGGTTGGGCCTTTGGGTCAAATATATTATTCTGAAAATAAATAATACAGAAGTGGATCTGAGGGAATTTTCTATTATTCAAACGCCCCTGTAGATAAATTGTTCTTTATATAAACAGAATTTAAATCAAACCGTCATATGAATTGTAAATCTGAATGCTCATAACGGAGAATTCACACTTGATTAAAAGTGAATATTACAATTTATCCCTATATAATACAGTATCCCATATTGTTTATATTTTTCTACCGAGAAAACATATATCTGGTCATTTAAAAAAAAACATTTGGGTTGGTTTTAAAAAAGTTTATTGGTAAATATTTATTGAATTAATTATAGTCTTTGTTGCACTTATTTTCATTTAAATGTATCAGTACATTCATTAATTTATGTATCAGTTACTAAATGAGTCATATATATGTATATATATATATATATATATATGTATATATATACTTTTTTTTGTTTTTTTTAAGAGATACGACTATTAGCTGTGGGTCTATAGTTGTTTGGTGTTTTTCACATTCATTTCGACAAGCTCTTGCTCTGTTGGTGTTGCTTGGATCGAAAATTTGCCAATAGTTTCCTGATCAGAAATTTAATGGATAATATTTTCTGTTCTGTAACATTTATCGCTAGGACCTAATGTTTAGGATTTTGGTTTGAACGATAAAAGTCACGTTTGAAACCGTTATTTTCTCTCAGTTTTATTTCAAATAACCACTGATGGTCAATTTAATTCTTAATAGATTACAATGAAATAAAAAAATTATCTTTATTCTGGGACGTATTGTCCCCTAAGAATAACAAAATTGTGTATCATAAAATTGTACAATGGTCTGGCATATATATTTTCATACAAAGGTATTTATATAAGAGGAACATGAGACATGCGAATACAGTCTATTGTAAATAATTGTATAAAAAACTTTAGTGAATAAGATAATTAAGAAGGAGAAATGATATAAACAAAAAAAAAAAATAATATAAAATAACCATAAGAAAATAAGAAAAGATATATACAGAGAATGAACTTGTATATATGTACATTGGATGAAGAAAATATTTACAGATACCACGATATATACTTATACACACTGCACTTATGCACTTATATACCTATACACGCAACCATACACTTGTAATAAGAATTGTCGAGATAATAGACAAAATTTCTTTGAATAGGAAAAACATTTAAAGTAAAAAAAATTTGAATTTTAAAACAAATAAAATGATTATTTACCATTATGGAACAAATAAAAGATTTTCATTATATAAAAGAAAATTTATGAATCAATTCACCGGCATCAAATTTATTCGATTTGACCAAATTTAATGATAATTATTGTTCATACTGACTTGCATCAGACTGGGATGAGAGGAGATATTGGAAAAGGAGTGTTTTCAATGAGCCTAAGGAAGGGGCATGTCTTATTTCAGGAGGAAGAGTGTTCCAGAGGGTAGTGGATCGGGCTAGGAAGGAGTGCTGGTATAATGCTGTTCGATGGAAAGGCAAGTATAGGTCAGAGGAACGTGATCTTGTTGTGAATCGGGAGTAGAAGGAAAACTTAAATTTCAACAGATTATAAATGTAGGATGGGCGATGGTGATAAATGACCTGATAAAGGTACAAACCTAGGAAGTATGATTTGCGGGTGGATGGGTAGAGCCACTTCAAGTCCATGTACAGGTGTGAGACATGGGAACGCCTCGGGGTTCCGAAAACAAATCGAACGAAGCAATTCATAATTCGTTTTAACCTGTCTCGGAGTCCCATAGAGAGACCACCAAACACCACGCTACCATAATCAAAGTGAGGAAAGATGAGCGAGGAAACTAGGAGTTTGCAACTATCTAGAAGGAATAGATAGGAACGACGGAATAGATAGACATATCCATGATTTATTGTTTTTTCCAGTCAGAGAGAAAATACTATTTTTTTCTATTATTATTATTTTTTTAAACTTTTTTATTGATTGTCTTTTTCAAATTCTAGCCATTAATAAATCAATTGAAATGCGAACTATTAAGTAGTGTAAAACGTTTTGTGGATCAAAGCACTTCATCTTTAGTACCGTTTTCAAGGATAACAGCAAAATTTGTCCAAAATGTTTTGAAAGAATTAAAAAAATAAATAAATAAATAAGTGTTATAAAATAAAAAAAAACGTACAAAAGCTACATTGAGAACAAAATATACAATCGAGCTAATGTTTTGTTTTCACAAGAGTATTGACACAAGTAATCAAGCGTTTAAACGGCCTCTTTGTTTGGTGACGATAACTTTTAGAGAACATTTGTGACATTATTGTAAAATCATTGTTATTCTTTATGTACTTTAGCTGTATACTCCGCTTCTCAGAAAATGTTTCCCATAGAATTATTTAAAATTGATCCCATGCATAGATTAAGCTTACGGAAGAGTTATAAAAATACAATTGGTGCTACTGCAATGGCAATACAATTTACGACTCATCTTAGCACTGTCTTCACTGATATCTCCTGTGTGTTATCAGGAAATAATGATCCTTTCATCATCTCAATCACTTCAATCTTTTATCACCAACATTGGTGAATGGTGTAAACAAATGGAGAATTGAAATAAATCCAAACAAATCTTATCAAATAAGCTTTACTCTTCGTCTTAAAACCTCCTGTCTTACAGTATACTTCAATAATATCCCACTGATCCCCGTTAATCAGATCCGCTACCTTTGACTCCATCTGGACAAAAGACTCACTTGGAATCCACATACGAATCCTAAAAGATAAGAAACTACTCGTCGTTTTCAACAACTCACACATTTACTAGAAAGGCGTTCAAAGCTCCCAATAAATTACAAAATACTTATCTACATAACAGAAATTAGACCCATTTTGAAATACGGTGTTGAGTTTTGGGGTTCCACTAAACCTTTCAATTATTCTCGAATCCTTCGTAAAATGCTCAATGCTACTTATTATGTCACAAACAAGCATCCGTAAAGATCTCAATGTTCCATATGTAGCTGATTTGACCCAAACCATACAGCTGTACTTTCAAAGTAAACTATGAAACCATTTACATGTAATTTACGTGTCACTGTAATCAAATTTACCTGTTTTATATAATGTATACAGTTGTAAATATCAATAAACTTAAAAAAAAAAATTGTAATACTCGCACATAAATCGAAATTAAGGAGAAAAAAAAAAGAAACATGTTGCATACAAAAACATAACATTCGTGGGGAAACATTTCAAGTTTTCAGTAGCATTATAAATATATGAATCATTGTAATATTAATTTATATTAGGTACAATTAAACAATTAAATGATAAAAAAGCCTTCGGAATAGACAAGATAGACTCCCGAATGATTAAGAAAATAGCTGAAACCTTTCCAAAATTGATTACAGTTATTTATAAAATCCTATTTAAAAGAAAGAAATTTCCTTTGAACTGGAAAGTGGGTAAACTAGTTCTAATTCCCAAATCAAATTCATATTCCCTTAGACCATTGAGTATACTTCCTGTGATGGGTAGGGTTTTTGAAAAAATATTGAAAAATAGACTAATGTACCACCTAACGACTAACGAAATACTTGACAGACATCAATTTGGATTTAGACCACAATCAGGAACTGACCAAGCCCTCAACGAACTGACTGAACAAGTCAATAACACGCTCCACCAAAAAAGTAACTTATTAGCAGTTTCTTTAGACATTGCTGGAGCTTTCGACAATGCTTGGTGGCCTGCGGTTCTATATAATCATAAAAATATGACTGCCCAAAAAACATATACAAAATTATTCAGATTTATTCCACTGACATAAAACTTACTGTTCAGACAAACTATCACTCCATAGAAAAGAAGATGACTTTAGGAACTCCCCAAGGATCTGCATTATCACCAATATTATGGAACGTACTAATTAATACAGCTTTCGAAACAGACTTACATGAAAATACAACGTTACTAGCATATGCAGATGACTTACTGTTACTATCAAAATATGCAAAGGATATCGCACATTGTCATTTGATGCTGCGACATTATTGGTGGTTTTTTTGCCAGTTCAATTAAAAATTGACGAACTAACGACATAATTTAACATTAAAAACAAAAAGACAAGATATAAAGACCTAACATTAGACAAAATCGAAAAAAACACAGACTGCAAGTTTCGGATACATCCAGCATCAAATTTGTGGACTACACCTAAATGTTATTCAGTTAATACCGACAAAACAGAAATCTATACGGACGGTAGTAAGGACAGCGAAAACGTTGGATGTGCATGGTTATTGAAAGCTGAAGATGGCAGAACCATAGAACATCAATATAAACTCTATAAAATGGGTTAAGGCACACCCTGGAATTGAAGGTAACGAAAGGGCCGATTACCTAGCCAAAGAGGCGGCTAAAGATGATTTGTTACCTTCGTTTAACAAAGTTCCCTTATCCTATATAAAGCGCGACATAAGTTCTGATATGGCTGAAAAGTGGGACCAATTGTGCGTGACCTAATCAAAGTCACCAAGCTTACACAGATTTATACCTCACATTACACAGAACAATTACAACCACATTCAAAGTAACAACTACAAACTGACACAACTAATGACAGAAACGGTAACTCTAAACAATATCTCAAACGATTTAACATAATACGATCTGACATATGTAATGAAGACGGACAGACTCAAAATTTTAGACATGTACTTTACGAATGTAAATTATTTGAAAGACAAAGGTTTGATCTAATAAAAAGTATTATTATCAAATATGGAACATGGCCAGAGACAGAACAAAAGTTGTTTTCTAAATTTAAGACTGAATTACTCACATTTATACGAAAAATCGACTTTGACAAACTGACAAATGATGGGCAGCGAAGGTAGTTTCTTGTTTTTTATTATTATTTTTTTATTTTATTTTTTTTTTCTTTCTTTTTTGTTACCTTACTAGGCTGTGCTAAACTTTGTAATGACATTGTAAAACATGTAGTATGCCTATAAGGCATGGAACATGTAAATAAATAAATAAACAGTCCTTATATGGGGGTACCATATAAGGAAAAGAAAAAAAAATATATGAATCAGTTATAAGGACTGGAATCAGGATTTGAAAATAAAAACCTCATTAAATAAAAAATAAAATAAAATAAAGGCTTAGCGAACCCGAAGGTTCGATACCGACACCACCAACCGTCGACCGCACACTTCCCTCCCACCAACTCCTCCAAAACACAAATCCCCCAGGTCGGCCCCGACGCAATCCTCCCATCTTCGTCTCGGTCTGCCCCTCGGTCGTTTACCTGGCGGCTCAAAACTGATTAACTTTTTTCGGAAGTCGATCATTATTAAACCGAACGACCTTACATGCCTATTTTAAGCTATTACTTCAACTATATTTACCGGATATAACTCGTGCAATTCCCTTCCTTATGGGAAGCTTTCTAAATTCTCCTGTTTCTTCATCCTATTTTGGGCCAAATATTCTACGCAGTTCTCAATTTTCGAAAACTTTAAGGCGTTGTTCCTCTCTTAACGTCAGCGGCCATGTTTCGCATCCGTAGAGAACTGTTAGTAATATAATAGTTTTGTAAATCCTAATTTTTAAATTTTTAGAGAGTAAGCGCGAACTAAGTAATTTTGCGACCGAGAAATAACAAGTATTATCGGTTTTTAACCTAGGCTTTATTTCTTCTTGAATTTCATTTTTCCTCGATATAATAAACCTTAGATATTAGAATTGCTCAACGTGTTCAAACTTTATCCCCGAAATATCTACATTACTAAAATGTTCACCGTTTCTACTACTAACCATATATTTCGGTTTATCAGTATTAATTATTAAACCAATTTAATATAAATTGGATAAAGTCACTTATCAAGGAAGTAAAAACAAAAATAAGCTAGTTAGCTATAATTCAACAATTTGATAGAACTTAAATTTTCCTAGATCGGGTGAGAATATAAGTCGATAACCATTGTAGGAATCTAATTGAAAAACCTCGATTTATATTCGGGTTATCAGAGAAATTAAGGTTTTAGATGAGGAGGAAATCTTTAGTTAGAAAAAAAAGTTAGAAAAAAAAATGAAGAGGGTTGGATCGACATAAAATAAATTGAGGGGCATAATCGAAAACAAATTAATTTATAATTATTATTATGGCTTCATTTTAAGGTCCATTTTAATATAAAAGCAAAAATCGCAATAAGCCGAATAAATAAAAGTGTAATAGAATAATGGAATTATCAAATTTCGAAAAACGAAATTAAAATTTTAAGGAATGTGATAATATTGAGATGGGCCGATTAGTAGGCGATTTGGGAAAGCCTACGCTTAGAACGGGAAACTTCGACGCTTAGAAATAGGTTTATTCATTCATAGAGTTTGTTATTAAATCCAGAAATAGGAGCTCATTTTTTTTTTGTAATAAATTATCAAACTTAAAGAAAGTATATGATGTTAACCAAAAATTAATTCGATAACTTTTAAAATATTGCATAAAGAACTTATGTGACCTTCTACCTTTTTTTCATCTCAGTTTTAGTTTTGTTTCATGATTAAAAAAATATTAATTCTTTATTGAAATGTAGTATAAATTATGTTACAGATTGACCCGTTTGTAAAAAAATAGAAGAAAAAAATAAGATAAAAAAAAAAACTGTAGCTTCATATACAGACAGCTATGAAGCTATAAACGAAGCCCCTCGAACATTGCCGATGTCACCCGAATTCCAACGGAAGCAATGACCGGTTTGGCCGGTTTGTCGGCCAACTAATCAGTCTTGCTACCAGCCAATAAGTCGGTTCGTGACTAGTCGGCCAATTTCATAATCGGCCCATCACTAATATTGTTCATTGCATCTTACATTCAAACGCTTTATATTTCTACCAAAAACGACTTCATAATGTAAATTTTATTGAAAAAATAGATTCATCATATTTTTATTTTATTTTTTCGAATAGCTCAATAAGTGTCTCTATCTCTATAAATCTATAATAGATGTATATATATTTTTTTTATCTCAGGCGGTGTGATAATTAGGAAGGAGTGGTTTGGCCTTATATTATTTAACAGAACTATTTTTTTTTGCATGATTGTTTCCACCTGAAAATAGCAACTTAACGTTTGAGTTGGTAAATCTCCTAAACGGTTGGTGGGAGCGGATGTTTAAACCCTCATTTGGAGGTACAAGTCGATACCTCTCAAACGGGTCGTGGTGAAATCTTTTTAGCTGGGAACATAACCTAATTATGTCTTAAAACGAAATTCCTATGATTGTACTTTTAAATTATTTTGTTACAAATGGTAAAATACTCACTCCGAAATTTTTTCCAACACAATAAATAAAGGACTGTTCCTTTATACGCAAAAAAATTAAAGTAATCTGTCAATTAGCTGTCCATAAAAAATAATAAATAAAAATTAATAAAATGCATTAAAAATAGAAAAATATATACTTAGTCAGATATTGTCGGAGAAACATTTTTGAAAATCAATGAAAACCTGTTTTGTACTTGCTTTTGGTGTATGGAAATTGAATCTGAAATTCATTGTTAGTTTAAAAAAACCTTTCAATAGTTTTATGTGCGTTCTCCTGAATTCCACAATTTCATTCATGGCTCTTATTTAAAAACAATTTATTTAATTTCTCAACATGACATATTTCTTTTAAGCCATCAACCATCTTAATATATTACGTAGAACCAGAGATGAAAAGTTTATATAAAAAAAAATAAAATTAAATAAATAAGCGGAACGATATTTTCACAGGTTTCCAGGAGACTATTCATACAAAACCTCCCACATGTATTTTATATTTTTTTTTATGCAGATATTATTAATAAATTCGTTTGTATCGAGAAAATAGACGATGTATCTCTAATCAGTGTTGGCATTGATTGGCTATTTTTCCCCAGAGCTGCTCCCTCAGCTGAATCACTGGTAATATTCAGTAGAGGCTAAATGGGAGCGCTATAGCCACAGATGCTGAGGACCTGAGTCGAGATGCTGGTCATTACCAGACTCAAGCATAATTTTATATTACAAAAGATCTCGAGGCCATTGCCGTTTCAACCTTCTGGGAGGGTTATAGGGATGGTTAAGACTGGATGGAGATTGAAGAAAAATGTTAGAGAATATTGTGTTTTTAAATGAGCCCCAGCCTTGCTGACCACAAATATAATTTAAATTTCAGCTAGTAATTCAGTGATTTGAAAATAATCATGAAGTGTTGAAGAGTTCACGTCAAAAATTTAAGATATTGTGAAAAAAAATTTCCTCAATATTTCGGGTGGGACGTTATCTGCTTAAGTATTAAAAACAAGCAGCTGGTGTTCTTAACTCCTGCTGATAAGACCAAATGTATTATGTTATTTAAATCAGTTGTCAAGTCTGAATATCTATAAAGTTCAAAGCTCATAGCTGAAAAGCAAACTATCGGCAATAATCTACAAAAAAAAATAAAAAAAAAATTGTTTTCATTATTTTTATTTTAATTCTGATTCTGGTAGTAAAGCTGAAACTATTGATAGACTAAGAGCAGATATGATAACCTCGTTTTATTTTATTTTTTTTATGAAGGAAGCTGAGAAAATGATCTTTAAGAGCGTTACCCAGTAATAATTAAGAATTTTTAAACGAAATATTTATTAAATATAATAACACCTATGCCTTTCTTTCGCCCTGTAGAAAGAATGTTACCCTATACAGCTATATTAAATTAATATATTAATTATATTAAATCGCAGAAAATTGTAGACTATATATTTTAGAAAAAAAGGAGTTATAAGATATAATTAAAAATAAATAAAAACAATTAAAACTGTATTTCGAAATTTACAACTTGAAGCGAGAATGAGGATGAGGATGGCCAGAAAGGAATCTGCAGAATCTGCATTAGCAAAGCAATATCCATACAGAAAGCCATCTTCAAGATGAAACAAGTTAAATTAGTAAGTATGAATTATGATTAGTAATTTGATCCGTGTGGTTTTATTAATATTCAAATAACAAATATAAGATGAACCGGTTTATATTTTATTTTAACTAGTCCAAACCAATGATCTGTTTTTAAATCGCGATTAATGATTAATATTCACGATTAACAAAATTTTGATAGCGATTAATTAATCTTCATCGGTAATCACGATTATCTTTTTAATTGTTAGTCAGATGAATTCACCTTTTAACATCACAATTATTTAAATGATAATGATTTTAGAAATATTAGGGTGTTGATTTTTTAAATCTTTAGGGAAAGAACAACGAAAGTTTCTGGTAAATAAGGAAAACATTATATTCACCAGGCCACAACATCAAGAAAGAAGACCTGAAAAGCCTAAGAAGTTGTAAAAAGATAGCGGAAAGAGACAGTAAAAGAAATGTAGGGTGACACCTTTTACAGTAAAGACATCGTGGAAAGATGGAGGTAATCCAAGGAACGAATAAATTGAAGCGAGAATGAGGATGAGGATGGCCAGAAAGGGAGAGTCTGCATTAGCAAAGCAATATCCATACAGAAAGCCATCTTCAAGATGAAACAAGTCAGCGAGGCTAGGCGAAGGGAAAACGAAAATGGTAAGGAAGAAGGGCAGTTAGGGCCAAGATATCCTCTATCCTCTGAAAATGTTCTCAGAAAACAGACAAGGATTCTTAAATACTGAATACAGTGTGAAAAGGTAAACGATAAATAATTTCACTATGCCAATGTGATGATGGATGAATAACATATAATGAGTATATATTTTATACATAACGCGATCCTAAATACTCCTAATTGAAGGATTTAATGGATGAAGGGGTTATGTAACAAAACACGATTTAGAATCATTTATTTTTAAAGTTTTTACACATATCATTCAGTTTACCGGTGAACTAATTGGTCAAATGCGATACGTTTTTGGGAATTCGAGAGCATTACACGTAATTTGATAGTAGGAGAAGTTAGGTTTTTAACTTTCCTTTTACTGAATCACAATATTTTTGACTAGGAAGCATGTTCCAATGAGTGAGTTCCTTTTGACTCTGTTTCTCCTAATACGAAATTAAAAAAAAAAAAAATTACCTGGATTTGACCGATCTTGCTCGGTTCTTCTCGGCTGTCAAAATTTTGGTTTGAATAAAAAAAGGCACGTTTCAAACATCTACCTTTAAGTGCAAGAGCTTTTTAACATATAATATGTTTTACCCGTGACCTTATTTCGGATCGAAAATTTGCAGAAATTTAGCTTATCAGAAATTAAATGAAATACATTTTTTGTTATATAAGATTTGTAGCTAGAGCCTATCGTTTAGGAACTATATTGGTTAAATGGAAAAAAAAGTCACGTTGTAAACCCCTGTTTTTTCTCAACCTTGTTTATTTCAAATAACCATTAATTATTAATAATTTAAAATCATACAGGTAAGCAGAAAAAAATAAAGAACTCAATGGCACAGACGGTGAACAGGATTAAGATATTTAATTTGAAAATTTATCTCCTACAGATAACTAAATCATAGATAAGCAAAATAAAAATAAAAAAATTGAAAACATGTGAGCTTTGACGGCCAAGGAGGAAATTCCTAAAACCGACTGGCTAAGGGTCTATTTTTTTTTTTTTTTTTTTACATTTTCTTTTAGCAAGAAAATGTTACAAAGCCCTTTCCTATCTGTTTTTTTCAGCAGTTCTGAAATATTCAGATTTTGCTAACTTACAGTTCTGAACATAAATCCATCATCCAATGAACTAGATTGTATTTTTTTTTTAAATTGTGACATAAACCCTTCATCTACTAAAACCTTAAACTATGTAACAAATAAACTTATCCATAAAGATCTTAATGGTTCATTTGTTACTGATTTGGCCCAAACCAGATACCAATCCTTTGATAGTAAACTCCATACCCATTCAAATCCACTAGTCTCCCAACTTGATTCACACTCGATTCCAGAGGCGTCTGAAAATAATATCGCCAAGAGACACAATGCAGAACTTTTATTGAAGTGCTACTAATGAGTAGTTATTTCCAAGTTGTAATAATATTCCGCACTATTACTTTTATATTGAAATCAAATCGATCATGTTTTTGTACAACGGAGATGACAAAACAGCATAAATAACGTGAGAACATACGGGGGGGGAAGAGGGCAGAATGTGGGTCAGATCATGAACTCGTCATCGCGAAAGTACGTCAAAAGCTTTTAATAAACAAGAAAAATAAGATTAATGTATAGTCCGATAAATTAAATCTAGAGTTATTAAAAGATCCGTTAATAAGAAGCAATTTCGCCTTAGAAGTCGAAAATAGATTCGAGGTACTAGGAGCTTTAGACAAAGATTGTGAGGATATCGACAATTTATGGTTAGGTATCAGGGATAACATTAAAGCAGTGGGGGATTCTTATCTAGGCCGTATTGAAAATAAACAACATAAACCTTGGTTCGATGAGGAATGTTTAAACGCGTGTGTGAAACGAAAAGCTGCTAAATTAGAAGTCCTCAATAATCCGAGCGAGAACAATGTATCCTATTTCCGAAGCTTAAAAAACGAAACCTCTAGATTCCTCAAAAATAAAAAAAAAGAGATTATCTTAAAAACAAAATAAGTGAAATAGAATGTAATAAAATCGGAAACAATGTAAGGGATACGTATAAGGGTATTAACGGATCGCGTAAACGTTTCAAGCCTATAATGAAAGGAATAAGGGATGAAAATAACAATATACTAGCGGATCCGGTAGACATAGTAGACAAATTCAGAACATTCTTTGATAATATTTTAAGTTCGGAAAATAACATAAAGTCCCCTCCTTCTACTTTTCTCAGCGCAGAACCATTAATAGAAGAACCGAGTAAGGAGGAAGTTGAAATAACGATCATAAAATTGAAATCGTATAAAGCAGCCGGAATTGACAATATCCCTGCCGAATTATTCAAAGCGTGTGAAGAAGCGGGAGTAAAATTCATCAATTAGTAACAAGAATTTGGGAAAAAGAAAAAATACCAGAAGAATGGAAAGAATCTATACTTATTCCGATTCATAAAAAGGGTCCTAGAATAGAGTGTAGCAACTATCGTGGTATTTCACTCGTTCCCACGTGTTATAAAATATTTACACCGATTCTAACGAACCGAATTACTGATTACGCGGAGGAAATAATTGGAGACTATCAATGTGGTTTTAAACGGAGTTGTTCGACTATCGATCAAATATTTTCCCTTCGTCAAATTTTAGAGAAAAAAATTAGAATTTAAGGGCGAAGTGCATCAGCTCTATGTTGATTTCCAAAAGGCTTACGATTCGATTAACCGCCAGAAACTGCTTGATATTTTGATCGAACTGGGGATACCAAAGAAATTGGTTAATCTAGTAAAGATGTGCATGTCCGAAACATTTAATAGAGTCCGAATCGGGACTTTTTACTCCGAAAAGGTTGAGGTACGTTCGAGTTTAAAACGGGGAGATTCTCTTTCTCCGGTATTATTTAACTTAGCGCTAGAATACGTCATTAGGAAGGTAATGCTTACGGGAAAAGGATTAGAGATGGGTGGTAAATGTCCGGTTCTTGGTTATGCTGATGATTTGGTACATTTGGGTGAAAACGAGGAAACTATAAAACTAAACGCTACTACGCTCATGAAAACCGGTAACGAAATTGGTTTAGTAATTAATACCGATAAAACGAAATATATGGTTAGTAGTAGAAACGGTGAACATTTTAGTAATGTAGATATTTCCGGGATAAAGTTTGAACACGTTGAGCAATTCAAATATCTAGGGTCTATTATATCGAGGAAAAATGAAATTCAAGAAGAAATAAAGCCTAGGTTAAAAACTGATAATACTTGTTATTTTTCGGTCGCAAAATTAATTAGTTCGCGCTTACTCTCTAAAAATTTAAAAATTAGGATATACAAAACTATTATACTAATAACAGTTCTCTACGGATGCGAAACATGGCCACTAACGTTAAGGGAGGAACAACGCCTTAAAGTTTTTGAAAATAAAGTAATGCCTAGAATATTTGGCCCAAAAAAGGATGAAGAAACAGGGGAATTTAAAAAGCTTCACTCGGTAATATAGTTCAAGTAATAGCAGCGTGACACTTAAAATGGGCATGTAAAGTCGCTGGGTTTAATAATGGTCGAATTTAAAAAAAATAATCAGTTTTGAGCCATCGGGTAAACGACCGAGGGGTAGTCCTAGACGAAGATGGGAGGATTGCGTCAGGGCCGACCTGGGGGATTTGGGTTTTGGAGGAATGAATTGGAGGGAAGTGTGCGGTCGATGGTTGATGGTGTCGGCATCGAACCTTCGGGTTCGGTAAACCTTTATTTATTATTATTATTACTTTTATATATTTTGTAGTTGTTTTTTTTTTAATATACATTTATTGAAATTTACAACTTTACAAAATATATACATTGTATAGTTGTAAAAATCAAATAAATAATTTTATTGATCTATAGCTGTCGGTATACATACAAACTTAAGTTCAAAAGCTGAGAGAAGTGACATAATTCAATACAATATGCACATTTTTTTAAACGTTTGACATTTGTTTTTTAATTTAATCTTATTCACTGTTAGGATTCACGGAATTGGTTTCTACGACACTTTTTTAAAGCTATTGAAAAAAAATTCGGTAGTAATTGAAAAGAAAAAAAAAAGTATTAGAGGGTCAGAACATCCCTTGGTCGTTGCCTTTTTAATCTCCCTGGAGGTAAGAGGGGGATAAGAAAGACATCGGAAGATTGCATTGGGATGATTTTGGACGGAATAAGATCTATTTATTTTATTATTTTTAAATAATTATTTATAGTAATATGAAATAAAAATTTTCCTTTAAAACACCTCGCAAATCTATGATATAATTGTAACCGATTGATTTTTTTATAGAATAAAATTGTGAAATGTATCTGTTTTTTAATAAATTAGATAATGGTTTGATGGATAACGGATAAAATAAATCAAGTGATGAGCAGACTTTTGTTGAGATGAGTTTTCCAAATTTATTACAGCGCTAGAATTAAACGGGTTGGTATAATATGTAGCTGTCGTTTTCAAGGAAAAGACAAATATACAGTGAGAAAGGATTGTTTTATACCGAATAGTTCCGAAATATATAACTAGTTTTCTAGATCAATAATATTACTGAAATTCAAAATTAGGAAAAGATTTTGCATTCCTAGAAGATTAGAAATCAACACCAGACCATTATTCCCCTCTTGCAATTACGTCTTGATTCAGGGATAAAGCAAGACCCACATGATATTATCACCTCTCTCCTAAAATGTCTGAGTGGTTAGGACAAAGCGTTACAGATTACACTATCAACTAACATCCTCGTATTTCTTAGATGAATATATAGGGATATATAGTTCGTCTGGTACAGATCATACGATACTTAGTTATTAACACACCGTCTGCAGTATGGGGTAATTAACTTTTCTGTGAATGAATAAAGTGTGAATACTATATCAATTGTTCAAGACGACATACTAAATAAGTTGAGGTAAGCGTGATGGTATAGAAAGATTTTTACGGTTAAATTTTCCACTATAGAAAAATTTCAACAGCACACAGTTGCCTCAAGCCCAGTGGAGATGGCTAGGTTCAACATACTATAATAACAAACTAATATCAGACGCCTCGCTATTTTTTTTTTTTATTTACAACTAACTAAGAAGCGTGTACTTTTCACTCGTAATAACACAGAATTAATTTCTAAGGATTATTTAACTTTTATTTTTCAACCAAACACACTTACTTAATCAAACATTTTTTTTTTATTTAGATCATATTTTATATATATTACAAAAAACATTAATCCAATTTACAACAATAAATTAATTTGATAAATAATAAAAAAGGTCTATAAAATTGAAGAAAAAAAAACAAACTCTGCCGTACTTGAAGTTGGTATCTTGGCCTGAAGTGACTCCTTCCGATCCTCATTTTATTATTTTTTTTTTATTATTAAGTTTAAGAAAAACCCGTATCCAGATCAATTCCAATGACATATTAAATTCCTGTACTAAATAAACATTATCATGAACCTCTTATTTAAGACATTATTAACAAAACGTACCCCGAACGCTCGTAAATGACGTTAAGGTAGTTTAAAGTCCATCGTTTTAGACAAACATTATATTTCACTTTTATAAAAGTTGCCTAGTCTCCTTCCTCTAGTTTGTGGTATGTTCGTGATTAACGTGGAATTTCGAGTAAGATGGGACAATTTTGTAACTTATACCCATCTGTGAGAAGATGGAATCGATTGAAAGAAGGGTGGTATGCCAAGCTGCAGATGAAGATTTAAGGTTTCTCATGGATATAAGAGATAACACATGAATTGATTATTAATATACATTAATAATCAATCAACCAATCAATATTTTTATTTTCTTGCAAAAGAAATTTTTTTGTAAAAATAAAAAACAAAATAAAACAATATTTTGTAGAGTAGCACTAGGACTTTGTATACCTAAGAATAAATTACATAAGTACTACAAACATATTTTGGTTATAGAAATAGTTTAGACACTTTTACATTAAAAAGAAAGTAATTAGCAACTTAATAACAAGATCAATGATAACCCATAAGAGAAACATGCATCACCTTTCCAATATTTACACAGCAGAGTTAAATGCTACTTTTGTATGACAAATGTACAAGATAACAATATAACAATAATATCTTACGCCTTAGAATAGGACACACCAGGATAACGCATGTTCATCTCATCACAAGAGAAGCCCCTCCAAAATGTTCGAAATGCCAAGCCATTTTAACAGTTAAACACATCTTCGAAGAATGTAATCGCTATAGAATCCACCTAAACCAGATAGGGATACTAACAATTATCTCAATGGCGTTAAGAAACGATGACTCCGTTATATAAGCCGTCCTTAAATTCATCTATGACTCTGAATTAATAGCCAGCATCTAATAATTTTAATAATTAATTAAATTCAAACTACCAACGGGCGTTGATAACCTAGCAGTTAAACGCCTTTTCAAACTAACTAAACACACAAACAATGATAACCGGGTAAACAAATTTACAGCTTCCCACAAAGTCATATTTAACCATTATTACTTTTTACGCTAACTAGATATACGTAATATGAGGTGATTAAGAGAAGAACAAGATAAGACCATAATCAGAACCCTATCCCAAAGCAATAAACACTTTTAGTATTTCAATCAACGGCACAACATATTACAATATATAGTATATTTAATTTTTGAAATCTATCTACATTTAAGATTTCTCTACACTCAATGATTCAAAAATAAATCCCCCTAAGAATTTGTTTCTCTGCTCTTCAAAATTGTAAGGCATGTGATTACTCCATGAAATTCATTCAAAAAGGAACTAATATTACGGTTCGGGGGCAGATAAATATTTCCTATTATTAAAGGTATCTAGTTGAACTTTCAAAACTATCCAAAAACGTTTGCTCTCCAATATTGTAGTGCCAGCAATGCTATCATGAATCAATGTAACTCATCCCCCACTGGCTTTGCCTGCTAAATGTATTTTTATTACACAGGAACAGTATGGAAAATAAACAGACGACCAATGTGGTACTTAAAAATCTCTAGTTAACCAGGTCCCAACTAAATATATAATTTTATTTTTCCGAACATCTGATTCCTTACCTAAATACTCCAAATTTTCGTAGCCACTAATATTGCAAAACAAAATTTGTAACACCTCTATACAATCATAGTTTTCGGTTGAATAAGTTAGTTCTTCCAGTCCAGTATTTTGAGATATCATTGAGTTGGTGGGATACGGTCAAGAAGATGAATTTTGTAATGATGAGCTTCGTAGCCTAAATATTTTATATACGTAGCATTGCCCATCGCGGCTTCGCGATAGAACTTTGATAATTTTAACTGATTAATAGTTTACGTTTTTATAGACAAGTATTGAAGTATACAATCCTTTCTTTAATGACATTTTCACGCATAGCTTTAATTTTTAACATGGTACTATTAAACTGATTAGGTGGTTGAAGATTTCGTAAAATCTTAATTGGACATCCAATTTTGAATTTTAATACATGAGTTGGAAATCCAGATTGGCAGAGACTGAAAACTCTTGTGGATAATGGACTGTATTGCCAATGCTTACAGCTGAATGCCCATGAATCATATTTTTATACACGATATCAAAAAGTAAAAGATCGACATAGTGATGTGGTGATTAGGTTAAAATAATTTTGATGAATTCATCTGGATGGATTTTAATTTCTAACCTTAAAAGCTAATAACAGTGTGACAAATCTCGTTTCTGCCACTTAACACTGTTCATTTAAATTATTATTATAGAAAACTTTAGTATTATAAATTTTCTTAGAACTATGAAGATAATGTAGTTGAAATTTGGTTCGAATAGGTTTGATAGTTTTAATAAAACTCTGTCGTAGAGTGGCAAAAGCCACATACCGTTCGTTTTTTAAACTGAAATGGAATCCATATATTTTTATTTTATTTTATTTTTTTTTTTTATAATCCTCTTTTATTTTTATTGATTTATAATACAATCACAAACATTTAAATCCATCCCTTTTTCTGCACTTGGTGCATTTTAAGGGAGTTTTGTTTAAAGTACAAAAATTATGATTATATTAGGTACAGCAATACAATAGATCTTGAACTAGTGATGGGGCTCACTAGGTGTTTGGGAAAGAAGGACTGTTGAGTCATCTTAGTCAAGTCTAAGTGTTTTGACGTAATTTTGCCACCTCTGTGGTTTTTCAGTTGGCGTTAATGTGTTGAATAGTGGGTTAGTCGAGTATTTGAGGCTATCAAAGAATTAATATGCCTCCTTGTAATGTATTCTGTCACCTTTGGTAAGTCTAGTGTTTTGTGTTTTCTGTCAGTTTTAGTCCTTTGTAACGTTGTATGTCGAACGATTCGTCTCAATACCCCGTTCTGAAACTGTTGGAGTCTTTTTGATGCCGATTTTGATATGTTTGCCAACATCGGAGCTCCATAAAGGAGAGCCGGTCTCAGCAAACATTTATAAATCATTAGTTTGAGGCGGAGCGAGAGGTTTGGTGTACTTAGCAGGTGATTTAGCCTATATGACTTTGTGCTCACCAACTTAAGTTTTCGGTTGCAGTGGCTTGAAAGTGTAAGGTGCCTGTCTAGAGTGACACTCAGATACACTATACTGCTCGCTGGCCTCTTAGCGATTCCTGCTACCTTATAGGTTTTAGGAAGAGGACGCTTATTTTTCTGGAAGGAGAAGATAATGCAGTCAGTCTTCTTGGGGTTTACTGCAATATTAAACCTTCCAATTTTGGCGTGATTTCATTACAAACCTCCTCCGCCTGCCGTAGAGCCTTCGTGGCGTTTAATAAACTACTATATATAGCAATGTCATCGGCGTAGGCCGCCACAGTCCCCTTTCTGTACCTAGCACTAACAGTTTCAGCCGTGTATATTGAGAACAATACTAGAGATAGCACAGACCCTTGAGGAACGCCGCATGTGGGAGGGACTTCTTTGGATAATGCCTGGCCGACTCGTACCCTAATTTTACGCTGATCAAGAAATTACCACAATAAAGTTGAAAGTTGCTCCGGGAATTCGTGGTCCTGCAGTATCTTACATAGGAACCCATGTGACACTGAGTCGAACGCCTCCGTGCAGTCAATTGATATCATTGCAGTCACTTCATTTTTAGCAATGTGTTGGCTTACTTCCGCCTGTAGTTTCGCCAGATGGTGTTCCGTGCTGAGGCCGGCCTGGAATCCGGTCTGCTCGGGTGGAATAATAGCGATTTCTGAACAGAAAGTTTTTAAGTAATTTAGAATAATTTTTTCGAAAATTTCACCTAAGTGCGGAAGTAAACTTACTGGTCTGTAATCAGCTGCCTGAGTGCTAGTCTTCGCGGGTTTCAAAAGCGGGAAGAGAATGGCCAGTTTCCATGCCTCTGGAAATTACCGTAGCCTGAGACATGTATTGTACAGATTGGTAAGGTAGACTATACCTCTCCTGGGCAATTGTTTCAACAATATTGTTTGTATCCCATCACGACCAAGGGCTTTCTTTCCCCTCGAACAACGAAGGATGGCCTTCAACTGTTTCAAGGATACGAACATATAGTTGTTTACCGGCTCTTCTATTTCAGGTGCTTCTAGTAGGGTCCCAGTACGCCTTTTTATGGCCATATCGTAATGGTCCACGAACTTCGATGCTTGTTCCTCCGCTGTAAGCACTTTGTCACCATCGTGGAGCATCATAGAAGTTCTCTTTCTAGTAGACGTTTTCAACAGTCTCCAAAATTTTCTATGGTCACCGTGTGTGGCCCTCAATTTCTCGTGCCAAAGAGCAGTCCTCCATTGTTTCATGAGGTTGCGGATTTGGGTAGTGAGAGAATTGACGACTGATTTGACCTCTTGATCTCTGGTCCTGTACCACTTATTCTTCCACTTATTGCGTAAAGCAATAAGTGTCAAAATGTGGTCTGGCGGTGTTCGCAAAGCAGGTGGAAGAGGGCAAAACTTCGGTATGGCCGTTTCAGCGGCTTGCTGTATGGTGGCCGTGAAGAACTTTATATAATCATCGATTTCTCTCTTCGTGCGGAGGGTAGGGACAGTCGATAATTCATGGTAGACTTGAGATTTATATAGATCCCAATCCGCCTCTTGGTATTTAAATTTCGTCGGAGCTGGAATAGGCATCATGCCATCTATCTGATACAGCACAGGCCTGTGATCTGAAGTGATGAAATCCAACGCAATGCAGTCAGAGTATATATCGATGGGGCTGCCTAGAAAGCAATAAGTCTACTGTAGACCTAAACGCCGCGTTCGCTTTATGCCTAAAGGTATGACTATTGGGGTGAACGACGGTGTAAGGACTTTTTGGAATGCCCTTACAGAAGACCTAGGTCTTCGATAAATTCCAGTGATCACAGTAGGCTTTTCGAGAAGGACTTGGATTGTTTTATGATGAATCCTAGGATCTGTAATAGACACTGGAGTAGGAATTTCTCTCCACCTGGTTCCGTACCTTATGGCTATCAAAACACCTACTGCTCCGCTTGACTCATTTCCAGTCAGCTCGTATCCTGGCAGCCGTAAGAGCCGAAAGTTTGTTCGCGTGTCAGTGAGGATCACTACGGTGGGTTGGGTCTGTGCTATCAACGCATAGATTTCAGTTATATTGGGAATTAGTCCGTCAGTGTTAAAATTTAGCGAGGAGAGTTGCGTATTCATTTCGTTGCTAAGATACCTGAAAACATATTAATGAATGAAGTAATTTGTTGAGTCAGTTCGTTTATGGACGTCATCAAAGTTGAAGTCATTTGTTGGGTCTGGTTTGTTATAGACATTAACAAAGTCTCCACCCAAGGAGGTGGACTAGCTGTCTCTGTCCTGTTTGCGTAGGTGTCTTTTATATCATAATGTCTGTCGGTCCGTTGCGTCGGTTTTGGTGGGGGCCGTGGCTTGACAGTTGATGGTGCTTCTCGATCAGGTTCAGGTTGGACTTGAGCCGGCGCTGCTGTAGGCTTGGACCTCATTTGTATCCTCTTCTTCAGTTGCTCTATTCTTTCCAGTAGCACCTTTCTCGCTGAGCAACCAGTAAATGACGCCACATGCGTCTCACCGCAGTTGGCGCATTTAACCGGTGTATCCTTTCGGGGACACTCATTAACAGCGTGGGGTCCTGCACACCTCACACAGACGACTGCTCTACAACAGTGGTTTTTTGTGTGCCCGAACTGCTGACATCTATAGCATTGCACTATTCCTTTTCTTCCTCTGTAAGGCTTCACATTGAAACGTACCATATTAATGTATCTAAGTTTTAGGATATCTTCTATTTTGACTCCTGGAGTCGTTGTGACTAAAATAAGAGGAAGATCATGCTTGCCTCCATCTCTATCACTTTTATGGAGACGGCGAACATCTAGAATCTCCTGTAGTCGTTGTCCTAATTCTTCTCTGATATCCTCTGCATCGTGGTCTATGTCCAAATCATAAACCACTAGTTTTTTGTTTTTCGGGCCGCCTGACACTGCGTAAGTGTGAAATGTACTCTGATTGTTTCGAAGATAGGAGGTTATACGTCTATGTTCTTCATCATTTCTGGGTAAGATGCGTATCCCTTCTCGCATCTTCTGTACTTCAAAGAATTGAAAGCCAGCTGCTTTCAGTTCCTTTGCTGCCTTTATTGTACTGGTGACACCAGAAACCACTATGGGTGGTGTTCTTTTCGTTGAATTTTCACATACATTATTATTGCTAAATACCTCAAACGAATTGGAGGTACTCACCTTAAAATTAATCTGAGAATTCGGCTGGCGGCATACCTTCTTAGGTTGAACAAAGACATCCTCTTTTCGTGGGTGTGATTTCCCTGCTGAGAGCTTCGAAGAATTGGCTACAGCCTCTTCTTCGACAAACTCCATCAGGCCACGCTTTCAGACCACACCAAGCCAGTAAATGTATTTATTTTAAATGACTATTTTCACAAAATAACTGAAGAAAAAAGCAAATTTATAGATAACTAAAAATATAACCTTTTTTCGCGTACTTCGCAATTATACGTTCTATGGAATCCACACGTCATACCACATATTTTTTTTTAACAATTAAACAAATTATATTATCAATATCTAGCTCTTACACCGTATCTTTGTAACCTCTTTTGAATGGCGGTCACCACTTATCGGTCAATTTTCAAACTTCCCTGCGCACCACATATTTATCGCTTTTTTAAAAGCAATTTAATGGAAAATATGTAAATTTTATCATTGCTAAACCTTCCTTGAACTATGAAGATCATGTAGTTAAAATTTGGTACAGATTGGTTCAGTAGTTTTCGCGGTTAGTGTTCACAAACAAAAAATGGCTTGTCCTTATATACAGGGTGAGTAGCTGTAAAAAAAAAAAAAAAAAAAAAAATTAAATTAAAAAAAATGGGTGAAACTAGATCAAAAATGTAGAAAAATGCCGCAGATCTCACCTTTCTATTCCAATCCGTTGCAGATATACAATAAATCAAAGACTTTTTTTCTATAAAAGCTATAATATCTAGTCCCACTTTGTTTAAATATTTTTCAAACATTTACCACATTTTTAGATTTAGCATTAAATTTCCTATAAGAGCAAAGTACAAGTAACCTTTAATTCGTTATCTATACTGACGGATCTAAATCTGACGATTCAACTGCATCTTCCTTTGTAACCCACAACTCCACTCATAAAATAAAATTACACAAATTATGCAATATATATACAGCAGAACTTAATGCAATAGCATCAGCACTTTACTACTCCATATCAATAAAACAAAGCAACATCGCAATAATAACAGATTCGCTTCCTGGGGTTGGGGCGAATCGGTCCCGCTGGTGGAAAATGCGACATGGCTGCTTGGGCTAGTTATGCTTCGAACCTTGTGAGTATTTGGACTTTTCCATGTAGAAGAAATGTAAATGGTTTTTATCCACATCCTACTTATAAGCTTCGTATATAATTTAAAGACAAGAAAATATCTATTCATATAAATAAGCAAGCCGTGGCGTATTTCCTGCTCGGCGGGTGCGGCTCGTCTCTCCTAGGGGGCGCACCTCTGTTCGTGGCACCCTTCCTGACCCTAATCTTCTGTGAAAATATACCTATATAAAGAACTATACAGGCATTGATAACCCTAGGGTTTTATGCCTATAAAACCCAACAAACAAACAACACGGTGTTCTCATTTGGCATACAAATCAGTTACTTGTGTAAATAAGACATTATGATAATAGCTTAATGAAAATATTAAATTTAAACATAATAAACTCCTCATTGGAACAAAAAGCAGAGAAAAAAAAATTATGGTTTAATAGAAAATAAAGGAAAACTGTCAATAAAGCGACACCAGATCAGAGGATCTTACGTTATTACATTTATAGTGGAGATATTACAGCTTTTATGGCAAAAAACGCGGTTTCCTCAAAAAAGTCTTTAATTTATTGTATATCTGCAACGGATTGGAATAGAAAGGTGAGGTCTGCGGTATTTTTCTACATTTTTGATCTAGTTTCACCTAATTGTTTTTTTTTTACACTAAGAGGTACTCACCCTATATAATAGTATAGATTAAATTAATAACAAACACATAATAATGCCATGAAATGATCCGTTTAATTTCTTAGTAAACTAGTATAGATCGATCAATTCGATATAAAATTACAAAGCTGTAATGGAAATTTATGTTTCTTCAAAGAGAAAAAAATAAAAGCGTGATAAAGCTGAGTTTTTAAAAGTTTAAGTACTAGCAATAAAGCGTTAATGGAGACTGGATGGAAGATAGCATGAGACGAGCATCTCAGCCAGTGTCCATGATGTGAAATAAAGCTTGTAATAACACTCCGGTTGGAAAAGAAACGCCGGAGGTCGGTTAAATTGGTTCTCAAGGGGTTACAGCCATTCGGTGTTCATAACTGCAATGGAGGAGATTTACCAGATCCTTGTATTGCCGGAATTATGAACAATCCAGCAGTAAAACTGCAGAAAATGTCCTATCTTACTGCGAATTTCATAACGACGATTGGGAAGTCGGAATATTTTTTTTTCGAAAATAGTTTCAGGAACTATTACTTACCAACCATTTTCTTTTCAAAAGGTTATGAAAATGCTTGTTTTTCAAATCCTATTCCCAAAGCATCCTCACAGCCTAAACCGATATGATTATATCGTTGGTGGCCGTGAAAAAGAAAATATGTTCAACTACATTGAATGCACGGGTGTCTTTCTTGACGTTGACCAGGCTTTTGATCGAGTATTGCACCCAGGTCTACTTTACAAAATTCGCCAATCCCTTCCTTCTACATATTTCCTCATCCTCCGATCCTATCTTTCTGATAGGGTATTTAAAATTAACCATAATTCTACATACTCACCCACCTTTCCTCAGACTGCTGGTATTCCTCAAGGTAGTATCCTCGGTCCCATCCTATATAC
Organism: Euschistus heros; assembly: GCA_003667255.2. Lineage (NCBI taxonomy): Eukaryota > Metazoa > Arthropoda > Insecta > Hemiptera > Pentatomidae > Euschistus > Euschistus heros. The sequence goes on along the minus strand of RCWM02000022.1, from coordinate 4,490,437 downwards.
CGTATATACAGCTGATATCCCAACTCATCCTAATACTATCCTCACAACCTATGCTGATGACACAAGCGTGTTATCAGTCAATGATGATCCATTTGCTGCATCCCAGACACTCCAGTCACATATCATTTCCCTTGAAGAATGGTGTCATAACTGGAGAGTTAAGATAAATCCCAGCAAATAACCTTTACCCTACGTCGAAAACCTATCTCGTCCTGTCCTTCTGTATCCTTTAATGGAGTATTATTAAATAATGTAGAACAGATAAGATACCTTGGATTTTATCTGGACAAGAGACTTATCTGGGTCCCTCCTACAAGATTGAAAAGACAATTTGGACATACGGAATAGAGTTATGGGGATCCACTAAACCATCCAATTCATCTCGTATCCAATCCTTACAATCCAAAATCCTTCGAAAAATCCTTAATGCTCCTTACATGGTTACAAATAAACTTATCCACAATGACCTTAATATCCCATATGTTGCTGATTTGGCACGAACCAGATACCTCTCCTTTCATAATAAACTCACTGCTCATCCAAATCCACTTGTTGCACAACTTGCTTCCCATTCCATTCCTGGTAATCCTCCGAGGCGTCTGAAAAGAAGATGGCCTCGTGATATTCTATTGTAAATATTCATTAGAGTACTACTAATGGGTAGTTCCTCTACAAGTTTTATTCATGTCATTATATCTCATATATACCGCATATTTACTAGTTGTGTTTTGTAATACAGTTGTAAATTTCTATTATTAAAAAAAAATAAAAAAAAAAAAAAAAAAAAAAAAAAAAAAAAAAAAAAAAAAAAAAAAAAAAAAAAAAAAAAACTACATTGAATATGAATAAAATATTCATCTTGTAAGGAGGATTTTTTAATATTAGGGCTACCTAATAAGGCCTTAAAGTATTTATTTTGGCACAAAAGGTATTTTTAGAGTAATTACAGGATTTTAGAAAACGATCAAACGTTCCCTGCTGAAAGGTATATAATTTTGACTTGTCGACTTCCTCACGAAAGCCAGAGATACACACTAGACGTGTTTACTTCATATATTACGAAGTTTCTTTTTATCACTGGCTTTCAGTCGATTAAACTTCTCAAAACGAATAGCTTATTACAATTAGGTTTAATGAATTTTCTTACCACTTTTAAGGTTATTGTTTATTAACTCTTCGCTGGTCACTCAGGTATTTTCGTTATTAAAAGGAAATGGAAATTTCCGTTGGTTATTGTGGTACAATTCATTCTACCTACTATTCGCCCCTTGCAATAAGAGTCTAAAAAAAAATCTCAGTAGTTCACTGTACAGTGACTGGAATGGAGTAAAGTAAAAAATTGTAACCTGCCGTCAGTAGTACGTCTAGCGCCTTTTGTTGGAATAACAAAACTGTCAACTAAATGAAAACAAAAATTGGAATTATTTTACTAAAGTTTTTATTTACTATTATTTATCTAAGTATCTGTTGATAAAATACAAATATTTATAATTGTATCGACAAAGAAACCAGTAAGCCTGAAATGATTATGGATTATAATATGACCAAAAGAGATGTTTATAATGTTGAGAAATTATGCTCTAGCAAAAAGGGTATCAAGAAGATGGCCGATGGTAATCTTTTATCACATAATGAATGTGGCAGGGATTAACACACGGATAATGTGTAGTTCATTACTACCATCAAAAGCTCCTATTAGAAGGAATATATTTCTAAAAAATCTCGCCCTGCAACTGATGGCAGGTCAGATATTAAAACACATTCCACATGATCTAAAAGCTTTTCTGAATGTACGCTATCCGAAGACAAAGGTTCGAAACTCCCAATTAATTAAAAAAGACTAATATACATGACTGTGATTAGACCTATTTGGACGTTCGGAGTTGAGCTTTGGAGCTATACTAAACCATCCAATTCATCTCGTATCCAATCCTTACAATCCAAAATCCTTCGAAAAATTCTCAATGCTCCTTACTTTGTCACTAATAAACTTATCCATAAAGACCTTAATGTTCCATATGTTGCTGATTTAGCCCAAACCAGATATCTATCGTTTCATGGTAAGCTCCATAACCACTCAGATCCCTTAATTTCTCAACTTGCTTCCCACACCATTCCCGAAAATCCTCCGAGGCGTCTGAAAAGAAGATGACCCAGAGATCTTCTAGAGTAGAATTTTTATTAAAGCGCTACTGGCGAGTAGTTCTTTTCAAGTTTTGTCACGTTATTGCTGTTTTACGCTATCCGAAAAGAGCTATTGGAGACGTCGAAGAGGCCGCTACTTCTTCAGATACAGTGCCCAAAGAAAAGCGGCATAGAGGTAAATGTAGAAAATGTAAATCAAGAAAATCGTAAACTACAAAAATATGTAAAAGTGTCCAGTGTTTGCATGCGGGAAGCATTCGGAAACAGTAAGTGAGGATTGCTTTTCATGCCATTGAAGATGTTAGCGAAGGTATCTCATAATATTATTATTACTTATTAAGAATAAGCAATAATTATTTAAATAATAATATTTTATATTTGTCCATAATGTATTTTTTAAATGTATAGTAATATAGCATAACTAATTTGAAAAAAATGTAATAGTAATTGTTTGTAAATTAATTTTTTTATCTTAGTAAAAAAAATTATCATTAAGCATCATTAGGGAACTGAAAGAGAACAAAAGTTGTATGCTGTCCAAAATACTGCTAGCGACCTGCTAGGGTTGAAAAACTAGTATCAAATACCAGAAAACATTGTTTCAAAACATGGGGAAGGCGCGGTAGTTCAGTGTGTGAGGCACTAGACTGCCAGGCTCCTGAGTCTAGCTAAAGGCAGGAAATTTATATTCTGTTGTTTTAGCCGTGGGTCGACATCGAAGCCTGAGGCACGCCCTACCTCTATAAAGTGTACCCTTTATTAGTGAACACTTAATTAGGGAAAAAACCTGGCAGTCGACCTTAACAACGGCCAAAAATCCTTCTTTCGCAACCGTTGGCCCATCAACTGTACATACTAATCAAATTACTGAACCCATAACACTTTATGGGTTGTAGTAATACAAGTGTTTTTGGCTTCGAATATCTAACATCCATAACATTGCAAATATCAATAAAAGTAGGAAGTAAGTCATATATCTTGATTATATTAATCATTCGATACGACATACGTTCATAAACTAATCCTATAGTGTTTCACTCTTAACAATGAATAAATGGACTGAAATCTATATAAAGACGTCCACTGAATTTTTTCCATGTGAAAATTTTTTTTACCTTTTTTACCGTTACGATCCATGAATAAATCCATTAATCTTTATTCTAACTGGATCTTACTCAACTTTTATAAATTTAGGCTACTTAAAAATATATTGGTACAATAAAAAAATTAGGTTTTGTCGTGAATGATCAAACTGTATACTGACTTAAATGATGATAAATATTCAAACTCATAAATTTCCATCTTAAAACAATTAGATTTGAAAATTATTTTGCTGTAAAAAAGAAAGAAAATTAAAAAAAAAAAAAAAATATATATATATATATATATATATATATATATATATATATATATATATATATATATATATATACTCGCAATCCTGTTAATTAATGTCAAGTTTAGATTAGCCAGTAAACACTGGATTTCGAGTCCAAAGCGGACTGGTATCGCAGGAAAAAAATTACTAAATTTAACTTTTATATTCTTACATCTAATTAATTGTATTTCCGGTTGTTGAAAGAATTTTCAGTCTGATGTGAAAATAACCATAAATCCTGTTTAACTCAGATGTAGATTATATAACCTAACCTAACAAATGTAAAATATAAAATGATTTACTATGGATAACTAATAAGATTTTATAAATTTTTTTTAAGCCTGAAAAAGTGATCATTAATCATATCTGTTTTAATTAGGTCAAGTCATAAGTAACTTCCAATACTGCTAAGTAGACTCAATAGTTCGTATCCACCCACTCTGAGTTACCATAAGTTTTTGTTTGCAATATATATACGAAGCTACAGTTAATCTTTTTGTGATATACGTTACGTTAAACTATTTTTTTTTTAATTATGAAATAATTAATTGTTGTTGATTAATATATTTTTTATTTTGAAGAGAAAAGATTTACCCAGTCGGGATTCGAACCCGAGTCTCCACTTTTCTAGCGTGGTGCCTTATCCACTAGGCCACCGGGCTCGTATCCGAACCAGGGAAATCTTTTCTCTTCACTGATCCATACCCCCGGGCACTCGCAGTTGCGAAGTACAAATCGGGGATGAATGTTCATTATAATATATATGACGTATGTCAACAAGATCTAGTTAACAGTAATGTTCAATGAACATTCATCCCCGATTTGTACTTCGCAACTGCGAGTGCCCGGGGGTATGGATCAGTGAAGAGAAAAGATTTCCCTGGTTCGGATACGAGCCCGGTGGCCTAGTGGATAAGGCACCACGCTAGAAAAGTGGAGACTCGGGTTCGAATCCCGACTGGGTAAATCTTTTCTCTTCAAAATAAAAAATATATTAATCAACAACAATTAATTATTTCATAATTATAATATATATGACGTATGTCAACAAGATCTAGTTAACAGTAATGTTCAATGAACATTCATCCCCGATTTGTACTTCGCAACTGCGAGTGCCCGGGGGTATGGATCAGTGAAGAGAAAAGATTTCCCTGGTTCGGATACGAGCCCGGTGGCCTAGTGGATAAGGCACCACGCTAGAAAAGTGGAGACTCGGGTTCGAATCCCGACTGGGTAAATCTTTTCTCTTCAAAATAAAAAATATTTTTTTTTTAATCTCTGAAATGGAGAGCAAAAAAGTACATACTCGTCATGTAATGCATTGGGAATTAAATCAAGGCAATAGCGCTAAGGCGACAGCTAAAAAAAATATGCAGTTTATATGGTTAAGGACTAATAACTGATCGAGCAGTTGGTTTTCGTTGGTTAAGCAACAAATTGATTTATAAAATTCCGTTCTCAAGATACGACCTTAAAAGAGGAACCGAGGGCCGGACGTCCATCCGACAGACGACATGTTTGACGACAACATTTTAAAGATATATTGGAGCAAAAGCCACGAAATCAACAAGAGATGTAGCAGAAAGGTATGTAAGTTAGCAGTATGGGTACTTCACAATCTCAGTGAAAGAAATAAAGAAGATGGCATGTCAATTACAAGTCTGCTCTCATGGATAAAAATTGAGCATTTTTTAAACAACATTCTATCAGGTGATGAAAGATGGGTTACCTATGACAGTATAATCCACAAAAGAAAGTGGCTTGATGAGATGTTAATATGTGTATAGTGGGATTGTCAAGGAACAAGTCTCCACGAGTTGTTGAAGTCAAATTTAACGATTACTGCGGATAGATATGCTCAGCATTTGCAAAGACTGGAAGAAAAACTCCATGAAAAGCGTCCTGCACTCGCCAATCGTAAAAACGTCATTCTTTTACTCGACAATGCGTGACCAAATACAGAAAGGGTGACAAGAAAAAAATCTTCAGCTAGGAAGGTCTGTTTTATCCCATCCACCTTACTCCCCGTACTTGCTCCGACAGACTATCAGCTTAACTGTTCTATAGAAAACGTTTTAAGTTGAAAAACCTTCAATTCTGAAGAGCAAGTCAGGCAGGCTGTCGAAAACTTCTTTCGGTCCAAATTAACCACATTTTACAAGGAAGGAATTGATTTACTACCAGTATAATGGGAGAAGGTTACAGGTAATAGTGGTAAATACATAATAAATTAATATAATTTTGTTACTTAATAAGATCAATTATATAAATGTATGATGAAAATACGGAAGTTACTTATGAATTGACCTAAATGTTTACTGAAAACTAAAATCTAGAACTTTATCGCGATAGAAAAAGAAAACCCTAAGTTACCGCGGATTAATGATCACTGGATAATAAATATCTTGAGGCCCCATCTTGGCCAAAATGTGGTTGAAGCAAAAGCTGATTAAATAATTATAAACGACCGGAAGACTACATAGATTTTGCAGTGCCACCTAAACGTAGTCTTAATAAAGAATTATGAAATTGCAGTGTTTGGGATAAAAGGTCATTAACCACTTCCACAAAGCAATTTGTTTTCAAAACCTGAATTAGTTATGGCCATCTTCCAAATTTGTCAAAAACCCATTACCCTCGTAGATCAGGACTTAATTTACGTTCTTCCATTCATTTATTACAAGTCTTTCTTGGTGTAATTCCTCTTCTATCACTTATCGTTCACCCACACACTTAGTATTCGATAATATACAGTTGGCCTTGATAATCCTACAACTTATATTCTATTTCTATGTTATTGTTACGGGCCACTGGGGGTATGACTAATCAAATCACAACTTAAATACTAAACACTAATTTATTTACAACTTAATAAATACAAATAGGTCCCTTAAGCTACTTAATCTAATAACAATTATACTTAGGCCTAATTACACTAATATGTATATTACACAATACTTATCTTTAATATCTTAATACTAGATGTCACAATTATACATAAGAATCTATTACACTGACACACAGAGACTGTTACTACACTCACTGACACTGTTAATCACTGTCACTAACTCACTGACTGAACTGTCACTGACACTTGACCGTTTGATCGTTACTTGATCACTGACACATGGATACTCCCTCAGGATGTCACAGACTCCTGACTGACACTTGCCCGACCGATCACTGACTGACCACTGTCACCTCAATACTGACTCACTGGGTTAGGAGTCGGCCTATTTAAAGGTACGCCGAACATTCTAGATCGTTCTAGCCAGATTACAGGTCTCGGCCCTTCTGGCCCGCCGCGACCCTTCTAGGCCACCCTGGCGGCCTTTCCAGCTACCTGGCCCCGCGCCAGCCCACGGCACCCCCAACCTCACCTGACCGTAACACTGCCCCCTTCTTAAAAGTGCTCTGCCCCAGAGCACGGTTTGGAGCAATTAGCTGCGATGAGCTTTTTCCGAAGTAGTAGCCGTTTGCTCTCCAGGGGTTAAATGTGCAGACCAATATAACTATCCCAGAGTTGGCAAATGTCTCTTCTAGTATGTGTCTTACGGTCTTCCATTCCAGGCCGTCATATCCACAGCCCAACTTGGTGATGGCGAGCTTAGTGACATGCTGTCTAAGAAGCTTGCTGCGCAAAGGTCGTTGAGGCTTTGCTGTAGTGCGCCGTACGTTGATTTCTGACGGGAGGCGCGCTTGGTAACCAAGTAAAACAGATGCTGGCCTCCGTGCGTTTGGTGAAGTGCCCTTCCAACACTCGGTCCTTGGTTCTAATTCTTCAGTTCCAGCAAACTTTTTCCTGAAAACAGTTGCGATCCCTCGAGAGTTTCTCAGATCTTCGGTGACGCAATGGGCCAGAGCACAGTCCACTGGTAGCGAGAAGATGTCTTTGTAGATTATTTGGGTCACTCCACGGGCATCCAGAACTTCAGGACGCGCAACTGAGTCGTTCGTTCTCACGGTAGAGAGATATCTCACTTGCTGTTCTTTTGCTCGGCCATGGTCGCCTTTTCTTCCACAGCGATAATCATTTCCTCTTCTTTTAAAATTGCCATCATCACTGCTCCTTCCAGAATGGTCACCATTTCCCCTTCTCCTGCCATATCTATCATCCTCTCCTATCCGCCTCCAAGCAGGAGCAGCTGGAAGATTTGATCCATTTTCTTTTTGATTCATGATGGCTTCTTCTTCACGTTTTCCTATGTTTTTCAAGTTTCTTGATTCTCTCCGTCCCTGCCTTTCCTTTACGAAGGAAAGCTCTCTACCTCTTAGCGTCACCACACCTCTCGACATATCAAGCTTAAGCCCGTATTTGACCATCAGGTCCGTGCCCAGTATGACGTCTTCATCTACTTTGGCCACGAGAGCACGGTGCTTCAGAAATTGACCTCCAATGAGGAAGGTGGCAACTGTCTCCCCGCAGACCTGGGCTGGCTGTCCTGTGGCCGTCCGTAGTGCCCAAGTACTTGGTGAGATCTGTTCAGCGGGAACCGTCTTCGGGCTCAGTATTGTCATCGTTGCGCCGGTGTCCAGTAGAAGGCTTCGTAGTTGCCCGTTCACCATTCCATCCACATAGAATCTATTCGCCCTGCTTCCAATTAACGCTACTCGGATGGTCTTCTTGGAGCATTCCACACCACGGGTTGGCACTTGCCTCTTCCCTCCAACCCTCCTTGATTTTCCTTTGGCTTCTTGTTTCATGGACTGTTTACACTTGTTTCTTCGGTGTCCCAGTTGGCCGCAGCTCCAGCAGCGTATCTCCTTGCGGGTCCCGAGGGCCTCCAAAACCTTTTTCACTATCTCCTCGACGCTGGGGACCGCAGCAGGCTCTGCTTCTGCTGCGCAAACTCGTGCATGGACCCTTACTGACTGCTTGACAGCCTCAAACTCCATGGCCTGAAGTAAAGCATCGCCTAAAGTCTTTGGCCGGGCGAGTTTCACAGCTTGTTGTGTCTCCGGGTCCCGAAGTCCGTCCAGAAATTTGTCTACCGCCAGGCTCTCGTATACATCATCGGTGACCGATGGGTAGGCATTCCTCACCAGCCGGGCGACATCAGCTTCGAATTCCTGTAGCGTCTCAGTGTTCTTTTGGATCCGGTTTCTTAGTTGTGAGCGGTATAGCTGGTCCATGTGGCGGTGGCCGAACCGCATCTCCAATCTTCTCACCAGCTCCCCGTAGTTGGACCGCTCCGTCATTGGCATCCCCTGGAGTACTCCCAAGGCGTCTCCACGCAAGGCTAGGCACAACGTTGAAGCCTGGGTCTCTTGAGACCATCCATGGATCGAAGCCGCTGTCTCGAACAGAGTCATATAATCCTCCCACGGTGTCTTTCCGTCGAACACGGGAATGATGTTGTGTGTTGGTGGCGTCCCAGCATTGGCAAGCCGAATGGCGTTGTGAGAGCTGCTCTCGGAGGATCTGTCGCTGTCGTCCTTCGGTGGGTGGCTCGTGCGTCCCTCAAGGGCTTCTACTCTTAACCTAAGTTCATTTTCAATCGAACAAACTTTTTCTCCTAATCTACATTCTACATCAGCTAACTTTTTGTCCACAGTCTCCATCAACTTATTTTCTACAGTACTTAGCTTACATTCTAGTGTACTTAAATTATCTTTAACATTACTTAACTCAGTACTTAATTCTTTTTGTACATTTCCTAATTTGTTTTCAACATTGCCTAACTCTTTACCTAATTCATTTCTAACATTACCCAATTCATTTCTTACATTACCTAACTCATTACCTAATTCATTTTTTACATTACCTAACTCATTACCTAATTTGTTTTCAACATTGCCTAACTCTTTTTGTACATTACCTAATTCATTTTGTACATTACCTAATTTGTTTTCAACATTGCCTAATTCAATTTTAAAATTGCAGTTAATCTGCTCAAATCGGTCTCAAAATCAACGCTATCTGGGTTTTCCCCCGAATCTATAAAAAACTGGCGCAAACGCTGCTGCAACACAGTTTTTGATCCGGAGGTATCCAGATCGCGCTCTTCCAACTCTCGTCTCAAATCTGCAACTTTTAAATCATTTAATCTAACGCTTTGAGTAGCCATTTTCCAGTAGCCCAATAATTAAAAACAAATACAAGACAAACAATAGCAATTAAACTGTAATCCCACTTCTGACACCAAATTGCTACGGGCCACTGGGGGTATGACTAATCAAATCACAACTTAAATACTAAACACTAATTTATTTACAACTTAATAAATACAAATAGGTCCCTTAAGCTACTTAATCTAATAACAATTATACTTAGGCCTAATTACACTAATATGTATATTACACAATACTTATCTTTAATATCTTAATACTAGATGTCACAATTATACATAAGAATCTATTACACTGACACACAGAGACTGTTACTACACTCACTGACACTGTTAATCACTGTCACTAACTCACTGACTGAACTGTCACTGACACTTGACCGTTTGATCGTTACTTGATCACTGACACATGGATACTCCCTCAGGATGTCACAGACTCCTGACTGACACTTGCCCGACCGATCACTCACTGACCACTGTCACCTCAATACTGACTCACTGGGCTAGGAGTCGGCCTATTTAAAGGTACGCCGAACATTCTAGATCGTTCTAGCCAGATTACAGGTCTCGGCCCTTCTGGCCCGCCGCGACCCTTCTAGGCCACCCTGGCGGCCTTTCCAGCTACCTGGCCCCGCGCCGCCCACGGCACCCCCAACCTCACCTGACCGTAACATTATATTATCTTGAGCATCTATTTTTGCATTTATTCTAGAATGTATGTCTTTGTCTCTTAATCCTTTATCAGTTCGAAATCGAATACATTTACGAGAATGATCCTTTAATTAAAGAAGGAACAAAAAGTAAGATAAAAACAAAATTTAAAGATACAACAAAAAACTTAATATTCGTATTATAATCACGAATTAATAGTTCACTGATATCAGCCGTAGGATCAACTGGTTTGCATATTGAGAAGCCTTCTTTCTGAGAAGTAATTACAGACCTGGCCTCTTACGAAATCATAAAAACCAACCTTGTAGGTTATTTATAAGAATCAGTCAAAGGGATAACAAATACAAATTGTTAAAATAAAAAAAAAAAAATTCTTTATAGCTGACACTTCGGCCACATCTATGACGGCCACCATAAAGGCTAAAAACAAGAAAATGTCAAATGCAGAATCAGAAAATATACTAATATATTCAATAAAAAAAAATAAATAAATAAATGAAAAAGTCAAATCAACTTGATCCTTAACTTATTTTATAATTTTGTTTCTAAGTTATACAAGTTAAAATAGATTTTCATAGGGCATAGACCAATTTACCGCACTGATCCGTATTTATTTAAGAGAGACTTTTTGTACATATTTGTATTCTTCAACACACTTATGGTGATAAAAATGCTATATTAAAAGGAGATGGATAGGTTATTGACTAGAGGAGCATAAAATACAAGCCGATATTAACAAAGTAAGGATGGTACTAATATGAAGCATGTTCCACTCGATAGCTGAAGTACATAAAGCACCAACAGGTAAAACTCATTAGCGTAGTATTACTAACATGGGAGTTAATCTCAAACAACAAGGCTTAGTGCTAACTAAAAGCGAGTAATATTACTAGCAACCACTACCGTAGTATCTTCTTCGCCTGAAAGTTTACTAATATCGTACGTTATGTTGAAAAAATATAAGAGATTTGGTGTAATATCTTTGTCTTATCTCTAAATATATATTTAAAAATGAATTAATAAAAATGTTTAAAATTAAATAAACGTACAAGTATTGAGAATAATATCTGTATAATAATACCGTAAATTTTAATTCCAAACAAAAAATCAGAACTTCGGTACCACAAATAAAGCAGAAAGAAGATAAATCCCCCATGAACTGAATGAAACCTTTACTTTGTGCTATATTAATATTGAATACCCCGCAGACTTATAGATCGGGATATACAACGATGGATCAGCTACTAATGCGGTCAGAAATGTAGGAGTTGGAATAAACGTGGAGTTCCCCAATGGCCAAGTAAATGACAAAGCGGGTAGCATTGCTTGAGGACCGACTGTCGAATATAGTTTTTCTAACAGACTCATCAACTGTTCTGAAATCACTGAAATCCAAGTAGAAAGAATGCCAAAGAAACCTAGCCATGGGACTAGTGCAGCTGTCCCAGTGCTACACTTAAATCACTCTGCAATGGATCTCAGGACATTGTAGTCAACAAGGAAACGACATTACTGATAGACTAGCAAAGCCTGGAAGAAATTAAAACAATAAATAAGTCAGCGAATATACAAAGGTGGAAAAATAAACATCCTCAACATGATCTGCAAGATGCCTATTACCACCTAACAAGGAACAAGCAGGCGATAGTGTTGCGCACAGGGCATAATAAGATGAGCTCTGAAAATTCAAAATTGAAGAGGAATATACAACAGAGCATATTCTGCACTCATGCAACATTGTGGCCCACTAGATGTTCCATCCCCACCGATTTGGAGACAAAGCTCTTTGGAACTCTTGATGAATTCAGGTGGACCATCGATTTCACTAATGCACTTACTGGCTTAACCATCTAAACGGAAGAACGAAGAAAAAAGAAGAAGGATATTTTAAAACTTGTTACCCTCAATAATTAAAAGAGGTATATAGCAAAAATCCATTTATATAATTGCTTTTATTATATTTATTTCGTTTTATTATTATACTTATTTATTTTGTTGGTTCATTATATTTATCAATATATTATTTTTTGCTCTACCGAAAATCTGAGAAGCGTGGTACAAATAAGGGAGAATAAGTAACAAATTTCTGTCCAGGTTATATTTTTGATTTTGTTTGAGTAGTGGGCACATTAATTTAAATCTAACATTTAAAGATTGGGATTTTCCTTTGTGTTTCTTAGCACGATGTCAGTCTCTTATGAAACGTTAGTCCTAAGTATATTTATTAGTCCTATTTGTGGGATTGATAAATTGTGGAAATATACGGTAGGATAAGTCTCATGTCTAAGTGTGAATGTTATATGCTGATGTTTATCTTATTAATTTATTAAGTATCTTTTTAAGATTAGATTGATCTAGTCTTCCATAGTTTACACAAATCGAGTAGTTTGTATCGGTGATGTTGTAATGAGGAAGGCCTGGATAGGATCGTGGTATCTAGAGCTATGCTTTCAGTATCGTCTGCATGTCAGGGATGTCATGTGTGTATATGATGTACAGTAACGGTAATATAAATAACAAAACATTAGGATGAGAAAGTATGTATGAGAATGCAGCGTCTAAAGCTTAAAGAGCAGACACTGGTGCCAGACTTGCCACTTATCAAATGCCTCAGTAACATCCAAAAAAGCACCATTGGCATATAGTTTATGTTTTAGTTCTGTCGATATACAATCCATTACCATGTGAATTTATTGCGCCTTTGAGAGGATTTTTCATCAATCTAATTGATGATTGGGAAATAGTTGATTTGTCAGTGGGTCAAGTAGCTTAAGTACAAAATTTATAATACGTACAAGTGAATTTCACCACTAAACCATCTTTAGTTTTTGAATTAGGAAAGGGAAAGAAAAAATAAATGTTCCTTTGCATTCTTTAAAAGTGTGATTCGTTATTATTCTAAAAACTTCTTTAGAGCAGAAGTGGTACTTCAATTAGTGTCTTTCGTCACCGGAAATTATAAAGTAGATAGTAAGGAGACAAATGATTTTAAAAAGTGTATTTCAAAAGCAGTTGCTAATCGGCACTTAACGTAATTAAATACTCCAGCTAGGTTAGGATGGGCGGGTTTCCCTAACCGTTTAGTTGACTTATCCTGGTGTTATACATCTTTTGATAACGAAAAATGAATATATTCTCAAACGGGATTCGAACCTGCGCAGATGTCAGAAGAATGTTGAAGATCATCTTACTCATTCTCGGCCTCCAAGGTCTCTAGATCTCATTTGAAGGAATTGAAGTCAAATGACTCAAATTTTCTAAGCCTTCCATCCCAACATTAGTCGAACTTAAATTAAAGTAAAAAAAAAAATTTTGGAAAAAAAACATCAATAAAAGTTAAATTTAAATTAGATAATGAAAATGTAGTACATTTACAATCAATGGCTGCATATTTTAATTTTCAAGAGCTGCCCCCAACTGCTGTCATCATCAGACTCCAGTTTCACTAACGTCAAAAACACCATCAATCAAAATGATGTTGACGGTGGAAGAAAAGAGAGGGTATTGTAGTATTTTTTAATTTAGAGTAGGCGTCCATCACATGGGAGGCATGGAGCAATATTTGTAATTAATATATCCAACTAAATATAACGACGGCTGATTGGATTCGAGCTGACATAATCTTACTTGTATGTGATACGCTATATCTATATGTTAAAGAACATATATATATATATATATATATATATAGAGAGAGAGTTATCAACACATTTATTTAAAAACCTAAAAGGTCTCCTAAAAGTGGATTAAATTAGACGAGATAGATTTAATTAAAAGTGGATAACTAGACCTATTTCATATTTTAGAAGATTTAATGCTAATTATGAAAATATCATCGTTTTTGTTTCTACGCTACACCAAAGTAGAGAAAACTGCCATTTTTCAGAAAAAAAGAGTATGATTTTAAAAATAAAAACAAAAACCAATCTATTTCCTCAACAGGTTGAGATAGGAAACTCTTTTATGCGCCATTCTAACCCGTTTAGCATGCAGTATTACCCAGTTTTTTGACACGATGTCTGAAGGACTCGATGGCCGAGTTAGTTGGGGCGTAGGTCTCAGCGCGCTCGTAACCAAAAGCCCTTGGGTTCGAAACCCACCTAGGCGGGTTAAAAATTTTTTTATGGCAAACCCACGAATAAATCTTGACCTTCCCACCCTGGCTAGAATCGGTCGCTAACTTGTAGGATAACCCGTCCTTCCTGCCCTAGTTGGAGTACATAAGGACGTTAAGCCCCAAAAAACAAACATCCTTCATTCTCATTATTGATTATATTAGTTGTCGGCTTTCTATCCAATCCACTGTGGTAGGTCCTACAAAACCTTGGTACTCTACACATAAGAGTTTCATTTCTACTGCTTTAAGCTGAATATTGAAAATATATTCAAATCCGCATTGTTCATAGAAAACCTGAAATTCACAAACTGAGCACAATTTTGTAGTACTCGAAAATTAGCACAAATGCATTAGTTCAGTTGTACCATTCTATCGTGAAACCCAGTGGCGCAACAAGGATTACTATCAGGAAGGGCTGGGTTTATATAAATATATATATATATATATATATATATATATATATATATATATATATATATATATATATAAGTTAAGTTCGCTCAGAAGAAAAACATAAAAAAAAAAGGAAATTAGGGAGCTGAATAACACTCACGAGTACTGGAAAAAGACTGACTTTATTATCTAGCAATCCTCTTTATATACATTCTGGTGGTTGTTTGGGATTAAGTTGGGAATTAGGATGTATATTATTCCCCTATACACCCTAACTCCCCCCCACCAGTTTACGAACAATCCTCGTAAACTCCTACACAGGCCAAACAACCAACCGCATTAAAATATACAAAAATCAATGTTACAAATAATTACACAAATAAACAAAAACACTTTTGTCCTTAACTTAAACTTTCACCATGCTTTGATAGATCTTTACATATCTCCTTCAGTACAAAACTAAAATACAACAAACAGCAAAAAAAAAAAAACTTTTACACTTCTTCTAATTTTCTTTTTTACATTATCTACTATTTACACAAGTTCCCTTGCATAGAAGAGAGGATACCCCTCGAACCTCGTCTAATGACCACAAGAAAGAGTAATACGAGAACGATCAAAACGAATGAGAATAATAAACGAATAATAAACGGTAATAATGAAACACAAGAAAAATTAACGATAATCAACTAGAAACGACTCAGTGCAACAAAAGAAACGAGAACAACCACTTAGCGTATAAAACGATAGAAACGAAATAACTGATAGAAACGAGATAAACGAGAAACGAAAAAATTACTTTAACGGGATCTTTAGTTGTTCCAGATGCACCGTCCTTCGCTTCCGGGGATCTTGCATACTCTGAATGGTGACAACATTATGTTCCCGAATGGCAACGACTTTAAAGGGCCCATCATAACGTATATCTTCCTTGCTCCGGTTCGACACTACCTTCCGGTACACAATAGTTCCAATTGCGACCCTTTCCATCCTATCGTGAACCCTGAGATTCTCCCGAGTCACCCTCCTACTTTTGTCCTCACTGAGCCTCTTACGCGCTCTCTCCCATCTGTGTCCAAGTGCCACTTTGTTTGCCACCAACGTCTCCGCGAACTCCTCATCCACTACTGCCCCGCGGGTATCCCTCCTACGTTCTCGAAGACCAAATAGCATTTCAAATGGCGAAAAACCCGTAGCTGTATGAATGGAATGATTGTACGCCACTTTGCCTTAGGCATTGCCATACCCGCCTCGATCCCCTTTTCCGCGTAAAAAACGCGAAGGTGGTCCCCCAGCGTACTGTGTAAGCGTTCGACCGCCCCTCGGCCCTTCGGGTGTCCTGGAGTATTCAGATGCCATGCCACATCTAACTTCCGCATCTCCGACCTGACACTGGCGTTGTCAAATTCCCGGCCCCCGTCCGAAGTTATCCTCTCCGGTACTCCATAAAATTGAAACCAGATTCGGAGGGCGTCAAGGACCGCCTCAGCCGACCTATTCTCTACCGGGTATGCCAACGCTATTTTACTAAAAATATCTAAGACGGTTACCCATTTATAACCTTTCCATGTGAAAGTGTCTATTTGTAAGTCTGTCAGTGGTCCTATTGGTGTTTCCGTCTCTTCCTGTCTACCGGTTGGAGGGTGTCGATCATATTTCGTCCTGTTGCAAATTTCACATGATTGTATCACCTCCTCTATCGTCTTCCGCATTTTCACCCAAAAATACTTCCGCTTTAGTGCCTGTAAAGTCTCCTGTACTCCCCGGTGATTTGTTTTGCCCTGGTGATACGCTACCGTGACCTCCTTTTGCCGATCCACCTCCTTTACCGTTTCCACCATAAGCTTACACCGTACAAACGTCCTGTCCAGCCCTATCCTCTCCGTCCTCCACAACCGTTTTACCTTCTCCCACACAACCGCATTTCCAATATACAAATAAAAAGTTTTCCCCGGTCGAGACTCATCTTTTAGAACTTTACTAATCATTTCTTCGGAAACTCCTGGTTCCGACCAAACCGTGGTTATATGAAATCTCCCCTCCCTTCTATACTCAGCTTTTGTCAGTCCTGTAGTTTTCGTTTTCCAAATTATCTGGTTATGTTTGTCGTTAACGATGTCCTCAATTTCTTCCATCTCTACTGATCTATCCCCCTCCGAACTGTCCTCTCGTACTGCTTCCCCTTCGTCTTCCGTTACTTCTGACTCCCGCTCCCCTTCTCCTTCCGGTGTCCACTCCCGAATAAAGCGCTGTATCCCTCCCGAATACTCCCCGGCTTCCTGCTCTATTGCATTTACTTGTAAAGCCCGCGATAGCCAGTCGGCCACAATATTCTCCTTTCCCGGCTTATACACTACCTCCATATTATATTGATTCAGGAACTCCTTCCAACGGGTGACACGCGCCGACGATTCTTTTAACTTCCCTACCCACATTAGGGGACGGTGGTCCGTGTGAACTTTGAATTTCCGCCCGAACACATATGGCCTGAAGTGCTCGATGGCCCATACTATTCCTAGCAACTCCCTCTCCAACGCGCTATATCGCGCCTCCGTATCTGTGAGTCGCCTACTAGCATATGCCACCGGTTGCTCCCCTTTTTTCGCCCTCCTGTGACAGTACGGCCCCCAATGCGTATTCACTTGCGTCCGTCGTAACAGTAAATGTCTTGGAAAAGTCCGGGAACACAAGTACCGGTTCTTTTTGGAGTCTGTCCATGCACGTCCGTATGTTTTGCTCAATTTCCGGGGTGATAACTATTCGTTTTCCCTTCTTCAACAAGTCGTTCAAAGGTACCAGGTGTCGTGCCATTTCCGGGACAAACCGTCTGTAATAGTTAAGCGTCCCAAGTAGTCTCCGTATACCTCTCACGTCTGTCGGTATGGCCATTCTCCTAATCGCTTCCACCTTCTTTATGTCCGGTCTTACACCCTCTTTTGAAATATTATGTCCTAAGAAGTTAATTCGGTCTTGTCCCAGGATCGATTTTTCTAGCGACAGTTTCAGTCCAAATTGTCTCAAGCGGTCAAACACCCGTCTTAGGTCCTGTACATGTCCTGTCTCGTCTTTACTGAATATCAGTAAGTCGTCCATATACACCTGACAGCTGGCCTCATCCAACCCTCGCAGAAATTCGTCCATCATCCTTTGGAACGTTATAGGGGCGTTTTTCAATCCGAAGGGCATCCTGGTGAATTCATAATGACCCCTTTCGAAGGTGAACGCGGTCTTATGCTGATCTCTTGGGTGCATCCTGATCTGATGATACCCCGCCTTCAGGTCTAACGTGCTAAACACCGTCGCGCCACCCAACCGATCCAGTATATCCTCAAATCTCGGAATGGGATACTTTTCATCTACCGTATTCTCGTTCAATTTCCGAAAGTCCACCACCACCCTGTACTTTTCACAAGTTCCCTCTTCGCTCTTTTTCTTAACCGCCCATAAGGGACTGTTATATGGGGAGGTACTATCAACTATAATACCCTGACTCTTTAAACTCTCCAATTCCTCCCTGATGTGCTGGCGCAACGCCTGGGGATACCTTCTTTCCTTCACAAATGTCACCCTGTCTTGTTTTAGCGGGATCTCGTGTACAGTCTCCCCTGTCACACTCAGTATCTCCCCTTCTTTGAAAAAGATATCGGAATACTCGCCTTTTAATGACTGCCGCCAATCTCCCTTCCGATTGATCACCCCGACCATAGCTCGTCCTCCTTCTCGATCCCTCTCACATGTGTAAACCTTTTTCCCAATACGGACCACCCATCGATCGCCATTCCCCTTAATCCTGGTCCCTACCTTTCCTAAAAGGTCACACCCGATGATACCCCCGTATTCGCGAGGCATGTCTTCCACTACGTGCACCGCTAGTTTTTCCTTCTCCTTCCCCCACCTACTTAATCCGATCTCCGCTTCTCTCTCTACTCTACAGGGCCCACTCAGCGTAATTAATTTACAACTACACGGTTGTACTCGGGGTATCCTCTCCTCTTTACATAAATTTCTTATAACCTCTTTACACATTATTGTATTCGAGCTTCCCGTGTCAACCAGACACCACACACCCTTCGCAATTTTTATAATAGGCAACCCTCCACTTATACTCTTAACACTATTTACCACCACTCGGTTGCCCCTCTTTGTGCACTCACCTCATACCTCATCGTGCGCTCTCCTCTCCGCCGCCGTCCTTCGCTCTCCGCTCCTCCTGTCGCTTCTTCCTGCCTGGCGTGCTCCTACTCCTGGTTCCCCTTCTTCATCTCCTTCCGTCTCCGAAGTCTCCGATGATCTCGTGGATTCCGACGGACGTCTACTTCTCCTCCATACTCGCTGGGCATTTACCTCCATCGGCTCCCCCTGGTTCGTTCCCCTACGTCTGTTGATGTAGGGGCACTGTCTCGCGATGTGACCTTCTGTGCCACATTCGAAATTCGAACACCTTGTGCGGGGACATTGCGCTACCAAATGACCCGGTTTCCCGCATCCATGGCATTTTCTTTCTTCTCTCCTCCACGTCTTCTTATCCGTTCCTTGCCTTCTTTCCCGCATCATCGGACGATCCCGACCCCCGAAATCCGTTTCCCTTCTTCTCCATGGGTCTCCTCGTGGTTGCGAGCTTCTAACTCCGTCGGTCCGTTTGTAGGTGACCCTACTCCATCCGTCTTCCTTCCGAACTTCTTCATCTCTAGCGCTTGAGTCCACCATTTCTCTTGCACACTCCACGAAAGTCTTGTCCCTCGGAAGCCCTTCCTTTTTACCTGTCTCCTTTGCAAGCTGAACTTTTAGTATGGTTAATAGAAACGCCATTCTCGCTTCCACTTCCGCTGCTTCTGTCGTCTCCCTCATCTTCTCGGTAATTTTGTTAAAATGAGCCAACAGCGATCCCGCATATTGCCCATTAGACTGATGGGGCCTCCTTGCTTCCCGAAACATTCGGAAGATGTCCTCTTCCGGGGTCCAACGACCGCCCCCGAACGCCTTCTTGAGTCGATCCTTCACCACGACCCATGGTGTGTCTTCATCCGCTTGAATTACGTTGAGTATGCCGCGCTTGACTCGGCATACTAACGCTGCTCTTAGTGCGCAGGCATCCACTGGATCTAGAAGATTCTCGCCCATCTTTGCTTCTATTCTAGCCATCACTCTATCTCCTCCTTTTAAGAAGTGATTCAGCTCCCCAGTCTCTCCATCGTACCTCTCGATATCAGCTATTGCCCTCCTTAAATCTTGCGACATTGCTGTTTTGAGCTTCAGCAATTCTAGAGCATTTGCTTGGGCCGCTGCCATATTCGCATGAGCTGCTGCTAAAGTTTCTGGTGGTAGAGGCTGCAACTCGGACTGAACTTCGAACGATGGCGGCTTTAAAATGTTCTTATTTTCCATCCAGAATTTAGTTTAATAATTTGAGAGATAATAAACGTAAGAACAACTTGGATGGTACTGATGTTCACAAAAATGTTTAGCGGGAAAAAAATTTAAAAAATAAACTCACCAAGAGAATGTGTTCAAGTGTTCCCGGGTTTCGGCACCAGTTAAGTTCGCTCAGAAGAAAAACATAAAAAAAAAAGGAAATTAGGGAGCTGAATAACACTCACGAGTACTGGAAAAAGACTGACTTTATTATCTAGCAATCCTCTTTATATACATTCTGGTGGTTGTTTGGGATTAAGTTGGGAATTAGGATGTATATTATTCCCCTATACACCCTAACTTATATATATATATATATACCGGTGACGGATTGTCAATAGATCCAAGTTAAATGTAATGTTCAATATGAACATTCATCCCCGGAATCACATCGCGATTTGCGAGTGCCCGGGGGTTATGGATCACTGAAGAGAGAGGATTTGCCTGGTTCGGATACGACCCCGGTGGCCTAGTTGGATGAGGCGCCACGCTAGAGAGGTGGAAACTTTTTTAAATAAATGTGTTGATAACTCGTGACTAATGAAAAAAAAAAAATTCTCTAAATTGACATCTTTTAATGTGCAGTTTAAGGTAGTCAATAGCCCTATCTATTGACATTTTTGAGTGCTAACTAAATCGATACCTGTAGGTGAGGACACGTAAATAAACAAAAACAAAACAACAAAAAATGATTTTGAAAAGCATGAAAACACATTCTTCCACAAATAGCTTCAATTATTATTCATTGAATATATTGATAAAACATGTAGAATCAAAGAGTTTTATTAAAGCCATATTTCGATGAAGAGAGAATATCTTCATTTAATGAGAAAATAAAGAACAATTGAAAACAAATAAAAATAAAATATATAAATATAAATGATATAAGCCAGTTCGATTATATAATGACGAAATTCGGTTCTGCTTGGTAGCTCAACTTCATCTTGATGCCAATACAAAATCGAATAAATTAGCGTTTTTGTATTTTAGTCAATTCATGAAACCATGTTTATCTTGTTACAAGCTGCTCAAACTTCATTATTAATGGTACCCTGAATGATATATTTAATGAAAATAATATATAATTCATGTATACAAAATAAGTTTACCTCTTTCCATATATTGTAATGACTTAAAAAACATCCTATTTCTCCTCTCTTCATCGGCCTGGAACAAAAATACACATAAATGATTAGAGACTAATTTACAGATAGGAAAGTACAGAAACTCGACATTTATTATCACGTTAAAAAATCCATTTAAAATATATGTATAGGCAAATCAAAAAACAAAAAATCAAATTTTTTGGAGTTGATAACAGACTTCCACTTACAGCAGACACACTATGGTTCAGAATTGTGATCTAGTCAGTTTTTTTTTTTTTGTTTTTTTTGACAGCACATATTGTATTGACAACAAACTTATCTTTCATATTATATTTTATGTTAGAATGAATCATTGGCGTATAGAAAAATACTTTTAGCTTCTTCAAATACAACAATATTCAAACCATTCTAATTTTATAGCTATTTATTGAAATTTACAACTTTACACAATATAAAAAACGTACAACAAGTAAATGTGATAATAATGCTAAAAAATACATCTCATTGCTTGTAAAGCAACTACCCATTGATAGCACTTAAAAGGTTCTATATATTAAAGTAACATATTAGCAGGTACCGAGGCCATCTTCTTTTCAGATGTCTCGGAGGGTAATCTGGAATAGAGTGGGAAGCGAGTTGTGATACTAATAGATTTTGGAGTTTGTTATGGAAGGATACTGAACAAGAAAATGATTACAATGACATGTCAATAACATGCAAAGAACTACTCACCAGTAGCACTTCTATGGATCTAAATTAGAGTGCCTCTTGCCCATTTTTTTTTTTCAGACGCCTCGAAGGATTATCGGGAATTGAATGTGCGGCAAGAGAGACTAGTGTATTCGAGTGGGTATGGGTATGTATTTATAGTATGGGTTTGGTATTACTATGAAGATATTTGGTTTGGTCTTAATCAGCAACATATGGAACAATGTCCAAACGGGTCTAATTATTGTGGTGTAAATAAATCTTGTAGTTTACTGTGAGCTTTGAACGCTTGTCTAGTAAATTTTAGAACAGTCTTCTCACGAGCAGTTTTTTGTCTTTTAAGTCTGGTATGTCTAACTTATCTTAATTTTCACACGACTAGAGTGAAAAAAGAGACCTAGGGAATTCGCTGAGGGCATTCCAGAAGGAAGAAGTCGAGCAGGAGACAGAGCCTACTGAAGGACAGGTCATTTCAGAAAATTGTTGGTAAATGCCTTCGAAATAGAAAATATACGGTATAATAATTTCCACATTTATTTATTCAATATTTTAATTTTATCATAATGCAGTTAAATTCAGTTTTATAATTATCTTCTAGTATTTTCAAACATTCTCTTATTATATGAATAATTTCTAGCTTTTGAAGTTTTCCCACCAATTTCTTACCAATCAAGTATACTGGAATTAAAAAAATACTAACCAACAAGGAAATCAGAAACAAAACAGCTTAACGATTAAAAAATGCATTAAAATATGAATAATTTATTATAAATTGGATTCTGCCACCAACACACTCTATTGGTTTGTACACCACAACCAGTAGCTATATTTGCAGCGTCACAAACACAAATCTAGTCGTGAGCATATGTTGTTTGACCACTGTGACACTGTGACACGCCTAATTATCACATGACAAGCTTCACTTACAATTCCGACACGGTCTGCCAATCACTGCAGTCATAACAGCTCAAATATTTAAAGGTTGAGCTGATATAAACATAAGACAATAAAAGAAATAATAAAACATTTATTTAAAAAAAGTTTCTTTATTAGCCAGTAAGTATTAGCCATAGCAGCATAAAGTGACGTTAAACAAAATAAACAACCAAACATTTGATATACTAAGAGAATAATTTATCAAAAGATCATTCGAGAAATCAAAGTTTGGAAAAGCAGCAGGCTGACATGACGTTTTCCCGATGTTTATATAGGTAGGTAATAAAGATTAACAAAAGTTATATTTGTTTAATCTTTATTCAAATACATAATGCATCTGCAAGTATTTGTCAGAGAAGTAGGATTCTTATAATACATAAAATAAATTTTATGACTATTTCTTAGAGTGTTTTTTAGTATTAGTATCACATAATAAATCAATGATCATTGTATAAATTGGAAACTATTAAAATTACCTTTGAATCCTATTATATCTGAATTTATTTCTTAAATCAATTTCAACTGAACGCTTTAGTTATAACTAAATTAAATGAGATGTTTTTTTAAACTTTGGAAGCAAATCTTTATAGTTAGGATAATTTGAATTTCTTATTTCATTCTTTTTTTACCGGAATGTTTAAACAGTCTTAATCAGAACCTTTCTTTTAGTTTCATTTTTTCCAGGACGGGTGTGTTATGGATTGCTTTGATATCATCTTTAATCCTACCAAACACGTTTACCCTCTTAAATCTAATATGTTAAAAACTCTGAAAATATTCTCTACTCTAATGAAAAATTCTTCTCTTTGTAAACAGTTTAAATTATTTGAAATAAACTGAAGATTTCTCTAGTAAAAATTCTAGGAAATAAAGGAAATAACATTTTAAATAAAATATGGATCGAATCAGAAATGAAACATACCCAGTTGTCTGGTAAGGACTCTCTGTGAACTAGTACTAATAATGCTGACAAATTTGAAGGATTTTAGAGATTACCTTGGGTTAGGGTAAACATTTAAAGCATATAAATGAAGTACCCCCCTAATAAATATACTTTTCTCAATCGGCACATCGGGTAACACTTTTATTGCACCGACTTTTATTGCAACTAAACTTGTTTGTCAAATCCTACGGCCCTCAGATTGAAGGAAGCTTTTATGATTTTTTTCTACCCTTTTAAGGTAAAATACTTCCCTAGATTTCTTTGGGATGATCCAGGTTTAACACCTTCAATTCCATTTGGACTCTAATGAAAAAATAAATAAATGAGTTTGCCGTATTGGATAAAAAAAAAAACATTTATCGTATTTAAACTTTTTTTAATAAAAAACGAATTACAAATAAAATGAAATGGATCAGGGCTTAATGATATTTAAATTTAAATTAAAAATACTTATGTTATTTAAAAAGTTCATTTTGTAATAGATTAAAAGAACTTTTTCTTCAAAAATGTCAAATATCTCAGAAGAAAAAAATCTGTAATGAATTTTTTGTTTCTTCATTATTAGATAAGGAAAAGTATAAAACACATAATTTTGAAAACAGACATTTTCCTTGTTTACAAAGGTTATACTTTATTCTAGCTAACTAATATTTTAATATTTTAGCTAGCTAATAATAGCATCCCAAAGCGGGGCCTAACGTATGAAAAGAGGAAAAAATTACATATCTCTGGAAGGATTGTCGTAGCGACCTGGGATTTGTCTCAATCGACTCGGTGTAAAAAATTACACCAATAAATTTTATAATTTTAAAGAAAGATAAATAATTTACTGAGAATTCAGAAAAAAAAAGTTGTTCAAAATATCTGAAAATTTGGGAATCGCCAGAAAAATCCTAAAACTTGTTTTATTCATAAAAAAATTACAATTATTAATATGATCGCACATGATTCATCAAAATTGTGTCAGTAGAGAAAACCATTTGGTAGAATATAATCAATAAACAATATACTGATAAGTTTAAACAAACAAGAGACTAGAGATTAGAGAATATTCAAGAAAACTATAGTTTAAGATCCAACGATATTCCAAGTAATAGTTAATAGTAATTAAATTAATAGTTTTTTTTTTTATTCTTTTATTAATAGAAGTTTACCACTGTATTACAAAATACATCTAGTAAATATGCGGTGTATATAAGATATAATGACATGAATATTTTTAACTTGAAGAGGAACTACCCATTACTAGTACTCTAATGTATATTTACAAAAGAAGATCACGAGGCCATCTTCTTTCCAGACGCCTCGAAGGATTGCCAGGAATGGAATGGGAAGCAAGTTGTGCAAAAAGTGTGTATATACAAGAGATTGGCCAAACAGTAAGAATGCGCAGCTGATGAATTGATGTTAATTGATTGATATTAAGATAAAATAAGATTCCTTCTTCCTTCGGGATAATCCATCCTAAATTTCATATTACCGTTTAGACTCTAATGAAAAAAAAAATAAAAAACGGATTAGCATTAAAATAAAATGGATCAGGATTATGTTTGTATGTTATTTTAAATGCAGCCAACGAGACATGTTTCTGAAGAGCGATCGTAAACATACATAGATCATAATGGATAAAAAGCATTTTTTTAATTAAAAAAAATATTGAATTTTTC
The DNA here is from genome assembly GCA_003667255.2 of Euschistus heros. Lineage (NCBI taxonomy): Eukaryota > Metazoa > Arthropoda > Insecta > Hemiptera > Pentatomidae > Euschistus > Euschistus heros. The sequence continues at coordinate 4,464,892 of RCWM02000022.1, read as the reverse complement.
GGAAAAATAAGAACTTGAAATGTAAAAATTTTATTTTTTGGTAAATAAATCCAAAAACAGTTATTTTCATTGGTTACCAAGAATATATTTAATTTTACAAAGATTTTTTTGATTAGTAAAAACTAGAGTCACCTCAATATGAACTTACCCGGAAATATCAATTTTTCCAATTGAAGAAAAAGGGGCATAGATCGAAAGTAATTAAGTAGTACGAGGTGTGAACTTTGTTTGAAGGAAGTTCAATAATTTAAAAATTCTAAACTTTTCTATGCTCTAATGCGAAGTATGAGTTTGGCTAAAAGTAAATAAAACTACCACAGTTTCAAGTACATTCTATCTGCTTATACCTAGTGAGAACTAATGAAAAACGTCTATTAAGAACAAAGTTATGATACATTACTCCTCAGCTCAGAAAAAAGTCAATCTTCTTTGCCTGGTACGTATCTCATCTCGAAAGTTCTTAAAAACAATCCCACGCAGTTCGTTCCTCTAGGACATCTCCCCCCCCCCCCCCCTAAAGTGTTTCTGAATTTACGAATCGATCCCTTGGCTGAACTAGATTGTTTTTTTTTTTTTAAATAGTGTCATAAACTTATAAAGATTGCATTAACAAATAAATCTTAGAACTACTGCCTATCAAGGTTGTCCATAGTCATTTGTTTATGGGGTTTGTGCATTTTACGAAAAATAATTAAAAGGAAAGTACATTCATATTTTTAATGCGGTATTTTCATTAATCACTATTTTTCACCATCAAATTTAATCACCATTTACTTCGTTATTTATTAATAGTACACTTTAAGAAGCATCGTTTGTGATTGGAGGGTATCGGTAAGGGGTGGGGAGGATGGCCCTAGGAAAGGTACTTATACCGGGACCGAACAGGTAAAGGGCGTTAGTGCTTTAGAATCCTCAGTGCTTGGATTAAGTGTCTCGTTGTACAGTGTCTCTCACTACTGATACTCACGATGGTTCTCCCAAACGTTGTCATTGAGCAGTACCCTGAAGTGTTACTGAAGAAAATGACCTTGTAAGTCGAAGTTTAATACCTACCTATAGCTTTAACTGACAATAGTCTATGAATATAGTTCATTAATTGAAATTTTTATATTAGTTCTGAGAAGGAAGTGTTGTACAAGAAAAGCGACGCTCTGATAACGAAAAATCCCCGGCCCAGAGTCGTCGCTCAGTCGCTCGTCAACTGGTTGATCTCCCAGCACCGGAAGACGATGTCCGTCACACGGAACGGAAGATGTCACTTGTGCCCACACCACGATTTGCTCTACGTGGCAGTCAGATTCGTCATCAATTTTCGGCTGAGAAACGAGTCGCTGCTTTCGGATCTCCTAGGCGATATCTACAGATGCGAGGGGTCTTTCGACGGACTTTTTTCTGGTAATTTTATTTCTATTCTTGTTGATATATTCTCATAATAGGAATCCAGTATTAGTTATCTCACATCCAATTACTATTCATAATTGCAGTATTTTTAACTATCTTTACATTTCAGATGCGATATATGGAACTGCCGGAGTGATGAATAAAGGCATGATCAACGAATTCAAAAGCCGAAGAGAGTCTCTAAGAGCCCTAGAATTATTTTTGCTCTTTTCCAATGAACACAAGATGGCCTTCAACCACAAGGGGAGATTCCTTCAGATGGCCGATGTTCCACTGCGCAACGGACAGCTTCCTCTCGCCGCGGCTCGGGAAGTCACCGGAGGCAGGAGTGTTTACAAATTGTTACTCAAATACGGAGCGTCTACCAATATTTATGGGTGAGTTGGATTCTTATGACACAACACGTCGATTTTATAAGTATTTCTTGGTTGAATGTTTTTTTTTAACATTATTCCTTATGTTTAACAGTTTAACAGGAGTTGAAGGTGGTGCGAAAGGAGATGCAGTCCACCAGGGCAGTGTTTCCAGGAAAACGGATGAAACCCTGTAGTTCAACACTGAAGAAAACAACATCCAAATGTGAAGAGCGAATGAAATTATGAGGGTACTGAAAGAAATCTGTACATTTTGTATATATTGTATACCTTTTGTAAATAATACTATAGTCTCATGTTCTAAATAATAAATCCATGGTTATTATACAAACTACTTTTTTTTTTTTTTTTTTTTTTTACCTTTCTATTTTATCATATCTGAGTACCATTCATTAGGGATAAGGCAATGTCTTTAAAACTCTCTATGTATAAATCACTTTACTTGAAGTCAAACTTTATTCACAAAAGATACATTACTAAAACATAAATAAAAAAAAAAACACGTGTTCCAGAAAAATGATACATTTAAATCGATATACAACATCCTCTCACAAATAAACATATCACAAAATAAACAAGGATGAATAAAAAGAAATCAAAAAAACAAATTTTTTTTTTTTTTTTATTCTTTTATTAATAGAAGTTTACAACTGTATTACAAAATACATCTAGTAAATATGCGGTGTATATAAGATATAATGACATGAATATGTTTAACTTGAAGAGGAACTACCCATTACTAGTACTCTAATGAATATTTACAAAAGAAGATCACGAGGCCATCTTCTTTCCAGACGGCTCGAAGGATTGCCAGGAATGGAATGGGAAGCAAGTTGTGCAAAAAGTGGATTTGGATGAGCTGTGAGTTTATTATGAAAGGAGAGGTATCTGGTTCGTGCCAAATTAGCAACATATGGGATATTAAGGTCATTGTGGATAAGTACATTTGTTACGAAGTAAGGAGCATCTAGGATTTTTTTAAAACTAAATGTCAAAGATGGCATAACCAAATCCTTTTCTTACAATCCCTAACCATTTAAGGCTACCTATAGCATATCTGTACTTTTACTTTAACTCAAATGTTTTTTTAAAACTCTGAAAAATTCTTCTCTTTGCAAACGGATTCAAGAAAATGAAAAAAAAAAAAAAAAAAAAAAATTAAAAATTTAATATGGATTTGATCAGAAATGAAAAATAGTTGAATAGTAAGGACTACCATTCTGTGAAATCGTGAAAAACCATGCTCTCAAATTTCAAGGGTATCATAGATATTCTTGGATTAGAGTAAACATTTCAATCATATAAATGAAGTATCCCCACAATAAATATACTTTCCACAATCGGCACATTGGATATCCACTTTTATTGCACCCACCATAAACAACCTGCCAAATCTTACGGCCCTCAGGTAGAGCCTTTTATGATTTCTTCTTCCCGTTTTACGGTAAAATACTGCCCTGGCTTCCTTTGGGATGATCCAGGTTCAACATCCTTTATCCCTTGCTAACATTTGGACTCTAATTAAAAAAAATAATAACATTAATTTGGGTTGGTTGGAAAAATATTTCTTTTTTTTTTTTTTTTTTTTTAAACTCCTTATCGTAAAATTATTTAAAAGCGATAGCAAGGAGAAACAGATTTAAAAAAAATAAAAATAAATCAAGATTATATTTTTATGCTATTTAAAAAGGAAGCGAATTTCTGTGGAGTAATCTTAAAAATACTTGACTTTTAATAGATAAAAGGTACCTTTATTTTAAAAAAATAACTAATTTCTCGCCCTTTGCCCCAAGGGGCCGCAATTACATGAAACCGAGAAAGGAAACTAAATAAGCAAAGATCAGATACAATGTAGAAGACCTAGACAACTGGAATATAAAAAATAAAGTAGGAGAGAAGCCTAGGAACACTTCCCTACCTACAGGGGAAAAAAAAAGTTTCCGAAATATATGGATGATAATAAGGAATGTTACAACTAAATACAAGGCAGACCTCGGAAGAGTACGAACAAAACCGGGACAAAGTAAGATAGATATTTCGAGATAAGAAGAGAAATCAATAAAAGGAGTAATGGGAAATAATGTAATATGATTTTGACAACAAAATGAGAAGACTTTCTATGGTAAGTAAAAGAAATGAAAAAGGAATTTCAACCCCAGACATTTTTTTGTAAGAATTAGTTTTATGAGTAAAACTCATGAATGTCTTCAACTTTTCTTTTCCAATATAATCATTAATATTAATATTCAATTCGATGTGGGACGTAGTCAGGAGACAGATCCGCACAAGATGAGAAGGGTGTATATACAAGAGATTGGCCAAACAGTAAGAATGCGCAGCTGATGAATTGATGTTAATTGATTGATATTAAGATAAAATACGATTCCTTCTTCCTTCGGGATAATCCATCCTAAATTTCATATCACCGTTTAGACTCTAATGAAAAAAAAAAAAAATAAAAACGGATTAGCATTAAAATAAAATGGATCAGGATTATGTTTGTATGTTATTTTAAATGCAGCCAACGAGACATGTTTCTGAAGAGCGATCGTAAACATACATAGATCATAATGGATAAAAAGCATTTTTTTAATTAAAAAAATATTGAATTTTTCGGAAAAATAAGAACTTGAAATGTAAAAATTTTATTTTTTGGTAAATAAATCCAAAAACAGTTATTTTCATTGGTTACCAAGAATATATTTAATTTTACAAAGATTTTTTTGATTAGTAAAAACTAGAGTCACCTCAATATGAACTTACCCGGAAATATCAATTTTTCCAATTGAAGAAAAAGGGGCATAGATCGAAAGTAATTAAGTAGTACGAGGTGTGAACTTTGTTTGAAGGAAGTTCAATAATTTAAAAATTCTAAACTTTTCTATGCTCTAATGCGAAGTATGAGTTTGGCTAAAAGTAAATAAAACTACCACAGTTTCAAGTACATTCTATCTGCTTATACCTAGTGAGAACTAATGAAAAACGTCTATTAAGAACAAAGTTATGATACATTACTCCTCAGCTCAGAAAAAAGTCAATCTTCTTTGCCTGGTACGTATCTCATCTCGAAAGTTCTTAAAAACAATCCCACGCAGTTCGTTCCTCTAGGACATCTCCCCCCCCCCCCTAAAGTGTTTCTGAATTTACGAATCGATCCCTTGGCTGAACTAGATTGTTTTTTTTTTTTTTTAAATAGTGTCATAAACTTATAAAGATTGCATTAACAAATAAATCTTAGAACTACTGCCTTATCAAGGTTGTCCATAGTCATTTGTTTATGGGGTTTGTGCATTTTACGAAAAATAATTAAAAGGAAAGTACATTCATATTTTTAATGCGGTATTTTCATTAATCACTATTTTTCACCATCAAATTTAATCACCATTTACTTCGTTATTTATTAATAGTACACTTTAAGAAGCATCGTTTGTGATTGGAGGGTATCGGTAAGGGGTGGGGAGGATGGCCCTAGGAAAGGTACTTATACCGGGACCGAACAGGTAAAGGGCGTTAGTGCTTTAGAATCCTCAGTGCTTGGATTAAGTGTCTCGTTGTACAGTGTCTCTCACTACTGATACTCACGATGGTTCTCCCAAACGTTGTCATTGAGCAGTACCCTGAAGTGTTACTGAAGAAAATGACCTTGTAAGTCGAAGTTTAATACCTACCTATAGCTTTAACTGACAATAGTCTATGAATATAGTTCATTAATTGAAATTTTTATATTAGTTCTGAGAAGGAAGTGTTGTACAAGAAAAGCGACGCTCTGATAACGAAAAATCCCCGGCCCAGAGTCGTCGCTCAGTCGCTCGTCAACTGGTTGATCTCCCAGCACCGGAAGACGATGTCCGTCACACGGAACGGAAGATGTCACTTGTGCCCACACCACGATTTGCTCTACGTGGCAGTCAGATTCGTCATCAATTTTCGGCTGAGAAACGAGTCGCTGCTTTCGGATCTCCTAGGCGATATCTACAGATGCGAGGGGTCTTTCGACGGACTTTTTTCTGGTAATTTTATTTCTATTCTTGTTGATATATTCTCATAATAGGAATCCAGTATTAGTTATCTCACATCCAATTACTATTCATAATTGCAGTATTTTTAACTATCTTTACATTTCAGATGCGATATATGGAACTGCCGGAGTGATGAATAAAGGCATGATCAACGAATTCAAAAGCCGAAGAGAGTCTCTAAGAGCCCTAGAATTATTTTTGCTCTTTTCCAATGAACACAAGATGGCCTTCAACCACAAGGGGAGATTCCTTCAGATGGCCGATGTTCCACTGCGCAACGGACAGCTTCCTCTCGCCGCGGCTCGGGAAGTCACCGGAGGCAGGAGTGTTTACAAATTGTTACTCAAATACGGAGCGTCTACCAATATTTATGGGTGAGTTGGATTCTTATGACACAACACGTCGATTTTATAAGTATTTCTTGGTTGAATGTTTTTTTTAACATTATTCCTTATGTTTAACAGTTTAACAGGAGTTGAAGGTGGTGCGAAAGGAGATGCAGTCCACCAGGGCAGTGTTTCCAGGAAAACGGATGAAACCCTGTAGTTCAACACTGAAGAAAACAACATCCAAATGTGAAGAGCGAATGAAATTATGAGGGTACTGAAAGAAATCTGTACATTTTGTATATATTGTATACCTTTTGTAAATAATACTATAGTCTCATGTTCTAAATAATAAATCCATGGTTATTATACAAACTACTTTTTTTTTTTTTTTTTTATTACCTTTCTATTTTATCATATCTGAGTACCATTCATTAGGGATAAGGCAATGTCTTTAAAACTCTCTATGTATAAATCACTTTACTTGAAGTCAAACTTTATTCACAAAAGATACATTACTAAAACATAAATAAAAAAAAACACGTGTTCCAGAAAAATTATACATTTAAATCGATATACAACATCCTCTCACAAATAAAAATATCACAGAATAAACAAGGATGAATAAAAAGAAATCTAAAAAACAAATTTTTTTTTTTTTATTCTTTTATTAATAGAAGTTTACAACTGTATCACAAAATACATCTAGTAAATATGCGGTGTATATAAGATATAATGACATGAATATGTTTAACTTGAAGAGGAACTACCCATTACTAGTACTCTAATGAATATTTACAAAAGAAGATCACGAGGCCATCTTCTTTCCAGACGGCTCGAAGGATTGCCAGGAATGGAATGGGAAGCAAGCCGTGCAAAAAGTGGATTTGGATGAGCAGTGAGTTTATTATGAAAGGAGAGGTATCTGGTTCGTGCCAAATTAGCAACATATGGGATATTAAGGTCATTGTGGATAAGTACATTTGTTACGAAGTAAGGAGCATCTAGGATTTTTTTTAACTAAATGTCAAAGATGGCATAACCAAATCCTTTTCTTACAACCCCTAACCATTTAAGGCTACCTATAGCATATCTGTACTTTTACTTTAACTCAAATGTTTTTTTAAAACTCTGAAAAATTCTTCTCTTTGCAAACGGATTCAAGAAAATGAAAAAAAAAAAATTAAAAATTTAATATGGATTTGATCAGAAATGAAAAATAGTTGAATAGTAAGGACTACCATTCTGTGAAATCGTGAAAAACCATGCTCTCAAATTTCAAGGGTATCATAGATATTCTTGGATTAGAGTAAACATTTCAATCATATAAATGAAGTATCCCCACAATAAATATACTTTCCACAATCGGCACATTGGATATCCACTTTTATTGCACCCACCATAAACAACCTGCCAAATCTTACGGCCCTCAGGTAGAGCCTTTTATGATTTCTTCTTCCCGTTTTACGGTAAAATACTGCCCTGGCTTCCTTTGGGATGATCCAGGTTCAACATCCTTTATCCCTTGCTAACATTTGGACTCTAATTAAAAAAAAATAATAACATTAATTTGGGTTGGTTGGAAAAATATTTCTTTTTTTTTTTTTTTTTTTTTAACTCCTTATCGTAAAATTATTTAAAAGCGATAGCAAGGAGAAACAGATTTAAAAAAAAATAAAAATAAATCAAGATTATATTTTTATGCTATTTAAAAAGGAAGCGAATTTCTGTGGAGTAATCTTAAAAATACTTGACTTTTAATAGATAAAAGGTACCTTTTTTTTTAAAAAAAATAACTAATTTCTCGCCCTTTGCCCCAAGGGGCCGCAATTACATGAAACCGAGAAAGGAAACTAAATAAGCAAAGATCAGATACAATGTAGAAGACCTAGACAACTGGAATATAAAAAATAAAGTAGGAGAGAAGCCTAGGAACACTTCCCTACCTACAGGGGAAAAAAAAGTTTCCGAAATATATGGATGATAATAAGGAATGTTACAACTAAATACAAGGCAGACCTCGGAAGAGTACGAACAAAACCGGGACAAAGTAAGATAGATATTTCGAGATAAGAAGAGAAATCAATAAAAGGAGTAATGGGAAATAATGTAATATGATTTTGACAACAAAATGAGAAGACTTTCTATGGTAAGTAAAAGAAATGAAAAAGGAATTTCAACCCCAGACATTTTTTTGTAAGAATTAGTTTTATGAGTAAAACTCATGAATGTCTTCAACTTTTCTTTTCCAATATAATCATTAATATTAATATTCAATTCGATGTGGGACGTAGTCAGGAGACAGATCCGCACAAGATGAGAAGGGTGTATATACAAGAGATTGGCCAAACAGTAAGAATGCGCAGCTGATGAATTGATGTTAATTGATTGATATTAAGATAAAATACGATTCCTTCTTCCTTCGGGATAATCCATCCTAAATTTCATATCACCGTTTAGACTCTAATGAAAAAAAAAAAAAAAAAACGGATTAGCATTAAAATAAAATGGATCAGGATTATGTTTGTATGTTATTTTAAATGCAGCCAACGAGACATGTTTCTGAAGAGCGATCGTAAACATACATAGATCATAATGGATAAAAAGCATTTTTTTAATTAAAAAAATATTGAATTTTTCGGAAAAATAAGAACTTGAAATGTAAAAATTTTATTTTTTGGTAAATAAATCCAAAAACAGTTATTTTCATTGGTTACCAAGAATATATTTAATTTTACAAAGATTTTTTTGATTAGTAAAAACTAGAGTCACCTCAATATGAACTTACCCGGAAATATCAATTTTTCCAATTGAAGAAAAAGGGGCATAGATCGAAAGTAATTAAGTAGTACGAGGTGTGAACTTTGTTTGAAGGAAGTTCAATAATTTAAAAATTCTAAACTTTTCTATGCTCTAATGCGAAGTATGAGTTTGGCTAAAAGTAAATAAAACTACCACAGTTTCAAGTACATTCTATCTGCTTATACCTAGTGAGAACTAATGAAAAACGTCTATTAAGAACAAAGTTATGATACATTACTCCTCAGCTCAGAAAAAAGTCAATCTTCTTTGCCTGGTACGTATCTCATCTCGAAAGTTCTTAAAAACAATCCCACGCAGTTCGTTCCTCTAGGACATCTCCCCCCCCCCCCCCCCCCTAAAGTGTTTCTGAATTTACGAATCGATCCCTTGGCTGAACTAGATTGTTTTTTTTTTTTTTTAAATAGTGTCATAAACTTATAAAGATTGCATTAACAAATAAATCTTAGAACTACTGCCTTATCAAGGTTGTCCATAGTCATTTGTTTATGGGGTTTGTGCATTTTACGAAAAATAATTAAAAGGAAAGTACATTCATATTTTTAATGCGGTATTTTCATTAATCACTATTTTTCACCATCAAATTTAATCACCATTTACTTCGTTATTTATTAATAGTACACTTTAAGAAGCATCGTTTGTGATTGGAGGGTATCGGTAAGGGGTGGGGAGGATGGCCCTAGGAAAGGTACTTATACCGGGACCGAACAGGTAAAGGGCGTTAGTGCTTTAGAATCCTCAGTGCTTGGATTAAGTGTCTCGTTGTACAGTGTCTCTCACTACTGATACTCACGATGGTTCTCCCAAACGTTGTCATTGAGCAGTACCCTGAAGTGTTACTGAAGAAAATGACCTTGTAAGTCGAAGTTTAATACCTACCTATAGCTTTAACTGACAATAGTCTATGAATATAGTTCATTAATTGAAATTTTTATATTAGTTCTGAGAAGGAAGTGTTGTACAAGAAAAGCGACGCTCTGATAACGAAAAATCCCCGGCCCAGAGTCGTCGCTCAGTCGCTCGTCAACTGGTTGATCTCCCAGCACCGGAAGACGATGTCCGTCACACGGAACGGAAGATGTCACTTGTGCCCACACCACGATTTGCTCTACGTGGCAGTCAGATTCGTCATCAATTTTCGGCTGAGAAACGAGTCGCTGCTTTCGGATCTCCTAGGCGATATCTACAGATGCGAGGGGTCTTTCGACGGACTTTTTTCTGGTAATTTCTATTTCTATTCTTGTTGATATATTCTCATAATAGGAATCCAGTATTAGTTATCTCACATCCAATTACTATTCATAATTGCAGTATTTTTAACTATCTTTACATTTCAGATGCGATATATGGAACTGCCGGAGTGATGAATAAAGGCATGATCAACGAATTCAAAAGCCGAAGAGAGTCTCTAAGAGCCCTAGAATTATTTTTGCTCTTTTCCAATGAACACAAGATGGCCTTCAACCACAAGGGGAGATTCCTTCAGATGGCCGATGTTCCACTGCGCAACGGACAGCTTCCTCTCGCCGCGGCTCGGGAAGTCACCGGAGGCAGGAGTGTTTACAAATTGTTACTCAAATACGGAGCGTCTACCAATATTTATGGGTGAGTTGGATTCTTATGACACAACACGTCGATTTTATAAGTATTTCTTGGTTGAATGTTTTTTTTTTTTTTTACATTATTCCTTATGTTTAACAGTTTAACAGGAGTTGAAGGTGGTGCGAAAGGAGATGCAGTCCACCAGGGCAGTGTTTCCAGGAAAACGGATGAAACCCTGTAGTTCAACACTGAAGAAAACAACATCCAAATGTGAAGAGCGAATGAAATTATGAGGGTACTGAAAGAAATCTGTACATTTTGTATATATTGTATACCTTTTGTAAATAATACTATAGTCTCATGTTCTAAATAATAAATCCATGGTTATTATACAAACTACTTTTTTTTTTTTTTTTTATTATTACCTTTCTATTTTATCATATCTGAGTACCATTCATTAGGGATAAGGCAATGTCTTTAAAACTCTCTATGTATAAATCACTTTACTTGAAGTCAAACTTTATTCACAAAAGATACATTACTAAAACATAAATAAAAAAAAACACGTGTTCCAGAAAAATGATACATTTAAATCGATATACAACATCCTCTCACAAATAAACATATCACAGAATAAACAAGGATGAATAAAAAGAAATCTAAAAAAACAAATTTTTTTTTTTTTTTTATTCTTTTATTAATAGAAGTTTACAACTGTATCACAAAATACATCTAGTAAATATGCGGTGTATATAAGATATAATGACATGAATATGTTTAACTTGAAGAGGAACTACCCATTACTAGTACTCTAATGAATATTTACAAAAGAAGATCACGAGGCCATCTTCTTTCCAGACGGCTCGAAGGATTGCCAGGAATGGAATGGGAAGCAAGCCGTGCAAAAAGTGGATTTGGATGAGCAGTGAGTTTATTATGAAAGGAGAGGTATCTGGTTCGTGCCAAATTAGCAACATATGGGATATTAAGGTCATTGTGGATAAGTACATTTGTTACGAAGTAAGGAGCATCTAGGATTTTTTTTAACTAAATGTCAAAGATGGCATAACCAAATCCTTTTCTTACAACCCCTAACCATTTAAGGCTACCTATAGCATATCTGTACTTTTACTTTAACTCAAATGTTTTTTTAAAACTCTGAAAAATTCTTCTCTTTGCAAACGGATTCAAGAAAATGAAAAAAAAAAAAAAATTAAAAATTTAATATGGATTTGATCAGAAATGAAAAATAGTTGAATAGTAAGGACTACCATTCTGTGAAATCGTGAAAAACCATGCTCTCAAATTTCAAGGGTATCATAGATATTCTTGGATTAGAGTAAACATTTCAATCATATAAATGAAGTATCCCCACAATAAATATACTTTCCACAATCGGCACATTGGATATCCACTTTTATTGCACCCACCATAAACAACCTGCCAAATCTTACGGCCCTCAGGTAGAGCCTTTTATGATTTCTTCTTCCCGTTTTACGGTAAAATACTGCCCTGGCTTCCTTTGGGATGATCCAGGTTCAACATCCTTTATCCCTTGCTAACATTTGGACTCTAATTAAAAAAAATAATAACATTAATTTGGGTTGGTTGGAAAAATATTTCTTTTTTTTTTTTTTTTTTTTTTTTTTAACTCCTTATCGTAAAATTATTTAAAAAGCGATAGCAAGGAGAAACAGATTTAAAAAAAATAAAAATAAATCAAGATTATATTTTTATGCTATTTAAAAGAGGGAGCGAATTTCTGTGGAGTAATCTTAAAAATACTTGACTTTTAATAGATAAAAGGTACCTTTTTTTTAAAAAAAATACTAATTTCTCGCCCTTTGCCCCAAGGGACCGCAATTACATGAAACCGAGAAAGGAAACTAAATAAGCAAAGATCAGATACAATGTAGAAGACCTAGACAACTGGAATATAAAAAATAAAGTAGGAGAGAAGCCTAGGAACACTTCCCTACCTACAGGGGAAAAAAAAGTTTCCGAAATATATGGATGATAATAAGGAATGTTACAACTAAATACAAGGCAGACCTCGGAAGAGTACGAACAAAACCGGGACAAAGTAAGATAGATATTTCGAGATAAGAAGAGAAATCAATAAAAGGAGTAATGGGAAATAATGTAATATGATTTTGACAACAAAATGAGAAGACTTTCTATGGTAAGTAAAAGAAATGAAAAAGGAATTTCAACCCCAGACATTTTTTTGTAAGAATTAGTTTTATGAGTAAAACTCATGAATGTCTTCAACTTTTCTTTTCCAATATAATCATTAATATTAATATTCAATTCGATGTGGGACGTAGTCAGGAGACAGATCCGCACAAGATGAGAAGGGTGTATATACAAGAGATTGGCCAAACAGTAAGAATGCGCAGCTGATGAATTGATGTTAATTGATTGATATTAAGATAAAATACGATTCCTTCTTCCTTCGGGATAATCCATCCTAAATTTCATATCACCGTTTAGACTCTAATGAAAAAAAAAAAATAAAAACGGATTAGCATTAAAATAAAATGGATCAGGATTATGTTTGTATGTTATTTTAAATGCAGCCAACGAGACATGTTTCTGAAGAGCGATCGTAAACATACATAGATCATAATGGATAAAAAGCATTTTTTTAATTAAAAAAAAATATTGAATTTTTCGGAAAAAATAAGAACTTGAAATGTAAAAATTTTATTTTTTGGTAAATAAATCCAAAAACAGTTATTTTCATTGGTTACCAAGAATATATTTAATTTTACAAAGATTTTTTTGATTAGTAAAAACTAGAGTCACCTCAATATGAACTTACCCGGAAATATCAATTTTTCCAATTGAAGAAAAAAAGGGGCATAGATCGAAAGTAATTAAGTAGTACGAGGTGTGAACTTTGTTTGAAGGAAGTTCAATAATTTAAAAATTCTAAACTTTTCTATGCTCTAATGCGAAGTATGAGTTTGGCTAAAAGTAAATAAAACTACCACAGTTTCAAGTACATTCTATCTGCTTATACCTAGTGAGAACTAATGAAAAAACGTCTATTAAGAACAAAGTTATGATACATTACTCCTCAGCTCAGAAAAAAGTCAATCTTCTTTGCCTGGTACGTATCTCATCTCGAAAGTTCTTAAAAACAATCCCACGCAGTTCGTTCCTCTAGGACATCTCCCCCCCCCCCCCTAAAGTGTTTCTGAATTTACGAATCGATCCCTTGGCTGAACTAGATTGTTTTTTTTTTTTTTAAATAGTGTCATAAACTTATAAAGATTGCATTAACAAATAAATCTTAGAACTACTGCCTTATCAAGGTTGTCCATAGTCATTTGTTTATGGGGTTTGTGCATTTTACGAAAAATAATTAAAAGGAAAGTACATTCATATTTTTAATGCGGTATTTTCATTAATCACTATTTTTCACCATCAAATTTAATCACCATTTACTTCGTTATTTATTAATAGTACACTTTAAGAAGCATCGTTTGTGATTGGAGGGTATCGGTAAGGGGTGGGGAGGATGGCCCTAGGAAAGGTACTTATACCGGGACCGAACAGGTAAAGGGCGTTAGTGCTTTAGAATCCTCAGTGCTTGGATTAAGTGTCTCGTTGTACAGTGTCTCTCACTACTGATACTCACGATGGTTCTCCCAAACGTTGTCATTGAGCAGTACCCTGAAGTGTTACTGAAGAAAATGACCTTGTAAGTCGAAGTTTAATACCTACCTATAGCTTTAACTGACAATAGTCTATGAATATAGTTCATTAATTGAAATTTTTATATTAGTTCTGAGAAGGAAGTGTTGTACAAGAAAAGCGACGCTCTGATAACGAAAAATCCCCGGCCCAGAGTCGTCGCTCAGTCGCTCGTCAACTGGTTGATCTCCCAGCACCGGAAGACGATGTCCGTCACACGGAACGGAAGATGTCACTTGTGCCCACACCACGATTTGCTCTACGTGGCAGTCAGATTCGTCATCAATTTTCGGCTGAGAAACGAGTCGCTGCTTTCGGATCTCCTAGGCGATATCTACAGATGCGAGGGGTCTTTCGACGGACTTTTTTCTGGTAATTTCTATTTCTATTCTTGTTGATATATTCTCATAATAGGAATCCAGTATTAGTTATCTCACATCCAATTACTATTCATAATTGCAGTATTTTTAACTATCTTTACATTTCAGATGCGATATATGGAACTGCCGGAGTGATGAATAAAGGCATGATCAACGAATTCAAAAGCCGAAGAGAGTCTCTAAGAGCCCTAGAATTATTTTTGCTCTTTTCCAATGAACACAAGATGGCCTTCAACCACAAGGGGAGATTCCTTCAGATGGCCGATGTTCCACTGCGCAACGGACAGCTTCCTCTCGCCGCGGCTCGGGAAGTCACCGGAGGCAGGAGTGTTTACAAATTGTTACTCAAATACGGAGCGTCTACCAATATTTATGGGTGAGTTGGATTCTTATGACACAACACGTCGATTTTATAAGTATTTCTTGGTTGAATGTTTTTTTTAACATTATTCCTTATGTTTAACAGTTTAACAGGAGTTGAAGGTGGTGCGAAAGGAGATGCAGTCCACCAGGGCAGTGTTTCCAGGAAAACGGATGAAACCCTGTAGTTCAACACTGAAGAAAACAACATCCAAATGTGAAGAGCGAATGAAATTATGAGGGTACTGAAAGAAATCTGTACATTTTGTATATATTGTATACCTTTTGTAAATAATACTATAGTCTCATGTTCCAAATAATAAATCCATGGTTATTATACAAACTACTTTTTTTTTTTTTTTTTATTACCTTTCTATTTTATCATATCTGAGTACCATTCATTAGGGATAAGGCAATGTCTTTAAAACTCTCTATGTATAAATCACTTTACTTGAAGTCAAACTTTATTCACAAAAGATACATTACTAAAACATAAATAAAAAAAAAACACGTGTTCCAGAAAAATGATACATTTAAATCGATATACAACATCCTCTCACAAATAAACATATCACAGAATAAACAAGGATGAATAAAAAGAAATCTAAAAAACAAATTTTTTTTTTTTTTTTTATTCTTTTATTAATAGAAGTTTACAACTGTATCACAAAATACATCTAGTAAATATGCGGTGTATATAAGATATAATGACATGAATATGTTTAACTTGAAGAGGAACTACCCATTACTAGTACTCTAATGAATATTTACAAAAGAAGATCACGAGGCCATCTTCTTTCCAGACGGCTCGAAGGATTGCCAGGAATGGAATGGGAAGCAAGCCGTGCAAAAAGTGGATTTGGATGAGCAGTGAGTTTATTATGAAAGGAGAGGTATCTGGTTCGTGCCAAATTAGCAACATATGGGATATTAAGGTCATTGTGGATAAGTACATTTGTTACGAAGTAAGGAGCATCTAGGATTTTTTTTAACTAAATTTCAAAGATGGCATAACCAAATCCTTTTCTTACAACCCCTAACCATTTAAGGCTACCTATAGCATATCTGTACTTTTACTTTAACTCAAATGTTTTTTTAAAACTCTGAAAAATTCTTCTCTTTGCAAACGGATTCAAGAAAATGAAAAAAAAAAAAATTAAAAATTTAATATGGATTTGATCAGAAATGAAAAATAGTTGAATAGTAAGGACTACCATTCTGTGAAATCGTGAAAAACCATGCTCTCAAATTTCAAGGGTATCATAGATATTCTTGGATTAGAGTAAACATTTCAATCATATAAATGAAGTATCCCCACAATAAATATACTTTCCACAATCGGCACATTGGATATCCACTTTTATTGCACCCACCATAAACAACCTGCCAAATCTTACGGCCCTCAGGTAGAGCCTTTTATGATTTCTTCTTCCCGTTTTACGGTAAAATACTGCCCTGGCTTCCTTTGGGATGATCCAGGTTCAACATCCTTTATCCCTTGCTAACATTTGGACTCTAATTAAAAAAAATAATAACATTAATTTGGGTTGGTTGGAAAAATATTTCTTTTTTTTTTTTTTTTTTTTAACTCCTTATCGTAAAATTATTTAAAAGCGATAGCAAGGAGAAACAGATTTAAAAAAAATAAAAATAAATCAAGATTATATTTTTATGCTATTTAAAAAGGAAGCGAATTTCTGTGGAGTAATCTTAAAAATACTTGACTTTTAATAGATAAAAGGTACCTTTATTTTAAAAAAATAACTAATTTCTCGCCCTTTGCCCCAAGGGGCCGCAATTACATGAAACCGAGAAAGGAAACTAAATAAGCAAAGATCAGATACAATGTAGAAGACCTAGACAACTGGAATATAAAAAATAAAGTAGGAGAGAAGCCTAGGAACACTTCCCTACCTACAGGGGAAAAAAAAGTTTCCGAAATATATGGATGATAATAAGGAATGTTACAACTAAATACAAGGCAGACCTCGGAAGAGTACGAACAAAACCGGGACAAAGTAAGATAGATATTTCGAGATAAGAAGAGAAATCAATAAAAGGAGTAATGGGAAATAATGTAATATGATTTTGACAACAAAATGAGAAGACTTTCTATGGTAAGTAAAAGAAATGAAAAAGGAATTTCAACCCCAGACATTTTTTTGTAAGAATTAGTTTTATGAGTAAAACTCATGAATGTCTTCAACTTTTCTTTTCCAATATAATCATTAATATTTATATTCAATTCGATGTGGGACGTAGTCAGGAGACAGATCCGCACAAGATGAGAAGGGTGTATATACAAGAGATTGGCCAAACAGTAAGAATGCGCAGCTGATGAATTGATGTTAATTGATTGATATTAAGATAAAATACGATTCCTTCTTCCTTCGGGATAATCCATCCTAAATTTCATATCACCGTTTAGACTCTAATGAAAAAAAAAAAAAAACGGATTAGCATTAAAATAAAATGGATCAGGATTATGTTTGTATGTTATTTTAAATGCAGCCAACGAGACATGTTTCTGAAGAGCGATCGTAAACATACATAGATCATAATGGATAAAAAGCATTTTTTTAATTAAAAAAATATTGAATTTTTCGGAAAAAAAAGAACTTGAAATGTAAAAATTTTATTTTTTGGTAAATAAATCCAAAAAAACAGTTATTTTCATTGGTTACCAAGAATATATTTAATTTTACAAATATTTTTTTGATTAGTAAAAACTAGAGTCACCTCAATATGAACTTACCCGGAAATATCAATTTTTCCAATTGAAGAAAAAGGGGCATAGATCGAAAGTAATTAAGTAGTACGAGGTGTGAACTTTGTTTGAAGGAAGTTCAATAATTTAAAAATTCTAAACTTTTCTATGCTCTAATGCGAAGTATGAGTTTGGCTAAAAGTAAATAAAACTACCACAGTTTCAAGTACATTCTATCTGCTTATACCTAGTGAGAACTAATGAAAAAAACGTCTATTAAGAACAAAGTTATGATACATTACTCCTCAGCTCAGAAAAAAGTCAATCTTCTTTGCCTGGTACGTATCTCATCTCGAAAGTTCTTAAAAACAATCCCACGCAGTTCGTTCCTCTAGGACATCTCCCCCCCCCCCCCTAAAGTGTTTCTGAATTTACGAATCGATTCCTTGGCTGAACTAGATTGTTTTATTTTTTTTTAAATAGTGTCATAAACTTATAAAGATTGCATTAACAAATAAATCTTAGAACTACTGCCTTATCAAGGTTGTCCATAGTCATTTGTTTATGGGGTTTGTGCATTTTACGAAAAATAATTAAAAGGAAAGTACATTCATATTTTTAATGCGGTATTTTCATTAATCACTATTTTTCACCATCAAATTTAATCACCATTTACTTCGTTATTTATTAATAGTACACTTTAAGAAGCATCGTTTGTGATTGGAGGGTATCGGTAAGGGGTGGGGAGGATGGCCCTAGGAAAGGTACTTATACCGGGACCGAACAGGTAAAGGGCGTTAGTGCTTTAGAATCCTCAGTGCTTGGATTAAGTGTCTCGTTGTACAGTGTCTCTCACTACTGATACTCACGATGGTTCTCCCAAACGTTGTCATTGAGCAGTACCCTGAAGTGTTACTGAAGAAAATGACCTTGTAAGTCGAAGTTTAATACCTACCTATAGCTTTAACTGACAATAGTCTATGAATATAGTTCATTAATTGAAATTTTTATATTAGTTCTGAGAAGGAAGTGTTGTACAAGAAAAGCGACGCTCTGATAACGAAAAATCCCCGGCCCAGAGTCGTCGCTCAGTCGCTCGTCAACTGGTTGATCTCCCAGCACCGGAAGACGATGTCCGTCACACGGAACGGAAGATGTCACTTGTGCCCACACCACGATTTGCTCTACGTGGCAGTCAGATTCGTCATCAATTTTCGGCTGAGAAACGAGTCGCTGCTTTCGGATCTCCTAGGCGATATCTACAGATGCGAGGGGTCTTTCGACGGACTTTTTTCTGGTAATTTCTATTTCTATTCTTGTTGATATATTCTCATAATAGGAATCCAGTATTAGTTATCTCACATCCAATTACTATTCATAATTGCAGTATTTTTAACTATCTTTACATTTCAGATGCGATATATGGAACTGCCGGAGTGATGAATAAAGGCATGATCAACGAATTCAAAAGCCGAAGAGAGTCTCTAAGAGCCCTAGAATTATTTTTGCTCTTTTCCAATGAACACAAGATGGCCTTCAACCACAAGGGGAGATTCCTTCAGATGGCCGATGTTCCACTGCGCAACGGACAGCTTCCTCTCGCCGCGGCTCGGGAAGTCACCGGAGGCAGGAGTGTTTACAAATTGTTACTCAAATACGGAGCGTCTACCAATATTTATGGGTGAGTTGGATTCTTATGACACAACACGTCGATTTTATAAGTATTTCTTGGTTGAATGTTTTTTTTTAACATTATTCCTTATGTTTAACAGTTTAACAGGAGTTGAAGGTGGTGCGAAAGGAGATGCAGTCCACCAGGGCAGTGTTTCCAGGAAAACGGATGAAACCCTGTAGTTCAACACTGAAGAAAACAACATCCAAATGTGAAGAGCGAATGAAATTATGAGGGTACTGAAAGAAATCTGTACATTTTGTATATATTGTATACCTTTTGTAAATAATACTATAGTCTCATGTTCCAAATAATAAATCCATGGTTATTATACAAACTACTTTTTTTTTTTTTTTATTATTACCTTTCTATTTTATCATATCTGAGTACCATTCATTAGGGATAAGGCAATGTCTTTAAAACTCTCTATGTATAAATCACTTTACTTGAAGTCAAACTTTATTCACAAAAGATACATTACTAAAACATTCAACAGTCAACAATTTTTTCCAATTGAAGAAAAAAGGGGCATAGATCGAAAGTAATTAAGTAGTACGAGGTGTGAACTTTGTTTTGAAGGAAGTTCAATAATTTAAAAATTCTAAACTTTTCTATGCTCTAATGCGAAGTATGAGTTTGGCTAAAAGTAAATTACATTCTATCTGCTTATACCTAGTGAGAACTAATGAAAAAACGTCTATTAAGAACAAAGTTATGATACATTACAGAAAAAAGTCAATCTTCTTTGCCTGGTACGTATTGTTTCTGAATTTACGAATCGATTCCTTGGCTGAACTAGATTGTTTTTTTTTTTTTTTTAAATAGTGTCATAAACTTATAAAGATTGCATTAACAAATAAATCTTAGAACTACTGCCTTATCAAGGTTGTCCATAGTCATTTGTTTATGGGGTTTGTGCATTTTACGAAAAATAATTAAAAGGAAAGTACATTCATATTTTTAATGCGGTATTTTCATTAATCACTATTTTTCACCATCAAATTTAATCACCATTTACTTCGTTATTTATTAATAGTACACTTTAAGAAGCATCGTTTGTGATTGGAGGGTATCGGTAAGGGGTGGGGAGGATGGCCCTAGGAAAGGTACTTATACCGGGACCGAACAGGTAAAGGGCGTTAGTGCTTTAGAATCCTCAGTGCTTGGATTAAGTGTCTCGTTGTACAGTGTCTCTCACTACTGATACTCACGATGGTTCTCCCAAACGTTGTCATTGAGCAGTACCCTGAAGTGTTACTGAAGAAAATGACCTTGTAAGTCGAAGTTTAATACCTACCTATAGCTTTAACTGACAATAGTCTATGAATATAGTTCATTAATTGAAATTTTTATATTAGTTCTGAGAAGGAAGTGTTGTACAAGAAAAGCGACGCTCTGATAACGAAAAATCCCCGGCCCAGAGTCGTCGCTCAGTCGCTCGTCAACTGGTTGATCTCCCAGCACCGGAAGACGATGTCCGTCACACGGAACGGAAGATGTCACTTGTGCCCACACCACGATTTGCTCTACGTGGCAGTCAGATTCGTCATCAATTTTCGGCTGAGAAACGAGTCGCTGCTTTCGGATCTCCTAGGCGATATCTACAGATGCGAGGGGTCTTTCGACGGACTTTTTTCTGGTAATTTCTATTTCTATTCTTGTTGATATATTCTCATAATAGGAATCCAGTATTAGTTATCTCACATCCAATTACTATTCATAATTGCAGTATTTTTAACTATCTTTACATTTCAGATGCGATATATGGAACTGCCGGAGTGATGAATAAAGGCATGATCAACGAATTCAAAAGCCGAAGAGAGTCTCTAAGAGCCCTAGAATTATTTTTGCTCTTTTCCAATGAACACAAGATGGCCTTCAACCACAAGGGGAGATTCCTTCAGATGGCCGATGTTCCACTGCGCAACGGACAGCTTCCTCTCGCCGCGGCTCGGGAAGTCACCGGAGGCAGGAGTGTTTACAAATTGTTACTCAAATACGGAGCGTCTACCAATATTTATGGGTGAGTTGGATTCTTATGACACAACACGTCGATTTTATAAGTATTTCTTGGTTGAATGTTTTTTTTAACATTATTCCTTATATTTAACAGTTTAACAGGAGTTGAAGGTGGTGCGAAAGGAGATGCAGTCCACCAGGGCAGTGTTTCCAGGAAAACGGATGAAACCCTGTAGTTCAACACTGAAGAAAACAACATCCAAATGTGAAGAGCGAATGAAATTATGAGGGTACTGAAAGAAATCTGTACATTTTGTATATATTGTATACCTTTTGTAAATAATACTATAGTCTCATGTTCCAAATAATAAATCCATGGTTATTATACAAACTACTTTTTTTTTTTTTTTATTATTACCTTTCTATTTTATCATATCTGAGTACCATTCATTAGGGATAAGGCAATGTCTTTAAAACTCTCTATGTATAAATCACTTTACTTGAAGTCAAACTTTATTCACAAAAGATACATTACTAAAACATAAATAAAAAAAAACACGTGTTCCAGAAAAATGATACATTTAAATCGATATACAACATCCTCTCACAAATAAACATATCACAGAATAAACAAGGATGAATAAAAAGAAATCTAAAAAACAAATTTTTTTTTTTTTATTCTTTTATTAATAGAAGTTTACAACTGTGTCACAAAATACATCTAGTAAATATGCGGTGTATATAAGATATAATGACATGAATATGTTTAACTTGAAGAGGAACTACCCATTACTAGTACTCTAATGAATATTTACAAAAGAAGATCACGAGGCCATCTTCTTTCCAGACGGCTCGAAGGATTGCCAGGAATGGAATGGGAAGCAAGCCGTGCAAAAAGTGGATTTGGATGAGCAGTGAGTTTATTATGAAAGGAGAGGTATCTGGTTCGTGCCAAATTAGCAACATATGGGATATTAAGGTCATTGTGGATAAGTACATTTGTTACGAAGTAAGGAGCATCTAGGATTTTTTTTAACTAAATTTCAAAGATGGCATAACCAAATCCTTTTCTTACAACCCCTAACCATTTAAGGCTACCTATAGCATATCTGTACTTTTACTTTAACTCAAATGTTTTTTTAAAAACTCTGAAAAATTCTTCTCTTTGCAAACGGATTCAAGAAAATGAAAAAAAAAAAAAATTAAAAATTAATATGGATTTGATCAGAAATGAAAAATAGTTGAATAGTAAGGACTACCATTCTGTGAAATCGTGAAAAACCATGCTCTCAAATTTCAAGGGTATCATAGATATTCTTGGATTAGAGTAAACATTTCAATCATATAAATGAAGTATCCCCACAATAAATATACTTTCCACAATCGGCACATTGGATATCCACTTTTATTGCACCCACCATAAACAACCTGCCAAATCTTACGGCCCTCAGGTAGAGCCTTTTATGATTTCTTCTTCCCGTTTTACGGTAAAATACTGCCCTGGCTTCCTTTGGGATGATCCAGGTTCAACATCCTTTATCCCTTGCTAACATTTGGACTCTAATTAAAAAAAAAATAATAATAACATTAATTTGGGTTGGTTGGAAAAATATTTCTTTTTTTTTTTTTTTTTTTTTTTAACTCCTTATCGTAAAATTATTTAAAAGCGATAGCAAGGAGAAACAGATTTAAAAAAAATAAAAATAAATCAAGATTATATTTTTATGCTATTTAAAAAGGAAGCGAATTTCTGTGGAGTAATCTTAAAAATACTTGACTTTTAATAGATAAAAGGTACCTTTTTTTTAAAAAAAACTAATTTCTCGCCCTTTGCCCCAAGGGGCCGCAATTACATGAAACCGAGAAAGGAAACTAAATAAGCAAAGATCAGATACAATGTAGAAGACCTAGACAACTGGAATATAAAAAATAAAGTAGGAGAGAAGCCTAGGAACACTTCCCTACCTACAGGGGAAAAAAAAGTTTCCGAAATATATGGATGATAATAAGGAATGTTACAACTAAATACAAGGCAGACCTCGGAAGAGTACGAACAAAACCGGGACAGAGTAAGATAGATATTTCGAGATAAGAAGAGAAATCAATAAAAGGAGTAATGGGAAATAATGTAATATGA
This sequence comes from Euschistus heros, assembly GCA_003667255.2. Lineage (NCBI taxonomy): Eukaryota > Metazoa > Arthropoda > Insecta > Hemiptera > Pentatomidae > Euschistus > Euschistus heros. The sequence goes on along the minus strand of RCWM02000022.1, from coordinate 4,441,493 downwards.
TTTTGACAACAAAATGAGAAGACTTTCTATGGTAAGTAAAAGAAATGAAAAAGGAATTTCAACCCCAGACATTTTTTTGTAAGAATTAGTTTTATGAGTAAAACTCATGAATGTCTTCAACTTTTCTTTTCCAATATAATCATTAATATTAATATTCAATTCGATGTGGGACGTAGTCAGGAGACAGATCCGCACAAGATGAGAAGGGTGTATATACAAGAGATTGGCCAAACAGTAAGAATGCGCAGCTGATGAATTGATGTTAATTGATTGATATTAAGATAAAATACGATTCCTTCTTCCTTCGGGATAATCCATCCTAAATTTCATATCACCGTTTAGACTCTAATGAAAAAAAAAATAAAAACGGATTAGCATTAAAATAAAATGGATCAGGATTATGTTTGTATGTTATTTTAAATGCAGCCAACGAGACATGTTTCTGAAGAGCGATCGTAAACATACATAGATCATAATGGATAAAAAGCATTTTTTTAATTAAAAAAATATTGAATTTTTCGGAAAAAATAAGAACTTGAAATGTAAAAATTTTATTTTTTGGTAAATAAATCCAAAAACAGTTATTTTCATTGGTTACCAAGAATATATTGAATTTTACAAAGATTTTTTTGATTAGTAAAAACTAGAGTCACCTCAATATGAACTTACCCGGAAATATCAATTTTTCCAATTGAAGAAAAAGGGGCATAGATCGAAAGTAATTAAGTAGTACGAGGTGTGAACTTTGTTTGAAGGAAATTCAATAATTTAAAAATTCTAAACTTTTCTATGCTCTAATGCGAAGTATGAGTTTGGCTAAAAGTAAATAAAACTACCACAGTTTCAAGTACATTCTATCTGCTTATACCTAGTGAGAACTAATGAAAAACGTCTATTAAGAACAAAGTTATGATACATTACTCCTCAGCTCAGAAAAAAGTCAATCTTCTTTGCCTGGTACATATCTCATCTCGAAAGTTCTTAAAAACAATCCCACGCAGTTCGTTCCTCTAGGACATCTCCCCCCCCCCCTAAAGTGTTTCTGAATTTACGTATCGATTCCTTGGCTGAACTAGATTGTTTTATTTTTTTTAAATAGTGTCATAAACTTATAAAGATTGCATTAACAAATAAATCTTAGAACTACTGCCTTATCAAGGTTGTCCATAGTCATTTGTTTATGGGGTTTGTGCATTTTACGAAAAATAATTAAAAGGAAAGTACATTCATATTTTTAATGCGGTATTTTCATTAATCACTATTTTTCACCATCAAATTTAATCACCATTTACTTCGTTATTTATTAATAGTACACTTTAAGAAGCATCGTTTGTGATTGGAGGGTATCGGTAAGGGGTGGGGAGGATGGCCCTAGGAAAGGTACTTATACCGGGACCGAACAGGTAAAGGGCGTTAGTGCTTTAGAATCCTCAGTGCTTGGATTAAGTGTCTCGTTGTACAGTGTCTCTCACTACTGATACTCACGATGGTTCTCCCAAACGTTGTCATTGAGCAGTACCCTGAAGTGTTACTGAAGAAAATGACCTTGTAAGTCGAAGTTTAATACCTACCTATAGCTTTAACTGACAATAGTCTATGAATATAGTTCATTAATTGAAATTTTTATATTAGTTCTGAGAAGGAAGTGTTGTACAAGAAAAGCGACGCTCTGATAACGAAAAATCCCCGGCCCAGAGTCGTCGCTCAGTCGCTCGTCAACTGGTTGATCTCCCAGCACCGGAAGACGATGTCCGTCACACGGAACGGAAGATGTCACTTGTGCCCACACCACGATTTGCTCTACGTGGCAGTCAGATTCGTCATCAATTTTCGGCTGAGAAACGAGTCGCTGCTTTCGGATCTCCTAGGCGATATCTACAGATGCGAGGGGTCTTTCGACGGACTTTTTTCTGGTAATTTCTATTTCTATTCTTGTTGATATATTCTCATAATAGGAATCCAGTATTAGTTATCTCACATCCAATTACTATTCATAATTGCAGTATTTTTAACTATCTTTACATTTCAGATGCGATATATGGAACTGCCGGAGTGATGAATAAAGGCATGATCAACGAATTCAAAAGCCGAAGAGAGTCTCTAAGAGCCCTAGAATTATTTTTGCTCTTTTCCAATGAACACAAGATGGCCTTCAACCACAAGGGGAGATTCCTTCAGATGGCCGATGTTCCACTGCGCAACGGACAGCTTCCTCTCGCCGCGGCTCGGGAAGTCACCGGAGGCAGGAGTGTTTACAAATTGTTACTCAAATACGGAGCGTCTACCAATATTTATGGGTGAGTTGGATTCTTATGACACAACACGTCGATTTTATAAGTATTTCTTGGTTGAATGTTTTTTTTAACATTATTCCTTATGTTTAACAGTTTAACAGGAGTTGAAGGTGGTGCGAAAGGAGATGCAGTCCACCAGGGCAGTGTTTCCAGGAAAACGGATGAAACCCTGTAGTTCAACACTGAAGAAAACAACATCCAAATGTGAAGAGCGAATGAAATTATGAGGGTACTGAAAGAAATCTGTACATTTTGTATATATTGTATACCTTTTGTAAATAATACTATAGTCTCATGTTCCAAATAATAAATCCATGGTTATTATACAAACTACTTTTTTTTTTTTTTTTATTATTACCTTTCTATTTTATCATATCTGAGTACCATTCATTAGGGATAAGGCAATGTCTTTAAAACTCTCTATGTATAAATCACTTTACTTGAAGTCAAACTTTATTCACAAAAGATACATTACTAAAACATAAATAAAAAAAAAACACGTGTTCCAGAAAAATGATACATTTAAATCGATATACAACATCCTCTCACAAATAAACATATCACAGAATAAACAAGGATGAATAAAAAGAAATCTAAAAAACAAATTTTTTTTTTTTTATTCTTTTATTAATAGAAGTTTACAACTGTGTCACAAAATACATCTAGTAAATATGCGGTGTATATAAGATATAATGACATGAATATGTTTAACTTGAAGAGGAACTACCCATTACTAGTACTCTAATGAATATTTACAAAAGAAGATCACGAGGCCATCTTCTTTCCAGACGGCTCGAAGGATTGCCAGGAATGGAATGGGAAGCAAGCCGTGCAAAAAGTGGATTTGGATGAGCAGTGAGTTTATTATGAAAGGAGAGGTATCTGGTTCGTGCCAAATTAGCAACATATGGGATATTAAGGTCATTGTGGATAAGTACATTTGTTACGAAGTAAGGAGCATCTAGGATTTTTTTTTAAACTAAATTCAAAGATGGCATAACCAAATCCTTTTCTTACAACCCCTAACCATTTAAGGCTACCTATAGCATATCTGTACTTTTACTTTAACTCAAATGTTTTTTTAAAACTCTGAAAAATTCTTCTCTTTGCAAACGGATTCAAGAAAATGAAAAAAAAAAAAAATTAAAAATTTAATATGGATTTGATCAGAAATGAAAAATAGTTGAATAGTAAGGACTACCATTCTGTGAAATCGTGAAAAACCATGCTCTCAAATTTCAAGGGTATCATAGATATTCTTGGATTAGAGTAAACATTTCAATCATATAAATGAAGTATCCCCACAATAAATATACTTTCCACAATCGGCACATTGGATATCCACTTTTATTGCACCCACCATAAACACCTGCCAAATCTTACGGCCCTCAGGTAGAGCCTTTTATGATTTCTTCTTCCCGTTTTACGGTAAAATACTGCCCTGGCTTCCTTTGGGATGATCCAGGTTCAACATCCTTTATCCCTTGCTAACATTTGGACTCTAATTAAAAAAAATAATAACATTAATTTGGGTTGGTTGGAAAAATATTTCTTTTTTTTTTTTTTTTTTTTTTAACTCCTTATCGTAAAATTATTTAAAAGCGATAGCAAGGAGAAACAGATTTAAAAAAAATAAAAATAAATCAAGATTATATTTTTATGCTATTTAAAAAGGAAGCGAATTTCTGTGGAGTAATCTTAAAAATACTTGACTTTTAATAGATAAAAGGTACCTTTTTTTTAAAAAAATAACTAATTTCTCGCCCTTTGCCCCAAGGGGCCGCAATTACATGAAACCGAGAAAGGAAACTAAATAAGCAAAGATCAGATACAATGTAGAAGACCTAGACAACTGGAATATAAAAAATAAAGTAGGAGAGAAGCCTAGGAACACTTCCCTACCTACAGGGGAAAAAAAAAGTTTCCGAAATATATGGATGATAATAAGGAATGTTACAACTAAATACAAGGCAGACCTCGGAAGAGTACGAACAAAACGGGACAAAGTAAGATAGATATTTCGAGATAAGAAGAGAAATCAATAAAAGGAGTAATGGGAAATAATGTAATATGATTTTGACAACAAAATGAGAAGACTTTCTATGGTAAGTAAAAGAAATGAAAAAGGAATTTCAACCCCAGACATTTTTTTGTAAGAATTAGTTTTATGAGTAAAACTCATGAATGTCTTCAACTTTTCTTTTCCAATATAATCATTAATATTAATATTCAATTCGATGTGGGACGTAGTCAGGAGACAGATCCGCACAAGATGAGAAGGGTGTATATACAAGAGATTGGCCAAACAGTAAGAATGCGCAGCTGATGAATTGATGTTAATTGATTGATATTAAGATAAAATACGATTCCTTCTTCCTTCGGGATAATCCATCCTAAATTTCATATCACCGTTTAGACTCTAATGAAAAAAAAAAATAAAAACGGATTAGCATTAAAATAAAATGGATCAGGATTATGTTTGTATGTTATTTTAAATGCAGCCAACGAGACATGTTTCTGAAGAGCGATCGTAAACATACATAGATCATAATGGATAAAAAGCATTTTTTTAATTAAAAAAAAATATTGAATTTTTCGGAAAAAAAAATAAGAACTTGAAATGTAAAAATTTTATTTTTTGGTAAATAAATCCAAAAAAAACAAATCGGGATGAATGTTAGTTATTTTCATTGGTTACCAAGAATATATTTAATTTTACAAAGATTTTTTTGATTAGTAAAAACTAGAGTCACCTCAATATGAACTTACCCGGAAATATCAATTTTTCCAATTGAAGAAAAAGGGGCATAGATCGAAAGTAATTAAGTAGTACGAGGTGTGAACTTTGTTTGAAGGAAGTTCAATAATTTAAAAATTCTAAACTTTTCTATGCTCTAATGCGAAGTATGAGTTTGGCTAAAAGTAAATAAAACTACCACAGTTTCAAGTACATTCTATCTGCTTATACCTAGTGAGAACTAATGAAAAACGTCTATTAAGAACAAAGTTATGATACATTACTCCTCAGCTCAGAAAAAAGTCAATCTTCTTTGCCTGGTACGTATCTCATCTCGAAAGTTCTTAAAAACAATCCCACGCAGTTCGTTCCTCTAGGACATCTCCCCCCCCCCCCCTAAAGTGTTTCTGAATTTACGTATCGATTCCTTGGCTGAACTAGATTGTTTTATTTTTTTTTAAATAGTGTCATAAACTTATAAAGATTGCATTAACAAATAAATCTTAGAACTACTGCCTTATCAAGGTTGTCCATAGTCATTTGTTTATGGGGTTTGTGCATTTTACGAAAAATAATTAAAAGGAAAGTACATTCATATTTTTAATGCGGTATTTTCATTAATCACTATTTTTCACCATCAAATTTAATCACCATTTACTTCGTTATTTATTAATAGTACACTTTAAGAAGCATCGTTTGTGATTGGAGGGTATCGGTAAGGGGTGGGGAGGATGGCCCTAGGAAAGGTACTTATACCGGGACCGAACAGGTAAAGGGCGTTAGTGCTTTAGAATCCTCAGTGCTTGGATTAAGTGTCTCGTTGTACAGTGTCTCTCACTACTGATTCTCACGATGGTTCTCCCAAACGTTGTCATTGAGCAGTACCCTGAAGTGTTACTGAAGAAAATGACCTTGTAAGTCGAAGTTTAATACCTACCTATAGCTTTAACTGACAATAGTCTATGAATATAGTTCATTAATTGAAATTTTTATATTAGTTCTGAGAAGGAAGTGTTGTACAAGAAAAGCGACGCTCTGATAACGAAAAATCCCCGGCCCAGAGTCGTCGCTCAGTCGCTCGTCAACTGGTTGATCTCCCAGCACCGGAAGACGATGTCCGTCACACGGAACGGAAGATGTCACTTGTGCCCACACCACGATTTGCTCTACGTGGCAGTCAGATTCGTCATCAATTTTCGGCTGAGAAACGAGTCGCTGCTTTCGGATCTCCTAGGCGATATCTACAGATGCGAGGGGTCTTTCGACGGACTTTTTTCTGGTAATTTCTATTTCTATTCTTGTTGATATATTCTCATAATAGGAATCCAGTATTAGTTATCTCACATCCAATTACTATTCATAATTGCAGTATTTTTAACTATCTTTACATTTCAGATGCGATATATGGAACTGCCGGAGTGATGAATAAAGGCATGATCAACGAATTCAAAAGCCGAAGAGAGTCTCTAAGAGCCCTAGAATTATTTTTGCTCTTTTCCAATGAACACAAGATGGCCTTCAACCACAAGGGGAGATTCCTTCAGATGGCCGATGTTCCACTGCGCAACGGACAGCTTCCTCTCGCCGCGGCTCGGGAAGTCACCGGAGGCAGGAGTGTTTACAAATTGTTACTCAAATACGGAGCGTCTACCAATATTTATGGGTGAGTTGGATTCTTATGACACAACACGTCGATTTTATAACTATTTCTTGGTTGAATGTTTTTTTAACATTATTCCTTATGTTTAACAGTTTAACAGGAGTTGAAGGTGGTGCGAAAGGAGATGCAGTCCACCAGGGCAGTGTTTCCAGGAAAACGGATGAAACCCTGTAGTTCAACACTGAACAAAACAACATCCAAATGTGAAGAGCGAATGAAATTATGAGGGTACTGAAAAAAATCTGTACATTTTGTATACATTGTATACCTTTTGTAAATAATACTATAGTCTCATGTTCTAAATAATAAATCCATGGTTATTATACAAACTACTTTCTTTTTTTTTTGTTATTATTACCTTTCTATTTTATCATATCTGAGTACCATTCATTAGGGATAAGGCAATGTCTTTAAAACTCTCTATGTATAAATCACTTTGCTTGAAGTCAAACTTTATTCACAAAAGATACATTACTAAAACATAAATAAAAAAAAACACAATTTCCAAGTTCCAGACAAATGATACATTTAAATCGATATACCATATTCTCTCCTCTCTAATTAAGGAATATGCAATAATTGTCTTAATTAGAGGCAAATGTCTGAATTAAAAAATATAAACAAGGATGAATAAAAAGAAATGTAAGAAACGGAGATCGTCGGTCACATGCTGACACATAGCTCTCGATATTGCTGCCATTTCTGACCTCATGTCTTGCTTCAATTGCGTCAGGTTCGTCGGATTATTCTCATAGGCCTTACTTTTAAGGTATCCCCATGCAAAATTGTCAAGTGGATTAAGGTCGGGCTTCTGGGAGGCCAGTTGATGTTACCTCTACGCAAAATGACCTTATTAAAGAATAATTCGTTAACAGCTTCCATTGCTTGAGTTGAAGTATAGCGAGTGGCCCCATGTTGTTAAAACCACGTTCTTTAGTTTTTGTGTGTCCAAAAAGAGTATGGGGTATTAGTTACTTCGATAAAACTAATTATAATTCAAGAAATTGTAATTCTTCGACTTTAGGTTTACATAGTAACCTATGTCGAAATAAACACATAGAATTGTTCTGTTTTTATTAAGTAAGAATTAAAAAAGGGGTCACCTGTGGTATAGTGGTTAGCATAGCAACCTACTAACCCCAAGATCGCGGGTTCGCAGCCCGGCAGATGACCTTAGGATTTTATAAAGGGAGTAAAAAATCCTTAGCTATGCCGTCCTTCGGAAGGGACGTAAAATGGGGGTCCCGAGCCTGTGCGATGTCAGGTACTCGTTAAAGATCCCTATCCTAATTATACCTGGATAGGCAAAATTTAGGACTCCCACCGTAGCATCGTCTGATTAGCCATAGCAGCATAAAGTGACGTTAAAACGAAAAAAAAAAAAAAAAAAAAAAAGAATTAAAAAATATACTGAATAAAAAAATAATACACATGACTGTGATTAGACCTATTTGGACGTACTGACTTGAGCTTGGGGGCACTACTGAACCATCCAATTCATCTCGTACCCAATCATTACAATCCAAAATCCTTCGAAAAATCCTAAATGGCCCTTACTTTGTCACCAATAAACTTATCCATAAAGACCTTAATGTTCCATATGTTGCTGAGTTGGCCCAAGCCAAATACCTATCCTTTCATCGTAAAGGAAGGAGAGAGTGGCCAAGGATGTCCTTCGGCCTCAAAAAATCGTCAGATCTTGGCAGATCTGTAAAACACTGTCCTTATAGCAGGAGGTGAAGGTGGTGAGAAAGGAGAAGCAGTCCACCAGGGCAGTGTTTGCAGGAGATTTGACAAAACTCCGAAGTTCAACGCCGAAAAAGACAACATCCAACAATGAAAACGGAACGAAATAATGGGTTAAATGAAGAAAATTTGTACATTTTGTATATATTGAAAACCTTTTGTAAATTATACTTTATTCTTTTGTACTACATAATAAATCTATAATTATTGCTCAAACTACTTTCTATTTTTATTGTTACCTTTGAATTATATCATAACTATCACTAATGCAGTTGTGATTCATCTTTTTCGAACACCTCAACTGCGATGCTCTACGCTCCGCGGAGGTATCGTGGGTTAGGACTGATCCGCTGCCATTGGGAGGCTCCTCTGCAGCACTGGTCCATTGCTCAGCGACTGTCTAATGTTCCGGACTCTCTGTTCCAGTCCACTTTCCATTATGAAAAAGAGATTGCTGAATGTGCTAAGAGACTGGGTGTGGATCAGAGCCACCGAAGCTCTACGACGGTCGCTGAGAGAAGGCGCTTTTGAGGAATGGGCCAATTGCAGGTGGCAGGGCGTTGGTGTACCTCATCTTAAGGAGACGCCGAGAGCTAACAGATATATTTGTGAAAAACAAATACTTTCGGGGTCTGAATGGACCAACGCCCTAAAACTCAACATCAATTATGCACCCCAGCGTGGAGTCCCAGGTGCCAGCGAACAGATAGGAGAGGTTGGGCCCCTTCCGAAACACCAGCCCATGTGCTGGGAAAATGTCCCAATAACTCACTCCTGATCACACGCCGTCACCACAGGGTCAAGAATGAATTGATAAGCCTCCTCAAGAATAAAGGCTTTACCTGCTTTGACGAGGTATACTGCATCGTTACCAACGGATCCACAAGGTTTGCGGACTTTGTCGCGTTTCCGAAGAACGGACGGACAGCGCTCATAGTGGATCCTACTGTAAGGTATGAAAATAAAAAACTCGATCAATCAGGTGAAGTAGAAAAGGGAGAAAATGGGTTTTTATGAAAAATGAATCCCTTTCCTCAAAGAGAAATTCCGCGAGACATTCGGAAATAGAGATTTCTCCGTGAAAGGATTATGGTTTGGGTCTCGCGGAGTCATCTCAGAAAAAACAAGGAGCTTCTTGGAGGACCTAGGCGTGGAGGTGAGGGATATAGCAATAATGGCCAAAAATATAATATTGGACTCCATGGGAATTATTCACCACCACATACATGGTGCATATTATAGCCCATTGCAATTTATAGTTATTAAATATGTAGCAATTTATCCGATTCCTGATTCTATGTGCATATATGTATATGAATGTGTGTTAGATATGTGAATATTAGGGGGAGGGAGAATAACATAAAATGAATGAATGAAGTGAAATAGGAAAAGAAGAGGGGAAAAAAGAGAGGAAAAGATAATAGAAAAAATAAAAAAAAAAATGAAGAGGAAGGGAAAAAAAATGTCATTAGTTTGTCTAGTATTAGGTAGTATTAAGTATTATATTATATAACTATAACTAAATTATAAATTATATTGTTGTCTTTAATTGGATAGATGAGTATGCTGTGTTTATAGCAACCCAATAAAGTTGGGCAGCACTATGTTTATTGTTAATTGTCTCAATAAAATATATATCTCTCTAGGATTTAGGTATTTAAGATTTTTTTTTTTAAATATTTATTGAAATGTATATACAAATGAAATATAATGCATCATGTAAATGTGATAACCTGGATAAAAATGACACGTCGCAGTTTTTTAAAGCAACTACCCATTGGTAGCACTTATAAAGGTTCTATATTAGAACCTAGGTTCTATATATAGTATGAAGTACTATATTAGAAGGTCCTGAGGCCATCTTCTTTTCAGGCGCCTCGAAGGGTTATCTGGAATGGAATGAGAAGCGAGTTGTGATATTAATGAATTTGAATGGTTGTGGAGTTTGCTATGAAAGGATTGATATCTGGTTTGAGCTAAGTCAGAAAAACGTAAGGTATATTAAGATCTTTCTGGATAAGTTTATGACGAAGTAAGGAGCATTTAGGATTTTTCTAAGGATTTTGGATTGTAAGGATTGGATACGAGATGAATTGGATGGTTTAGTGGAGCCCCAAAGCTCAACTCCGTATGTCCAAATTGGTCTAATTATTGTTACGTAAATGAGTTTTTAGTAATTAATTGGAAGGTTGCAACGTTTGTCTAGTAAATGTTGAAGTAGTCGAAAAAGACGGACAGTTTCTTGTCGTTTTAGGCTTGTATGTAGATTCCAAATAAGACGTCTGTCAAGATAGAGTTATGGAGATTAGTGGAACATCGTTAAAGGATACTGTAGGACAGGAAGTCGTAGGTTTACGACGAAGAGTGAAGGTTATTTGATGGGATTTATTTTGATTCTCCATTTTTGACACCATTCTTGAAGTTTTATAATATAGAATTGGAGTGTCTGGAAGGCCATTTAAGATTTTTAATTTCAGCCATTCTTTTATAAATTAACTAGAATGTTTAACAAGTCTTTACCAAACCCTTTTTTTTACTTTCCCATTTACCAACAAGGGTGTGTTATCGATCACTTTCATATAAATTTTGAACCTTCCTATAATTTACGATACCTTACGTTATCTATCTTATATCTCAAATCCTTTTTGACAACTTATATGTTTTTCTCCTCGCAAACAATTTTCTCAATAATATGAATATTTCTGTAGTGAAATGTGGAAAACAAATAACAAATTTTATAGGAAATAAAATTTAAATTATAATATGGAATAAATCACAAATGAAACATAGTTGTTCAGTGAGGGCTATTAATTGAGGTTTTTCACTATTATGTGAAATATTGGAAAACCATACTCCGGAATTTTAAGGATTTCATGGATATTCTTGGGTTAGAGTAACCATTTAGAGCATATAAATGAAGTTTCCCCGCCATAAATATTATTTTCACAATCGGCACATCGGGTTTTATTGCTCCGGCCATAAACTGCTTAATCTTACAGCCCTCGGGTAGAAACTTTTATGAACTATTTTACCCTTTTAAGGTAAAATACTTCCTTCGATAATCCAGGTTCAACATCCTTGATTCCACGTCACTAGCTACTGACCGTTTAAATTACGTAGAGCCAACTGTGTTTGAATAACTTAATCTTGTTTTCACTTACGAGGTTTTTAAGAACTTAATTATTTTCTATTCATATTTTTAATGTGAAAATCCTCATAAATGAAAAAGTGACTTTTATTCTATTCAATTACTTCTAATGTAAAACATTCATATATATATATATATATATATATATATATATATATATATATATATATATATATATATATATATATATATTAATATATATGTAATATATTATTATATAATATGTATATGTATATATGTATATTAATATGTAGCTAATTTTATGCCTCATAATTGTGCATCCATAATTGTATCTAACCTTGGTTCGGAGATTACTAGAATGTGTATACATTTTGTATATAGTATGATTGTATATTATATATATATATATATATATATATATATATATATATATATATATATATATATATATATTTTATTTATTTTATATATTGTTAATTTTTTATTTTTTATATATTGTAAAGCTAGTTTCTTTTTCTTTTACATTTTTTTTGTAAAGTGCATTTTGCTTAAATGGATATATAACCATCCATATTATTCGTCCTTTAAGACATTTAAAATGTAAGTAAAAATTCTGAGTAGTTTCTTTTTAGGAGTAAATAAAAAATGATAACTATTATTAAAAATATATTTAAATATTATATAACATGTATCAAAAATGTACAGCAGTTCTGTCAATTATATTCGTAGTTCAAAAAATGTGGAATTTCTAGCTCTGATACTTTCCTTTAGTTTTGTAATTCAATCAATTTTTTTTATGTCCTGTTTTTGTTTAATATTTAGTTTACGATGATTTTAATGTTAAAATAATAGTTACTAAGGCCTTTTCCCTAAAATTAGAAGTTGATATGTACATAACTCACGGATGTGTTATTTTTTAGTATTTACATATTAAACTAGCATAGCAGTATTAATGCTACGTACATGCCCCATATTCTATATGATTAATAAATAGACACACAAAAATAAATGTAACCTGCTAAAACAGATCGATTTTATTATATACTTTTCAAGTAACTCTAGTTGTTCCTACTCAAAAATTGTCTGATAAAATAAACCGTATACTTGGTAAGCAATGAAAATATCTTTTTTTAAATTATCAGTATTATACGTTTCCAGTTAATACAGAAACATGTCCTGTCGGCTGGGACTTAAGTTACATACAAATCTTGATTTATTTTAACCGCTTTTCCTTATAAATGGTTTAAATAGTTTTAGGATAGAAGATAAAAAGGAAAACAAAAATATCAATCCAGTCAACTAAATTTTATCATTTTTTTCATTAGAGTCCAAATAGTGACGTGGAATCAAGGATGTTGAACCTGGATTATCGAAGGAAGTATTTTACCTTAAAAGGGTAAAATAGTTCATAAAAGTTTCTACCCGAGGGCTGTAAGATTAAGCAGTTTATGGCCGGAGCAATAAAACCCGATGTGCCGATTGTGAAAATAATATTTATGGCTGGGAAACTTCATTTATATGCTCTAAATGGTTACTCTAACCAAAGAATATCCATGAAATCCTTAAAATTCCGGAGTATGGTTTTCCACTATTTCACATAATAGTGAAAAACCTCAATTAATAGCCCTCACTGAACAACTATGTTTCATTTGTGATTTATTCCATATTATAATTTTAATTTTATTTCCTATTGATTTGTTTTCCACATTTCACTACAGAAATATTCATATTATTGAGAAAATTGTCTGCGAGGAGAAAAACATATAAGTTGTCAAAAAGGATTTGAGAGTTAAGATAGGTAACGTAAGGTATCGTAAATTATAGGAACGATCAAAATTTATATGAAAGTGATCGATAATCCATTCCAGATAACCCTTCGAGGCGCCTGAAAAGAAGATGGCCTCAGGACCTTCTAATATAGTACTTCATACTATATATAGAACCTAGGTTCTAATACAGAACCTTTATAAGTGCTACCAATGGGTAGTTGCTTTAAAAAACTGCGACGTGTCATTTTTATCTAGGTTATCACATTTACATGATGCGTTATATTTCATTTGTATATACAGTTCAATAAATATTTTAAAAAAAAAATCTTAAATACCTAAATCCTCGAGAGAGATATATGCTTTATTGAGACAATTAACAATTAACATAGTGCTGCTCAACTTTATTGGGTTGCTATAAACACAGCATACTCATCTATCCAATTAAAGACAACAATATAATTTATAATTTAGTTATAGTTATATAATGTAATACTTAATACTACCTAATACTAGACAAAACTAATAACATTTTTTTTTTTTCCCTTCCTCTTAATTTTTTTTTTATTGACTTAGCTCAAACTAGATATCAATCCTTTCATAGCTAACTCCACAACCATTCAAATTCATTAATATCACAACTTGCTTCTCATTCCATTCCAGATAACCCTTTGAGGCGCCTGAAAAGAAGATGGCCTCAGGACCTTCTGATATAGTACTTCATACTATATATAGAACCTAGGTTTTAATATAGAAGCTTTATAAGTGGAATGACAAGAATGACGAGTACCACTGAAGTTTTGTGGTGGTTAAATTGAAAGTAACTTAAAAATTACAATAAATAAACAATTTGTCAATTCTTATGTTACCCTGTCCTTAAAATGAAATAATTAAATTTTAGAGCAGTTTGAATGGTCATATAAATTCTTTATATACCTAATACCAGCAATATTTTTTATGTTTGTAAAGAGTATTAACATTTTTCAAATTTTCTGAAGTGACTAAAAATAGAAATTTGTAGACTGAAAAACTCACCGAGTGAGAACCTCTCGTAATTGTTTCGTAGTGCGAAAAATCGCTTATTATTCTATAACACCCAACTTACGTTATAGATATTGTTTCCTATTATTCTAATGTGCAAAAGCGACATATGTTCTTCATAAGCCAGATCGTAAAGTTGACAAATTAACAAAAAGTAAAAGAAATTAAATAAATATTTCAGATAATAATTGATAATGTGATCAAATAACTTTCTGATTTGATGATGGAATTATTTTTTGACTTTAGCAGTAAATCAATTTAGTTTTTTGACATTAATTAGCTTAAATTAATTGAATCTTTTTAATTGGGAAGATCGTGTTCCTATAATGAAATGGTTGGTCGTTATTATTTTAGGCTCGAAATACGAGGTCCACCAACGTTGGTAAAGATAAAGAAAATTTTTATAAACTGGTTTTTAAATGAGAGATTGATTTAAGGATGCGTATATTTATGAATATATATATATATATATATATATATATATATATATATATATATATATATATATATATATATATATATATATATATAAATTAATAACTGTTAAAATAAATAATTATGATAAGAGTTTATTAACAAGAGAATATAGAACGTCTTAAAATAGAAGGAACATAAATATAATATTTTTGTGCATATTATTTGCTTTTACTAAAGTACTTTCTAATAATTTAACAAGGAGACTTTCGGTACAGTCTGAAATCAATTAGGAAAAAAAATCATTTGTGGGTTCTACGATAAATAAAATCAACAGGAGTTAAAGTGTTTCATCCAAATAATCCTAGACCTTGGGGGGGGGGGGGGGGGAGTCGAAAATCTTATTTTATGTATCAAGTTTATAAAACGAATCCACAGATTTCGTTCATCAAACGCTTCATAAAACAGCAGATTAAGAGAAAAGTATCGAAGTAAGAGAATCGTTTAATTTTTTGACAAACCAAATTTTGGAGATTAAATCATTGAATGAACTAGCCTAACACACTTTTACAAAATAAATCAATAAAACACATTCAACTCATTAAAAAAACTCCATTTTAGCAACTCAATAAAAAACATCATTTTAGAAACTCATTGAACAAAGTTTTAAAAAACTTTTATCGAGAATAAATACATTTTGAGAATAAGCAATGCCGTGATATTTTCATTATTTCTATCATGTTAGTTTTCCCAATTTCACTGAGTTCTTCCTAGTTATATAAAAAAAAAAAAAAAAAAAAAATGAAATTTATTGAAATTGAGTTAGTGTAGACGTAAGTTAGGTGTAATAGAATAATAAGCGATTTTTCGCATTACGAAACAATTACGAAAGGTTCTCACTCGGTGAGTTTTTTTAGTCTACAAATTTCTATTTTTAGTCACTTCAGAACATTTGAAAAATGTTAATACTCTTTACAAACATAAAAAATATTGCTGGTATTAGGTATATAAAGAATTTACCATTCAATTAAATAATGACCATTCAAACTGCTCTAAAATTTACTTATTACATTTTAAGGACAGGGTAACATAATAATTGACAAATTATTTATTTACTGTAATCTTTAAGTTACTTTCAATTTAAATAATCACACAATGTCCATACAGATAATTATATTGGTACTTCAGTGGCTTGTCATTCCAATTAGATTAGGAATTCAAACAATGACCCGTTAAACCACAATCCCTAAATAAACACAAACCAACCTCAAATGTTAGGCGATGTGTCCTAATGTACACAATTTCATTTAAATGTGATGTTCCAATTAAATGTGTTACGAAGTATGCTATCAGCAAATAACAATTTTAAATGCTGGAGAATTAACTAAACATTGTTTGAATGTACAACTTACTACAGGTGTACACTACAAATTTATTATGCTATTTGAAGCTATTTTCCATAATTCTTATAAACAAACAAAATTTGGAAATTAGATGATGTGTTTTATATCTGTAGTCATAAGCAAAAAAACTGAATTTGGTTTATATTTTCAAACGCTATTTTTAATCAGAATTTTTCATGGCAACACAATGACTATCCAATGATAAGAAGATAGTCCATTTTTCCAGGCAGCTGAGAACTTTGAAATGACAAGTTGAAGTTATCAGCAATGATACAAGATTCATATTTTCATAATTATGACCCTTGGGTCATTCCATGTCAAATCATTGCCATCATTGCTACCAGCATTTACATATTTTACTCAAAGAAGTATTTATAAAAAGTGACAATATCTACATTTTATAATCATTTAATATATTTTTTGTAAAGCAAGAGATACTTCATCTCGTATGCATTTGGTTGTGGGTAGAAGAAAGAACGAAATATACCTTTTGGATGTATGAAGACTGTTCAATAAATGTTGTTCTTTTGTCCCTCAATATATCTCAACTACCAAGAGATAAGCTATTTTCACCAAGCCAGAAGAGAAATGTTCCAAACCATATATATCCCTTCATTATTTATTACAAATGGGAGGGGAAATTCAAAAATCTTTAATATGTATTCATTTCAGAATGTTTGGGGCACAATTAAATTGCTTTACATGTTTTCCAGAAGAAACTTCTCTAAATCTAAAATACAAAACCCTGTAATTTCCTCTTAAAAAAATCATGCACTTAACATCACGACAACTTTATGATTTAACAACTAAGAATATAAAAAGGATTGAATTTGAGCTCTGTACAACAGAAGATTATAAAGAGTTTAAAAAATTGTTACTTCCTCGGCTTATTCAATCAAAAGCAATTGTAGGGAAACAAAAGTTTCATTCGATTCAACCATTCTCAGAAAATAAAATAGCTTTAAACCATATTATTTCAGCCAAGATGAATCCTTTCAATGTGTATTTACAGTGTACCAAATAACCCCAACTGATTTGATATATATCACTTCATGTTTTGAGACAGTCGCTTATGAAAACTCTAGATGAGATATATTTTGAGGGGGTAAACAACAGCATGTATAGAGTAATCTTTTTACATATAAAAGGTCCAGGTCGTTCTTTCTTTTACCAACAACCAAGAAATATTTTAGACGTACCCGCAATAGTCCAGAAGGCCTGAAATAGGGTGTAGATTGCGTTTTCTATAATCCAAGGTTTTTCTTCGGAAACATGTTCAGGATAGTTAGAAAGTAAACATTCCTGTAAAAAGTAAAAAGTCCTGGAGTTTTCGGGCCTGGGAACAGGAAGGGGAGGGGGGCGCAAAAGGTCTCGTTTTTTAGTTTTGCGCTCATATCTCGAAAACCGTGCGTCGTATGCAAAATCTGATCATCTAATAAATTAAAGATAACTAAATTCTCTACAACTTTTGTTTTACACACATTTTTCATATCCTTTACCGTTTACGAGATATACGCTTGATAAATATGAAGAACGTATAGCATGTTTTACCACGAAAAGTTAAAATTGATGTAACTTTTGACTGGCTGAAGATAAATTAGCATACGTATTTGTATTTTGAGGAAAATTTAATTTTATACAATATTATTTATAAAGAGTTTTGTCACAGGATGAATATTTTAGAAGATATGGAGGGAAGTTTAACAGAAAACGTGAGGTGAACTTTTTTTTCTCAGAAATGTTCACGCTTTCTAAGCGTATATCTCCGAAACAGTACAGAATATGAAACGTTTGTATATAATAAAAGTTGTAGAGAAAATAATAAACACTTACTTAGTAAATGGTCATGTTTTATTATATATGTATTTTTTTATTTGTTTTATAATAATGGTCATTTCATATATATTGCGACGTCTCGAGACTAAATTGTTCTCATAATCATGCCCTACAGTAAAATTTATGAGTTCAACATCATTAACGACCAAAAATGTCGATAATCGTGAAATTTACACTGTCCGGCAATTTTGCCCATTGTACTCTAGTGACAAAACGGTTAGTCCTGCAAAAAAAAAAAAAAAAAAAAAATCTTTACGGATCGAAAATGGAGGAAAATTATTTTTTCTTAATTGTTCGAAATAAAACTAGTCGAAAAAAAAACACAACAAAAAACAGAAAAAAAAGGCTTACTTGTTCTTAATTAAAAATGTGTTCAAAAAGTGCCCGATAAACATAAATATTGAGAAAGTCAATATAGAAAAACTTCCTTCTGAGCCCCAATTGTTTTGCTAACAGGCCTGGTCTATAATTAAATATCTAAAACCAAGCTTTGGTGGACAAAGGCAACTAGGGTCTGATTCTTCTAAATTCGAAAATTATAATAAATCATTCTGACCTGAAAAATAGTATTGAAACCGATCAGGAAGCTGGTTCTGAAAATAAATCAACCTCTGAAGATGAGCTTTAGCGGTTTACCGAGTTTATTTATTTTTGGATAGGATGATATCAAAGATTGATGGTGGGTTACGACGAAATTCACCAAATGTTTAGATTCAGAAAATGTAATAAAATGAATAAACTGAGAGAAATAAGGTAATGAAATCACCGATGAAGAATTATAATAATATAGTTATGAAAAAACAACAGAGTGATATACTTTAGTGGTGTTTTACAAGTAAAAGTTCATGTATCATATATATATATATATATATATTTTTTTTTTTTTTGTGTATAATTTTTCCTAATGTAAAATAAAAATTAATAATCACTTTTAGGTTATATGACCCCAATTACAACTAAAAACTAAAAGGAACGATGTTAATACAAAAGAGTTTTATCAGGAATGAATATATTTTCAGAATGTAAAGAAAACTGTAGTGACCAAATGAACCGCGTTTCCAGATACGTGACATAAGCATGGAGGTACAGTCAGTTGTAGTGTGTTTAACATTGTTGAAGAGAGTGTGATTTATAAAAAACAAGAAATATGTTTTGCAACGAGTTCAGATTTATCAATGTCAGTCACGGCCCGAGAACTATCTTCATTTCAGAGAGGTTTAGAACCAACACAATGCTTCTCAAATCTCTCGGTGTGCATAAATAAGCTTCCATCGCCAGTTAAAAGATTACTTATATGCTCGCTAGATGTTCATTTAAAACTTTTTATTTGAAGTATGAGTGTTCATTGCTAAGTTTGTTAAAAGAAGTATTTAAAACAAGAATAATGTAATAAATAATAATGATAATATCAATGCGAAAAAAGATAAATGTTAATAGACTATCAAAAATTAAATTTTTAGAAAATAATATGAATAAACCAAGTTAAATCGCTGATATCAATAAACATGAAATTCCTTTTACAGTCTGAAGACTTATATGAAAAAAATTCAGTTATTTATTTCAGTGATATTTTTTATTTTAATTTATTTTTTCACAGTTATACGTTATATGATATCAATTTGACCGGAAGTCTGAATCGAACTAACCGGAAAACTGCTCCTAAATAGGTCAAGTGATGGTCGAACCAAAATACAACGTTTCGCTCTTAGTGCTCAAGTAACACCCTCTACGTCACCCTGTTAGTTCACAAAGATGTTTCACTGAATTCGTGGTCTCTGACACAAATAGTCCGAAAATTTTATTACATAAACAATTTTTTTTTAATAAATATTATAGTTCAAAAAATTAAAAAAAAAAAAAAACGCACGTTAATAGCAAACCGAACTAAACCTATCTTAGAAAAAAATCTAAAGATCTACAATTATTAGTATGTAACATTTTTTGATTGGATTAGCCATTTTTGTCTTATAGACTCTTAAACATGACCAAAAGTAACTTTTTGAGAAAGTTAGCGAAATTAATCGATTTTTGAGAATCGATAGTGGCTAAACGCCTTAATCGAATTTAGCTTAAGAGATGTCTTTAGACGCACAATTTAATAAACTTTAATTTTGTAAACAACACATTTTTCGATTTAAAGCATTTTGTAAATGTTGTTTTACAAAAATATGAAAAAAGTTCACAAATGTTGTTTTTTTGCCCCCCAAAAATTTTCCCTTCATCAAATGTAGTCACATTTTTGATATTTTATTCTCAGGACCCATCTGAGTCATAAAACTTACTACTCCACCTTTTGCAAGGCAGATCCTCTTGTTGGGGGTATTTCTAATGGACTAAGTAAGAATATTAAAACAACGTTGTACAATTATTGTACTGTTATTGGCTCATTTTCAAGATAATCAGATAGCTGAAAATTACGATACAAGATTCCGTTACAACAGGTGAAGTTAATAAAAGCGTATTAAAAATAAATAGAAAAAAAAAATACTAAACACATGATTCTTTTTTTTTTTTTAAATTTCCCAAATGTTAAGAAATTAGAACTTCAAAGAAACTAATATCCAGTGTTGATCATAAAAGAAAAAATCAAAAAAGAAATAATAAAAATATTACTCTGAATTTTGATTTGTAATGATTTTTAAAATATCATTGCTATAACTCTAAAATATACTTTTATGAAGATATTGCATGTATTATATTCTGGCTGAAATACTCTTAAAATTAAAGGGTGGTAGATTTTTCTATGATAGACTCGTGGATTAAATCTTTTTATTTTGGATAGAACAGGTAAGTTTCATGATCCTGTAGTGAAATATCTCTTCCACTTCTATTTGTAGAACCATGAG
Source organism: Euschistus heros (assembly GCA_003667255.2). Classification (NCBI taxonomy): domain Eukaryota; kingdom Metazoa; phylum Arthropoda; class Insecta; order Hemiptera; family Pentatomidae; genus Euschistus; species Euschistus heros. Next base: position 4,420,641 of record RCWM02000022.1, on the reverse strand, counting down.
AAAGTTGAGCCACAATTAACAAACGATTATAATTTCAGATAACTAATATTAATCTTTTAGCCATTTTCCTTTACATACGAATTAATGTTCCATTAAGAAATCATTGTATAACATTATGCACATAAATTTAGCACAGCAGTTTATTATAACTTTGTGAGTTTATTTCCTGGTCACTAACAATGAAATTTCATTCAAGTAATACCTATTAGGACTCCATCAACTCCGCAAACGACTTAGTTGGAATCCACATACTAAAGACATGAAACTGCTTGTCTTCCCAAATAGTCCAACATTTACTAGACAAGTTTTCAAAGATCCAAATAAATTACAAAATACTTCATTACATGACAATTACCAGACCAATTTGGACATACGGAATAGAGCTTTGGGGCTCCACAAAACCTTCAAATGTCACAAACTCCTCAATGCTCCTTATTATGTCACAAACAAACTTATCCATAAAGATATCAATGTTTCGGACACTGCTGAATTTGGTCAAAACAAGATACCTGTCCTTTCATAGTTTGCTCCATACCCACAAGAATCCCAACTTACTTCAAACTCCATTCCCGATAATACTCCGAGGCGTCTGAAAAGAAGATGGCCAAGGGACCTTCTAACATAGTACATTATTATGTACAATTTTTATAAGTAATACCAATGGGTAGCAGCTCTACAAACAATGAAATGTCATTTTTAGCATTTTTTAACACATTACTTGATTTATTTTATTTTAATATAGTTTAATTAATTTAAACAGATGTTTTTCCTGATCACTAAAAAATTAAAATTATAGAGAAGAATATAATCAGGGGTGCAGTCAGAAACACCACGTCTAAGTAGAAATAATTTGATGCGTGCCAACGTTTCGACTTGCCTTGCAGGTCTTCTTCAGGGCCACTGAACCACATTGGGGAGGAGACGAACGATGACTGATGTGAAACATTTTCACATGATGTAGTGTTTCTGTTTGACTGCATCCCTGATTATGTTCTTTTCCATTCATCTTTACAGTCAACTCTATTTTTATGAAAATTAAAATTAATTCAAGTAATTTGTTGCGAATCTTTATTTTTCACATGACGAATGAAATAAAACGTAATTTTTTTCTTCTTACATTCGAGCTATGAAATTCATAGGAGTGGCTCGTAAATCAACAATTCAAACGACGATATTTTGTAAAATAATGGCAGAATGGTTAATATCTGTAGAGGAGGCAGTTCGAAGCAATCAATCAGAGACCTGATGAACGCCTACGTAGATAGCCAGGAACCGCGTGGGATGTCTTAAGTCTAAGGAAAGCAATCGCTTAAGGTAGGAGTAGAGCCAAGTGATTAAGGCTGCCGAATATATATGTACAAATACATATATAAATATAAATAGATATATTTTCTTGGTTGCTAATATTAAATGTTTAATACGGTTCTGGATTGAACCACATTAATCCGACTCTGAGGTACCAAGGGGTTATGGCGGAATCGCTAAAAGGTCAGATTTGCCAGATATATCAATGAAAAACATGTTTTTCATAATTAAAAGTTTATTATACATGTATTAAAAGTTATAAATTAACATTTTAAAAAGGTATAGAACAAAAACTATAGAAAAAAAAAAAACATTTTCTGCAACTTTTTGAGAGAATTCTGTAAATTTGAAAGCCTCTATCACTGTTCCAGTTTAAAGGTTATTATGTATATTAAAAGTTATAAATTAATATATATTTTTTTAAAATAAAGGAATTATAAACAGGTTCAGCTTGCTATGTATATATAAAGAATTGGCCCTAGTAATGTACTAGGTTAATAGCAAACTAACTCACCCTGAAAAGTGTTCGTAATTAATAAAGTAGCGCATCAGTAAAAACATGGTACTAGAAGGTAAGTAGGTAAGTACTAAAAATCAATAATTTGCTTTTAGTGCTTAAAAGTGTGCTACGTACCAAGCCCAATGTTTCATAAAGTAGACTAACTCCACAACTAGAAGTAGTTCTAAAGAATGCCACAAGATGAATTTACGAGAAGATGATGATTTACAACTTTTTTTTTTAGTTTTTACAAAACTAACATTTTGGCACTTAGCCCGGTTCTTACTTATGTGCTAAAATTAAACGTCTACTTAAGCTCTAAACCTCGTTACTAAGAACAGTAAAAGAATAACAATTTCCGCCACTTTTTGAGAAAATTCCGAAAATTTGAAAGGTTGAATCTTAGTCCCCATTCAAGCTGCATAGCTTATTTTATGGATCAAATTGTAGTATATTTAGTTTATTTCAATTCTGAATATGAGAAGTTTTCCTTTTGGATCAAGCGTGCAGAAAATATTTTGTTAATACGTAACAATGGTCGAATGTTTTGACGCTTACAATGAGAAAGTGCCAATGTTTGGATTTTAGCACACAACCACAATACTAACAATATACATATATGTATATTAAAATATTTTACATAAGGAAAAATTACCTAACTACTTATCTAACCCGAATTAAATCCGTAATGATCTTTTTTTTCTTTTCAGTTAACTAAATACAGCTTATCAACCACACGTCTATATTTTCTTGATCTATGTTTTAGTACATCAAAGACCTTCAACTAACTCCTTTCCAGGGTATAATGAAGCATACTGAAGATAAGATTGAACCATTACCTAACTTGATTATCATAAAATAGCTTCTATCTATCAGATAAGAGATATGAATAATTATATTAATCTCGACGTAGCAACTATGAACGCTCTAAAAACCTGTAAGCAGCGCAAAGCAACCCGCCTTGACAGGAGTTTTATTTACACTGAGGACTGCAAAACTGAGGAAAGAGTGGGCTCTACTGCTTTATCTGACAACGGCCCACTCATATTTGCTATGAAACCACTGAAGATCTTTTTAGAATATATAGCGATGTATGTAATATCCCCTCGTTTTGCCTCAGCATAGTTCAATGCACTGATTCGGAGTACGCTTTCAAAGCATTACAAAATCTCTTACATATCAACCACCCTTTAAAAACCGAGATAAAGCTTAATTTAAAAATAACAAGGAGCAAATGTTGTAGATTTTTGTTTTAAACCTGTTTTAGAATTAAATGTTCTTCCTGCTAGGACTCCGGAAACGCTGAAGCAATATGAACTGAGGAGATAAGAAAGATTCAGAGCAAGAGAATGAGATGGAAGCAAGTGGAAACGACCACATTTTTTTTTTTTTTTTTTTTTTTTTTTGTCATTATTGATTATATTCACAAATATTAATAATAAAATCAACGAATGTAATAGCAATAAAAAAATTTAAAAAAAATAACATGAAAGGCAGGATGATTAGAATAGTCTAGAATAGGCACACCCTATCCCTTCGGAAAGAAAATTAATAGGCAAACGCGATACATAAGGGTCATTATGAAAATAAACTCAGTAAAACAAGGGGAGGACACACTCAGTCTCTCATGGATCTTGTTGGCAATTTTTTTGGAGGTTCCTGGTCAAAAAATATTAGACACTTATTTTGCCGTTCCGACCAATGGGCCCTAGAAGCCGAGAAAAAAAAATAAAATAGCATTAAAATAATTTATTTTTTATCTCGAGTTTAAAAAATAATATCGACATGATTCTTGCACCAAGATTTTTAGTTTTGATTGCGGATTTAAGGAAAAATACAGTCGCCTCATAGATTTTGGTTTAGCTTAATTAAATTCTAAAAAAATAATCAGTTTTTCAAGCAAACTACCTCTTAAGATTTTTTCAGACAAAAATTGACATCAAATTCTAATTCAGCAACCTCAAAAACATTAAAAAACGCTTATTCAACAAAATAAAAAAATATCATTTTTTGGACCCTCTTCCAGGAAAATGAAATTTTTAAACCGATTATTGGTTGCATACCTTTAAATCGCCATTAATTTGTCACGAAATTCACTGGTTGGTATCGCTGGAAAGAGGAGAGTCTCAGCTTTCTTTTGATGTATATAAATGTAAAATTCGATGAACAAAAACCTATTACAAAAATTGGAAAATCCGAAAAACATTTTGATTTTTAACTTGAGTTTGAAACCAGATAGGATGATGAAACCAAATACATTTCAAGCGTATTACCACCCTATATTTTTTGTAAAAAAATAAAGTTAATACGTTAAACCGTCTAAACGTAATTCATATTCTTGTCAATTTAAATCAAAGTTCCCCACCATTTGGTAAGGCAAATTTTGAAGCTTTCGAATTTTTATTTTTATATTTGGATGAAATTTCGTATTTAAGGGTTCTTAGGAATGCTGAATTCGAATCCGATGTCGGCTCTTTGGATAAAAATATATTGAATGCACTTCACTTGAAAAATTTAGCTGTTACACTGTAAAAAGTGATAGAAAATTTGTTTAGCTCTAGAATTCCATTTCAGCACCCTCAAAACTCAGGAAACGTATTTACATATATATATATATATATATATATATATATATATATATATATATATATATATAAAGGACCGACAGATATATTATATATTTATATATATATATATACTGGGTTGTTCTATTACTGAAGCTTATACCAATAAAACAAATAATTTGTTACTTAATGTTTTTATTAACATTATAAAAGAAAATTAAAGTAATTACAATTATTAATTATTTATTGTAATAATAATTTACTACAACTTAATATTTACATAATATACAAACAGAACCACATATAAGATTTGATTGTTATGTATTTACAAATTTTTTAACGTATTTTATTTTGCTGTTTTCAACATGTTAAATATTTTTGAATGTGATAGTTGACATAAAAACATTATAGCAATAACTGCCTCACATCCGTTGCTGACAGGATTTTGTTCAATATAATGAAAATGAAAAATTATATTATAAAGTCATTGTAAGGTAAAATATCAGTCATTAGAACAACCCAGTAAACAAGGATTACAAAACGGATTAGAGATGTGTTCTGGGTTTGAAAAATAAAATAAAAATTGTAAATACTTAACAATCAAATCTAATATGTGTATAAAGTGTAATAAATTATTTTCTCTCCTAATTAGTATTATATATTATATATTTGTTTTATTGGTATCTATATATATTCATACATTTCTTGAGTTTTGAGGGTGCTGAAAAAGCAATTCTTGGGCTAAAAAAAGTTTCTATCACATTTTACAGTGTAAAAGCTAATATTTTTCAAGTGAATTACGTTCAATATAATTTTTTCACAAGAACCGACATCGGATTCGAATTCAGCATTCAAAAGAACCCTTAAATACGAAATTTCATCCAAATAGAAAAATAAAAATTTGTAAGCTTCAAAATTTGCCTTACCAAATGGTGGGTAACTTTGATTTAAATTGACAAGAATATGAATTACGTTTAGGCGGTTTAACGTATTAACTTTATTTTTTTACTAAAAATATAGGGTGGTAATACGCTTGAAATGTATTTGGTTTCATCATCCTATCTGGTTTCAAACTCAAGTTAAAAATCAAAATGTTTTTCGGATTTTCCAATTTTTGTAATAGGTTTTTGTTCATCGAATTTTACATTTATATACATCAAAAGAAAGGTGAGACTATCCTCTTTCCAGCGATAGTGAATTGCGTGACAAAGTAAAGGCGATTCAAAGGTATGTAACCAATAATCGGTTTAAAGATTTCATTTTCCTGGAAGAGGGTCAAAAAAATGATATTTTTTTATTTTGTTGAATAAGCGTTTTTTAATGTTTTTGAGGTTGCTGAATTAGAGTCTGACATCAATTTTTGTCTAAAAAAATCTTAAGAGGTAGTTTGCTTGAAAAACTAATTATTTTTTTAGAATTTAATTGACCTAAACCAAAATCTATGAAGCGACGGTATTTTTCCCTAAAATCGCAATCAAAACTAAAAATCTTGGTGCAAGAATCATGTCGATATCATTTTTTAAACTCGAAATAAAAAATAAATTATTTTAATGCTATTTTATTTTTTTTCTCGGCTTCTAGGGCCCATTGGTCGGAACGGCAAAATACGTGTCTAATATTTTTTGACCAGGAACCTCCAAAAAACTTTATCAGTAAGGTTTGAACCACAGAGAAAGGGTAGGGAAGAGGGATCAGAGAGACTGAGTGTGTCCTTCCCTTGTAAGATGTAGCTAGTAAAAACATCCAAATTTAAAAACTTTTAACGGAGTACCGACATTTCGGCATGTATTTCAGGCCTTCCGTAGAGTGTTTATATATAGTTGTTATATATAAATATAGCAACTATATGTTATTAAAGTTGTTATACATCATTATATATTATATATTATTATAGTTGTTCATTATTATTATAGTTATTATATATGTTGATATAGTTGCGTATGCAACGTCGCACTCCATTATATATTTATCAACTTGAATTTTTACAACCTGATCGGATTCCAGACTAACTTTTCTTTAAAATATTCATCATTCAACCATATTATCTCTATTGAAAAAAATTCACTTTTTCAAATTTATTCCAACTCATCCTACCACTGTCCTCACCACTTACGCTTATGACACATGTGTGTTATCGAGAACAAGACAAGAAGCTGCCCGTTTACTTCAGAACTCCCAATTAATAACAAAAGAGTGCGTGTCCCCTACTACTCATTTTGTACTAAATCTTTATTAGGAGAAAATCTGATGAGGCGTTAATGAAAGCGTTGGATAAATGTTTTTAGAACGGCTTTTCAGGCCAACTTTCGTAAAGTGGAAGTACCGTACCAGATCACCACCTCGGAGCAAGAGAGTGCGGTGTACTCTCAAGCTGCTCCTTCTCTAACAAACGGAATTTTTAGTGGCATTAAGAACAACTATTTCATCCGTGATTCGACTTCGAGGTAAGGAGACGCCCCTGGAATACACCCACCTTCTATAAACTGGTTGGGCTTAATTTTGGCCAAAATCTTTTTCTTTCATAACCGTTGTTCTGGTAACAGTGCATCCTGTTGGACTATAGAGGTACAATTTATTTTTTTTTTAACAATTATGGTAATTTAACTGGCGTACATACAATTTATATGAGTGGTGAATTTGCGGAGTTTCACTTCTTATGAATTTTATACAAGTATGTTTTCGTTGGTTTTACAACGCAAGCTCGGTTGTAAATGTCTTACATGAACTCTTCCCACAATAGTGATATATACAGGGTGTTCAATATTCGATGGCCACCCCCTTTTTTTTTTTTTTTTTTTTTTTTTTTTTTTTTTTACAGTTTTTGAAATTTTGAAACCAAACTCTCATCCTCTAACTCTAATCCACTTCTCCTCCAGCGAACTTCCTAACTTTGGAATTCCCATTAGGATGTGGTGTTTTTTACGACGGATTTCGATAGAAAATCCAATTTTGAATCGATTTTATACTGGTGAATTTTTTATCCGGGACACCGTTTCGCCGCAAATCGCGAAAAATCATTTTAAGAAAATAAGCAATCTAAAACTGGTATTGAATGAATAAATGAATGAAAAATTACTGTTTATTGAAAAAAAAAAAATTTACAGGAGGTTCAATCATTTTAAGAAAATAAGCAGTCCAAAACTGGTATTGCAAAAATAAAATTAACATTGAACAAAAATATGAAATTAAGTCCTTAACCCGCGACTGGTACGATGAGCGGTGAGAACGACTTGGAAGTTTTCACCCAAAATTTTATTTTTTCAATCATTCATTTATTTATTCAATACCAGTTTTAGATTGCTTATTTTCTTAAAATGATTTTTCGCGATTTGCGGCGAAACGGTGCCCCGGAAAAAATAATTCACCGGTATAAAATCGATTCAAAATTTGATTTTATATCGAAATCCGTCGTAAAAAATATTACATCCCATTGGAAATTCCAAAGTTACAAAGTTAGGGTCGCTGGAGAAGAACTGGAGAAGGTTGGAGAGCAGATTATAACCTGAAAAGAAACTTTATTTGACACAGTTAAGACCCTGAGTGTTTCGTTTCAAAATTTTAAAGCTGTGGAAAAAAAAAGGGAATAGCCTTCGAATATTGAACACCCTGTATATGCATATGTGTTGTACTTAAATTAATGTGGTTCTTAAAGAACACAAACGCACATGTATAATTACAAATATATTAATGAAGATCATGAGATAATGCAGCTAAAAAAAATATATTTTTGCTTTTCCGACAAGAGATCAAGTTCCGACAATTTCTAATGGTAGCTAATAATAAACTTCTACTTGTGAGTCAAATACAGAAGCCGCTTCATTACCGTCTTTGAAGTTCCTAACAAGCAACGCTCTCCTCGACGTAGGAGGAACCCCACTTGAAAACAAACACCGAAATAACTACATTAATTAATCAAAAACAAACTACACCGCTATCATATAACTGAAGACGGTCAACGTCAATGTATCAACCAACTGACAACTCAAAGGAATTCAGGAGAGAAATACTTTTTCGCAAAGAAACATTAGTTTAGACCATGAACTGTAATTATTATCGAAATATTTGAGGTACATTTTGCAAATAATGCTCTAAAGGAAAGCTTAACATAATTGTAATATTAGGGTAGTATACCTTTGTTTTGGAAATAACGTATGCACAGTAAATTTTAACAAAAATTAAATGGCTTTATTTACGAAAATAAGCCAATGAAGACAATTAAAATTATTATTTTTACATTAACAATATTTTTTAATAACAATAATACCATTTAGATGAATAGTATGTTTCATTTTTATTGATATTCTATATTTTAATAAAATATAAAATAAATGCAAAGGAAGAAGGACGTTGCATTGGAAGGATTGAATGCGTTTGAAATTCGAGTTTTTGCGTATTGGGGGACTAGTGGGTGCAAGTGGTTTAATAAAACTTAAATAAAAAAAAAATATTACGCTAAAATGAAAAGTATGAAAATAGTTTCAGACAACTCAGGATATTCTCCGTTCCACTTTAAGTAACAAATACATCTAGCCTTCAACACGTTTGCGAAACGTTTTGTTTGATGGATATCTTTTCGAATCGATAGTTAAATATTTCACTCTTTCCTAAACACTTTGCCTATTTGATTTCATATCTTAATAGTTCATAATTACAGTGAACTAGTAAAAATAAAAAAGAGTAAAAAATAAAAAATAAATATACGAATATTGAGAACATTTAGCAGGCAGCAATCGCTTTACAAGACCGAGGGGGGTTTAATTCAGTAAAAGTGTTAGCTCGAGAAGGATCCGGGGAAGAGTTGATAAACCTGAGTACAGTGGTAATGGTCTGAAAAAACGAAGCGGAAAGACATTTCTAATCCCGGGGAAACCGTTCAGGAAATAAAACTCAACATGCCAACAGGTTACAGTTCACAAGACAATTTTTAACTTTTATTTAAAAAGCACTTACTTTAACATGATAAATTTAATTTCAATATCATGAATATAAACTAATTCAATTAGGTTTTATTAATAAATTAAATGAATGCAGGTTGTTCGAAGACATGAAGTAAAGGAAGGGTTGGATAAAGATGGAGTTAGATAATAATACATTGCAATAAAGTTTGTTAACTATATGATAAATACTTGAGATTGTAGTATTCGACTAGTCGGATTGTAAAAAGGCCGATCAATACTTCCATTGGGATTCGTGTGACATCTGCAATGTTTGAGGCGCTTCGTTCATAGCTTTATAGCCATTCGTATATGTAACTACAGATTTTTATCTTACCCCCGCCCATGTTTTTGTAAACGAGACGGTGCGCAAAGGAGTGTTAAAAAAAAAAAAAAAAAAAAAAAAAAAAAACAATCACTTATTTACTTTACTTATCTTATATCGTTAATTAAGAAATTTGGAATTCAATCATGTAGAAAAATATGACGTGTTTATGGACTTACATACATAACACAAAAATATCTTATATGTTGTTATAAATAAACACGTATGTATTTGCTAAAATTGCAATTTCCTTTTCGCGTTACTACCTTATATTACATTTCAATTAAGAAATACTATTTTTTAATTATGACACTAAACCAAAACTGTGATTTAAAAAATAGTAGAATACGTTAATTCTATATCAGTTAACGATTTTTATGAATTTCGATTACAAGAAAAAAAGAGTTCCTATTCATGGACTAATTGACAAACCTAAAAGATGGATTTAAAATAAAGGCTATGTTTTCATTTCAATCCATTTTTAAGATAAACATTTTTTTTAAAAAAAATATAAATTTATTGAAAATTAACCACTGTATAAAATATATAATAAGTAAATGACTCTAGCCCATCTTCTTTTCAGAAGCCTCGGAGGATTATCAGGAATGGAGTGGGAAGCAAGTTAAGAAACCAAATGGGAGACTAGTGGATTGGAGTGGTTTTGGAGCTTGCGATGGAAGGATAGGTATCAGGTTTAGGATAAATCAGCAACATCTGGGACATTAAGATCTTTATGGATAAGTTTATTTGTAACCATGTAAGGAGCATTAAGGAATTTTCGAAGGATTTTGGATTGTAAGGATTGGATACGGGAAGAAAAAGAAAGTTTAGTTGAGCCCCAAAGCTCAACTCCATATGTCCAAATAGGTCTGATAACTGTCATGAAAATTAGTCTTTTGTAGTAAATCGGAAGGTTTGAACGTTTGTCAAGTATATGTTGAAGAAGTCGAAAACGACGAGCAGTTTCCTGTCGTTTTAGTCTTGTATGTGGATTTCACGTTAAGCGTTTGTCCAGTTGTAGTCCTAGATAGCGGATCTGTTCAACAGGGATCAGTTGGATATTATTAAAGAATACTCTAGGACAAGAAGTCGTAAGCGTAGAAATATAAATTAATAAAATGGCTGACTGGTCGGCGCTTTTTGCCTTCTAATCGCCCACTAACAGGCAACGAAAGCAGCCGTTTAGTCGGCCCATCTCTAACCTATCATACGTATCTATATATCTATATATATATATATATATATATATGGTTACAAATAAACTTATCCATTTTGATCTTAATGTCCCAGATGTTGCTGATTTATCCTAAACCAGATACCTATCCTTCCATCGCAAGCTCCAAAACCACTCCAATCCACTAGTCTCCCAACTTGCTTCCCACTCCATTCCTGATAATCCTCCGAGGCTTCTGAAAAGAAGATGAGCTAGAGTCATTTACTTATTATATATTTTATACAGTGGTAATTTTCAATAAATTTATATTTTTTTTAAAAAATGTTTATCTTAAAAATGGATTGAAATGAAAACATAGCCTTTATTTTAAATCCATCTTTTAGGTTTGTCAATTAGTCCATGAATAGGAACTCTTTTTTTCTTGTAATCGAAATTCATAAAAATCGTTAACTGATATAGAATTAACGTATTCTACTATTTTTTAAATCACAGTTTTGGTTTAGTGTCATAATTAAAAAAGAGTATTTCTTAATTGAAATGTAATATAAGGTAGTAACGCGAAAAGGAAATTGCAATTTTAGCAAATACATACGTGTTTATTTATAACAACATATAAGATATTTTTGTGTTATGTATGTAAGTCCATAAACACGTCATATTTTTCTACATGATTGAATTCCAAATTTCTTAATTAACGATATAAGATAAGTAAAGTAAATAAGTGATTTTTTTTTTTTTTTTTTTTTTTTTTTTTTTACACTCCTTTGCGCACCGTCTCGTTTACAAAAACATGGGCGGGGGTAAGATAAAAATCTGTAGTTACATATACGAATGGCTATAAAGCTATGAACGAAGCGCCTCAAACATTGTAGATGTCACACGAATCCCAATGGAAGTATTGATCGGCCTTTTTACAATCCGACTAGTCGAATACTACAATCTCAAGTATTTATCATATAGTTAACCAACTTTATTGCAATGTATTATTATCTAACTCCATCTTTATCCAACCCTTCCTTTACTTCATGTCTTCGAACAACCTGCATTCATTTAATTTATTAATAAAACCTAATTGAATTAGTTTATATTCATGATATTGAAATTAAATTTATCATGTTAAAGTAAGTGCTTTTTAAATAAAAGTTAAAAATTGTCTTGTGAACTGTAACCTGTTGGCATGTTGAGTTTTATTTCCTGAACGGTTTCCCCGGGATTAGAAATGTCTTTCCGCTTCGTTTTTCAGACCATTACCACTGTACTCAGGTTTATCAACTCTTCCCCGGATCCTTCTCGAGCTAACACTTTTACTGAATTAAACCCCCTCGGTCTTGTAAAGCGATTGCTGCCTGCTAAATGTTCTCAATATTTATTTTTTTATTTTTTACTCTTTTTTTATTTTTACTAGTTCACTGTAATTATGAACTATTAAGATATGAAATCAAATAAGCAAAGTGTTTAGGAAAGAGTGAAATATTTAACTATCGATTCGAAAAGATATCCATCAAACAAAACGTTTCGCAAACGTGTTGAAGGCTAGATGTATTTGTTACTTAAAGTGGAACGGAGAATATCCTGAGTTGTCTGAAACTATTTTCATACTTTTCATTTTAGCGTAATATTTTTTTTTTTTATTTAAGTTTTATTAAACCACTTGCACCCACTAGTCCCCCAATACGCAAAAAAAAACTCGAATTTCAAACGCATTCAATCCTTCCAATGCAAAGTCCTTCTTCCTTTGCATTTATTTTATATTTTATTAAAATATAGAATATCAATAAAAATGAAACATACTATTCATCTCGTATCCAATCTTTACAATCCAAAATCCCTCGAAAAATCCTCAATGCTCCTTACTATGTGACCTATAGACTTATCCATAAACATCTTAATGTTCCATACGTTTCTGATTTAGCCCAAACCAGATACCTATCCTTCCATAGTAAGCTCCAGAACCACTCCAATCCACTAGTCTCCCGAATTCCTCCTCCATCCCTGATAATCCTCCGAGGCGTCTGAAAAGAAGATAGCCTAGAGACCTTTCGGTGTAGATTTTGTTGAAGTGCTACTAGTGAGTAGTTCTTCACAAGTTATTTACATGCCATTGTATTCACTGTCAACACATTTACTTGTTGTATATTATTTTGTACAGTTGTAAATATCAATAAATGGAAAAAAAGAAAAAAAAACAACATTTTTTTCTTATTAAATCTTGTTTGCTTTTCACTCTAAACAATACACTCTAAATAAATCAAATTAAACTAAATTAAATCAAAATAATAACACACCAAGTCAATAACTAAAACTGCTTTATTTTAACTTATCCAGCTTATTAGGGTTCACGGGTCTATTTCATTATCTATACTATTATATAAAAGGACATGCCATTTTTCACTAACCGCCAAAACTACTTAACCAATCTGTACCACATTTTAACCACTTCATCTTCATAGATCAAGGAAGGTTTACAATAATGAAATTTAAAGATTTGAAATTACATTGCCTTAAAATAGCGATAAATATGTTGTGGTAGTGAATTTTGGTAATCGAATGACAGGTGGCGAGCACCATTCGAGAGGGGTTACAAAGGTACCGTGTTATATAGAGCTAGAAATTTGTGATAAAATTTACTTATTTTCAATTCAATTGTTATTAAAAAAGCTATTAATATGTGGAGCGACATGTGGATTCCATTGCAGCTTAAAAATCGACCGTTATGTGGCCATTCTACAACAAAGTTTGCAATGTAAATATTAAACCCATCTGTACCAAATTTTAACTATAGGATCTTCAAAGTTCTAGTAAGGTTTATAACAATAAATTTTATTATAATAATAATTAAAATGTATAGTCTTGAGTCCCAGAAACGAGGTTTGCTAAACTATCAAATACTTTTATGGTTAGAAATTAAAATCCAACCAGATGGATCGATACATTTATCTCTGCCATAGTGGATATCTAATTATGCTTTTACGTAATCTTTAAACACCTAACAAATGCAATTTTATCCAGGTTAAAATTACTGCCATGCGTGAACATTTCAATGAAGAAATAATGCTAAATTCCATACTTCAATACAAGATTTTTATCGATAAACGAATGAAATTTAATAATAAGTTAAAATACTTTAAATTCTTTATTTCTGAGAGCGGGTGATGCCGCGACGAGATATACTAGTTTCTTATACTTAATAATTAGAAATACAAAATAAAAATAAAATATACCCTTTAGAATGAAATGTAAAAAATGTTTAATAAGAAAAAATGTAAAATTCAGTCTGAGGATGTGATAATGTTCCGAAGCATGTTACACTTTGTTGAGTGATACTAAATAAATGTTTTCAGGAGTTATGCTAAAAATAATATGTATAAGGGACCAAGTTGTAGGGTAAAATAACCAAAAGATTTCAATGAATCACATGTTTTTCATAGTTAAAAATGTATTATAATTATATCAAAATTGATATATTAACAGTTTATTAAAAAATAAAGGAAATAGAAACGTACGTTACAGAAACAAATTTGTTTACATAAATATATTTTAGCCAGCTATTTATTCAGGGTGTCCCGAATTTAAATGGAAAAATTTCAGGAACTTATAGGGGACCGAAAAACTAAGACAAAAAGTCCTTTAGAGATTTGCTCGTTTTTGCTTAGTTTTAGAGAAAATCGCAAAAAAAGAAACAAAACAAAAATATTACAGGTAGCGATTATCACCTTTCAAAGTTCGTCAGGCTAGGCAGTATGATATGTAAACACTTAATGTTATCCTTTACATTCTTTTATTTCTTTATATTTTGGCTTCCTTCTAGGATTATAATTCCTAAATCTGTCTTTAGTCAGTTACTCAGATATTTTTGTGTGAATAGCATCAGCCACAATGCCGCATACATATTCTAATGTTGAATACGCTGATATGACTTTTGTGTATGGTTTCTGTAACGGTAATGCTTTAGAAGCGGTGCGGGAGTATGCGCGCCGATTTCCAAATAGAAGAGTTCCTAATCGACGAGTCTTTTCTTTAAGTTTTAATAGACTACGAGAAACTGGGTTATTCTTAATACGTAATGAAGGCGACCGATCCCAGGCAGCTAACTATCCGTGCAGCAGATGAGTTGGTAAAAAATCTATTAAGAAACTTGCAGACAATGGACTGCATTATCAGTGCTTACATTTTTTTTTTTTACATTTTAGTAGTTATAAACGGATAGAGTGGCACTCAGTGGGAGGGTGGAGAGGGGGAGCTCGGTGTTCCGTTCTCTCGAGGGTATAACTTGATGTAGAACTAAGCATCCTATAAAACATCTCCACTTCTGAACGGTATATAATATTGATCTATATAGTTTCATAATTTGAAGTTAATAGTTTGTATAATAATTTCCTTCATCTGAAAATTACTCTATTCTAGAATATTATATTTGCCATCCAAGCGGATAAGTGGTTAAGTAGAATTTCGACCAAAATGAGGCAAGCGACGAAAAAGAATCGTGGAGGTTATTCTTCATGGGGAATACGTGTTTAAGTAAGATGCTCATTTTAAATAAATATTTTTAAACATAAAATGAACGTCTTACTTAAACACTTATTTAAATGTACAATGATGAGTGACAGAAACGATGTATGCCACACTGTCTTCTACTTTTATGGTTAGAAATTAAAATCCTACCAGACAAAATCAATAAAATTATTTCTACCGAAGAAACTTTCTTTCCAAATCAAAATGACATTTTTTAAAATTTACTTATTTATCCTGTTTCATGTTAGGAGTAAGTACAGCTGGGTGCAGTCCTCCCTCATGCCTGACATGCCAATTATCTTATATACTACAATCATCACATCTGCTTTTTGTCACATGATAAGTGACAGGTTTGGATTAAAAAATTAATGAGAAAAAAAAATGTAAGCACTGATAATGCAGTCCATTGTCTGCAAGTTTCTTAATAGACTTTTTATTTTTTACCAACACATCTGCTGCACGGATAGTTAGCTGCCTGGGATCGGTCGCCTTCATTACGTATTAAGAATGACCCAGTTTCTCGTAGTCTATTAAAACTTAAAGAAAAGACTCGTCGATTAGGCACTCTTCTATTTGGAAATCGGCGCGCATACTCCCGCACCGCTTCTAAAGCATTACCGTTACAGAAACCATACACAAAAGTCATATCAGCGTATTCAACATTAGAATATGTATGCGGCATTGTGGCTGATGCTATTCACACAAAAATATCTGAGTAACTGACTAAAGACAGATTTAGGAATTATAATCCTAGAAGGAAGCCAAAATATAAAGAAATAAAAGAATGTAAAGGATAACATTAAGTGTTTACATATCATACTGCCTAGCCTGACGAACTTTGAAAGGTGATAATCGCTACCTGTAATATTTTTGTTTTGTTTCTTTTTTTGCGATTTTCTCTAAAACTAAGCAAAAACGAGCAAATCTCTAAAGGACTTTTTGTCTTAGTTTTTCGGTCCCCTATAAGTTCCTGAAATTTTTCCATTTAAATTCGGGACACCCTGAATAAATAGCTGGCTAAAATATATTTATGTAAACAAATTTGTTTCTGTAACGTACGTTTCTATTTTCCTTTATTTTTTAATAAACTGTTAATATATCAATTTTGATATAATTATAATACATTTTTAACTATGAAAAACATGTGATTCATTGAAATCTTTTGGTTATTTTACCCTACAACTTGGTCCCTTATACATATTATTTTTAGCATAACTCCTGAAAACATTTATTTAGTATCACTCAACAAAGTGTAACATGCTTCGGGACATTATCACATCCTCAGACTGAAATTTACATTTTTTCTTATTAAACATTTTTTACATTTCATTCTAAAGGGTATATTTTATTTTTATTTTGTATTTCTAATTATTAAGTATAAGAAACTAGTATATCTCGTCGCGGCATCACCCGCTCTCAGAAATAAAGAATTTAAAGTATTTTAACTTATTATTAAATTTCATTCGTTTATCGATAAAAATCTTGTATTGAAGTATCGAATTTAGCATTATTTCTTCATTGAAATGTTCACGCATGGCAGTAATTTTAACCTGGTTAAAATTGCATTTGTTAGGTGTTTAAAGATTACGTAAAAGCATAATTAGATATCCACTATGGCAGAGATAAATGTATCGATCCATCTGTTTGGATTTTAATTCTAACCATAAAAGTATTCGATAGTTTAGCAAACCTCGTTTCTGGCACTTAAGACTATACATTTTAATTATTATTATAATAAAAATTATTATAATAAACCTTCCTAGAACTTTGAAGATGCTATAATTAAAATTTGGTGCAGTGGGGTTTAATAGTTTTACATTGCAAACTTTGTTGTAGAATGGCCACATAACGGTCGATTTTTAAGCTGCAATGGAATCCACATGTCGCTCCACATATTAATAGCTTTTTTAATAACAATTGAATTGAAAATAAGTAAATCTTATCACAAATTTCTATCTCTACATAACACGGTACCTTTGTAACCTCTCTCGAACGGTGTTCGCCACCTGTCATTCGATTACCAAAATTCACTACCACAACATATTTATCGCTTTTTTAAGGCAATGTAATTTCAAATCTT
This sequence comes from Euschistus heros, assembly GCA_003667255.2. Taxonomy (NCBI): domain Eukaryota; kingdom Metazoa; phylum Arthropoda; class Insecta; order Hemiptera; family Pentatomidae; genus Euschistus; species Euschistus heros. The sequence goes on along the minus strand of RCWM02000022.1, from coordinate 4,403,248 downwards.
TAAATTTCATTATTGTAAACCTTCCTTGATCTATGAAGATGAAGTGGTTAAAATGTGGTACAGATTGGTTAAGTAGTTTTGGCGGTTAGTGAAAAATGGCATGTCCTTTTATATAATAGTATAGATAATGAAATAGACCCGTGAACCCTAATAAGCTGGATAAGTTAAAATAAAGCAGTTTTTAAGTTATTGACTTGGTGTGTTATTATTTTGATTTAATTTAGTTTAATTTGATTTATTTAGGGTGTATTGTTTAGAGTGAAAAGCAAACAAGATTTAATAAGAAAAAAAATGTTGTTTTTTTTTCTTTTTTTTCCATTTATTGATATTTACAACTGTACGAAATAATATACAACAAGTAAATGTGTTGACAGTGATTACATGGCATGTAAATAACTTGTGAAGAACTACTCACTAGTAGCACTTCAACAAAATCTACACTAAAAGATCTCTAGGCCATCTTCTTTTCAAACGCCTCGGAGGATTATCAGGGATGGAGGAGGAAGTTGGGAGACTAGTGGATTGGAGTGGTTCTGGAGCTTACTATGGAAGGATAGGTATCTGGTTTGGGCTAAATCAGAAACATATGGAACATTAAGATCTTTATGGATAAGTTTATAGGTCACATAGTAAGGAGCATTGAGGATTTTTCGAGGGATTTTGGATTGTAAAGATTGGATACGAGATGAATTGGATGGTTTAGTAGAGCCCCAAAGCTCAACTCCGTACGTCCAAACAGGTCTAATCACTGTCATGTAAAAGAGTCTTTTGTAATTAATTGGGAGCTTTGAACGTTTGTCTAGTAAATGTTGAAGTAGTCTGTAACGACGGGCAGTTTCTTGTCGTTTTAGTCTTGTATGTGGATTCCAAGTAAGACGTCTGTCCAAGTGGAGTCCTAGGTAGCGGATATGTTTAACAGGGATTAGTGGAATATCATTAAAGGATACTGTAGGGCAGGATGTCGTAGGTTTACGACGAAGAAAAAAAATGTAAATTTTTTCCCATCAGTCTGAGGATGGGATAACGTCCTTAAACATGTAACGCTTAGTTTAGTGATAATAAATTATTGTTTTGAGGAGTTTTGTTTAAAAAAAATTGTATCTAAAAATAAATTAAATACTTCCTAATTAAATAATTAAAAAAAAAATAGCACTTTTATTATTTGGCACTTATGATAATATGAAATACATACAGTAGTTTAAGAAAGTCTTTATATTTTAAGTTATTTATCCTCTACACCTTTAATCAAGAAATATTTCAATACGGCATTTTTTAGAATGGGTAGTTATTTGGATGAACTGTTAATCGAGCTTCAAATCAATTAATGCCAATCATTAAAAAATATTCTTTTCGAAGGAACTTTTTTTTTTTTCTTTTTTTTTTTTTTTTCCCCTTCCTACCTTTTCAGGCATACGGGTTTTTTTTTTCGAAGGAACAACCTAATTAATGCCTTAAATTGAACGATAAATAGTATATATAAAAACTTCTAAACAGGTACTACCAAGGTTAGAACATTGATCCCTCAAGGTAATAAATCCAAGGGAACTAACAGAAAATTGAGAAATTCGAATGCAACTGAGGGAGCCACACAAAAGGCACTCCTCAAGTGTTAAGAAAGTTTCTTGATATGGTGGGAAGTTTCTGAAGAACTCGGTAAATTATATTTCAATCTACCTAGTTTGTTTTATTACTTGGACTTTGTGCTTAATAGGAACTTCTTGAACAAGGTTTTGTTTGGCTTAAATGAACTATCACCTTTGTAATTTAATTTTAGAACGTCACTAAAAGCTAAGGATATTCTATGAGTCTAACCTTGAATCACCTTTTGAGTCTAACAGAAGTTTTTTCTGAAGAAAAACACGCTAGAGAATAAATACTCGATTGCTTCACGTACCTACTAGATTGAATAAATAAGTATTAGTTATTTTATCTCTTGTCCATATGCATGAGGGGTAAAGAGTTGTGAAGGTGGTAAGTCCCCCCCCCCCCCCCCCCCCTTTAAGGGTTAAGGGGGGGGGGGGCACAAATTCTTGCTGATTACTAGCTTGAAATCCGACAATTTGTGTATCGGTTCTGATACTCTCTCTGAGCTGCAAGCGCATTGCCATTGCAAAAATCGTAGACGAAAATCATAGCTGCGCACTCACCTATTGTGAACTCCATGGCTGAAGAAGAGTGAATGGCAATTGATGCAGTCATGAAATGAGAGGACAACTTCTTATGACCTTTGCAAACAGTGGGATTATAATTGTTTACAAAGCTTAACTAAATAAATCCACTAATTCCAATCAGAACGTGATATCATTGTCTGGGCTAATGAGTACCAGGCACATTATGAAATGAAATGTAATTTTTCTGTTGGTGTATTTAATTTCTTCAAATAATTCTAAATTGTTATTTAAAAAAAAAAAAAAAAAGAAAAAAAAAGTACGTTTATGCAACATTAGGTAATCGGCAAGAATTTGGGTCCCCCCCCCCCTAACTCCCTGTAAATAAGATTTTTTTTTGGGGGGGGGGGGGGGGGAGGTAGGGCTTGCCACCTTCACAACTCTTTACCCCTCATGCATATAGACAAGAGATAAAATAACTAAAAAATTTATTCAATCTAGTAGGTACGTGTAGCAATCAAGTATTTATTCTCTAGCGTGTTTTTCTTCAGAAAAACAGAAAAACTGTTAGACTCAAAAGGTGCAGTGCAATTGTATCATGAGTGACACCACTAAAAAGCTAACTAAATTCTGCAGTTTTTTAGAAAATTTGGCGGCTTCCTGGGTGCTCCAGTGGGTAGTGAAAAATTTGCAAAAAAATATTAAAAATTTAAGTTTTAATACATGTGTTTTGCGCGTTAAAAGGCCCTCTAAAAGTACATTTAAAATAACTAGACCTATGTAATATTTTAGAAAATTTAATGCTGATCAAGAAAATATCATCGTTTTTGTTTCTACGCTAATCCAAAGTAGAGAAAACTGCCATTTTTTAGAAAAAAATAAAGATTTTAAAAAAATTCTATCTCCTTAACAGATTGAGATATGTTTAGCATGCAGTATTACCCAATTTTTTTTACACTATTTCTGGGACACCCTGTGTAGTGTTATATAGTTCGAAATATCAAAAAAGCATAAATAAAAAAAAATTAAAAGGTTGTTCTAAAAAACAGTGACTTAGTCTGTTGATGCATTCTTGGAGTTATTTAAAGACTTGCAACAGGTCGGAAGGCATGTAGAATTAATATGTTTGCAAATAACCAGGAAACGATGATAGATGATAGATATAGAATTGAGAATGATGAATGGAAAGAGTATGATCATAATATAAATGTAATGTACCAAATTCTTATCCGAATTTGAAGAATTCGAAATCACATTGTCAAACTAACATCCTTGCTGCAAGACAAAAAATCGATGTAGCTTTAACTACAGAAACAAAATTAACCTTTAAACAACACATCAATGTACCACAATACTAAACATGGCTAACAGACCGAACCTGATGGAACAGCACATGTCGGAACTGCTGTCAACATCCACCATTCTCTTTCTAACATCATATTCCCTTTACTAAAGTAACTCCTACAATCCAAAGTAGGTATAATCAGAACCTTCTCCACTCCCGTCACGATTAAAGCGGCCTACTGCTTTCCAAATAAATCAATTTTCACATCCTAGTTCAATTCATTTTTTAATATCTTAGGTTACCGCTTTCTCTCAGGTTCTGACACAAATGCTAAGCACCAGCAATAGCGTTCAAGAACCACCAACTCCCTTGGGCGAGCATTGTAATATGCACTTAAGTCCCTAAGATCCGATATCATTTCACCCGACACTCCTCCATATTGGTCGACGGATGCTAACCGAAACCCTCACCTTCTTGGTTTCTTCATAAATTTAGGGTTAGGGCCAGTGCATTACTCCATAGAACGCCTGGATGAACTTTCCTCGGATCATAGTCCTATAATCCTAACCATTTCCTTTACTTCATTTATAACATTTATAACTTTATTTATATCCAAAACCTTCTCCCCCATCATTTATAAGAGAGCCAGTAGACTGGAACCACTTCCGTTAAATAATATCCAACACTATAGACTTCAGAGTATCCTTAAAAACATCATAAGCCCTTGATAATGCAACTTATTTCTTCAAAAACTTAATCTAACAAGCAGCCTTGGCTGCAACCTTACCTTGTTTTGTTTTCCTAAGTCCGAAAGAAAAATCCTTTACCCCCAGATCTACAAGACCATATCCAATTCAAACGCTATCCAAGAGTCATTTGGCAAAGAACCAGGCATCCTGACGCTCGGATATCCAGAAATTATCTTACAAGACTCTTTAAAAAACATGGCTACCTTCAGATCTGAGTAAGAACAATATAAACTTGGAGGAACTAAGAAGGACATGGATACATACGTTTTTGAGTTAATAGCTGTTTGAAGCTCGTGAGTTATTCTCAGGGCTAAGAATGTAATTATATTTTTCGTCAGTGGGTAAGAAAATATAGAGTATAAACATATATTGTGTAAAAGGAGCGAATCTGAAAGATACTTATTTATACATCATTATTAACTATTATTTTTTAAGGCCCTACCATGTATTTACATGGTTTTCATTTTTTAGAAATTCATGAACTGGACAAGTCCAATTACAAAGATTAAATCAGGGTTTGAAATCGATAATTAAAAAAAATAATAATAAAAATCAAATCTGATCAAGATTTTTATCAGGAATTTTTAAAATCATTTGATGATTTTTATTAAGATCGATTTTTATTTTTGATCATAAGTGATAAAAATCAAATTCTAATCATTATTTTGAACAAAATTTTTACAATTAACAATAATAATAATTTTTGAGTAATTCCTTTCTAAATCAGAAAGTTGAATTTTCTCCATGATAATATCATGGAAATAATTCAAAAAATAATATTTTATACAAACATATTAATCAATTTGTGTGTAAAAGGTGATTTTTATTTTCTGATTAACATTTTTTTGATCGCAATTTAATCATTATTATTTATGCAATACCGTATCACTCAGTGAGTGATCATAATTTTTAATCAAATCGATAAACATAAAAAATCAATTGAAATTTGTATTTATAAATCAGGAATGATTTTTAAACTAAAATAATAATTATTATATGATTTTTCGGAAAGAATAATTGTTGATTTCAAACCCTGTATTAAATTGACAAGTCCGCTGTAATGAGTTCAGACACTGTGAAACAGAGAGATTGGAGGAGATAGATATATATATTTTTTTTAATCATCAAACTACCCCCCTCCCCTTTTTTTTCATAACAAATTCCTCAACAAACTATTACTAGGGATTATTATCAGAGCCAAGTATCCATCACTTCTGAATATAATTTTGAAAATAAACTTGCTCATTCAGAATGACAATAAAAACTTATTAACAGTAAAAATAAATTGAAGGGATAATACAAAACTCCTACCTTTTGTGATAAGGATCTTTATAGCCTGGCATTAACTTCACTCCAAGCCTATCCAGTTCATCATCTGTTAAGAGCCTGAAATAAAATTTTAGCATTAATGTCATTTCAGTAAAAATATTTAAAAACAATTTCAAATATTTAAATTGGTACATAATTAATTATATTTGAGGGGAAAACCAGTAGATAGTACTGAAACTAAGACTTCAAAAAAAAAAAAAAAGTTTTTTTTGTCCTATGAAGATGATGAGGGATGCTGTCAGAAAGAAAAAAGCACGTCTAAGTAAAAAACTAGAGAATTTCATTCGCTTACCATTAAGGTATAAAGCTTTCTCCCATTGCAGTTCTATGTTGTTGTTTTTTTAAATATTTTATAACTTAAAAACAAAATCATTGTTAAATTGTTTTAACTTAGTTGAATACATAAAATTATATTATTAAATGTGCACAAATGTGCACACAAAATGTGCGTAGCTCTTTCGTTGTAATCTCGTATTACTGATGAATAAATATTTTTTAAAGTATAAAGTGAAACTGGAATAATTGGTTACGTTTAAGATGATGTAAAAAAAGTAGGATAAAAGTATATATGGTCAATCAATTTCAAATCACCCAATTTAAATATAATTTGTTGCTCAACATTTTTTATTTTCCTGATTCTTTTATTATGGATTCCCTATGGGTAGACATTAACAAAACTCCAATTAAAAAAAATTGACAAGACGTATTTTTTATTTGACAGCCATATTAAAATGATGATTTAGTGAATTTAATGAAAAAACAGGGTTTGCGGAAAATTTTATTGCGAAGTTATTTTTAAAGATATCAAAATAATTTAAAAACTAGTGTGTTCAGCATGAAATGACCTTCAAAAGGAGATTATTTTAATTTTCCTACCATGCAAGAAAGTTATTCAAACACTTTCTCTAAAACTTGGAAAATATGTTAAAAATCGTTAATTTTTAAGGCCATTAATTTTTAGGAAGAAGAAGAGACTCACACATAATATTTTATTTCTGTGTTGGGTACACGTAGTACTTCCAGCAGCATAAGTTCTAGTCCTGAGAATGCACCCCTTTTTTCTCTACGGCTTTTCAAAAATGGTGAAAGCAGGGTTTTTCCAATTTTCATAGGTAAATTTCTGAAAAGGGACTGAATGAAAAAACGTGAAAATTTTATGAAATGTTCTCTATACTAATAAGAATCCATCACGAAAAAATTATGACTGAGACTCAACTATATTTTGAGTTATAGAGCTGTGAATTTCAATAAAAACGCTATATTTTAATCAAGCAGAGTATTTGGTCTGGGACATTCTGAACAGGTGTCAAGCATAAATTTTTCATTTTCAATATCACGTGCGATGAAAGCTAAGAGGTCTTTATAATTTGCGTTAAGCTTTACTCCTTCTATCATAAGCTTTATGTTTAGGTGATGCTTGCAAACAGATACAATGCGTTCCTGATGAACCCAGAAGAACACACCTCTTTGGTCTTAGAGCGCAAAAAATAGAACTACCGATTTTGTAAACTGGATATTTCTGTTTATATATGATCTAGAGTTCATTTAGTTAGAGGAGAATTAACCTTTTCTGTTTCTGCACCTTGACAATGTCGATTGCAGTTGAAACATATTCCTTTTCACCAGGGCATAAGTAACTATTTTCGTAAAACTCTTGAACTCATTTAATAAAAAGTAGCTTCACTTATTTTGTTGCCCTGTCTTTTTGTAAGATGTGGTAAGATACCTTGAGCCTTTACTAACTGCCTATTTAACCTTACCATGTATTCAGATGCACTAAAGTCCTCAACTATTTTTTCCTTAGACTATAAACTAGGCAATAGACTCAAATTTTAATTTGATCATCTTTACAAGACAATTTGAATTTTTCTTTCAGTTATAGTAATGAGTATGGGTACTAATTGAAGTTTCTGTAACATTTAAAAAACTTGCAAATTTAATAAGCTGAGTTTATAAGTCATTATAATATCGTTGGTTCAGCCCATTCCCGTACTGCTGCCGAATGATGTGGAGGAGCACCATCGTGTTGGAATATTATGTTTTTGCTGAACATCAAGTGGAATGTCGTGAATAAGTTGTGGTAGAATATTTGTAAAAAATCCAAATAACTTTCTCCATTCAATCTGCTGGGCAAAAATGTGGCCCAATGAGTCGGTCCCCTATTATCCCAGCCCACACATTCACTGTAAAACGAAAGATTCATCTAATTTTAGCTTAAACGACTGCTCTCGTAATTTTATCAATTTTTTTTTTCCAAACTGTCAGGCATTGTTCTGTGTTAAGCTGTTTTATATATTACATAAAGGAGATAATTCCAAAGTTTCATAAATGGATCCCATTTTAACATAAAAGCTGGATCCCACTCTACTAATTCAAAAGGGCCAAGAAAAAATTCAGGATTATTCCAAACTGTCAGGCATTGTTCAACATTATTTGTCTCTCCTCTTTGGGCAGTTTTTCTACAAATATTTTTGGTGCGCAAGTTGGACATAGAGCATCTCCACAAATTAGTTTAATATTCACATTTTTACTCTTGAAGATAGGAATGAAGATTAAGGGGAGGGACACCACTAGCAGAGACATGTAGGTACAGGAAAGATGTAGACTATGCAAGCAGTTGCACATAGAAGAGTTCAAATCTAAACATTTAAAACTCACATTAGCTTGTTGCATCATAAGAACTGATGTGTCAGTTGATATTTTACAATGGGTTTGACAATAGTTTACAACTTACAAACATACTTATATCATATATTTACGTATTTTTTTAATTAATGGACATTTTTAAGTCAAGTATTTCATTTAAATATAAGTTGAGTTCATTATATCAAAACTCTAAATCATAATTTAATTTAGCTATAATTTAAACTAGTCAATTATATAATTTCAAGCCTCTAGTTGCTAACATATCATTGCACGAGTGTATTAAAAATATATCGCTTTTATTGAAATTCACAGCTCTATAACTAAAAATATAGATGAGTCTCAGTCATAATATTTTCGTGGTGTATTTTTATTAGTATAGAGAACATTTTATAAAATTTTCACTTTTTTCCATTCAGTCCCTTTTCAGAAATTGACCTATGAAAATTGGAAAAAACCTGCTTTCAGCCATTTTTGAAAAGCCGTAGAGAAAAAAAGGGTGCATTCTCAGGACTAGAACTTATGCTGCTGGTAGTACTAAGTGTACCCAACACAGAAATAAAATATTATGTGTGAGTCTCTTCTTCTTCCTAAAAATTAATGGTCTTAAATATTAACGATATTTAACATATTTTTCGAGTTTTAGAGAAAGCGTTTGAATAACTTTCTTGCATGGTAGGAAAATTAAAATAATCTCCTTTTGAAGGTCATTTCATGCTGAACACACTAGTTTTTAAATTATTTTGATATCTTTAAAAATAACTTCGCAATAAAATTTTCCGCAAACCCTGTTTTTTCATAAAATTCACTAAATCATCATTTTAATATGGCTGTCAAATAAAAAATACGGCTTGTAAATTTTTTTTTAATTGGAGTTTTGTTAATGTCTACCCATAGGGAATCCATGATAAAAGAATCAGGAAAATAAAAAATGTTGAGCAACAAATTATATTTAAATTGGGTGATTTGAAATGGATTGACCATATATACTTTTATCCTACTTTTTTACATCATCTTAAACGTAACCAATTATTCCAGTTTCACTTTATACTTTAAAAAATATTTATTCATCAGTAATACGAGATTACAACGAAAGAGCTACGCACATTTTGTGTGCACATTTAATAATATAATTTTATGTGTTCAACTAAGTTAAAACAATTTAACAATGATTTTGTTTTTAAGTTATAAAATATTTAAAAAAACAACAACATAGAACTGCAATGGGAGAAAGCTTTTAAGAATAAAATGAAGACATGGCATTCCTTTCTTTGTAAGTAGTTTGTATACCCGGGATCGTCACAGCTGTTGCCCCACTCTGCTGCCCGTCCCACACATCTGACACATTTTGATTATTATTTGCAAGACATTCCAGTATCACTTTATACTTTAAAAAATAATTTATGAAATGAAATTAAATAACGTTTTATTCAGGCAAAAAAATTATAAATGATTCAAATAACTATTCATTATATAAATAAGAGAAAAGAAAAATATCGACTGTTGTTGTTTATATATAAACTTTTGTTCTATAAGTATATCAGTACTATTTTTTCGATTTAGATCATCTTTATGACTGCATACCCCAACAATCTACTTCTCTAAATACTTAATAGTCCACTATACCTCATCAATTCTTTTTTTATTGTTTGGTTCTACTGAGGACCACGGGGCTCGTATTTTCTCTTGGCCAGGAATTTTCGCTTTTTTTATTTTATTCCAAAACTCCTTCATTTTTTGGCTGTGAGACAGCTGTCTTTCCTCTGTCAAATTGGGTCTGATGGTCCCTGTGCTCTTTCTTACATGTGAGAGATGTTGAAAAAACTTCCTGTCAGATGACTTGTAGGAACTCTGATCGGTCTTGTATGGACTTTATCGGGATCTGTAGTCGTTCTTAAGTCCGACTTTACTGACTTATTTTTGAAGGCTTTCCCTGTTACCTGTCACTGTGAGGATCCTAATGCTGAGTCTGGTGGGGCTCATACGAGATAAATGCCCATAGAAGGCCAATCGCCTTTTCTTACAGATGTGACTATGTCCTCCAGATGTTCATAGAGCTCATTGTTGTGCCTGATTGTGTATGTGCCTCCTTCTTCTCTTATGGGTGCTAGGATCCTCCCCAAGATATTCCTGTCTTTGAGTTATAGTTTTCTAAGTGGTCCCTTCCGTTTTATTCGAAGACATTCAGAGGCATTGAGTATAGCTGGTCTAACAAATGAGTTGTAGTGCTTGATTTTCAGGTTTTTGGACAGGTACTTGGAGATGTAGATGCTTCTTCAGGAGTGCAGGATACTAGACTTTATTAATGGTGTTTTCTTTAAGTGGGATTGAGGAGGGAGCTTCCTTAATGCTTGTCATGAATTCAGTCTTCCGCACATTAATCCTCAAGCCAATCTTAACTGCGACACTGTAGAGGCACTGTAGGTGATGAGTACCCTCCTCTATGTTGTTGCCTAGTAGAGTGAGGTCATAAAAAATCCACTCAGGGATGTCCACCTTGGATCATGTAGGAAAGGATTGTCTTGAGGTTTTGTACCTCTTTGAGCAAGATTTGTTTCTACGCAAGCTTGCCTGATATTCTCCTGATTGAGAGTCTAGCTAGATAGTGACACTAGTTAGTAGAGTTCAAGGAGAAATATTATATATAGAGAGATACACCTGTAGTTGTTGAGGTGAATCTTATTCTTTTTTTATTTCTCTGGGTGAATTATTGCTGAAGTCCACCCTTCTGATGAGGTCTCTGTACTCCAAATGTCCTCCATGATTTGGCAGATGCTCTGCAGGGATTGTTCATCTGCATGCTTCCACATCTCTGCTCCCATGCCATCTTCACCTCAGGTCTTGTTATTTTTGAGGCCTTTGTTGATATCCTCTATTTCTTCCCTGTTAACTAGTAGGGAATCTGGATTTATAGTAGTAGGTTCGTGGAAGGTGAGTCCTTCTTCAGATTCCTCAGCGTTGAGGAGCTTCTGGAAATAATATGCAAGGGCGTTGGTGTGGTCCCTGTTGTTCAATTGAAGCATTCCATCTGGACAGCGGAGATGTAGGATAGGAGCAGTGTATGGAGTAGGCTACCTCTTCAGGTTTTTGTAGAGGTCACGTGAGTTATTTCTTTTGAACTCTTCTTCTGCCTGTTGCACAATGGTTCTGCTGTAGTTCCTCTTGGCCCTGCGGGTTATGTTCACAGTTGTCTTTCTTTCTTCCAGAAATTGCTTTACAAAAGTCTGATATCTGTGCTATTACATAAAAGTACAAGCCATTTTTTGTGGGCGTTTGTTATCACAAACAACGAAAACTACAAAACCAATTTGTAGGATTGGTAGGATTGCATTGATTGTAGAAACTCAATGCAAAATTAAAATTAAAAAAAAAAATAATAAAAATAATAATTTATCATTACCCGACTTTCATAAGATAAGAAACATTTGTAGGCGTATTTTTAAAAATGTTATTGGGATCACAACTTTCCATAAAACGAAGCGGAATGAGATATACAAGATTTGAATTCTACATGATGTATAGCCAGCCAACCACTTCAATGATAGATGTACCACTGCGCTAGGATGTATTGGAATGTCAGAGTTTAATCGATGGTAGTGGAGTAGTTGAAATCCAGGAGCTGTTTCTTTAATTTGTCTTTGGGGGTTCGGTGAATGTTTCGCAGAGATGAAATCCAAGATAACGGATCTCTTCCCTAGTAATTAAGGTTATACTCTCAGTGTATAAATTGAAATATTTTAAATAAATCATAGAAAAGTTAGTTTTAAGTATTAACTCAATTAAATTTAGTTTTATGTCTATACTATAATATAAAAGGACAAGCCATTTTTGTTTGTGATCACTAATCACGAAAACTACTGTACCAATCTCGAACAAATTTTAACCACAACATCTTTATGGTTCAATGAAGCTTCAGCGATAATAATATCTACTTATTTTAAAGTAGTTTAAATAATAGCCATATCATTTATGAGTAGGTTACTGCGTCCATGGAGTATGTCATAAAACGGTTTATAAATATTGTATTATATCTTGGAAGGTTAAATTTATCGATGAAGAAGTAGAGGAGTAATATCGTTACTACAACTGCAAAGCATAAAATATGAAAATACGCGGTTTTTGCATTCGATCTTTAGCGATTCGTTATATTGATTTGGCATTATCAAATAGTTAGTATAATCGACCCATTGACAGGGTCATTTCTCTCCTTTACGGAGTGAATTCAGATTTGAGAATTCGCTAAAACGTATATCAGTCCTAAAGAAATTGATATAGTAACACAAAAAACGTACTTTTTCACACTCGATACTTTGCAGTTATACTCGATATCTAAGTTTGATAAAAAATATATATATCGTTCTTTGAAAAAGAATCGTTCTTTGAATATTGGCTCTAAGAAGGCTCCTGGTTTTCGGATCTATTGTTATACGAGTTAAAAGAAACCCAGATGCTACTAGGTTTGACGAAAAAAAAAAGAGATCCTCGGCTAGAAAACAATTTCAAATAGAAATTTCCAATACTAACTAAACAAAGTGAAATCAATTCCAACTATAGTCTCAGTCTAACAAACATTAAGACCTCCACCAATCTTCATTGGTAAAGAATTACAAAGTCACCCTTTTTCCAGAAACACAATATAAATAATATTTTTGTGAGGCCTTGTGCTGAAATAAGAATTTATCCAGAAAACCAGTCCAAAATTTATTGAAGACCAGCAATTTTGATTATCATACATTTGCACCAAAAAGTATAGACAAAAAAAATCTTATTACTGAATATTGACAAGAGAGAAGCTCTTTGAAAAGAAGGCTATATTGTGAGTTATAATAGGTTTAAAAAAAAAAAAAAAAAAATAATGAAATGAAAGTAAACATTAAAAAATTAAAAACTTTTTAAAAAAAATCCAAAATATCCAATATAAGGGAAAGAGAGATCTGTTGAAAGAACTAGCTGGTCACTAATTTGGATGATCTTAGAAATGGTTTGGTTGTAAATAACAAACTCCCGATTATTGATATAACAGTAGACCATGATTAGCCAACTGGAACGTAATAACTATATTTATTATTTTTTTTTTTTGTATTATTGTACCCTAGGAATGAATGTCAAATTTTCCTGTAACCTGTAGGATAGGATGACCGGTCCTGCCCAAGCTTTAATACAAAAAGAAGCTAAGCTCCATCATCGACGAAAGTCCCTTAAACTTAAATTATCCATCGAAGCATAAAACTATAACTAATAAACAACAACTATTATGGATAAAATTTCCTACAATTTTCCTGGCTATTTTAGTTCGAAACTGTACTTTTATTTCTGGTCAATAATCCACTGAGACATAAAAGGTAGCATTAAACAATGCCATTCATCCGGCTATTACGTTTTTACCAGGCAACTTTTAAAAGCAAAAACATAACTTTTATCAGAGACCAACGTGGCATTCTTCTGCTTTATGTTCAGCCCTGTATTTCACATTGCAATTTATGGTAGACATTTACAAACATTATTGCTTTATCTTTTATGTAAGGTCTGGATATAAGTGAAGTTATGGTGGTAAGTAATCTACACTATTATATAAAACGACAAGCCATTTTTCGTATGTGACCACTAACCGCGAAAAATACTAACACAATCGATACCAAATTTTAACTACATCATCTTCATAGTTCAAGGAAGGTTTGGCAATAAAAATTGTTTATATATTTTAATTGAATTGTTATTAAAAAATGGATAAAGATGTGGTGCGCAGTGAAGTTTGAAAATTGACCGATAGGTAGACGATCGCTATTCAAGAGAGGTTACAAAGATATGGTATTTTATAGAGCTAAAAATTTATAACACAATTTGCTTAATTCAATTAAATTGTTATAATAAAAGCTATAAATATGTTGTGTGGCTTATGGCTCCCAGTAAGGTTTAAAACTCCAGTGAAATATGATTGCCAGAGAGATAGCAATTGTAAAACTATTGACCTCATCCGTACCAAATTTTAACTACACTATTTCCATAGTTTTAGGAAGTTTTCTAACCAGCGAGGAGTCATACAATAGAGCAGTCACGAGTGGAGTGGGGGTGGGATTCGTTCCCCCTCCACTATGCTACCCTAACCTCAAAAGTTACAACTCAAGTTACAAGTGTTTGCTTTTAATTTCTTATTTTTTACGTAAACCTATTCTCGTTGATTTTTTTATTTTGTTTATAAATTCATTCCGTATTAAGTATGCCATTGTGCTGCGCTTGGATGTAAGAACACCAAGACTGGGACTAAAAATAATAAGCAGCTTAGCTTTCATAGGTAAGTAACTGACGCAAAATTCTTTCATTGTACCAGTTAAATAGTTCGCGATGGTATTAAATGCAATTACTTTTTTATAATAATCTCCACGTCAAAGGTATCACAATACTTTGAAATATTTGAATTTTTATTAGTTGTTATAACTTTTATATTCAATAAAACTCCTTTTTATTAACAAAGTTTAAGTAAAAAATGATACACTGTGTTTGAAGGAATTAGATTAACTATACCTGCATCAGCAGCTTTCTAAAATAATGTTGGTGAGTTGGGAACTGGGCTAACCCTGGGTAGCGTAGTGGTGGGGGAATACTAGTCCTACCTCCCTGTAGCCCCGCCCTATCTCAATAGCAGCTCTATTTGTATATCTCCTCGCTGTTTCCAACAGTAAACTATACAATAATAAAAATTACAATGTTGAGTTGTAGAACCGAGGTTTGCCACACTGACATACGCATTCATGGTAAGAAATTAAAATCAAATCAGATGTAATCAGTAAAATTATTTCTGCCGAATAAAAACTATTACCCAACATAAATTTCGATTCTTTGCTATTTAATATTGTGTGCCAATATATTATTTATGGGCCTTTTGTTGTAAGCACTGATAATGAAGTTCATTATCTGCATGTTTCATAATAGTCTCCGTCCGTCTAAATTAACAGCACATAGATCAAAATTAAAAATTGGATGTTTAATTATGCTTTTACGTAATCTTCAACAGCCTAATTATTGCCTAAAATTGCAAAATTTTAACCATGTTTAAACTACTGCTTTGCGTGGTAATATCATTGAAAAAATAATGCTTATAATTGTATGCTACAATACAAGATTTCTATCGATAAACAAATAAGCTTGTGTTATTAGTTTAAATTATCTAAATTCTTTACTTATGAGAGAGAGCGAAGCCGCGACGGGGGATGCTAGTTATTTATATAAAAGTAAATGAATAGATAACTTAGGTAATTAATATTCCTGTACGTAATATTCCTAGTATTCACTCGAACAGGACATTGAATAATACCGTGCAACCTTAACATAATGAAAATAAAAATATGAAAAGCCGTATAATATACAGGTTTTCTTTGACAGAGGATCGAATAGCGGAAGTATCTATCAAAGCAAAACATAAAAAATAAGATAGCTACATAAGAGAGATTCCTAGAATATAAGAGTAAAAGAAGCCTTTATGAGGAAAGAGAAATTTGCCTAGAAATAGTCTCTATAACAAGAAGGTCCTCAGAAGTATTCATAGCTGAAAAGACAGGACAAATCTACTTCGTTAAATAAATAACTTTGATCATAAATTTCATAGATACTACTCTACAAGTGAATCAGTATATGACAAGTTCAATACATAGAAGACTTCAGATGGCGGGAACTAATGTGTGGGATTAAAAGAAGCTATTTAAGAAAAATAAATCTTAATTCGAAATAATATTTTTTCCATGGTTTTAATAGAAAAATAATATTTGCACCGAATGAATGCCAATTAATCTTGCGAAATTAATATTATAAAAAACAAAAATCAGATCTACTTCTCTTTACAAAAAATATTTTCTGATAAAAAACGACACCAGTTCTTAGTAACAGGGCAATCTCCATATGTTTTTACCCAAGGTTGCGTAGACTTGAAAGAAGGGAAATAACTTTTTCAACAAGAAACCGTTAGCTTTTCGCATTTCTCGGTAACTGAAAAACGTGAAAACTATAGAAATATTTTTTTCCCCTAAAAAGTTAAAAATTCTAAAACGAATGTTAATTTAACATGGTACATGTTTTTTGGGGACTAACCCGGTTTCAAGAGTCTAACCGTCCGACTGTTAACTCTCGTAGCAATTATTTTATTGTCACACATTAATAAAAAAAAAAGTAATGTTTATGAGGGCTGCCGATTGGGGGGAAATTTTCTCCCGAGGGAGAATTTTAGAAGCATTGCACCCAGTCCAAATGGGGAAACATTTTTGGTGGGAAATTCAGGAGTAATAGAGCAATTGTTGAATTTGTGGAGATTGTTTGTTTGTTTATTTCGTTTACCGTCACTTTATGCTGCTATGGCTAATCGGACGATGCTACGGTGGGAGTCCTAAATTTTGCCTATCCAGGTATAATTAGGATAGGGATCTTTAACGAGTACCTGACATCGCACAGGCTCGGGACCCCCATTTTACGTCCCTTCCGAAAGACGGCATAGCTAAGGATTTTCTACTGCCTTTAAAAAATCCTAAGGTCATCTGCCGGGCTGCGAACCCGCGATCTTGGGTTTAGTAGGTTGCTATGCTAACCACCACACCACAGGTGACCCCTAAATTTGTGGAGGTTAAACGCCATCAGCTAGGTGTGCTAATGATAGTTTATCATTCTTTTAATTCAGAGGACAGTTTGACTTATAATTATTTTCTTTAACAATATAACGTAACTTTCATTTCTTTAGCCTGCGGTGGTAAATCCATTGGGTAACTCAATCCAGCAGTTTTTTTAATCTCTGATATGTTGTTTGTGTCCTCTTGTGACAATGCCTTATTTTGTTATAAACATCAATCTCAAAATAAAAGTCTATAATCAAATATTTCTGCCAATTTTAACCGCCCCCCCTTTTTAAAACAAATATATCAATTCCAGTAGTGTAGATTTTGACTATAACAAATATTTAAAATAGTATTTATTTTTATTTTTATAACAATACTGGATCGCATAAAATAAATAAATATGAGGAAACAAACAATATTTTGTAAAACAAATAATAACATGCAACATAAAAAAAATAAAATGTACTGCTTCTAAGATATTTACAACTAATAATAATCTACTACGAAGTTATAGTTAGTGTTTAAAAAACTGTTTTCTAGATATATTTACAACTATATGATTGGAGGATGTTGCCTCGTGCAGGCCTCCCCTTAATGGGGGTCATGGTCTAACTTCCCTGGAGACCAAAACCTACTGGGAAGTTGAGTTCACAATTTCAATCCATAATTCTTTCCATTTTTCTTCATCACGAGCAGTTCTCATCCAACTGGGACCAGTGGCAATCTTGAGGACATCACTCCAGCGCCTGTGCTGCCTTCCTCGCCTTCTCTTCGATTCATTCGGTAACCTTTAAAGACCATCGTCATCCTGAATTCTGGCAAGGTGCCCCGCCTATTTCCATTTCATTTTCCTTATATGTAGGCTTAAATCCTTAATTCTGGATTCTTTTCGCATAGCGGCACACTTAATTTTATCCTTTTTTTTTGTAGTTCATAATGATTCTTAGAAATTCATTTTGCCATACTTTTAGTTTGGATTCTCACTGTTTAGTGAGTGCCCAGGTTTGGCAGCCATAAGTACCTGAGGGAAGAACGCAGCTTTCAAACATCACTTTGTTATCTTCCAACCAGTATTTCTGCCAACCTCTGGTGATTCTCCTCTGTACTTCCTTTGTTGCACGGTTATTAAAAGATACAAGCTGTCCCAAATAAACAAATTCTTCTACATACTCCATCTTACTCCACTTAATCTAATTTCTTCTTCCACACTGTTCGTCATTAACATTGTTTTGGAGTAATTCGGGATAAGTCCTACTTCCAAATTATGAGTTCAGAGATCTTCCAGCATTTGTTTAAGTTATTTAGTTTTCTTCCATCAATACTAATGCCCATATCCAGTCAATTCGGAATCGGAATCGCATAAATTACATTAAATATACGAAGTATATCTTAATTTGTATCTAAGACATAAATACATTAATAAAATTAATCTCTCATTATTAAATTTGAAAAAACAAACATCAATCATTTGTCATTTGGGGGAAATTTCACTCCATATGTTATGTTGGAATCGGTAGCACTGGTTATTAATTAATATTAATATATCTAATAGTATATTCCCGCTTGAAGGTCACACTAGAGTCTAATGCCAATTTATATTACTAATAATATAGTATTATTATTAAATGATTGTACATACTAATGCAAACATATACCTATTCGAAAACTATGCACCATACATCCTTGATCTATACTGAGATAATCCGGGGGTCTGGTATCTCGCAGAAGTCATCAGACAATGCATGTACCATGATAAACAGAAATGACAGGCGGAAATTTTTTACCAGATATTATATTCACGTGAAATATATGCTAAAAAAGAAAGGTAGGTAGTAGAACAAAACAGTTCAAGAAAATCTATTGTACGGAACTTACAGTTAGATGCATTAAATTAGAAAATATGCCTGCTGATGAAGTCAATCCTGAATTCTTAGAAATTAGATATCATTAACATATGTATTCTTCTCCTTTGTACCTGGCACTACGGTCCTCGAAGGGGTGGTTGGTACTTACCAAAAGTAAACCCTCACCATCTTCTTACACCCACGCTCCTAATGTCCTCCTCTACGCCTTCCAACCCCCTTTTTCTCTGTATTCCCCTCTTCCTTGCACGTCCAGGATTCCCCTCCAATAATTTACTTGGGAATCTTGTTTCTTCCATTTTCGATAACTTGCCCCAACCATCTCATCCTCCCCCCCTTTACCCACCAACTAAAGTCTGCTCCTGGTGCAGCGGTCTTAACTCTTCACTTTTTCTTATTCTGTACCTAACAACTTCTTTTACCGGCCCAACAATTGTACGTATCTTTCTTTCCCAGGCGTTCAAATTTCTTTCTAATGTCTCACTCGTATATTTGACAATAAACCTTAATATGGTTTTGTAAACTGTAAATTTCGCCTTTATTGACAGCTTCCTTTTACATTCCAATTCAATAATTACAATATTTTTGTTCATTGTAAATATATTTTTAATGTTAATTTTACATTTTTAGACTATAAATTTAATTTTTACACAGTCACTTGAAAACATCGATTTTTTTTTTATTGTCCTTTTACTTGAAAACCTGTTGAATATAAAATTTGAAATTCACAAATTTGATGATTATCTGTAGCATGACAGGTTGGAAATAAGTAAGACTATCTCTCAACGGTTTCTTCTCCCATTTTGATAATAAGGTACTCCATCCATATATATCTGTTAAATTCTATTTTGTTGATAAGTAAAACTAAAAAATAATTGAACCAATGGACATAACCATAGTACTGCTATGTTGCTCCATAGTCCCTAATGACTCAATAGTTTCCATTTATTGACATCCCATCTATTAGATTCTTACCTTACTGTGGTGCAAACCAATTCTATTTAATGTAGTGGCAGTTAGTTGAAGAATAATTATTAGCAATCAAATATTCTCTATTTATAATTATAATTATAAAAATACGAAACTATGAATGCGTCTACAATTAAACTATTGGAGGATCAGTCCACAATCGGCAATATCTACTTATTACTTGCTAATAACATGGGTACTTATTTTAAGGTCTTCTGGTCTATGTCTCGTGAGGTTCGTCTCTACCAGATTCTCGTCTCTTTTCCGAGTTCCAAAAGAACAAAATTCTTATTTTCCAGAGCGATCTTTATAAGCTCTTCTTCCTCTATTTACCCTTCGCATTTCTTTCTTTGAATATTTTATTCCTATGTTTGGAAACTTATTTTCCAAGTATTTTCGTGAAGGGATCAAAAGGGTCATAATAGGGTCTGATACCTAGTCAGCCCGTGAGCTATCCTTCTCCCTTGCCCTTTTAAAGCTCATAATAAAAATATTTCCCTACTCATCGTAGGGTGTATTTTATATGTGGGTGGTGTATATGCGCCCACATATACGTCAACTTTATTTCTATTATAGTTATTAATATTTTATATTAATCATGTATCCATAATATATTGCAGTGCTAATAATTCTTTCGGCTGGCGTTCTATTCTTTATACAAAAAAAAAATACATTAAATTAAAAAATATTAGTTTTTAAAAATGGGCATTTTAATGGCATAAAAAAACAATGATTTTAAAAAAAAAATGTAAATAAGACAAAGATAGAGAGCCAACTGAACGACTCATATGTGATATTCAAACTCATATTCAACTTTGAGATGACATATTTATAACTAGAGAAGTTATAAAAATAGACAGTTTAAGAATACATATAACATTTGATGGGCTTACTGCTTGATTACCTTGCCAAATACGACAGAAAGTTAAACTACTTTTATTAAAAACCTTCCTCCATAATTTTAATACAAGAGAAGTTAACACTGCCAACGAAAGGGAGGCAGTTTATGTACGCAAATAGTCTCCAGAAATGATCCTTAATGTCCTTGTAAAAGCGAAAATGAGTTATTGCATATTATTTTAGTTTTTATAAAGACAATATTTTATAACATACATAGGTATATAAAGATTAATGGGATGTTGAGTTATAAGAATTACAAAAACGGGCCCTATTTTATAATATAAAGGAAGAGGTTAGAGGCGTGGGAGGACTCAGAATATTGCACAGGCATGCCGTAGTAAAAAAAAAAAAATGAATAAAAAATAATACGGTGAACAGAGTTTAGGTAAAAAAATTCTTTCTTAAAGAGAAGAAGCCAATATCTCAAAATTATTAATTAATATTAAAGAAGAAAACATTTTTGGTATGACGTAAGATTGCTTAGTAATTGTGTAATTATTTGCAAGGAATTCCGTAAAACCCTATTTTTTTTTCTTAGACTAGAAGGCTTGGACTACGTTAAAATGTAAAATAGACAATAGAGTGTTAATGACTTGCTTCTATTCAGCAATATCGCGTCTTCGACATATTTTTTTATAATTTGCCAATTGTACATTATGACCTTTCACGTCCAAAATATTCTTACTAAAAACAAAAATACTCCATTAATTCCTGAAGATTTAATAATACTTTTGAGACAAAAACCTTAAAACAGAAAACTCCCACCCTAGTACGCCATGAACAAACAGAATCATTTCCACATTTTATCCAAAAGATACCACGATAAACCCCATGAGAATTACAACAGACGGAAAATTCAGACGTGGTTCAGGGCTCCACAGCATCACCATTTTTATTTAGTGCATTAATGACGCTTATCCCATCATATTGATCTTCTCACTTTTACGCAAACGATTTTCAAATTTACTTCTCATTTTTATCCAGATCTCAATAGGATATACACTTGGACCGATTGACAGATTGAAACTAAATGCAGAGAAATCAATGGGGGCTTCTAAACTCCCAAACCTGAATCCTAATGTCTCCATAGCCTACTATTCCATAAACTTCTCACTTCCCACGAATCTCGTTACTGTCTTACAAGGGGACGTTTGGAGTTTTAACTCACAGATTCGAATGCCGATTTTTGTGTGGGTAGTAGGGACCTATGATAGTGCAAAACTAGAGTTATAGCCGCCAATGGGCATTAGGAGCCGAGAAAAAAAAAATGAAAATCAGGTTTTATTTTTTTCTCAGCTCTCAGTCAAGATAGAGAAATGATTCTTTCAAGTTTAATTGCTGTTATGCATGTTATTTGATATAAAAATACTTTCGTTATGCTCAAGAAACCACCCAGCTTTAGGGTGCTCAAAAACACTAAAAAAATGACAATATTCCAAGGAAATCCGCTGTAAATCAGTGGAATTTTTTTTTTCATGAACAACTGGCCTCAAATTTGGATTAACCGCACCATGAGACCCTAATATGTGAAATTTTATCAAAATAAAAAATTACTGATTTTTTACCCCTTTCAACGAGGTAAAAATTTTGAAATTGAGATTTCATTAACAATTTCTAACGGCCATAACAACTGCTGCGTTCAACCGATTACAATAATAATATCATCACTAGAATCAGCATACATTTCTGCTTTTTATCCATGTATATAACATTGGGATAACTGCAGATTTTAGTGGAAACAAACTCATGTGAATGACAAATTCCGAGGTCAGCTATAACTTAAGGGGAAATCCTGCAACCTCCGGATTTTATCTAAGCTATGCAGTTTGACGGTTTCTAGATGTCCTTAAAATTTGGTTTTAATCGGTGGGGAATGTGTGAGATAGCGCAAATTATTTACTTTTTTTTTCAAAAATCATACAAAAATGTAAAAAAAAATTATTTTTGATTTCGACAAAATTTAGTTTCAACATGGTTTTTGAAATGAGGAATCTGAAAATAATATTAGTTTTTAGTTTAAAAATTGTCCTTACCCACATTTTTATTTAAAATTGCATTGAAACCCTAAGATTGATAAATAATCCAAAATTAACATCAGGTTTTGGTTAAAAAAAAACTCCTTTTACCTATATATTTTTAAAATGATCTTATTTGAAATTTATTGTGGAAAAATTTAAATAATAATGGAAATAAATCATTTTAAAAGGTCTTATTTATATAATATAGGTGAGGACAATTTTTAAACTAAAAACTGATATTATTTTCAGATTCCTCATTTCAAAAAACATGTAAAAACTAGATTTTGTCGAAATCAAAAATAATTTTTTTTTTACCTTTAAAATTTTGTATGATTTTAGAAGGCAAGATGCCGTCAATTTCTTAAAAAAAGTAAATCATTTGCGCTATCTCCCACATTTCACCACCGATTAAAACCAAATTTTAAGGTCATCTAGAAACCGTAAAACAGCATAGTTTGATCAAATCCGGAGGTTGCAGGATTTCCCCTTTTTGAAATATCTCAAGTTATAGCTAACCTCGGATTTCGTCATTCACATCAGTTTTTTTCCACTAAAATCTGAATTAATCCCAATGTTATATGCATAAAAAGCAGAATGTATGCTGATTCTAGTGATGCTATTATTATTGTAATCGGTTGAACGCAGCAGTTGTTATGGCCGTTAGAAATTGTTAATGAAATCTCAACTTCAAAATTTTAACCTCGTTGAAAGGGGTAAAAAATCTCACATATAAGGGTTTCATGATGCGTTAAATCCAGATTTGAGGTCAGTTGTTTATGAAAAAAAAAATCCACTGATTCACAGCGGATTTCCTTGGAATTTCGTCATTTTTTTTAGAGTTTTTTAGCACCCTAAAGCCGGGTGGGGACTTGAGCATAACAGAAGTATTCTTATAGCAAATAGCATACACAACTGCAATCAAACGTGAAAGAATTATTTCTCTATCTTGACTGAGAGCTGAGAAAAAAAATAAAACCTGATTTTCATATTTTATTTTTTTTTCTCGGCTCCTAATCCCCATTGGCGACTATAACTCTAGTTTTGCACTATTATAGGTCCATATTACTCACACAAAAATCGGCATTCAAGTTGTGAGTTACAACTCCAAACGTACCCTTGTTAGTAAAAACTCTCGTCTGGAAAGATGCTTCCATTATTACCAGCCGAACGATTTCCTCCCTTCTGAATAAATCTCACAATTTCCTACAACAATCAATCCTCCAAGTTTTTTCCTTCATATTCACCCACTTTGACAATGCTGTAAGGAGGTCTCTCGGATTTACAGGAAGATTGACTGTTGTTTGAGATCAATATTTGGGATCCCCTTGTCATGATCATTTTCTCACCTCTACACAAGTAGTAATTGTGTTTATCTTTGTTCTTATTTCTTAAGAGGCTATAAAAAACAAAACAAGAAAAACAACGACTTTCATTAATGTTCATTATTAAAATAAAACATCGCGTTTATAACCAACATATAGAACCAGCAATTCCGGCAAATAGTACAACAGTTCTTCAACAGTTTTATCATCATAGGTGGTTCCCTTCTACTTAGCTATTTCAAAGTAGTTATTCCAGTCTAAGTCTCAACCCTGAAAGGTTGAATTATTTTTAAACGGTCGGCTTGAGATAGTTCAATGCAGTATGAAGATTTGAGGAAGATCTTAGAAGCCATCTTAGTGGTAAGAAGGGCGTCCTGAATACACATCTCATTTTCACGTCGGTCATATTCTCCTTTAAAGCCTACACTGCAAGGTGCTCCTAAAAGGTTTTTGTTTTACGATTTTCAGCGAATATTATACAGCAGGTTTCACAGGATCTGTACGGAAGTAAAGTAAATTTCAAATGTTTCACTCTGAAATATACGGCATCTAAGAAAGTCTGACTTTTTCTCATTCGCATTCACTATTTTTATACAGGATTTAAATGAAAAATAATAATCTGAAAATATCTAGTCTTCTAAGAATGAAGTACCCATTAATCTTAAAAAAAAGAAGTTTATCTATAACTTTGATTTTATATTCAAACAAATCTAGCATTAAATAGAAAAACAAACTAAAACCAAAGACATATGAAATGTAAATTGTAGCATTAAATAGTACTACCACATACGGGTGATCCTCAAACTAAGGGCAATTTACAGGTGCAGAATTTCCCAAAAACCACCTGATCCAAAAATTTATGTTAAACTTCCTGACGGTCACTTTGATGATCGCGGTACCAAAAACGTGTGTTGCCGAAATATTTTTAGGCAATGTTAACAAGCATATTTTATTTCATTTGCCAAAGTTTCGGCAAAAACCAAACATGTCAAAAAATTAAATAAATAGGAGAAGAAATGAAACAAAATAAAATAAAATATACCTAGAAAATTATTTATTATTGTATATTTTATCTAAATTTTCTCAGATCATTTAAAATTGTTTATCAGCTGCCATTAATCATTTTATCTACTTATTTATATTATTCATTTTTCTTATTAACTTTTTTTTTTATGATTTATGTTTTCCCTTTTCTCTTTTTTTAAAATTCTTTTGTCGACATTTCTGTGTTTTAACATTGACGATGGCCACCAAAGATTTGCCGTTGAAACGTTGGCAAATAAAATAAAATACATTTGTTAATATTGCCAAAAAAATGTTTGTTTTTTTGTTTTTTCTACTGATCCCACCCAACACTATATCGTTTTTAATATATACACTCAGTCACTCAACATAGCTGCTCAGTAATCTATATATATATATATATATATATATATATATATATATATATATATATATATATATATATATATATATATACACTGCCGGTCAAAAGTTTGAGACCACCCTGAAACGATACCAGTAAATTTAAAAGTTTGATGTTAGGTGAAAAATGGATTTAAATAAAATTAAACGCATTTATATAGTTTATACCAAGATCTTTAAAGTTCATCTACCTTTAAGAGAAGAAATTAAAATTAAGTTTTCAATACATAATTTAAAACAAACTGTATTTTCCATATTAATTCCAACAATTTCGTTTGCCGACAGAATAACCTTGGATTAAAAAATTTGAAATTTGAATTAAAAATTGAGAAACGAAAATCTCCCATTCATATTAAATGAAGGCAGCGGGAATTTTTGTTGAGCCATTTCAAATTTAATTAGATATTTATGAACTAAGTTCCTTTTTTTACTGAGTGGAATAGCTCGTAATTGATTTATTACGGAGAAAATCTCAAAAGTGAAACAAAGTGTTTTTACTTATAAATAAAAACATCAACATAAAATTAGATAGAAAAAGAGAGGCGGAACGATATTAAAGATATTAAACTTTTAAATTTACATACTTTGGCTCAGGGTGGTCTCAAACTTTTGACCGGCAGTGTATATATATTATAACCCCAAGCCGAAAGACATCCAAAAAAAAAGTATTGAAAAACTAAAAAACGTTGGTCTAAACTGTTCTAGTTGAAAAGAAACAAGAAAACAAGAAATACCCAGTTACTTCACGATTGTATTTTTAGCGCTGTTACAGTAAATAATTACTTCAAATATTTTTGTGTTGAGGCAAGACCTTTTTCCGCCATTTTGCGGATTATCTGATGTCATGTTATCATATTCGCGAATATTTGAAGTTTACTGTATTTTAAAATAAAATGTTTTAGTTTTGGGTACTTACAAAAGTAAAAATGTATTTCTATATGCATGCCCAGTTTTAAGGTCTAATACCGTCCACATATCAGAAATTACAAGGTAAACAAATGTCGGAAACAACAAAGGACAAACATTCCAAAAAGAAGGGTGACAAAGGAGGGTGTAGGGAGTACAGAAAAGGGGCTATTTCTCTTTTTGGCAATTTAAATACAACACTGCTTTCTCTTTTTCGCCCATTGTGAAATACCCTCTCGTTAGAAATATATTTCTAACGGCTGTCAGAAAATAATGATTCCCCATCATAACCCAATTCACTCATAACAAAAATATTAAGGTCAGGGGCGTAGCAACAGCGACTGGAGCCGGGGGCGTTTCCTCAATATGGGTCCTTTTCCTGTGTGGGGGTGGGTATCTATAGATATATAGGCATACACATACATACATACTCATATCCTGGGAAGATAAAATCTATGTAAATTATATCAATGTTTTACGGGAGTATAAACATAAAGAATATAATCTTTACATGTAGAGTTTTTACATTTAGTTTAATTTTTTTTTTTCTTTGTACTTGGAGAGGTTTTTGGTGTCAAAAAGTTTAGGTCTCATTAACTTAGTAAAATAGGTAGAACGAAATTAAGGAGACAGTAAATGAAAAGAAAAAACCCTGAAAGAAATATACTTTTTTTAGTGGTGTAAAAATATAAATCATGAAGTCATTGATTAGTAGTTGGGGAAAAATAAATTCAAAAAATATATAAGCCAATATTTGACAGGAAAAAAAAATTATTTCAGTTATTCTGTAACTTACTTCATATTGGTAATACGTTTTCTCTCGAAGTATAAAAAAATAACTTCTGCAAAATATGCACGTTATAACACAGTAAATCTCACACATTTCAGGTTCTTCATGTATAAAATAGCCTTGAATGAAATTATAAAAGCCAGACCATTGTACTATCTTGTGATACAATTTTGTTATTCTTAGAGGTCAATACGTCCCAGAATAAAGGTTTAAAGATTTTTTTTTTTAACTCTGAACTATTCAATTACTATTTCTATTAGATTTTTTATATCATATTTACGACAATCATAACACCTTCATTCAAAGTTCAGACTAAGTTTACACTAACAGAAACAGTTATGACATCTATACTCAGTGGTTTGTATTATACAGCTGCTAAATAACCGACGCTTCTTTCGAGACGTCAAGAGATATCGCCGCTAATATTTTAATAGCGGTCGGAACGATAAAAATGAATGTACCACAAATGGTACTGGGGCCTTGTAGACACATACAAAGTTTAAACAAGTTCAAAGACCAAATCTTAAGAAGTTTTTATGAAATCGATCGAAGACAGATAAAACTTTTCCATCATTATCCCCTTACTAATACGTGTTTTAGTATACCAATTTCTAGATCAATATAATTAAGAGAAAAACATAAGAGTGGAGAACTTTTGCTGTATGGTTAATAGTCAGAGCACAATATCTCTAAAGAAAAAGTAGAAAAAGCATACTCTTAATTTGAATAAAGCTAAATAAATATTTGAATAAAGCTGGTTTTCTCAAGGAAGCGCTATCGATTCTGTTCATTATATAAACATGCTTATTTCAACTACATTATCACATATACTTATCACATCAGATGCATAAGATACAGCTGTTTAGGATACTAGTAGCGAAGTCACACGGTTATTCTGGAGAAGGATAAGGTCTGAATATGAGAATGGAATGATGGATGAAGCTACTGAGGCAATAAGGGTAAAATTAAATCATCAGGAGTAAATTATGAGGAGGAATGCACAGGTTGAGGCCAGAATAGTATGGCTCGGTTTATAATCAATGCTACTCCAGGCCTGAGTCGGATTACTAGGCAACTCGCTTGTTATTTTTGTGCAACCTAGGTACAATGTTTCTGAAAAAAAAAAAAAAGTCTTTGTACATCTGATTTTTTTAACGCTTATGCCTAAAGTTTTGAAAAGTTAAAAAAAACTTTTGAAACTAATTAGGAAGTAATAGGATTTAAAAAAAAAAAATACTTTCTTGATATTTACAACTGTATAAAATATATGTAATACGTATAGACTATGACTTTGCCAAACTAGTCGGCTAATCATTGCTTCCGCTGGAATTCGTGTTAGGCAATCTTCAAGGCGCTTCGTTCATAGCTTTATAACCGTCAATACATGTAGCTATAGGTTTTCGTTTATCTTAAATTTTTTCTTATGTTTTTTGCAAACGGGCTGCAATAAAATAATATCGATCGTGAAGTATTGTAGACAGAAATAAGCATATAAGAATAAGATTAAAGAGGAATTCGATGGTTTGGTGAAGCTTTAAGTCCACCCATGGTTTATGCCCATGTTTAATGGAATTTTTTCGAGGAGAAAAATACAGCAAAATACAGCAAAATACAGCAATTTACTTTACTTATCTTAAATAGTTCATTGTGAAATATGAAATCCAATCATGCCAAAAAAGATAACGGATTTATGGATTTACATATATAATACAAAAGTATCTTAGACGTAATTGTGAATAAACACGTATGCGAATTTCAGAAATAGCAGTTTCCTTATCTTGTTCCAACCTTTATATTGCATTACAAATTAAGAATTAATATTTTTAATTATGACCCTAAACCAAATCTGTGATTTTAAGAAAAATAGAAGGTTATGTAAGTTCTTTATTCAGTATTGTAGAAATTATAGGATTAAGTTCAATAGTTGATAAAAAAAAAAAATAAAAATAAATACTTCATCATCATCTCAAGGCTCTTACGGTCCTTGTAGAACCCTGGCCTCCTCTACAATTCTCAGCCATTAAGACCTTTTTTCGGCAGCCCTTCTCCATCCTCTCACACCCAGAGTCCGAAGATTGTCATCTATGTCTTCAAGCCAACGAAGTCGAGGCCTTCCTCTTTTTATATTGGCTACAATATCTGGGGCTGCATATAAAGTTTTCAGTTCCTCATTTGTACTCATTCGCAAAAGATTCAGCCCATATTTAGTTGGACCATATATTTTTCGAAGGATCTTTCTTTCCCACATGTTTAATACTTTTTCGTCGTGTGATATCAGGGTCCATGCCTCACTCCCGTACATAACAACCGGCTGAAGGATCGTTCGATAGATCCTTATTTTAAATAAAATAAAATAAAAATAAAAAAAGGTTTTGTTATGTATCGATATAGGAATGAAATGCATGCTATCGATAAAATTAGAAAACCTGAAATTCTGAAAGAACAACGCTTTAGGAATTCGAGTGAACGCTGTGCAAGGTAATTTAGATTTATCCCCAAAGATATGTACTAATGGTTGGTGTTCTGTATATAACATGAATTCTATACCAAATAAATAGTAAAAAACCTTCTGTATTCCCCATTTTATTATTCAATAAAAGAAACAAATACAGTTTACTAAAAGCATTTACAATTTTAAAAACATACCACCTTAACACTTTCATATATGTAAAACAAATCGTGGTAAACAGACCAACCCGTAACCTTCCTTCAGGTTTCCCGATTGTATCGATAGCACGCATTGTATTACTACATCGATACATAAGTTCATATTTATTTATTTATTATATCCGCACTACGGTCCTACAAGGACCGGGGCCTCCGTAACAACCAGCCAATCTCTTCGATCCTGCGCTCTCTCCCTCCATCACTGAACCTCCGTTCAGTTCCTATTATTACTGGAATAAATAAAAAAAAACTGATAAAATGAATGTACAATAAAAATTATTATCAATAAAAGTTGTCATTTCAATCATCATATTTTTAAGCGTAGAAATATAAATGAATAAAATGTGCGGACTAGTCAGCGCTTTTTCCCAACCAATCGCCGACTAGTCGGTCCAACTCTAATAATAGGTAAATGTGTGGTGAAGTGATTATGATATGTTAATAACTTGCGAACTATCCATAAGTAGCAATAATAAACTTCAATAAATGTTCTGCATTATAAAATCCCTAGGCTTCTTTTCAGACGCCTCAGATGGCAATGGGAAGCAAGTTGAGAAACTAGTTGATTCGATTGGTATAATTACTTTGTTAGTTTACTATAAAAGGAACTGTATCTGGTTTAAGCTAAAATCGGGCAATATATGGGACATCAAGATCTTTATGTATACGGGTAATTCTTCCATTTTGTCGGAATTTCGCGATTGTAATTCTATTAGATAAAAGTTATATACAATTTTTTTTCTTAATAAGAATCTAGTGTATATTCATATTTTTGATCATGTTTGAAATCATGAATGTGAGGGAAATAGAAAGGGTGAGGGAAATAGAAAACACTCAAAATTCAATTAATAAAATATTTATATTACCCATTACAAATGAATTGTTAATTAGTATGAGATCAATCAGAGAGTTAAAATATATTAGTTAATAATAAATAAACATTTAAACATTACAAAAGTAATGCAAGAAAAAATTAAAATAGTAAGACATTATTAAATACTTTTAAACTTGGAAATTACAATCTGCAAATGAAACATTTCACGAAATTTATTAGTATATTTAAAAAAAAAAAAAAAAAAAAAAAAAAAAAAAAAAAAAAAAAAAAAAAAAAAAAAAAAAAAAAAAAAAAAAAAAAAAAAAAAAAAAAAAAAAAAAAAAAAAAAAAAAAAAATTAGGGGCTGGAGGTCCATTTTTCATTGATTCTAAACTATGAAAAAATATATATATAAATGGTCTTTTATTTATATATTATTTATTATATCCGCACTACGGTCCTACAAGGACCCGGGCCTCCTCCACAATAACCAGCCAATCTCTTCGATTCTGCGCTCTCTCCCTCCATCCATGTACCTCCGTTCAGTTCCCATTATTACTGGAATTAATTAAAAAAAAAAAAAAAAAACTGATAAAATGAATATAAAATAAAATTGTTTGAAATATGATAATGAGCATAGGGAATTTTTGAAGGATTTTGGATAGTAAGGATTGGAAGTTTTAGTGGAGCCCCAAAGAGAAATAATATTTAAAAATCAATAATATGAACTATTTACTACTAGTTAGTTTGAATATTTTATTTATTTTCGTCATTTTCCCCTTTATTGATGGGTATTGGAAATGTTTTATAAATGTTAAGGGAATATAATTTATAAATATATCCGTTACTTAAAGTATATATTAAATACAGCCCTCTTCGCTACCTCTAATAGTAATGTTTATATAAAATATAAACATAAGTAAGCCACTTCTGTTCTAGACGGGTGATTAGCCCAGACCTTCGGCCCCTTTATTCCTGGGACAAATGGTCCCTAAGCTGTCCACATTAACCTTGGGCTTTCTTCGAGAAGATAGCCCTGGTGTGTTTACTGCATGTGATCTTGTTTTTGAATAAATACATAGTGGTAATTCTTATAATGGTAAGTGGTTACTTCAAACAAGAGGTTTACCGCTAAAATATATTTAAGAGGTCAGTTTATCTCAATTTTTAGCAAAAAACGTCAAGTATAGAAACATAGTAAGGTCCATAAGGGCCTAACTTCTGTGCAAATAAAAGAAAGTTTTGAAGGTGTGCATGGGCAGTCCTTCCCCTCACATTTTACTATAAAAAAACTGGAGAAGCACCTCTATTAAAGGCAAAAGTCACGCAGTCAACAAATAATTTAATGGCAACCATTTTTTGGGTTCTTAGCGTAATAATGCTGATTGATTTTAACAAAAGGAGTACCACATTAAAGTGAGATTATTATGAAGCCCTACCACACCATATGCTAGACATCATTAAAGAGAAAAGGCTGTTAAATTTTAATAGAGGTGTTCGCCTTCTTCTTTATAATGTTTCTGTCTAGACAGCAATGTTTTATGTGTTACCCTGCAGAGAATAAAAATGTTGCCTAGGCAATGTATAAGGTTGAGCCATTAATCTTTTGTAAATTGTTTTAAGTGATACACTGTTTTTTATTACCTCTGAAATGGAGAGTAAAAGAGTACATACCTAGTAATGATTTGAGAATTTAAACAAGGCAATGGTGCTAAGGTGACAGCTGAAAAAATATGCGGTGTATATGATGAAGGACTAATAAATGATTCAAGAGTTGGAAATTGGTTTATAAAATTCCGTTCTGGAGATACGACTTTAAAAGACAAACCGAGGGCGGGGACGTCCTTTCGTCTTTGACGACAACCTTTTAAAGGCAATACAGGACCAAAATCCATGTCAATCAACAAGGTTAGCAGAAAGCTTGAAAACATCATAATCAACTGTTAACCGCCAGCTGAAGAAATTAGGGAAAGTCAGCAAGTTAGGAGTATGGGTACCACATAATCTCAATAAAAAGGAATAAAGAAAATCGCATGTCTATCGCCACGAGTCTGCTCTCACGTGTAGAACTTGAGCCTTTTTAAACAGCATTGTAACAGGGTATGAAAAATCGGTTACCTGTGACAATATAGTCTATAAAAGACAGGGTTTGATATAAGGATCAACCACCTCTGCCAGATCTGAAAACAAACATCCATGGTAAAAAAAAAAATATTGTGTGTATGGTTGGATTGTCAAGGAATAATTCACCACAAATTGATGAAGTTAAATTTTATTACTGCTGATAGATACGTTCAGCAGTAGCAAAGAGTGGAAGAGAAACTCCATGAAAAGCGTCTTGAACTTGTCAATCGCAAAAACGTCATTCTTTAACACAACAATTCGCGACCACAAGGGTCACCTGAAGGGTGACTCAGGGAAATATTCTTGAGCTTGGATAGTCTGTTTTACCTCATCCACCTAACTCCCCAGATTTTGCTCCGACAGACTACCACCTTTTTTGGTCCTCGCAAGACGTTAGGACTGGAAACACGTTCTTCGAAAACTACTTTCATTCCAAATCTCCCACATTTTAGAAGGAAGAAATTAATAAACTGCCAGGAAGGTGGAAGGAGGTATTAGATTTTTTTTTTCTTATCCTCCGTTTAATAATATAAAGAAACAAACAAATAATAATAATTGGAATCGAATGATCTTATGTTGCCTTCTTAGCATTTTAAGAATTGTTGCTATCGTAGATCCGGGCGCTTCAGTTGACTATTGTCATAAGGTTATAAGGTTATAGTTTTTTTTTTTTTCTAACCTCCGACTTTATTATAAATTCATACAAAGGAAAAAGGAAATTAGGGTAATGGATCTTTTATTGCCTTTCGGCATTTTAAGATTTATTTGTAGCTCTGCCATCTCTGGAGGGTCTCAGTCTGCTGGAGGCAATCCGTCTACATGTCGAGTGCGGAGGATACACTCTGCCGGCGATGGTGGGTCATATCAGGTCAGTCCGTATGGTCTGGACCCCTTCCCTCGAGGAGTACGTACGCTAAGGGGATCCTGCCTTGCCACCTCCCAGGCCTGGGAGGCGGGGCTATGTCCCTGAAGAAAGGGTTGGCACAGTAGCTCAGCCCGTCAAAGAATTTGGTTATAGATAATAGTGGCGAATATATAATAAATTAATATAATTATGTTATTCAACGAGAGGAAAATAAATGTCTGATAAAAAAGTTACTTCTAACTCGATCTAAAAGTGCCGGTGAGTTTTTCGATCTAAGCTAGTTGCACACACACGGGTTTTTTTTCGGACGGCCGGTTTTTTACCGGTTGTCCAAATTTTAATAGTGAACGACATGTCAAATATTGCACACATCACACAATTGCATCACACATTGCACACACCGACTTTTTGCCGAAGATGATCAAATGATTTCATAATCGGGCATCAATGATTTTCCTCAAATGATCCTGTGAGATGATCAAATGCCGGCGCCTGCCACTGCATTATAATTACTGTTTATACACTATAAAAAAATTACAAAAGCTACTACTTGTTTGAGTTACTGAATCGAATGAAACAATATCAATTTTTAATCAAAATGAAATTGTTAAAAGTTTTAGGTCGAAAAAATCAAGAATAAAATAAAATTATATAATTCTCCTAATTGTTTGACCGGTAAAAAACCGGTGAGTGTGCAAGCACTAGCACCGGCAAAATATCGGTCGGTTTTTTGCCGGCCGGCAAAAAGTCGGTGTGTGTGCAACTGCCCTAAGTGTGCAGAGCATAGAGAGTATAAATATGTGGAAAACATATTATTTACCACCCGTTTTTTTCTTTCATTCCTTTTCCTCAACTCGGAAACGCATAGACCTGTAAAGTAAGCTGCTAATTTTCCCCAGTAATTATAATAAATTCGGACAGTAACTGTACGATTGCTTCTGCATATTTGTAATTTTACATTCTTATGATATTGTAAGACAATATTATAGACATATTTTCATATATTCAAAACTATTTTAAATACTTACATTAAACTTCTGTAATAATTAATGTTTTGTAAGAATTATTACTAAATTTGAAATTTAAAATATGGTTAACCATATACCTTCATAGTAAACTTCAAAACCACATAAAGTTTTTCAACTTTTTAATTTTAAGCAAATTTTATTCCTGATACCCATTCGAAGCGTCTGAATCTTTCAGCCTCTTTTTAGAGGGCTTCGTGACCAGTATAAAATTTCTAATAAAGAATTTCTTTTTTCTGATAAAGCCATGCGAGCTGCACACTTAATAATATAATTGTTTTGGATTTAACAGCAAGGGGAGGACTGGTGTAGGATTTTTGCTCTTTTTTAAATAATTTTCTAAAGTGGACATGTTTAGTGTTAAATAAAACTCCTGAATCACAAGTAACCCCATAATTGATTTTTTTATTTTTATTAGAATGTTAGAATTAACGAAATCACAAAAGCTATAAATAAAAATAATAAGATATGAAAAACAAAAAAATCTTTTTAACAAACATACGAATTAAAAAGTGACAATTAATAAAGATTCTTGAAAAACAACGGTCAATTAAGCAGCTTATTAGCTTTTAATTTCAACTGACAATAACTTCTTTGTCAGATGAAAGTAACAGAAAGGATGAATGACCGGAGGGACTCATATTTCATGGAACAATTTAATCGAGCCGACACCTGCACCCGCTAATATCTGTCAAGTTTTAAATTCTCTTTCATAGGTTTTTCCATTAGTTTCGCTTTATTAATGCTTTTCTCAGTGCTTTTAGGTATTATTGTACAGACATTACATATGTTTCGCTATTGTAAATACTCATACTGATGTAATATTCGCAATAATAATTACTAATCACTAATTAAATTTCCTTCTCAGAAGCCCATACCCTAAGATCAAAGAATATATCCCGGAAAATGAAACACAGAATATATAAATCGATCATTGGTAATATCATGATATTGATGTATGGCAGTGAGACCTGGTCTCTCACAGGCACCCTTGAGAAAACAAAGAAATTGGAATGGATGATTCACAGGGTGATAAATGGCTCAAAGTGGAACAATGAATTAAGGATTTGGAGAAGAAACGGAAATAAGGAAATGTTTTCAGAAACCATGCAATCACGCTAGACATGTAGCAAGAAGCAACCCAGCAAGTCCTCTCTTCCAAAAAATGAATGCTACAGTGGAAGGAAACAGGCAAAGAGGAAATAGGGTGGACATTATAAAAAAGGACAAATTCTCAAAACTATATTATATTATTATTATTTTTTTTTTTTAATATACATTTATTGAAATTTACAACTGTACAAAACATATACATCAAGTAAATGTATTGACAACGATTACAATAACATGAAAAGAACTACTCATCAGTAGCACTTTATTAAAAATTCTACACTAGAAGGTGCAATGTTATCTTTAGACGCCTCAGAGGATTATCAGGAATGGAGTGGGAAGCAAGTTGAGAAACTAACGGATTTGAGTGGTTATGGAGCTTACTATGAAAGGATGGGTATCTAGTGTGGGCTAAATCAGCGACATATTGAACATTAAGATCTTTATGGAAATGTTTATTGGTCTCAAAGTAAGGAGTATTGAGGATTTTTAGAAGGATTTTGGATTGAAGGATTCAATACGAGATGAAATGGATGGTTTGGTGGAACCTCAAAGCTCAACTCCGTACGTCCAAATAGGTTTAATCACAGTCATGTGAATGAGTCTTTTAAATTAATTGGGACCTTTGAACGTTTTTCTAGTAAATGTTGAAGTAGTCTGTAACGACGGGCAGTTTCTTGTCGTTTTAGTCTTGTATGTGGATTCCAAGTTAGACGTTTGTCCAAGTGGAGTTCTAGGTAGCGGATCTGTTCAACAGGGATTAGTGGAATATATTAAATGTAAAATTGACAAATACACTAAAGCTTCTTTTCAAATAATTTTTTTTACAAACAGCTAAAAATACCAGTTATGGCCATGTACCGGATATGGTCATAGCCAAGACTCGTTATGTCCATGTTGTAAAATAATCTTTTAAAAAATGTTTTTAATTATTTAAAAATGATAATTAATTGATGATCAACTAGAACTATAAAAATAATCTAAATACTAATACAACGTGGTCTAACTAAAAATTAAATATATATTGAAAAACACAATCACTCGATGCACTCATTCACATACTTATTAGTTTAGAGAACCGTAAGGAAATGATAGTTGAAATTAAACCATTAAACAATTAAAACAACTATATAACTAGCTAACTAACTCTTTGGCGCTATGGCCCATGAAGGACCCTGGCCTCCTCAACAATCCTCCTCCATTCAGAACGGTCTTCTGCAGCTCTTCTCCATCTTACACCAAATTGCCTTAGGTCAGCTTCCACATCTTCCAACCACCGCAGCCTAGGCCTACCTCTTCCTCTTTTACCTTCCGGTCGCCCTTCCAACACTTTCTTTGGGAGCCTTTCCTGATTCATCCGGTGTACATGACCCAACCATCTAATCCTTCCTTTCTTGATACAGGAAACCAAATCCGGGTCCCCATACAGGTCTCTCAGTTCACTGTTGGTTTTTATCCTGTATCCATTCTCATTTTTGGTTGGGCCATATATTTTTCTCAAAATTTTCCGCTCCCAAGAATTTAAATGATTTTCTTGTTGAAGTGTAAGGGTCCACGCTTCGCTACCATACATTACCACTGGTCGAAAGACCGTCTTGTATATTCTGACTTTGATATCTCGAGACACTTCTCGATTTAGAAAAATCTGTTTAAGTGACCAATAACATTTGTTGCCATTTTGGATCCTGGCTTTTATCTCCTTTCCAATATTGTTATTTTCAGTCACAATCGTGCCGAGATATTTGAATTTCTTCACTCTTTCAAATGTGCATCCACCATTTATTTGGAATCTTCCAGGCGTGTCTTTCTTGCATGATAACATATATTTTGTTTTATTTTCGTTAATTTTGAGCCCTATTCTATCTGCTGCCCCTTCACATTTTTTGTACGCCTCAGAAACTGCATCGATTGTTGTACCTGTTATGACCACATCGTCAGCATATGCAAGGGGTTGTGTGCTTGTGTTATAGATGCAACCATCAGTCCTTTTTTGCATAGCTCTTATCATTAATTCTAGGGCCATATTAAATAAAACAGGGGATAAGGGGTCTCCCTGTTTTACTCCTTTTTTAATTGTGAAGTCTCCAGAAAATTCTCCTTGGACCTTGACTATGCCTCTTCTATGCTGTAGGGTCATCCTTACCAACCTGATAAGTTTCAGAGAACAGCCTAGAGTCCTTAGATTTTCATAAAGCTCATTTCTATTAATGCTGTCATACGCCTGTTGGTAGTCTATGAAGAGGTGATGTAAGTCAACATTCCATTCATAGCATTTCTCGAGCATATTCCTGATGGTGAAGAGATGATCAGTCGTAGATCGACCAGGCCTGAATCCTCACTGATAATCGCCAATTGCTTCCTCTGCTTTTACTATAACTCTTTTTAGCAGTAAAATGGCTAATACTTTGTATATGGTACTCAATAGTGCTACACCGCGGTAATTATGGCAGTCCACTTTGTCACCCTTCTTATGTAGAGGTATTATAATGGCTGTATACCATTCTTCGGGCATTTCTTCCTTGTTCCATACTTCTAAGAAAAGTTTATATATCTCACGATGTAACGAATCTCCTCCACATTTAAGCATCTCTGCGGTAATTCCATCGATTCCGGGAGCTTTGTTATTTTTTAAATTTAGAATAACCTCTTCAACCTCTTCTGGGTCTGGAGGTTCCAGATCGGTATCCACTTCTGATAAAGCAGGCTCATTGGCTATTGGGATTTCATGAGACTGCTCCGTGGCAGGATTAAATAATTCGCTAAAGTAATTTCTCCATCTTTCTGTTATTTCATTGCGGTTTACCAATAGAGTGCCATCCTTATCTCTGCAGAAACTTACTCGGGACTGATATCCTCTTCTCAATAATTTTATTTTATTGTAGAAGCCTCTACTGTTTTTGCCTTCAAAATCCTCAATCTTTGCTTTTAAGTCTTCTTCTTCTTTTTTTTCTTTTTTTACTCCTGCAAAGTTTCTTGGTGGCTTCTCTCTTTTGTCTATAGTTTTCAACTGTTTGCCTAGATCTTCTCTGTATCATCTTCATATAAGCCTTCTTTTTTTCATTAACAGAGATTTGGCATTCCTCGTCAAACCAGTGGTTTCTTCTTCTATTCACAGCTTCAAAACAACAATATATCAGAGTATAATTTATTGCCGCACTTCTCGTTGATTTTTACTAAGCAGTAATGGCATAAAATATAATAATTATCTCTACTAAAAAATAAATGAATGAAAAGAAATCGGAATGTAGTTTTTTGTTAATTATCTTCATTAGATATCTCAGAAAAGCATTAGCCATCCAGGAAGTGCAGAATATAACTACATTAACTAGTAATTGTCACTTAAAAGACGTAAGGTCAAACATGACCACTACTAGGAAGGGATGTAATATTTAAGTTTTAAAGTATCATCCAATAAAGAAAATTCTATTTTTTTTTCTATTTTGCAGAAAGAACACCAAAGAAAATTGAAAGGAATAAGGTTGACCGTAACTCATATCTCGTATTTTTATAAACCAGTTATGGTCAATTTAAAATTATTGTTAATTAAAATCAGGTAGTCCAACATGATGGGGCTTGTATAGAAGCCTAAATTCTTAAGAAAAGTTGCATGACTCAAAAAATATAAATTAACGAAGCAATGTCAAAATAATCCTGACTTTTAAACCTTAATAATCCTGACTATTAAAAACCATATTACAAAAAAAAAAAGAAAAAAAAAAAGAAGGTATTTCGGGACACTAATTGAGGAAAATATTTTTTAATGGCTCCTGGAAAGGGATAGGATGGTTTCATAAGTAAACAAATCTTAAAACCTTTCAGAAATATTCCTCCTGGCGATATCACAAATAAATGGACTATACCCTTCTTATTGCGAAAATTGTGTTAGCCTGCCATAACATAACCAGAACAGGTACGGTTACCATAATTAGTGATTTATCCTATGTCATGAACACACACAACGTTTTTGCGGGAATATTAAGGTAGGAGAGTTTTTTCAAAAGTCACAAGACAACATTATTTTTAAAAAAGTGCTGGAACCATAACTAATGAAATATTTTATTTTAATTTTTAAAACAAAATGTTATAGTAGCACAAACACGAGAGATCTTACGTCTTAAATATCTTATCTAGCCTAGATTAAATAGCAGTCTGTAGTAAAAACTGACCTCATTACATCTACTGTTAGTCTGGGCTCCGAACTTCTTCCTATTGTGAAGAAATGTGGGGGACATAAATTAAATCACTGCCTTGCATTAATTTTAATCCATTATTCTAATTCGATAAATTGAAACTGACTGTTATGGCGGCAAGATAATTAATCAACAATCATTCCAAATCATATTAAAAATGAATTATAATATTCATTATAATATGAACTAATTATAATATTCAAGCCCAGTGAATTTAAGTCATCAATAATAATTTTGCTCTTTTTTAACAATTGCATTACAATAATTTTAATAGAAGAGGTTAATTTGTCTTAAGAACATAAATATTATGAACCACTTGCCACAAAACAGATTTTTGTTACATAGCTCACAAAATTTAATTGTAACAACACTTTTTTGGCTGAAATCAACATTTACATCTTACTACTCATTAGCGGTGAAAATAACCATTGAACTATTATTTTTCAATGGATTAAAAAATTATTTTAATAATTGAAAACCTTAAATAACAAGCTGATATGATAAAATAGAAAAACATTTGAACTTATAAAAAAAAAAATTGTTAAATTAATGTTACATATAGGCAACAGCAGACGTAAATGGGTGAAAATTACTAAAAAATACAACCTTTCAGTTACTTCAAGGACAGAAGAAATAAGTTAGTATTTTCTCAATTGGTTTAAAATTTTTTGGCGACCTGAATCCGAATTTTTACCAAGTAACTCGTAAAATTGGAGTTTCAAAAAAAAAAAAGAAAAAAGAATAATAATAAAATAAAATAAACGTGTTAAAATACTTTCAATTCTGTCCGTTTTAAATAATAAAGACACACTGGAGCTATACAATCAAAGAAAAGTTGAAACACAACCTTATAAAAGGGCATAGCACTTCGTTTATATGGCCTGAAAACAAAATTTAATTATTTATTTACGTTTTACTTGGGTCTTATTTTATTCTAATATTGGTCTTATACCAGTCATTATGATAAAAGTCAGTCTTCATGTGTGATTAATATTGATATCCGATTTTATATTATTTATCTCTGTAGGGAATCAGGACACGCTTTTTAGGTGTTCTAAGAGCTTAACAAGTAATTTTGTGTTTTGACTTCCTTCCCAGAAAAAATCATGACACCGTTAAAGGCAAAATATTTTGTAAATATATTCTTTAGTAATTACCCTTTGAACCTATAAAGGTATTTTTCAGTTCCATTTACTGCTAACCGTAATTTTTTTCAGTTTCATTTATTTTATAAGATAAAAAAAAAATATATTAGTTATATACCATAAACAATCAGGATTTAATTTCTCTTTGCTCTAATATGATTGTATATACAGAAGCTTCGAATATTTTTCTTTGAACCATAAGTGCTTATTCTAATATAAAAATATAGATAAATATATATATATATATATATATATATATATATATATATATATATATATATATATATATATATATATATATATAAAAATTCCTTAAAAGAAATTTTCTTCTTATTTTTTTATTTTTTTATTTTTCTGTAATGAATCTTTTATTTTCAAATTTCTAAGTTAGGTTGTCTATAAGTATCTGGGGTGTCAATAATTGTCTGGTTTACCCTATTTATTTTCGTATGTAGATACGTCAGGCCATCGGCATTAGTACTAAACCTATCCAAAGTACCGACATGATGTAAACATTATAGTTTCGAATTTAAGAACTGCTTTTTCCCTAAGCAATGGCCAACCGTAATAATTGCCAATTAATTGCAAAGAAACATTTTCAACATGTGGGTACGAAATGCACAGTTTAATGGTGGGTGTGACCAAAATGATATGATCATGATTAACTTCAATTTATTTAATGAACGTAACTCAAGAAGTGTGTCTCAATGGAAGTCGGTGGCAGTGATATAGAAAATTATTTACCATAATAAAGCAATTGTAACATTTCAATTAATTATAAGGTGACACAAATGTTAGTTATAAAGGGTAATTTATTGGAATTAAATTTTATTCTCTCTTAGCAAGAAGAGTTTGAGAATAAAACTTGTATGAAGTTGACATTACTCTCTATTTCCATTTCATATATAATTTTCTACTGATTTCAGACGACGCACTTTGACTCAGAATAGCAATTAAACCCTGATTGTTTATGGTATATAAACTAAACAATGTATAAACAAAATATTGTTTGCCTCTTTTTGCCTGTAACGGTATGATTTTTTTCTGTGAAGGAAATCAAAACAACAAGTTACTTGGTAAGCTCTTTGAACACCTAAAAAGCGTGTCCTGATTTCGTACAGAGATAAATAATATAAAACTGGATATCAGTATTAATCACACATTAAGACTGACTTTTAGCGTAATGACTGGTATAATACCAATATTAGAAAAAAATAAGAACCCAGTTGAAAGTAAAAAAATGATTAAAGTTTGTTTTCCAGGCCATACAAACGAAATGCTACGTCCTTTTATTAGGTTGTGTTTCGACTTTTTTTTTTTTTTTTTTTTATTAGTCGTGAATAATTTAATAGAAAAAACATATTATTTAGGTTTTTGAATTAGTCAGTGACAGTTATACTAATATTAGATAATATTTACAGAATCGCCTCCTTATCTAATTTAAATTCAGCTGCTTCTAATTGCTCTCTTAACGTCAATAACTTATACCCAAGCAAAGCTTAGACATTTATATGACCATTATTTATCCAGATTGGCTAATGTGGCTTAGATTGTATTCTGCTTTGATAGATATAAAATACATTAGGTTGGGTGCAATAAGATAACCTTGAATTTTAAAAAACATAAAATTTGTTATCAGTGGGTACGAGATATACAGCCTTAGCCAAATGTATTAGGCGCCTTAAAAAATCGTCCAATTTATTCATTAAATTTATTATATTTACCATTTTGCATCCAAAATTATGTCGGATAAATGTATTATTTTTCAATCAATGGTTTATTTTGCATACCTTGCTCACTAGTCAACACTATTATAGAAACATGATATAATAATTTAATACAATAGTCAGGAATGCATTCAGGTTGATAAATTATATCCCAATATAAAAAAAAATATATACCAACGTGCCGACGTTTCGACCTGCCTTACAGGGATCTTCAGGGAGATTGTTGTCTGGTTAAAGACACGACCAACAATCTGATATTTTATAACGACATCGTCACCCCGTGTATAAAGTGCCTTTAAACATGGATGTGTAATTTATTAACATGACTGCATTCCTGCCAATCTTCATCAACCATTAAATCAAACAGTCAACTCTAATATTATCATTATTTATTTTTATGATTTATTATTAGTTGGGTTTCATTGCACAATAATGCATTCCTTAAGTGAGAACGTAATGTCAAACAGATCACGTCAGGTTATAGTGACGTCACTTATGCATGCTAATGAATTTGCAACCCCACCACATCTGCTCCTAGAGGGATAATGGTCTTAGCATCCTCAGTATTTATTTCAAGGATAATTATCAAATATTCCGAATTTTATTTAAAATTAATGACAAATATGCCTTAAAAAATTTAAGTTAACATTTCCTGGAAGTCGGATTAAAATTATCTGTTTACAGTTAGAATTACAAACCTTGGAGATTTTATAACAAACATTTGTTGCTTTAAAACAGGAAAACTGGAAATGGTCAACCAGCATCATATTGCTAATGGGGCAGGGTCAGACTACCCTTAACTCAATAACCGGGCCCTTTGAAAGTAATTATCTCCACTGGCTTAATCTCGAACCATCAGGTTCAAAGACGCGGACAAATTCATTTATAATTATAGATTATGGCTGTTTGGGATCAGCAGGCTGATTTAATTCCAATGGCTCTTAGAGAGACTGCCTATGGTCCGAACCTTCGGATGGCTAGTTTAACAGACTAATTACCGAATTAGAGTATAGCAGCATTCTGACAAACTTCTAACTTTGTGCAAGTCCACGTAGACTGTACCCTAAAACACATACCAATTGCTAGAGCACAAGTTTATTCATTAGTTGATGATTAATTTTTAAATATAGCGAATTTTTAGTAGAGTTATTTTCATGGTCAATCGGTCTTTGTTGAAAAACTTGTCAATTTACAGTGGCAAATGAACCTATTAATGATTATTCAGATGTATATAATATAATTAATATTTGAAAATTAGTTGAAAGAGAGGCATCAATAATGGCGTAACGCCCTCCAATATTCAAAAACAGAGATTTTGGTGCAAAATATATGAACCCTGGAGATGAATCTTGGGGAATATTTTTTTCTCTCCCCTGCCGTTGGTAGCCTTGCTTATAACCGTGAAAGGGCGAGCGTTGACGATATTTTTCGGCAACAAGATATTCACCTTTGTCTGAGGGTTACAATCTTGTTGCCATTGCTCCAGTCGCTGAAAGAAAGCCCGATGACGAAATAAAGATAAAAGACGAAACGTTTTGTATTGTGAACACACAATAATCGTCTAGACGAGAGCCATATTTCTTCCTTTCCCAAGAAAGATAATCATCACTCTTGACACGAATCCTTGTTTAATTATTAAAGAGGTATTGGCATATGGGTTAAGCCGTTGTTTAAGTGACTCTTTCCGTTATTGAAACAGGTCATCTTGGGATATGTGGAGAATGGCAAGAATATTGAAGATATAATAAAAAGGGTGAGATAACGTGGAACAAGACCTCCGTCAGGCAGGTGTTAGAGGATGGCGCCGCAAGGCCGCGGATCGAGAAGGTTGGAGGAGACTTATTGAGGAGGTCCCGGTCCTGCTCTAAGGACTGTCGCACCGAATAAATGAAATAAATAAATATAAAGGGTTCGTAAAGTAGCAACTATTTCCCAAAAACATTTCTTCAAGAATGATGCAGAACAACACTGCTTTATTGTAAGAGATCCAACAGCCTCTTTATAATGTTAAAGCGCTTTAGCCTTTTAAAAATAG
The DNA here is from genome assembly GCA_003667255.2 of Euschistus heros. Lineage (NCBI taxonomy): Eukaryota > Metazoa > Arthropoda > Insecta > Hemiptera > Pentatomidae > Euschistus > Euschistus heros. Next base: position 4,358,643 of record RCWM02000022.1, on the reverse strand, counting down.
CGATCTAACATCACTTGCAGGCCTAAATAATTATAAACGTAATTTAATAAAAAAAAATTAATAAATAACTTGTTGATTCTAAGTGTTATAGATAAACGTTTATAATAATAATAATAATAATAAAAAAAAAAGAAAGGATTTTAAGGTTTCCTTTAACAGAAGTATAAGGTAGAATTTTGTTTAGCAACCATATCGGTTATCTTAATTTATCGATGCAATACTTTAACCTTAGTATTACTTTAAATAGAAAAATTAACTCTTTATTAATATTAAGTAAATGAAATATTCAGTTTGATTGAGATGGTTTTTGTTCTGAACGTTTAATAAAAGTCAACTGTTTGTTCATTTTAAAACATACAGATTTAATTTGGTTTTGTTTAGCATCTTACTTTTTTAACACTGTTTATATTATAAAAATTTAATTATTTTGTCAATATTAAGAAGTCTAAAAATGTGACTTTTTAATGTGAAAGCTTAGATGTAGACTTCCCGGAAATCCCAGGATTATAGAAAAGGGCCAGAATCAAATTCTCTAATCTGATTCACATTGTTCCAACACAGATATTGATCAAATCTGGTCAAAAGCGGAATTAATGATAATAGTAAGAAAGAGATTTTCCAATGAAATTAAACAATTTACAATTTTGTAACACACACCACAAGGTTGATGTAGCATAATAATTAAAAAGTAGACTATATTAGATTAGAGAAATAAAACCATACAATAAATAGATAAAATATATAATAAAATAAGTAAATTAAAATAAAATAAATGAATTATAATTAGTACAATAAAGTTTATTACATTTGAGGAATAATTATTTTTTATATAATTATTAATCTACAGGATTTCCCACTAATGTCAGCTCCTCAACCGACTAGAAATAAAAATAAAAAAGGCCGTTATCAGTCCGGGAATCGAATTGGATAAATTGCATAAATATCCTATTTATTTTGATGAAATGGTCAAAATTCAAATGTCTTCTAATACTTAAACTTCAGGAAATTATATCAGCAATTCATGGACAATATACCTAGAAAGCGTAAGAGACATGCTCGCTGAAGCAAAAAAACAAATATCTAACAAAAGTTCCAAATTAACAATTTCAAAGCTGCTAAAATTTATAAAAATTACTTTAAATGAAGACAGCACAGAAACCTAGAAATGGAATTTCCACAAGATTTTACAAACATTATAAGTACTTTAAATTAATTCAAGTTAAAGACCTTGGAAACCTTCATTAATTATGTGTCTAACTTTAAAAAAATAGAAACCCATTATGTTAAAACTATTGCATGTAAAAACCATACGCTTGTATTTTATGATAATGACCCTTTTGGGTTAATACATGTATAGTAAATAAATAAACTTTTATAATACTTTTAAACTAACATAATAATTAATGAATGCCTAGTTAATTAATTAATTCTAATAGTATATGCATATGCATCTGTTTATATATCGTCTTAAGGATTGTTTGTTTTTAATTTTAATTATTACAAGGTTACTAAATAAGGAGCATTGTACCAGTAGCAGAGCATTGTAAATAAATAATTATTATCAACTATTATTATTACTGACTAATAATTATAATATGAATACTATGGTAGCCAAGTCAGACGATGGATTATTAAAATAAATCTTTTTTCTTTTATATTCAAAACCAAGGACAAAACTTATTTAATAGATGAAGTTATCGGGCGCTAGATCAATACTGGAACTCTGGCTTAAAGTTCAAAAAAGTTACTAAACGGAATTATTCAAGTTACTCAGAAAAATATTCAGACCAATTCTTCCTGGGAAATACTGCAATCTGCTTAACAGAGGGTATTAATTACACTTAATCACGCACAACCATTGTGAGGCTCGTTTAAAGGCTTTCATAAATTTAAGTATCATGCTTTGAATAATTACAAAGAAAACGATTTGTAGAAAACCAGTAGCACTATTTCATGTTGTCACCAATAAGTTAAATTGGAGTTCCATTCGTGGTGATAAGAAAGAGTTTGTTGTGTTTCTGTATTTGTCCGTTTCACGTGTTATGTGTGAGTCAGTGAGAATAGGCTTTTTGTTAAGATTGTGTTTTTGCAGTGACTTAACGAAATAAGTCTAGCTTGACAGCATCTAATAAACCGGATTATCACCTTATAATTAATTTTATAATCATTCTACGTAATACGAAGATTAACGGTGATTAAGTTCTGCTAACTAATAGAATATAATATAAAAACAATTTTATTCAGTGACAAAGATCCTGTAGAATAACGCATACGTATAGAATTCAATAAATTATATATTGTATGAGAACAAAGAAGAAATGAAAATAATAATATCACAATACATATAAAAGGTCGGAGAAAAAACCACAATAGTTCACTTTTTTATTTTAAGCTTGCAGGGCCATCTGATGGAGTAGAAAGTGTATTTTATATTCCTACATGTCACTATCGGGGAAAAAAGATAGTCCTAATATAATAAAAAATTTAAATCGATACAAAAACAATAGAAAGAATAATAGTTTTTGCTAGGATGAAAGGATTTCTGACGGCCGAAGGAAATCCTTGGCCACTCCTTCCGAACAATTTACTTATCGACTATTTGAAAATTGGATTAATTACTACGCCATTGTTGACATTTTAAAAATAGATTAGATGTTTTCGTTTTTTAAAAGGACACTCTTTCTTTCCGTTTAATCCTTTGGATTTTGGCTATTTTAGTCAGGGTCGGACATATTTGTCGGGAGGTTAGTAATAGTGGTAGATAGGGCCGAGACTATCTACCCATACCTTACGAAAGTTTTTACTAAATCGGTACAATATAGAACTGCGGCGGTGGGGGTTCACAGATGGCCCCTGCATTACGCCCAAAGCCAGTGGAGAATACTGTCCTTATTCCCACTTACTGGCTAGGTTGTATTTCCTTGGTCTTTCCCCATGATCCTTCAATTTACTGGTCACAAATAAATAAGCACTTTATTTTAACTACAGAGTTGTTTGGACAGGACCCACAAGCAATAAGCAGTTTGGTGATTTTGGGGGCATTTTAAACTAATTTTTGTTTTTGAAAAGAATATTTTTTGAGAAAATAATTTTTTACTTTTTTAAAACAGATCACGGCGAGATGAACTTTGAATTTCTTCTTTATAATAAAAGAAAAAAAAACCCTGACTATATTGGACTACCGTGTGTTTTCTCACAGGCCCTTCATATGAATACTTCACAAATGAAATAATAAAAAATTCCTGTATTATAATGCTTTGTACACTATGTAATTCACCACATATTTAAGAAAAGAAACTAAATGTTATATAAATAGTAAGGAAAAATTCTACTAAGGGGGATTTTAATTATAGTTAGCGAGCGTCTGGATGGGGGAAGGTAATGAATATAGAGGTATTTGAATGTGTTGAGGAAATAAGCTTGTCCGATATTAGGAGGTATATAATTTATAGGTGGTTGTGTGGAAGAGAAAGGAGCATTGGAATGTACTAGTTCTGAGGGATGAGGTTAGATGTATATATATATATCCTTCTTAATGAAAAACAAAAAAAATTCTAGTTTCACAGATCTAAAATGAAGAAAAATGCCGCAGACCTTTCCTTATCTTTTTCCATTCCTTTTCTTTTCCAATTTGTTGCAGATATACGATAATTCAAGGACTCTTTTGAGGAAACACCGTTTTTTACCATAAAAGCTGCAAATGCCTCCACTTAGTTGAAAAATTTTACCAAATTTTCAGATTTAACATTAAATTTCCTATAAAAACTTTGAATTTTACAAACCTGGGACCTAATGAACAGCTTGATCTTCACCTTATTTAGAGCAGTTACAATGCCTTATAATACTTTAACCCTCACCGTTTTTCGAAATAAACTGTCCACAAAACTGCAAATCTCATAAAAACCAGGTTATACACGGTATGAGCAAATTAATGATTCCGTATAGATTTCATGGAGAAATTCAGTTTTAAAACCGGAAAAAGCATGGTGTTTTCATTTGGTATACAAATCGGTTTCTTGGGTAAATAAGACATTACGGTAATCGCCTAATGGAAACATGTATTTTAAACATAATAAACTTTTCATTGGAATAACAAGCACAGGAAAAAAAATATTGTTTAATAGAAAATAAAGGAAAACTGTCAAAAAAGCGACCCCAGATAAAAGGATTTTACGTTATTACATTTATTTATTTATTATTATAATTATTATTTAGGATTTAATTTATTAGATTTTCAATATAAGGTTTAAAACCCAATGATAATGAACATAGACCTCAATTTTGCCGTTGGCTTCTGAATATAGATGGCATTGAAGAATGCCATTTTTTGAGGTGAATTTTATGAACAGATGATTAGAGGAAGTCATTTCTTCCTATCCATGTGGGGTATCGTTGGTTTTTACACTAAGAGGGACTCACCCTGTGTGTGTATATATATATATATATATATATATATATATATATACATAAATAAATATGTACACATTTATAAGTATACACGTATACATGTACGTACAGGCAAACACACTGTTTAATATAAATATATAATATAACATAATATATAGTACGATATCTATAACTCAATATATATCCATGACAGATCAAAGGAAATATGTACACATTTATAAGTATACACGTATACATGTACATACAGGCAAACACTGTTGTATCTTGAATATTAAATAAATATACATGTACATATACTTATGTAGATATCGCTGCCTTTGAGATTCAATTGCAAGATAATTGAATAGAAAATGTTTCAAACAATCTTCAATGCATGTATGGCACCATTCGCACAGATCAACCACATTGACCACTTTGTATTGATTTTTATAAAGTATTCTAAAATATTCATTGTTACACACTCTCAGCTGACTAACAGATTTTCGTTTATTTATATTAAAAGTTGAATATTTTTCTGGCTTGAGGTTAGTAAAATTGCGAATACTTCTATAAGAAGGGTTGTACTTTGAGTTAAACGCTCGGCTTATATCTTTCGAAAATAAATTGTTTTTGGTTTTTCTATAATAGTGCTTTTGTTGGATAGTAGGAGTTTTGCATTAGAGAGATCAGAGAAGTTACCAACAATGTTGTTGGCGGAGGCTATTATTTCAATCTGTGAGATCCAGTTGTAATTTGTCTTGTTTATGCGAGTCCAGAAACAAAAGCCTCTCAAAACATTTGCGTTGCAGTCTATCTTCCGTTAAAGACAGTATTTTTATGCAGAAATTAAGAATTTTCGTCATGACTATTATTACGAGGGGGTCTCGGCCTGTTATGAATGACGATATAATTTGGAGTACAATTTGGCCAGAAGAATAACGATGTTAAGAATGTAGTTCCTGTTGGATCTAAATAGCAAAGGCTCCATATTTCCGCGCCATAAAGTAATGTTGTGATACCATAGCATCAAAGAGAAGTTTTAGTTTTCCAAGCGTCACTTTTTCCTTTCCTCAGGATATCTTTCACTTTCGCAGCTGCAACGTTTGACCTTTGTAAAAAATGTTTAGATGCTTGGAAAAATTTCCTAGAAAATGAAAATGGTACCCCCAGATTTGTATATATTTTTTTAATATTCCAATCCGTTGTGCCAGTAAAGAGGTTTCATTTTTTTTGTTTTTGGAGATTTATGGAAGACGACAATTTTTGATTTTTGCGGATTTAGTATTAACGAATTTTGTGAGCAATAACTTTCGAGAAGACACAGTTGTATCTTCTCCTTCACAACCTGCATTCTTTCACTGATTCATTAATCTACTTATATTTTGCTCCTGCAAATACACTTTCACCGATCAAATAATCCCTCTCTATAAAATCTTAGAAATGGGCAATGAATTTTTCTTCATTTATGCCATTCCTATTTCCTTTCCTCTTAATTTTATTCTCAAGATTCTCAGTAACTTCAGATGACTTTATTCAAGGCCAGCATCTTCTAATTTCAAATTTTTAAAATACCCCTTTTTAGTTTAAAAAATCCTTGAAATTATAGGACTCTCGATAAAACAGTGTCGTTAATTGTTATTATCTAACCTTTGACATTTGAAATAATAATAAGGCAAATCTAAATTTTTAATAACTAATTCTAAATTTTTGTTATGGAAATATTTTCAAGGTAATTGTTCTATTTTTATGTTTGTTGGCTAGAAAATATTTTGCTACAGTTTTACTTCATTACCGAGAGAGCGATAATTTTCAAGAGCAGGGCGAACCATGTTTTATAAGTGATAAAGATGACAAAAAATTTATTTACACAATATGTACACTTAAAATATCTTATATTAGAGGTGTTGAAATAACAGAATATTAATATATATAACACTAAATTCATTGTTTTTAAAAATGAATTTGTTGGAGCAGTGGTCCGGTGTTCCCTAAATAAGCTGTAACGTAAAATAAACACAAATATCATAATAACGTGATTAGAATATTCAGAATAGCATTTAAAAAAATCACTATATATCGATTTATCAGAATGGTTATTCAGAGATGAAAATATCGTCGATACGGATTATCGATATTTTTCTTACGATGCCCATCCCTAATTATATTTGTTAGCTATAACTCCAATCATTCATAAGTTGATTGGACTCTTCCTATGAAAAAAAAAATTAATAAAACGTTGAAGCTCTTATTAAACCGAATTCGAAAAAAATTCACCATAGCATTACTGTTTTAGAGTGAATTAAGTGTAAAATGGAAATATTAAAAAACCAATACATTTTGGTCAACACAATTTTAAAATATTTATAAATCATTGAGCAAACCAGCAATTGTTTTAAACCAAATTCAGATACAAGATAGTGAATTCTAATGTATGCCATTTTTTATATTATATTTAGCCTTTTAATTAGGTAGATCACAGACATTGACTTGTGCTCACTGAATAATAAAATCCCAACTGATTTCTTTTCGATGAATCAAAATATCGTTAAGTATTCTTAATAATAAAAAAAATTAAGTTGTTATAATTGTATTATTAGGATTTGTAACAACTCGCTAGTATGAGCCGCATCCGATAGCTTTCACTGATAGGTTTAATCTTGTGCAGCATTAGAGTTGTTGCATCCTCACCACAGATTCCGTCCATGTCAGTTGTGATCTTACCACTTTTATTGTGCAATGAATACATCTGTGAGGACCTTTTTAATGAATCAAAGTATCTTCCATGTATGCTACACGAACTGTCCTTTGTAGCAACCCAAGTTTCACTATATTAACATCTGATCATTTGAAGAGAGTGAATAAGTTCCTAGTGCAAGAATTGTATAATATTTACTAGGAATGAGTAAGAGGATTCGGATGGTTAGATAGGTCAGAGATATAAATGCCGTGATGTAATGTTTTGTTGGAGACGTAATATGGGATATTACACATGGTTCATAGGATTTAGAATCGAAAGGAATCCAAACAGGAGTTGGCTTAAATCCCCGAATCAGGGCAGGATGACCGGATCAACCATTACCGCTATGCGCTTATGATTTGAAGGGTTTGGAGGATTAAGGGGTCATGTCACTTTTTTGTATTATACAATCTAGTTCAGTGGATGGAGGAGTTATGTGCAGAAGTGATAGGTAGCGAAATTTGAATATGTCAAAAAAAATAGAAACAGAGATATGAAGAAGATGAAGAGACTATTTAACATTTGCCTGCAAAAAGAAAATGTTATAAAAAAAAAAACCTACATAATTAAATATTACATCATCTCTTCCAGCAAACCCTTTTATTATGTGAGCTAAGAAATATATATTAACATTTTCCACGAATAAATATTTATTACTAACTTAGTGATAGCTCCGAATCGTGGCATATTAAATAATTTAATAATAAATAATAATTTACTCAATAAACTACGACAAAATGATAGGTGATGATTTCTAGCTACTGAGTTTGACTTTAGCACCTTGTGCATTATGATATTATGAAGCTCACAACGGGCCATTTCAGTTATATTCAGCTATAAAAGCCTATGATTGCCAGCCATGATTATAAATAAATAAAACAACCATGCGATAAAACCTCTTATAAATTCTCACAATTCGTCCCAGAGATATTTAAATTCAATACCAATGAAAGCGTAGGCGTCAGATTTATTGGGTTTCTTCTTAGAGATAGTAAAGGTTAATTATTAAAAATAACTTATTAAAAATCAACAAGACAAAAAGAAATATTTCAGTAATAACTGTAAGTACTTATGTAAATTAAAAAAAATAAATTTTTATAGTCTAAACCAATTCAGAATCAGTTTCATTGCTGACAAAATAATCTCTATCACTAATGGGCACTGAAAAAGTAAAAAATAGGAAAACTAACTAATATTATCAATAAACTATTATTTTTTTTACTTTTTTTTTTTTTTTTTTTTTTTTTTTTTTTTTTTTAAATCAATCATTTATTGAGGAATTATTACAATCTGCCACAAATGTGGGCAATAAGTAATATTGATGACTTCATGATTACATTCACACAATATGTACAATAAGAGAAGAAAGAGAAAAAAAAAATAAAGAAAAAAAAAATGAAAATGAAAAAAAAAAAAAAAAAAATTAAATTAAATAGAACAAAAAAGAGCTATGCTGATATATATAAACAATATGCAATATAGAATATACATAGAAGTGAAATATATGGATAAAAAAAATATATATATTTACACATAAGACAAAATAATAATATAAAAATAAAATGAAAATAAATTGAATAAAAGTAAAAATAAAAATAAAGCTAAATTAAATTAAAAGTTAAAACTACATTCATACTTTATTTACAAGACACACTCATCCGAGGGATCTCCCAACCGACCCTGCCTCTCCACTCATGGAAGGACAGGCCCGGCGCAGAGAGGTCCCAGCTCTTCTCTCTCAGCTGCGTCACTGGTGTTAAAGAAAACCCAGTGGAGGCTGAGTGAGAGCGCAATGTACAGTCACTCAGGAGATTTTTTACTATTAATGCTGTAATATATACTATTATATATTTTTGGTTTGTGATCACTAACCACGAAAACTACTAAACCTATCTGAAGCAAATTTTAACTACATCATCTTCTTAGTTCAAGGAAGGTTTAGCAATTATAAAATTTACAGATTTTCAATTAAGTTACAAAAATGTGATGTGGTTCTAAGTGTAGTTTAAACATCGACCTAGCACCATTCTCCAACAGAGTTCGCAATCTTGAAACCATCTGTACCAAATTTTAACTACATCATAGGGCTATGCTTACAATTGTAAAATTTACTTCATTCACATTTTTGCCATATAAACTTTTATGGTTAGAAATATATTTCCAACCAAATGAAATCTATAAAATTATTCCTGCCTGATTAAAAATATTTCAAAATCAAAATATCGATCCCATGCGTTTTGGTATGGTGTGTAAAAATATGATTACTATGATAAAAACATATGATGATAAAGCACTGATAATGCAGTCCATTATAAGCAAGAGTTTGTTATAGTCTTTGTCTATCTGGATTATTAATTCATAGATAAACATTATCGTTTTACTAAATCTTCAACCACCTAATCAGTGCTATTTTAACTAGGTTAATAATTACTGCTATGTGAAAAAATATCATTGAGTCAATAACGGTTACTCATTGCATGCTACAATACACGATATATTTCGATAAACAAATAAAACTTCAATTAATAGTTTAAATTATCTAAGCGTTTTACTAATGAGAGTGGGCGAAGCCGCGACGGGGGATACTAGTACAAATATAAAACAACTGGCAAGTTAGGAATGAGGAGACAGTGGAGTACTCAGTGATACCTTTTCCTTGTCTTATTGATTGATTCACTAACTTTTATGCAAGTATGTCTCTCATCTAGTTTATTTTTGGTCTTCTCCTGGTATTTTCCGGCATGCGAGATTTAGCTATTCCATGTTTGACTTTGTTTGGGCTTCCATTACTACTGATTAATGGGCTATTAATAAAAGACTCTCCTAAATAAACACTCACTTTTTCGAAAACCAAAATTATACCCATTAAAATATCGTACGCTGTTTATCAATTATGAGTGGGATGTTAACTTCTTTGAAGATCCATGGCTAATAATTTACCAAGGGATAAACAATGTTCGGCTCAAAATAAGTCTCAAAAATTGCTCACCAAATGTAAAAAAGAAAAGAAAAGTAAAATGATTCAATTTATATATGTTAATGAATATTAATACTTATTAATTAAGGATTTGAAAAAAGAAAAAAGAAACGTTATGCGCTGACCAAATTAAAAAAAACCCAATAATAAATTTAAATATAATTAAATTTTTAACTTTTCAATACCGCGCTTTGTTGTGTAGTTGTGCTGGAGAGGTGTTTGCACCACCCGAGCCCTTATGTTGTATTATTGTGAATTGGAATAGCATTGCAGCTGACTTCGTCAAAGACAGACAATACATGAAGGACCGAAATTACAACTACATAGACAGAAACTGACCGTCAAAGGCCCTTGATGAGCAACAATCAACACTGTGCGACTTACCATTGAAGTCCCTGATACCATAACATAACTACTACATAAATGATAATTCTGGGTAAATTCACAGACAGCATACCTTTCGTTTCATCTTCTCTACACCCATTATTAGATTATTTGGAGGGCGTAGAGCAAATCAAAATTAATCTGTAAAAAGCAGAGCAATCGTCCATTTACCAATGACTATTTCTGAGCGAAACTGAACCGTGTAGCTCTCTGTGTTTTTATTATCTCAATTGAAAAAAAACAAAGAAAAACATGATTCTTAGCTGATTTAAACATTTTCGAGTAATGCGTTTATAAAACCTTTTACATCTTTTAGGTTTTACATCTCGAACTTTCTGGTGGTGATGAATAGTTTGAAAAACAGTAAAGTGTCGGTTTAATACAATCCTTAAAAAGAAACAAAAAAGGTCATCCCGTGTTTCTGTTGGTGCCAAGAACCAGGTCTTCAGGAGTTATGATCCAAATTTTTATCAATAGGCGTTTTTAAATTTAGTAGAATTTATTGAAGAACCGTGGCACTTCTAAAGGAATGTCAGAGAAATATAATTAATAAAACGGGATCGTAATTTTTGATATGGGCATGTGAAGTAACTCAGGTTGATAATGAATAAATCTGAAAAAAAAGTAATCAGCGCGGAGCTGACGGGTGGACCTCAGAGGGAAACACCGAAACCTAGACTGGAGGATTTTGTCAGAGCTGACCTATTGGTTCGGGTCAGGTAGGATGCAGTGCCTGGACAAAATAGTAATAATCTAGAATTCGAACTACTAATAAATATAATTCACACTCGGTGGCTGTACATCAGTCGTTAAAAAGTGATTAAGTAAAAATCATTTGTTTTTTAAGCTACAAATCATACCTACTGATAGTTTATTCCTCATTTTTATTCTTCTTCTTTGAAAGGACTTTTCTTCGCTTTCGAAGTTTCCTTCAACCAAACTCCGCCCCCAGCCAGTTCCTCCATTCCTCTCTATCCATCACTTCTTCTTCCTATAATCCTCGGCCAGCCATACTTTCAGCCGCAACATCTCTCCACCTGATGCGAGGCCTACCTCTCCTTCTCCTTCCCTCTGCTTCCTATTCATAAGTTATTTTGGGGATTCTTCTTTTGATTTTTGGAGGAGATCAGCAAGAATCTCAAGGATTCAACGAATCCGGAATGAGATCATAAGAGAAAGAATGGAAGTTAAAAGGAACATTCTGGAGGAAATGGAGGGGAGGAGACTGAGATGGTTCGGCCATATTAAAAGAATGGAGAAAAGAAGAAGACATTCTTATCAGTTCTAAAAAATTAGCATTCCTCTTCGCGGCTTCACTCGTTATCATAAGTAAAGAACTCGGATAATTTTAACTAATTAAGATATCATTTTTATCGATAAAAATCTTGTATTGAAGTATGATATTGAGAATTTTTTCTTCAATGATACTTTCAAACAAAACTATAAACTTTAACCTGGTACTATTGCAGTGCATTATCAGTGCTTACAACTAAAGAGCAATGAATCATATTTTTATAAACTAAATCAAAAATTAAAGTACCGACATATTAATTTGGTCCTAAGTTTAATTCGACAGAAATAATTTTATCAATTTCAAATAGTAAGATTTTAATTTCTAACGAAAGAAGTATAAGATAGTGTGGCAAACCTCGTTTTCGCCACTCAACATTGTACATTTAAATTATTATCGTTATTTTTACTGTTGTAAACAAAAAAAAAAAAAAAAAAAAAAAAAAAGAAAGAAATATGAAAATGCTATAGTTAAATTTTGATACAGGTTATAGGTTAAGATTTTCAAACTTGACTGAGATCCACAAGTCACACCTATAGCTTTTTTAATAACAATTTAATTGAAAATAAGTAATTTTTATAATGAATTTCTAGCTCTATATAACACCGTACCTTTGTAACTTCTCTAGAATGGTGTTCGTCACCTATCGGTCGATTACCAAACCTCTCTGCGCATCTTATTTCTAAATAATGTCGTATTATTTAGATGACATTCCCTTACAGCAGCGGATTGAAATGTGGTTCCAACTCGATGGATGTCCAGCTCATTATAGCAGAGTTGCTCGAGCTTGGCTGGATATAAATTATCCACAACGATGGATTGGACGTGGAGGAGTAGTACCTTGGCCACCCAGATCACCTGATATGACACCCATGGATTTCTTCGTATGGGGAACCTTGAAGCAGAAAGTTTATTCGGTGTCAATCAACTCAAGAAAGCAATTAAGAGACCGAATCAGAGATGCAGTGCACCAAATATCATCAGAACAATGTTTAGCTGCAATTTATCAAGTGAGTGCTAGATGTAATGCTTGCATTGGTGCAAGAGGACAACATTTTGAGCAATATTTACATTAAAAAGAACATAACATAAATATAAATGTAAATAAATAAGTATAAAAATGAAAACTAGTTTTGTTTCTTTTTTTGCGATTTTCTCTAAAACTAAGGACTTTTTTTCTTAGTTTTTCCGTCCCCTATAAGTTCCTGAAGTTTTGCCATTTAAATTCGGGGTACCCTTTATAGGCGACATCAGTCTGATCAATAAATAACTGTTGACTAGATATAGAAATAACAATTCTTATCATAAAAGACAATGAACGAGGCATTTAAAGCTAATAAATAAAATTGGGTATGTCTGAGAGCCTTGACTAAAACATATGAATAATATTACAACATTTAACATTGTGTTATAACATAGTCCTCAACTAATCGTGCTATTAAGATGGCCCGTTTCTGATAAAGGAGCTAATCATTAATCTCAATGTGATCGAACCCTCGGAGGATTGATGGTCTCACTGTCATAAAATACTTGCCTCCTCTGGTCCAGGATGGCGGTCGATGCGTTAAGCTAAGTGTCCACTGGCAAGTAAATGGTTCGATTTCTTCACAAAGTTCTTTTCTTTTTTTTTGTTTCAAAAATGCTGCAATTCATCTTACAGAATATTGACTCAGGAAGTGAACCCAAGAAAAAATGAAGAAATAAAAAAGTAAACTTATAGGCCATAAAGTACAGGTTGAGTACTAAGAAAGTATTGTTTCGGGAACAAATAAGGAGATCAATCAGTGATTGTGGTCAACAATCAAATTTAATCATAATTTTTCAACAAAAATAAGATTTCCTATTTTAAAGAGGCTGTGTGTCAATCTATAGCCGAAGTAACAGAAATTAGTTTTTTCTAACTTCAGTTGAATACGAACTCAAGCCCCGGAGCTTGGAGTTCATAACCTTACCCCCTGAGCTACCCCGCTCCTAACCTAAAATTAAAAAAATGAAAAGAAGTAAGATACCTTCTTACTCTTATGCACATAATATCTTATTGACGATCCTGTATTAGCGAATTCCAAATGCTTCCTGAGTTTCTTTTGAATCCTTAATTATGACGGAGATAGCCACCAAATATTGAGGTCGAGTCATTAATGATGGCAGAAGTTAACGATTATTCTTTCCAATCTTTTTAAGAGCAAACATTGTGGAATCAAGGACTTACAAGTAAACATGAAACCATAAAAAAAAACAGTTAAGACCATGGAACAGATCCCTCCGTACTAGCCGCAGGGGGGAAGGTTTCATAAGGATTAATAATTGGCCATGCAAGACTTACACACCTTTACTTAATAACCCAAGAGTTTTTAGCAAATGTAAAATGTGTAACAGTAGTAACGAATGCCCTCTCTACATCGAAAAGGTAATAAATCAGGAATTCCTCCGACTGTTTAAAATAATTAAATCCTGAAAGATTTCAAAATAGTGTCCTTAAGGACGAAAATTAATTATTTGCCGGGCAGGACATCCTTGGCCACTTTCCATCTCGACAAATAATTAGTACTCTTTTATAAGGATACTATTTATCCTTATAAAAGAGGATAAATACTATACTATTTGTACTAGGATAAATACTATACTATATAAATAGGATACTATTTGTATAGATCTAACATTTTTAAAATTTTTTTTAATGATATACATATCACAAGCTGCCTCTTAAAGGGCAATGAATTATATGGATGACAAAGAATCCGTTTATGCAATAAGTACAAATAAATAATAAAAGAAAATAATAATACAAATTAAATAAATTAAAAACACAATTCCACTATATTCAGGGTGAGCATCTCTCAGTGTAAAAAAAAAAAAAAATTGGGTGAAACTAGATCAAAAATGTAGCAAAATGCCGCAAACCTCACTTTTCTATTCCAACCCGTTGCAAATATACGATAAATCAAAGACTTTTTTGAGGAAACCACGTTTGTTTTTTTTTCCATAAAAGCTGTAATATCTCATTTTGTTTAAATATTTTTCAAACTTTGACCACATTTTCGAATTTAGCATTAAATTTTCTATAATAGCTGAGTACCTGTAACCTTGAATTTTACAAGCTTGGTGTCTAAAGAAGATCTTGATCTTCACCTTATTTGGGGAAGTCACAATGTTGTATTTACTTCAACGCTCACCGTTTTTCGAAAAAAAAAACTATCCACAAAATGTCAAATATCACAAAAACTTGTGAATTTAATCGGCTTTCGAATGATATATTAAACAAATGATTTTGTTTCAATTTCATGGAGAAATATTCTTTTGAAACCGAAAAAAACGTGGTGTTCTCATTTGGCATACCAATCAGTTACTTGTGTAAATAAAAAACATTATAACAATTTCTTAATGGAATGTGCATTTTAAAACATGATAAACTCTTCATTGGAATAAAAAAAGCAAAGATAAAAATCATTGTTTAATAGATAATAAAGGAAAACTGTCAATAAAACGAACCAGATCAGAGGACCTTACGTTATTACGTTTCGAATAATGTGAAGAAGCACCATGGTGTTGGAAAATCAAATTTTGCCGATATTCAGGTGGAATATCTTGATGAAGTTGCGGTAGAATGTTTTGTAACAAATCTTAGTGATTTGATCATTTAATCTGTCAGGCAAACTATGATTTTTCAACACTATTTGACAGCTATACAAATAATTAAATCAACACGTTACGGTAGAAATGCCTTAAAAAAAGACCCATCTAGCCATAAATCACCAACAAAAGCGGTATGCATTCATTTAACATTGGGTTCTTATCATTGAGTTTTTAAACCTTACATTGAAAATGTAATAAAATAAATTCTAAATTATAGTGATAAATAAATAAATGTAATAGATCCTCACAATAAGTTTTCCTTTATTATATTAAACAATGATTTTTATCTTTTTTTTATTCCAATGAAGAGTTTTATCATGTTTATTGCACATTCCATTAAGAAATTGTTATAAAACACAAGTTGATTGGTATGCCAAATGAGAAAACCACGTTTTTTCGGTTTCAAAAGAATATTTCTGAAATTGAAACAAAATAAAAGTTTTTGTGAAATTTGACGTTTTGTGGATAGTTTTTTAGAAAAACGGTGTGCGTTGAAGTAAATACGACATTGTAAAATTGCAGATCAAGCTGTTTTTAGATACCATTGCAGGTACTCAGCTATTAAAGAAAATTTAATGCTGCAAAATGTTCAAAATTTGAAAAAAAAAAATTAAATGAAATGGAGATACTACAGCTTTTATGGGAAAAAAACCTACAGTATATATGTAACGGATCAAGAAAGGTCGGCATTTTATTTTGATCTAGTTTCACCCAATCTAAGAGATCACCCTGTATACAAACATCCTAAGGAAACCCCCAGACCAAGCTTGTCCCCCAACTCATGGGAGGCCAAGACAGGCCCACAGTAATCCCAACGCTTTTATCTCAGCCGCATCACCACCGTATGAATAGTTCTTTAAATCGAATAAGTTCTTTACTTATAAGAGGGCGAAACCGCCACGGATGATGCTAGTCATTTAAACTGTAAGTAGAGTTCCTTAACGAAGGATAAAATATCAATTAATTACATTTCATAATAAGGGATTAGATCAAAAAAATCGAATCAGCGTAGCTAATTAAATCAACACGTTACCGGTTAGACTGACTCATGATTCATTTCATTGGTTCTATAACATAATTAAGAAGAGAATAGATTCACAATAAATTATAGTTTTATGTTTTTATTTGAAAAAAATTAAAACTAATAAACGATAAAATTATTATTATAACTGCAATTTATTTATGACAGTTATCAAAAATCTTTTATACCTCTGATTCGAGGTCATTATCAATTAGTTTATTTTATGAAGGAATTTAAACTGTAAGGAACGGATATGGGGAATCAGAATCAGCGTAGCTCAACTCCACAGAAATAGAAATAAATCTTTTTTCAATAGTTTGGAACAAACAGCGTTCGTCGAGTGAACGCAATAACAGGTGATTTCAGTAGCGCTGGAAAACTAATAAAAAATTATAAACCTTCTGTATAACACGAACTCTTTCATAAAATTAAAATAAGTATTCAACTTTATTTTATTTTATGATAAAAGTATAGTTGACTGTTATGATGAATGGAGAAGATGATCAGGGATGCTGTCAAAGAGGAACACCATAAATCATATTTTATATTATATTTATTTTCTCTCGGTAATTCCTGTCCCAGTCTTTTTAGTTCTCTTATAAACATAAAAGGAAATTAAATGTATAACAAAAAACATCCATACTAATTTTTCGACATATTTTCCCTTTTTGAGTTGAACGTGGAAGTTTATTAATTTTACCATTAATAACTTATTTAAGTTCAAAATAACGTTATTTTTAAATTTCTAAGTTTCGTGACACTTAATAAACTAGTTTGAAATGTGGCCACTCCACACGCTCAATCGCTATTCCTATTATATCTTATCACGATTTAGGACAGGCAACGAAGGGAAATTGGGTGAAAAAATAGAGGCGTTCGTAAATTCGGTAATGCTTGACAGGAAACAGTCCTAAATAACATATTAAAAGTCCCCGAGGGTAGTGTAGGTAAGCGCGAGGTGGGGCTTTTCACGCATATTGCGTAAATGCGCAACATTGTTACGCATACGATGATTTTTCTTTTTTAAATATAACTCGAAAAAAACATACTAATTTATTAAGAATATACAAAAACATTATGAGATGTGCCAATCAAATATATTTATTTAATAATAATCAAATAATCTACTTAGATGGAAATAATGAAATAGATAGATGTCGACGTAACATATTTTTTTTTATATAATCTATGTAGCAAAATACTGATGTTTTATATTTTTTTTGTATGTTTTTAGAACTGATAAATGTTTAACATTTGAAACTATTCTTTGCAAAAAAAAAATTTCAATGGAAGTGTCAAAATTCATTAATTGTAACGTGTTTTAATATATAATGTAACTTTGGTAAAATCTTTTATTATCATTATGTATTTTATATTTTATATCCTTATTTATAGTTAATTGTCTAGTATGTATACTTTAATTTATTAAATTATAATCTGAAAAATTATTTTGTTGCTATAAAAAAAAAAATTACTCTTGTTTTTAATTTTTGTTTAATAAATTTTATGGTTGATAATTTACAGATGTTAAACACTTAATGTCACTATAGCATATATTCAAATTGAAGCTTAAGTTGTAAATTTTGGAAAAAATGAGGTAACAAGTGGTTTATGTTTCTTAATTATAGTGCATAAAACTCCCCATTATTTGCGTGATTCGTTAGCAAGGCAATAGGAAACAATCCATTTCCAGTAACTTTTAAAAAGAAAAAGAATGGGGAATGCTTGAAAAATGATTGAAAAAAGAAAAAAAATTTTGAAAAAAAGAATTTAGAATTGATAGAAATTAGTTATATTTTGGAAAGAAAGATCATTTTCATTGATTTTGTTGGGTATAATGAAGTTTATTAACAAATAACAATATTTTTGTTCGAAGCATTTATTATTTATTTTTTGCTGTTCAAATAATCGATTATGAAATCATTCGATTATCTCAATCATTCGAAACAGGATCATTCGATTATGCCCATCCCTAGTGGGTACTGAAGGCGGTAGGCAGGGTGTAGGGGGGGGGGGGGGGCTGATAACTGCATGAAGCTGGCCATTAATAAAGCTGCCGACATCTTGGCACAATTATGTTTAGCAATATTTTATTCACTGGCCAGTATAAGAAAGAACTCACAGTGATAACAAGCCCAATGCTTCGTTCTTGTTATTTATTGTTGATTTATAACAATTTACATTGTAAACTGAAGTTAAATCACTATAACATAACGATAATTGTAGGAGGCGATATAAGAGCATCTAGAACTATCTGGCATAGGCTCAGAAATCAGTGAGGACATTAGAACCAATTTGTAAAATAATTGTGTAGTCATTGATCCTTAACACGTGTGAAAATGTTCAAGGCAATCAGATTGCTGGCAATTGGTGAAAATTACTCTGAAAGATTCCGTTACATACAGGTCAAGCTAATAAAAGTGTGATAAAAATATTTATATCTACCAACATATTAAAAACAATAATATACGAGAATGTTGATTGATTCTATAACTATAACACCCACAGTGAACATATCTGGTGTGGCAGTATAAAAGAGACCCAAGAACGACAAATAATGCAGCCATGGTAAAAGGATAGATGAAGATTGAGAACCCAAGGGGTTTCTGTAAGCACGTTCAACAGGAAATGGACCGAACGGCGTTGTCACCGGCATACATCAAAGTTCCGTTATTATTATTGACTACATTTGAATATTTATTAGAATATTTTGATGATCTACCTATTGTAATATTACTTCTTTTTTTTATTTTTCTAATTTTCTGACTAAAAATAGAGATGAGTTTGATATATAGCGAATACCTTTATTAATACTAATAGACCTATCCTTATTACTTTTATGGCACATCATAGACTAGACAGTGCTCTCTCATCTCTCAGGTAGTCACTATGTTTCCCTCGCTTTTCATAGCATATTAAATATGTAGTATTGAAAAAAACCAACAAGCTTGCTTCAGATTAGCCTGGAGATGGAGAAATAGGCTCTATACCCAGCTGAAATTCTGTTTCTAATGTCTATCTCTATTCAAATGGCTTGTTAGCCATCCACCATGTTTATGCTGTACAAGACCTTAATGAGACCCGTAGTCACATACGGTGAAGCGACGTGGACCCTCAACAAGAAAAATATCAACATACTTGATAGGTTTGAAAGAGTAATTCTTGGAAGAATTCTGGGGGTTGTGCCTGAGGATGGTCTGTGGCAGCGAAGGAAAAATAGCGAATTGTTCCAGCTCTACAAAGACATGAGCATCTCCCGTCACATCAGGATACAGAGGCTAAAACGGCTTGGCCACGTGATGAGGGTGAGTGATAATAGAGTGGAGAGTAGATCATACAAAAATGTCCCAGACGGCCAGCGTCCACGGGGTAAGTCAAAGGGTCGATGGAGGGATGCCGTAGGAAGGATCTCCGGCGGTTAGGGTACTCTGTCATGGAAGCGACTGATTGAGGAAGATGGTTGGCTATTGTTGAGCAGGCCAAGGGTAGCATCAGCGCCTGTTAAGCCGATAGAAGAAGAAGAAAGAAAACCAAGATAAATCGAAATAGGAATAACGAACATTAGTAAATCCACAACAAATATAGGTCAATAAATGAGGTTCAGGTTAAAAGTTAGCAAAAATAGTGATATTATTACTACAACTCAGCATTTACTGGTTTTTGACATGTGGCACAGCTGAGATAGCAACTCTGAGATCTCTCAGAAAAAAATATTGGTCTCGCCAACTCAGTTTTAACAATCTTAAATTTACCTGGTCGATAGAACAAAAGAAATAGGTTTATAATTTTTTTATCAATTGGTTTTTAAATATTTTGAACATGGCAGACTTAAAAGACAAGAAGCTACCCGTCGTTTCAGACAACTGCAACATTTTCTAGACAAGCGTTCAAAGTTCCCAACAAATTACAAAAGACTTTGTCGCCAGTGTAACAGTGAAACAGCCTCATTTGTACATACGGATATGGAATTCAGCTTTGAGGCTTCTAATTCTTAAAATCCAAAGTCCTTCGTAAATCAATCAATGTTCATTATTATGCCACAAACAAACTTCTCCATAAATATTTTAATGTTCCAAATGTTGATAGTTTGGCCCAAACCATGTACCTATCCTTTCATAGAAAATTCCATACCCACTCGAATCCACTAGTCTCTCAAACTGCCTCACACTCAATTCCCGATAATCCTCTGAAGCTACTGTAAAGAAGATGGCCAAGAGATCTTCTAATGTGTAACCTTCAATGAAGTGTTACTAGTGAGTAGTTCTTCACATGTTATTAACATGCCATGTAATCATTTTCCACAAAACATATTTATGTATATAATGTTTACAGTTGTAAATATCAATAAATAGTTATTTAATATATACCCTATTACACTTAAATGAGGTAGATTATAGTATTTACCCAGTGAAAGCTTTCACTCTATATATATATATATATAAAAAAGGCAAATAATAAATATCGATCGCATAGTTACTGAATCCAATATATTTACAATAAACCAAAGAAACTCTTTTATAAACAAAATTGGTTAATATGCACAAAAAATAAAACTGCACTGGATATGTTTAGGGAGATATTTTGCAGATTCTATAAATTCCACATCTAATATTGTTTGGAATGAAATAAGAAAGATATAAAGAATAAGTTCTTCCAACAGAACTATTCTTTCTCCTTTCTTTATTCTCAGAGTGACATTCGGGCGATGAACCCGACCTAGCCGGAGACACCTCGCTACATATTATTCAAATATCTAAAGAATCCTAGATTCAAGAGAAGAGGCTACAAGGCTCTATTCCTAATAAAACCTATAAAGATATCGATCAGTGACCTGGGCATCAACTCAAGCACTGATTAAGACACGCTATCTGTGGATGCCTTGGTGATTCATAGACGATCCAAGAACGTACTTTTTAAAATACTATCATAAATTTCAGGACTTCTTAGCTAAAAAAAAATTTAAATCTGGATAAGTTAGGAAAATAAAATCAGTAATTGAAGCTTCAACAGAACTACATTTTCTTATTCTACTGAAATATATTTCTAGGAATAGTATTTGTTTTTATGGGAATATCATCTAAAAATCACATAAAAATATCTCAGGTTAGTTATTATAGGAACTTACAGGAGAGCGGACCGAAACACACTTCTCAAGATATAACAAACACTCAACTTGTTTTTCTACTGTTCGTTTTTGTTTTGTTTTTTTCCTTCGTTCTTTTTAGGTTCTGATACATTATGTTTGGAAAAATATTGACAGTAATTCTTCTTGCATGGCTGAACCAGTTTAATTCATTTTCATGTATGATGTCTATTAATGCTTCTTGCTCCATTTCTTCTCCTCTACTTTGGATTCTCATTAAGTCAAATTGTGATTTGAGAGAATTCCTCAAGACTTTTTTCACAATGGTTTATATTCCTTAACTCTTGGCCACCTATCAGCTGCATAGTTTTTTTTTTTTTTTTTTTTTATTTATTATATAATTAGTATTTACAATTCACAAAATTATATGCTGTACCAAGAAAATAAACCAGACTCAACTTAAAATATAATACTAATAATCAACTTAAATATATGTGATGTAATCATAATTTATAATGAAAGAAAAATATATGAAAAAAAAAACTTTCAACAAACGCTGCATAGTTTAACGAAGAGTTTATTACCGGCTTACTATGACTATTTTTGCCTTCACCTCCACTTCTCTTTACCCGATTGTTCTACAGAGATTATTGAATTTCAATCCCATAAAATTACTAAGGCCTGTAGAATATATATATATATATATATATATATATATATATATATATATATATATATATATATATATATATATATATAAATATATTTTCAGAGATAGGTAAGGAGATATATTTATAAATGCTACAATAATACAGTATCATGAAAACTTTTATTGCAATAGTTTGAATCATAAAATCCTTTTTATATCAAAAAGGAAAAAAGAAATACAATTTTTACATTAAAAAAGCAATTTTAATTTTCTATTAGTGGTATGTTTTAAAGCAATATTTTATTTAACATCACACAATTTAACTGTCGCAACTCTTATTTGGTTGAAAATAACATTTAAATCTTGCTACTAATCAGCGTTGAAAAATAACTAATTGTACTATTGTTCTTCAATGTATTAAGGTAATAAAATATTTATTAAAAATTATTTTTGATAATTACCAACCTTAATTAAGCTGATATAGTAAAATAGAAAAATAGTTGAATTGAAAAAAACAATTGTTAAATTAATGTTGCATATACGAAACAGTGGACGTAAAAGGATTAAAATAATATTTGCTTTTAATATATCAAAATTTACATAAAGAAAATTGCTAAAAATATTAGAATTGATAAAAACAGAAGCCGTGGATGAAGAGAGAGAGGAAAGAGATAGTAGAAAACTCATTAAAAAGTTTTTTCAGGGGACAATATCGGTTAGTTGAATTAATAAACTGATTGCGTACCAGGAAGAGACAGTCACACAAACTCAAAATTACACACGAGCTCTATTTCAGAAATAAAAATCAATAAATAACAATAACTATCAATAAATAGTTAAGATAAAATAATACACAGATGATCGAAGGTTGCTCAAGTAAAATTACACATCTATGCAAATGTATAGGGTAAAATACGCAATTAAATACATGAAATATCCAATTAAATATATGAAATATGCAACAATCTACATTATTTAGAAAAACAAAATTGTAATGCATACTTATACATAATACAAACTGACTAATTAACTATAATAAGTAACTGATTGAGTTGAAAAGGAAAATAATAGGAAGAAGGCTATAAAAAAACAAAAATATTAAAAGGGAAAACATGTATGGAAAGGTACGTTAGCTGGACATAAATCAGTATCGAGACCAGAATTTTCTGATCCAGTGGCAGTTTGTGTAACAACGAACACAAAGAAAACATCTCCATCACACATAAAAATCTTAATTGAGAACTCACGTACATTCTTTCTAACAAAATCTTTTGTCTTTGCAAGAGCGATTTTCAGAACTTCAGGAGTAAACAAAGAAACTAGTAACGAACGAGGTATCTTGGTGGGCAATGTGTGAGAGACTAAGGAATTGAACGATGTAGGAAGAAGGGAAATAAAGGGAAGTGAAGTAATATTCCAAGTATTTTAGCGGATCGAGAATAGGAAAATAATATGATTAAACAAATCCAAGAGAAGCAAACACAATCGGAAGTTTGCCCAAAGTGAAGAATCAGGGCTTGGACAAACACCAACTCACTCATTCGGCAGAAAAAAAGAGATCAGGTGGAGTTCCCGTGGCTTTTTTTCGGTTTTTATCCATGTCTTCTCATAAAAATAAAAAAAACTCAAAAGTCAAATGCTGAAATGCCAGATATTTACATAAATATGCAATTACAGTTCAAATTATGTATTTATATCAAAATATGCATAATAAAAATAACTCAAATTAATTTCAAATACCTTAAAACATATACATTTTGATTATATTATATGTTTTACGTGGCTAGGAGAAATATGCAAATGCATATATTTCACAGCCCAACTGATCAAATAAATGTCCCGTCAGCTTTGCTAAGAGAAAAGTTAATAAAGTTAAGGGAAGTATTATAAGCAGATTTTGATTATTTAACTAATCTAATTAATAAGCTAGATGATTAGGCGATTTTGTAACTATTATCTAATAGCGACTCGTATAACTAACACTAACAAATTCAAAAACCTAAAAATATTTATTTAAAAAAAAACTGTTTTTCTTTGATGTATATTAAAATATTATTTTTCTTTGAAAATGATATATGAAATGGAAATAGAGAGAAAAGTCAACTTCATATAAGTTTCATTCGCAAACTTTAGCTAAGACAGACTAAAATTTAATTTAAATTAATTACCCTGTATAAATAACGGTTTTATCACTGTATAATGAATTAAAAATGTAACAATTGCAAGTAGTTACAAAAGTAGTTTTCTATATCACTGCCTCCAACTTTCATTAAGACATACTTTTTGCGATACGTTCATTAAATAAGTTGAAGAGAATCATATGAATAAATAAAACTATCTTCAGTCACGATATTAGCTAATGACACTGTATTCATTTTCAAAGAAATGGGTACTTTATTCTTTATTCTTTTATATTACCTTATTCTGTTCTGAGAAGACAGCCAGTAAAAATAAACTAATATATGTTTCTATATAATGTAAACGTATGAACAGTAGATATGGGCACGCACGCCTTGCAGACTTAGGTAATTTAGTTGCTATAATAAGAAAAATTGACTTTCTATAACAAAAAATAAGAAACAACTTTCAGTAAATATAGTAGACACAATATAGAGTCATTTTGTGGAAATCGATCATTTTAGGTTACCATGGAAACTGTTCTTCTTCAAGAGCATGACATACATTTTATTTTTTTACTAAACATTATTAAAGAGATGGGTAAACACTTTTTTTTTTTAGACGACCTCTAAAGGCTATAAAGACCATGATAGATTATTTAAAAATTAATTGGTTTTCATAAATTTATAATTGCTGAAAGAAAGAATAAAAATATAAGTTGCTTTCAATTAGCTTTATATTGACCACAAATCAAAAGAGAAATACTCAAAACGAAATAAATCTCATTTAATACTTAAAGAAACCCCTGCCCCTACTGAGTTCTAACAAGTAATGGATTTTATAAAAATGGCTTGCTAGATATCAAAAACCATTGTTTAGATATTATGGAATTGAGTTCTGTTTGAAATTTGAATATGATATTCGTATATGACGGGTTCATATCCAATTGTTTTTATTAAATAATATTATAAAATCAAATTTTTTTATTTTTATTACAATATTCTAAATACATATTCTAGGTAATAATCATCCAACCGCACTGAAGAAACCGTTCCCTTGGCTCAATTTATTAAATCTTCGTAGAGTTCACAAATGATTAATTGTTAAGCCGTGTTTATAATTTTAATCGGCTGCTCAAGCATGTCTAATAGTTTCAGGAATCAAAATACAACAAGCAATTTTTCGGATCACCGGTCTGTAAAGTTGTTTGAAAACCTCTTTCTTGCCTTGGTATTTAATTTTTAGTTCATTAGCTATCTCTCGATGGCATTATAATTACTACATATTTCCTAATGAGATATTAATTTTTCAGGCGGATTATCTAAACTCGTATAGCAATCAATAATGGCAAGGTGAATCTAATAAATTATAGATTTACAGCTAGAAATACTTGACGCTGAATTGTTTTCGTAGCAAGTCGAAAGGTCTATAAAAGGTTTTATTGTTATGTTCTAGTTAGATAATAATTAATGCACCATTGCTATGTCTTACATCTACTCCTTGCTGGTCAGGAATCAGTCAGGTTTCCCGTTCTGTATGGTGTTTCGTTTGTCTAAATCATAGAATGGACACACCACAAACTCGTCTAGGCATTCCAGACATGTCTAGTTGAGCTAACAAAGAAATCCAGCACGCAAACCATCCTTTCATTCTTTCGCTATGACGAGTATACTCCTGTATTATACCGTGCACCGGAGAGACAGGTGAGCTAAATCACTTAATGAACATCATAGATTGCATGGCAAGGATAGAGGCGAAAAGGGCAGAATATTTATTAGATGTACAAGACGCAGAATCCCTAAGAGCCAACTTGATATGCAGGATAAGCAAAAGCTTGCCTCATCCAAGCAGAAGAGAAAACTAACGAGGAGGTGATCAAGGAACGCCTCAAGAGGGCGCTTGGCGGGGGTTAGGTGGACGGACATCTGAAGAGAACTTGTTTCAGCTATTCAGGGGCAAAACATTCACGCCAGAGTAGCAGTAGAAACGTGGCTGAACTAACGACCAAGCTCAATAGAGTCACGAATAAGGTGAGGGAAACGGTAAATGGAGGCCAAGATGGCGTTTTATCGCCACCATCCTAAAGGTTCAGCTTGCCAGAGAGACAGGGAGGAAGTAAAACTTTCCACGGGACGAAAAGTTTAAATAATTTGCCCCGGTATAACTATCAGGTCAGAGCCGGGAATTAGGGAGGAACCGCTGCTGAGGATAAATAATGATGATCAAAGCGATGGTGTATAGAAGAAAAATCACGAATCGCCGAAAGTAAATTTTCTGGTATGGCTAATAAGTGGTCATTTCGAATGATTGCTATAGCAGAGTTGTGACGATAGAGAGCGTTAAAGAGACACGAAAGTGGAGAAAAGTGCAGCTCGAGCAGTTAAATTTTCCGATTCGGGAGTAAGTTATTCTGTGCGTAGTACGTTGCAAGCAAAAAGAAAAATTCATTTTCTTTTGTTATTTTAGTTGTGCAGACAAAAGATTTTTTTTTTTTTTACATACCTAAATATGAGGTGTGGAATTCTAAAACCAGCTCAGTCTAATTTCCAGATTTCTAATATTTTTTTTTTTTATTGTGTAGTTTTTCTTCCAGACTATCTCTAGGTGAAAGGTTTTCTGAAAAAAAACTAGTTAAATGACATTAAAACGGCTATACAAAAAATAATTTCCATTCCTAATCCAGTTTGATCTTCAGGTTTATCGACCAGCTGTGAAAAATTTAAAAAAAAATGGACTTAACTAGTTTTGGAATTCTACCCTTCATATATTAGTAAAATTAGTTTGTTAAACATGGATAAAAAGAGGGTGTGTGTGATTTTATTGTTAAAAGAGTTTCTTTTTATTTTGTGTGTGTTTAGTTGTAAGTTAGGCGTAGAAATTGTTACAAAATTTCTCTTTTGTTATTGTATTAGATTTAGGGATTACAATTTACAGTATTAATGATTAAAGTTTAGGATTAACCTGTTTTCAAAGTTACTGTCTTCTTCGGCCTTTGACCAAAACGGGTATTAGCAATTGGACTATTTAATACCTCTTTGGAATTAGGCCACTAAAATGTAAAGTTAATGAGGAGTTAGTCATAATCTGGGGAGGGGAAGTCAGGGTCCGAAGCTAATCCTAAACTGGCTACTAAATAAAAATGTATAAATACTGATCATCAGGACAGTAATATCAAAATTTTATCTAACATTGTACGTTATGATTTTTCCTTTTATTTCTTTTTTATAAGTTTTGAGAGTATAAGTTTTATTTCTATGTAGAGGAGGATTTTATACTTTTAATTAGATTTCTACCCTTTAAACATTTTAAGTAAATACTTGATAGGATACTTGAATTCTTTTTCAAAAGACGAAATAAGTTTTCTTCATTCAATAGATGGTCCATGTTATGAAATTACTAACTTTCTACGTTACAACTTCCAACTCTTATTATTCACATGAAATAAAAATTTACATATTGAATTCACATCTTTAAACTTTTAATATTTTCTATGTAGTTTAAAATATTTATAAAAGGTTTCACCATCTATAATAATCTTTGGTATAAAGGTTGATGTCCTCCGAATAGAGTGAGTGAGACAGGAAAATCTCCCAAGCGTTGAGTGCGTACCCTTCTGTCCAGTATAATTTTGCAGTATGCTATGTTAAAAGTGGCTAGAACAGAGGGGGCAGAGAAAACCTCTCGGGAAAATAACACATTTTGTGGAAATAATCACAGAAGAATTATTTTTATTATTACAAATCTCATCATTCTTATAACATAAGTTGTAAAGAAATAATTCTTAATTTGTTATTCAAAACACCTATTATTATTTACCTATTAGATAAAATTATTATTCCGTTAAACGAATTATTTTATTTTTGAGGGGAATGATATGTTATTTATTTCTAAGTTTGTATGAAAAAATATTCAAAATGTTTTACATATTTAAGAACAATATATATATATATATATAGCGTGGCGCCTTATCCACTAGGCCACCGGGCTCGTATCCGAACCAGGGAAATCTTTTCTCTTCACTGATCCATACCCCCGGGCACTCGCAATTGCGACGTGCAATTCGGGGATGAATGTTCAAATTGAACATTACTTTAATTAGATCTATTGACGAGCTGTCATATTGAGACTTGGGTTCGAATCCCAACTGGGGTCAAATCTTTTCTCTTCAAAAATAAAAAAATATATTTAAAAAAATATTTAGTAAACAAGAACCACTTCATAATTTTATATATATATATATATATATATATATATATATATATATATATATATATATATATAAATATTGTTCCTAAATATGTAAAACATTTTGAATATTTTTTCATACAAACTTAGAAATAAATAACATATCATTCCCCTCAAAAATAAAATAATTCATTTAACGGAATAATAATTTTATCTAATAGGTAAATAATAAGTTAAGGTGTATAGGGGGATAATATACATCTTAATTCCTAGCTTAATCCCAAACAAACCACAGAATGTATATAAAGAGGATTGCTGAACAATAAAGTCAGTCTTTTTCCAGTACTCGTGAGTGTTATTCAGCTCCCTAATTTCCTTTTTTTTTTATGTTTTTCTTCTGAGTGAACTTAAGTGGTGCCGAAACCCGGGAACGCTTGAACATATTCTCTTGGTGAGTTTATTTCTGTTTTTAAAATTTTTTCCCGCTAAACATTTTTGTGAACATCAGTATCATCCAAGTTGTTCTTACGTTTCTTATCTCTCAAATTGTTAAACTAAATTCTGGATGGAAAATAGGAACATTTTAAAGCCGCCATCGTTCGAAGTTCAGTCGGAGTTGCAGCCTTTACCACCAGAAACTTTAGCAGCAGCTCATGCAAATATGGCGGCGGCCCAGGCAAATCCTCTCGAATTGCTGAAGCTCAAAGCAGCAATGTCACAGGATTTAAGGAGGGCAATAGCTGATATCGAGAGGTACGACGAAGAGACTGGGGAGCTGAATCACTTCTTAAAGGGAGGAGATAGAGTGATGGCTAGAATAGAAGCAAAGATGGGCGAGAATCTTCTAGACCCAGTGGATGCCTGCGCACTAAGAGCAGCGTTAGTATGCCGAGTCAAGCGCGGCATACTCAACGTAATTCAAGCGGATGAAGACACACCATGGATCGTGGTGAAGGATAGACTCAAGAAGGCGTTCGGGGGCGGTCGTTGGACCCCGGAAGAGGACATCTTCCGAATGTTACGGGAAGCTAGGAGGCCCCATCAATCCAATGGGCAATATGCGGGATCGCTGTTGGCTCATTTTAACAAAATTACCGAGAAGATGAGGGAGACGACAGAAGCAGCGGAAGTGGAAGCGAGAATGGCGTTTCTATCAACCATTCTAAAAGTTCAGCTTGCAAAGGAGACAGGTAAAAAGGAAGGGCTTCCGAGGGACAAGACTTTCGTAGAGTGTGCAAGAGGAAATGGTGGACTCCAGCGCTCGAGATGAAGAAGTTCGGAAGGAAGACGGATGGAGTAGGGTCACCTACAAACGGACCGACGGAGGTAGAAGCTCACAACCACGAGGAGACCCATGGAGAAGAAGGGAAACGGAGTTCGGAGGCCGGGATCGTGCGATGATGCGGGAAAGAAGGCAAGGAACGGATAAGAAGACGTGGAGGAGGGAAGAAAGAAAATGCCATGCATGCGGGAAACCGGGTTATTTGGTAGCGCAATGTCCCCGCACAAGGTGTTTTGAATGAGGCACAGAAGGTCACATCGCGAGACAGTGCCCCTACATCAACAGACGTAGAGGAGCGAACCAGGGGGAGCCGATGGAGGTAAACGCCCAGCGAGTATGGAGGAGAAGTAGGCGTCCTTCGGAGTCCACGAGATCATCGGAGACGGAAGGAGACGGAAGGAGATGAAGAAGGGGAACCAGGGGTAGGAGCACACCAGGCAGGAGGAAGCGACAGGAGGAGCGGGGAGCGAAGGACGGCGGCGGAGAGGAGAGCGCGCGATGAGGTATGAGGTTAGTGCAAAAAGAGGGGCAACCGAGTGGTGGTAAATAGTGTTAAGAGCATAAGTGGAGGGTTGCCTATTATAAAAATTGCGAAGGGTGTGTGGTGTCTGGTTGACACTGGAAGTTCAAATACAATAATGTGTAAAGAGGTTATAAGAAATTTATGTAAAGAGGAGAGGATAGGATACCCTTGTAGTACGAGTACAGGGGGAAGCCTTGTAGTTGTAAATTAATTACGCTGAGTGGGCCCTGTAAGGGTAGAGGGGGAAAAAGGTTTACACATGCGAGAAGGGGGACGAATAGGTCGGGGTATTCGGAAGTAGGCGGCAGTGGAGGAAGGAGAAGGATATCCCCAGGCGTTGCGTCAACACATCAGAGAGGAATTGGAGAGCCTAAAGAGTCAGGGTATTATAGTTGACAGTACCTCCCCATATAACAGTCCCTTATGGGCGGTTAAGAAAAAGAGTGAAGAGGGAACTCGTGAAAAG
The DNA here is from genome assembly GCA_003667255.2 of Euschistus heros. Classification (NCBI taxonomy): domain Eukaryota; kingdom Metazoa; phylum Arthropoda; class Insecta; order Hemiptera; family Pentatomidae; genus Euschistus; species Euschistus heros. Next base: position 4,327,908 of record RCWM02000022.1, on the reverse strand, counting down.
TACAGGGTGGTGGTGGACTTTCGGAAACTGAACGAGAATACGGTATATGAAAAGTATCCTATTCTGAGATTTGAAGATATACTGGATCGGTTGGGTGGCGCGACGGTGTTTAGCACGTTAGACCTGAAGGCGGGGTATCATCAGATCAGGATGCACCCAAGAGATCAGCATAAGACCGCGTTCACGTTTGAAAGGGGCCATTACGAGTTCACCAGGATGCCCTTCGGATTGAAAAACGCCCCTATAACGTTCCAAAGGATGATGGACGAATTTCTGCGAGGGTTGGATGAGGCCAGCTGTCAGGTGTACATGGACGACTTACTGATATTCAGTGAAGACGAGACAGGACATGTACAGGACCTAAGACGGGTGTTTGACCGCCTGAGACAATTTGGACTGAAACTGTCACTAGAAAAATCGATCCTGGGACAAGACCGAATTAACTTCTTGGGACATACTATTTCAAAAGAGGGGGTAAGATCGGACATAAAGAAGGTGGAAGCGATTAGGAGAATGGCCATACCGACAGACGTGAGAGGCATACAGAGACTACTTGGGACGCTTAACTATTACAGACGGTTTGTCCCGGAAATGGCACGACACCTGGGGGTCGGGAATTTGATAACGCCAGTGTCAGGTCGGAGATTCAAAGCGGAAGTTAGATGTGGCATGGCATCTGAATACTCCAGGACACCCGAAGGGCCGAGGGGCGGTCGAACGCTTACACAGTACGCTGGGGGACCACCTTCGGGTTTTCTACGCGGAAAAGGGAATCGAGGCGGGTATGGGCAATGCCTAAGGCAATAGTGGCGTATAATCATTTTGCTATTCATGCAGCTACGGGTTTCTCGCCATTTGAAATGCTATTTGGTCTTCGGGAACGTAGGAGGGATACCCGCGGGGCAGTAGTGGACGAGGAGTTCGCGGAGACGTTGGTGGCAGAGTGAGGCTCAGTGAGGAAAAAAGTAGAAGGGTGATTCGGGAGAATCTCAGGGTTCGCGATGGGATGGAAAGGGTCGCAATTGGAACTATTGTGTACCGGAAGGTAGTGTCGAACCGGAGCAAGGAAGATATACGTTATGATGGGCTCTTTAAAGTCGTTGCCATTCGGGAACATAATGTTGTTACCATTCAGAGTATGCAAGATCCCCGTAAGCGCAGGACGGTGCATCTGGAACAACTAAAGATTCCGTTAAAGTAATTTTCTTGTTTATCTCGTTTTTATCGTTTATTTCGTTCCTATCGTTTATCTCGCTTCTATCGTTTTATACGTTAAGTGGTTGTTCTCGTTTCTTTTGTTGCGCTGAGTCGTTTCTAGTTGATTATCGTTAATTTTTCTTGTGCTTCATTTTTACCGTTTATTATTCTCATTCGTATTGTGCATTCTCGTATTACTCTTTCTTGTGGTCATTAGACGGAGTTCGAGGGGTATCCTCTTTTCGATGCAAGAGAACTTGTGTAAATAGTAGATAATGTAGGGGAAGTGTAACAATTTTTTTTTTTGGTTGTTGTTGTATTTAACCGACTTCAAAAAAGAGGAGGTTCTCAACTCGTCTGTATTTTTTTTTTTTTTGTGTGTGTATGTTACGCGATTACTCCGTCAATTCTGGATCAATTTTGATGATTCTTTTTTAGATCGGTAGGGCATACTTCAGAGGTGGTCCCATAAAAAATATTTTGAAATCAACGAAGCACTTTTTAAGAAAAATCAAAATAACAGTTAATAAAATCACTTATTAACTGTTTTTTTTATTTTTCTTATAAAGTGCTGCATTGATTTCAAAATATTTTTTATGGGACTACTTCTGAAGTATGCCCTACCGATCTAAAAAAGAATCATCAAAATTGATTCAGAATTGACGGAGTAATCGCGTAACATACAAAAAAAAATTTTAAAAAATACAGATGACTTGAGAACCTCCGTCAAGTCTTAATCAATTTTGATGATTCTTTTTTAGGCCAGTAGGGCATACTTCAGAGGTAGTCCCATAAAAAATATTTTGAAATTAATGCAGCACTTTTTAAGAAAAATCAAAAAAACAGTTAATAAAAATCACTGTTATATAACCTTACATTTTAAACATATTAATGATTATGAAGCAATTTTAATTATCAATTTCAATTATACAGACAACTCTCGATCGATGTGTCAAACTTCGATAAGTCGAACAAAATCTATGTACTAAGTACATTACTAAATTTCACTTCAATAAATCTATTTCAGGCAAAGTAAGTTGAATTGAAAATAGGGGTCAAAAGGCGGAAAAAAACTCACCACCACTAAAAAGTGAAAAATAAAAATAATTTTTAGAAAAAAAAAAAAAACCGACTTCACCATTAAACCTACATATATAGAACTAAAAAGTAAAAAATTATATTTTAGTTGCTTCGAAACAAAGAGAATTAAATGACAATCAACGAAATTATCGATACTTATATACCTATTCACAATTAATGATCAGTTATTTTTGGAGTCGGTGCCAGCCAAGGAGGGCACTTCAATCCTGCATTTGCAACAAACTTTTGAATGGCACGAGAAAGCGGTGTGGCGGTGATGAAATAGTGAGCAATCTTTACTATTACCTATTCTTTTTTCTGTTTTTTCGGATTCTGTTTGTTTTTGTTGGCACCGACTCCAAAAATAACTGATCATTAATTGTGAATAGGTATATAAGTATCGATAATTTCGTTGATTGTCATTTAATTCTCTTTGTTTCGAAGCAACTAAAATATTATTTTTTACTTTTTAGTTCTATATATGTAGGTTTAATCGTGAAGTCGGTTTTTTTTTTTTTTCTAAAAATTATTTTTATTTAGTTTTGTACTGGAGGAGATATGTAAGGACCTGTCAAAGTATGGTGGAAGTTTTAAGTTAAGGACAGAAGTGTTTTTTTTTTTTGTATTGTATTTGTTTGTAACATTGATTGTTTTTTTTTTTTTTTTTGTAGCATTGATTTTTGTATATGATTGGTTGTTTGGCCTGTGTAGGAGTTTACGAGGATTGTTCGTAAACTGGTGGGGGGAGTTAAGGTGTATAGGGGGATAATATACATCTTAATTCCTAGCTTAATCCCAAACAAACCACAGAATGTACTCGTATATAAAGAGGATTGCTGAACAATAAAGTCAGTCTTTTTCCAGTACTCGTGAGTGTTATTCAGCTCCCTACTTTCCTTTTTTTTTTTATGTTTTTCTTCTGAGTGAACTTAACTTATATACTATATATATATATATATATATATATATATATATATATATATATATATATATATATATATATATATATAGGTATATATATATATTTTTTTAAATATATAGAAAGATTTTATTTTGTTTATTTGTCATTCGGAGATATAGAATACATTATTAATTCTAAAGCTAAAGCACATAATGCCTCTTTTATTCTTCAATAACAGTAAACAATGGCAGTAACAAAGTAGACAAAGCAAAAATAATTTTTATCGGTCTTCACTCAAAACCATGTTTTTTGGCTTTGTGTGTACATTACTTGTAACCCTACGATATATACTAATTAATATAATATAATTAAAATAAAATTAATTGCATAATAATAGAGAGAAATACGATTTATAAATATAAAAACATATCGAAGCCCAACTTTATTGGTTTGGTATACAGGGTGAGTATCTCTTAGGGTAAACAAATTTTTGGGTGAAATTAAATCAAAAATGTAGCAAAATGCCGCAGATCTCACCTTTCTATTTCAATCCGTTGCAGATATACGATAGACCAAAGTCTTTTTGAGGAAACCACGTTTTTTCCATAAAAGCTGTAATATCTCCATTTCTTTTAAATAGTTTTTCAAATTTTGACCACATTTTCAGATTTAGCATTGTTCTATAATAGCTGAGTACCCGTAACCTTGAATTTTACGAACTTGTTATCTAAAGAACAGCTTGATCTTCAGATTATTTGGGGAAGTCACAAATTACTTCAACGCTCACCGTTTTTCGAAAAAGCTTTCTGATCATGTTTCGATTTCCTTTTAAAACCGAAAAAAAAACGGGAACACCATCTCATCCGGCATTCAAATCAGTTACTTTTGTAAATAAAACATTATGTCAATCCCTTAATGGAAATATGCATTTTAAACATAATAAACTCTTCATTGGAATAAAAAGCAAAGAAAAAAATTATTGTTTAATAGAAAATAAAGGAAAACTGTCAATAAAGCGACACCAGATCAGAGGATCTAATGTTATCACATTTATTTATTTTATTATTATTATTTAGGACTTATTTTATTAGATTTTCAATTTAATGTTTAAAATCCAATGGTAATGAACATAAACATCAATTTTGTCGTTAGCTTCTGAATGCAGATTGTGTTGAAGAATACTACTTTTTGAGGTGAATTTTATGGGCAGATAAGTCTGTTTTTACAGGGGAAGGCATTTCTAAGCGAATAATGTCTTTCTCTCTTTCAACATATAACATTACTACTACCCAATACAGATATATGTATATGCAAATATAACCAAAAATTATAATATAGTTAATACTTTAATAATATACATTAATCATCACGATAATATATACTAATTATTATATAATATATAAGTTAGATTTAATTTATAATATTAATATTTCAATCCAAAATCATTAAAAAAAAGTCCTCAAAGCTGCGTATTATATTACATATAAATTTATCTATAACGATCTACATGTCTTATATATTGCTAACCTTAAACCAGATAGCTTTATGCTCCCTCGAATCCTTTCCTTGATACCCCTCCACTCCATTCCCCATAACCCTTCGAGGCGTTTGAAAAGAAGATGACCTAGATACCTTTAAGCGATCAAAAATACCCAATATCATAATTTTTATTGATTCGGAATGATGATTTGAAATCTACACTATAATATAAAAGGGCTAGGCCATTATCCGTTTGCGATCACTAAAAACGAAAACTACAGAACCAATTGTTAAGCAATAATAAAGTCTCCTTATTATCTATTAAATTATTATTTAAAAAGCGATAATATGCGATTAACGGTCACGTTTTAAAATCTACCGATAGGTAGTGAGCGCCATTCTGTATGAAAGGTGCGGTGTTATATAGCGTGCTTGAAATTGATAATAAACTTTGTTTATATTTACTTTAATTATTAAAGAAGATTTAAATCGACTGATATGTGGTTAGCTCCATTCAGCAATAGAGTTTATAGTGGTAAAACTACTGAACCTATTTGTAAAATTATTTTTTATTTATTTTTTTTATTTATCTATTGAAATTTACAACAGTATATACAATATAAAGATATAATACTTCAAGTAAATATGATGGTAATGATAAAAATGACACGTCACTTGTTTTCAAAGCAACTAACCATTGGTAGCACTTATAAAGGTTCTATATAATGAAGTACTACCTATATCAGAAGGCCATCTTCTTTTCAGGCGCCTCAGAGGGTAATTTGAAATAGAGTGAGAAGCAAGTTGTATACTTATGGATTTGAACGGTTGTGGAGTGTGCTATGAAAGGATAGATATCTGGTATGAGCTTTGTCAGAAACGTAAGGTATTTTAAGATCTTTGTGGTGGAGTCACCTGTGGTGTAGTGGTTAGCATAGCAACCTATTAAACCCAAGATCGCGGGTTCGCAGCCCGGCAGATGACCTTAGCATTTTTTAAGGGAGTAAAAAATCCTTAGCTATGCCGTCCTTCGGAAGGGACGTAAAATGGGGGTCCCGAGCCTGTGCGATGTCAGGTACTCTTTAAAGACCCCTATCCTAATTATACCTGGATAGGCAAAATTTAGGACTCCCACCGTAGCATCGTCCGATTAGCCATAGCAGCATAAAGTGACGTTAAACGAAATAAACAAACAAGATCTTTGTGGATTTTTCTAAGGATTTTTGATTGTAAGGATTGGATACGAGATGAATTGGATGGTTTAGTGGAGCCCCAAAGCTCAACTCCGTATATCCAAATCGGTCTAATTACTGTTATGTAAATGAGTCTTTTGCAATTAAGCGGAAGGTTCGAACATTTGTCAACTAAATGTTGAAGTAGTCGAAAACGACGGGCAGTTTCTTGTCGTTTTAGTCTTGTATGTGGAGTCAAAGTAAGACGTTTGTCCAGATGGAGTCCTAGGTAGCGGATCTGTTCAATGGGGATTAGTGGAACATAATTTAAGGATACTACATTATTTGATGGGATTTTTTTGGATTCTCCATTTTTGACAACATTTTTGAAGGTTTATGATATGGGATTGGAGTGAACAATGAAGAGGGAAGCAATGACTGGATCATTGTTTACTGATAACACACGTGTCATCAGGATACGCGGTGAGGATGGTGGTAAAAAGTTCTAGGAAGGGTTAACATTAATAAAAATTTAAATGTACTATGTCTAACGGCAGAAACGAGGTTTCCCACACTGTTATATACTATTATAGTTAGAAATTATAATCTAACCGGATGAAATCGGTAAAATAATTCCTGTCGAATAAAAATTATTACCAAATCATGCATGTCGATTCTTTGCTTTTCTGGTATTGTTTGTAAAAATATGATTCTTCGGTCTCTTGTTGTAAGCACTGATTATACAATCCATTATCCGTAAAAATTGTTAACAGTCCCTGTCCATCTGGATTATTAACTCATACATTAAAATTGAAAATTGGGTGCCTACTAATGCTCTTACGTAATCCTCAAACACTTATTAAGAGCATTTTTAACCACGTTAAAAATTACTGCTAAGTGTGAAAATATTATAGAAAAAATAATGCTCATTTGCATACTTCAATAGAAAATATATATCGATAAACAAATAAAACTCAATTATTAGTTTAAATTATCTAAGTTTTTTTTACTTATGAGCGAAGCCGCGATGGGGGATGATAAGTACGATATAAATAATAATAATAGATGAAAATCAGATTTCAACCACAAATATGAGACATTTCGTCATAGCAACAAAGGCTATAGAGTACACTAATGAAATGGGAAACGTGGCCCGTTTCCAAGATAATCGAGGAAATAGGCCCTTAATGGGCGACAAACAACCTCATACTAAATCTACATTAAAATGGAATTGCAACACAAATTTCAGTATATGTCCGATTAAATTATATAAACTGTTGTAACTGGTTTATGATGCTTCAAATTATTGTGCCTATAATGCGTTTATTATTAACTGGCAAAATTATTGAGGATTGTTTCATAATCTATTATTTATATAATTGATTGTAGAATATTTTTACTATGTAACTTGATTACTGAATATACACATTTAAAAAAAGTTTATGGTTATAGGACAAAGAACTATCCATTTCGCAGTCAGGTTGTTTCAAGTAGCGAAAACCATTGAAACGTACATTAAAAATCTTGGAACATGCAAAAACAAAATTTATACGTTAAAGAGGTTTTAATTAACATTTTCATTTTTTCTATGAAATGCATACAATAAAGTTTAATAAATAATAGGATGACATTAATAATTTGGAAATGATGAAAAAACAATAATAACAATAAATACATTCAAATTTAATTCAATTTAAATACATTAAAATAAAATATAAAACATATTATTGCTAATTAGAATATCACCCAATAACAGTTTAAATAGTGAGGCGATAAAAAATGAAATTAAAAATAAATTTATATTATTACATTTATAAAATTATATTTATAAGTAATAAGATAATAAATATATTACTATACATAGATATGAATGTAACTCAAATGTATTTCAAAAGTGAAACGACTTAAAAATCTGTAATTTTGAGTTATTATCATGGTTAGGTTCAGTAGTAAAAAATGTATCGAATTAACATCAAATCCCATCTGATACACCTCACTTGCGGTTAAAATTAAAAGATGATTCAGGTATGACAGAACCTTAGCCTCAGTCTCTCAGCATCTTGGGAAGTTAGAGCCTGAAGAAGTGAAATGCGGTACGGCCTCATACGATGTTGTTTTAGAATAGCCTACATCATTCCAATTTTTAAGTGGGTATCACTGGCTATTTCTGGAATGCTCCGAAGAGGATACGCTTCCAACGTACCCAGTACATAAATGATATTAGTTTCATCACGGGCAGTTCGGCGAGTTGAGCTTCTCGGGGGAAACCTTCCAAGTCGACCTGTTCTCGCCGCTCGTCGTAACAGTCGTGGGAAGGCCTCAATTTCATATTTATGTTCAAAGTTTATTTTATTTATGCAATCCCAGTTTTAGACTCCTTATTTTCTTGAAAATGATTTTTCCCGATTTGCCGTAAGACATTGCCCCGAATAAAAAAAATTACCGGTATATAATCGATTCAAAATTTGATTTTCTATCAAAATCCGTCGTAAAAAATACCACATCCCATTGGGAATTCCAGAGAGGGTCGCTGGAGAAGAACTAGAAGGTTGAAGAGCAGACTGTAACCTGAAAAGAAACTTTATTTGACACAGTTAAGACCCTGAGAGTTTCGTTTCAAAATTTCAAAACTGTGGAAAAAAGGGGTTGGCCATCGAATATTGTACATCTTGTGTGTGTGTGTGTATATATATATATATATATATATATATATACAGGGTGAGTTGCTACTTGTGGGACAAACTTCACCAGTAGATTCGACACCAAAAAATCAACAAAAAAGTTCATATTAACCATGGTCCAATTCTCAACCATTTCGTAATAATTTCGTTTTTTTTTCTCGATTTTGAAAGATACCGCTACCTGGTGTCGAAAAACCGTGATATCTTTTAATCTAAAAATTTCTCCGAAAATCTGATCGCTCCGCTAAAATCTACATTAATTTTTCAATAAGATTATTACCATGGCAAATTATTTGGGCCTCTTTTTTGTGCTTTATTTCAGCCAGAACAACAAAATAAGTAAAACATTTTGTGAATCGGAAAATGGTTAAAGTAATCCAGAGTTTTTAATTTTAGTCTCAGATGGCAGCAAATTTCTTATTTCATTGAGGAAAAATATCTTATTTCATTGCGCTTCTAACGCTCTCGTCATTTTTTAATTTGGTGTTTTTGAGACCAAGAAATCGATGACATTAAGAGAAAAAATGATGGTTCAAGGATTGTTAATGTTTGAGAGTTTTGCATTTTAGATTTGAAAAAAACAAAAACAAATACGTAGAAACTCACCATTAATCTTTAAAATTCATTTATTTTTAATCATTTTAATTTATGTTCAAATTGGAAGCCGTTCTCCGCTATACGCAAATGCCCGTTTTCTCATACTCCCAACTGTCACACCAAAACTGAGAACATGTCGTTTTTCTGCAGCGGCGAAGATCCTTGCTCTCAAATCGTCTATGTTTGTCACTTCAGTGCGATAGACTTGTTCCTTGAGATACGTTTGTGTATAGCGGAGAGAACGGCTTCCAATTTGAACATAAAATAAAAAACACAAAAAAAAAAGAGGCCCAAATAATTTTCCATGGTAATAATCTTATTGAAAAATTAATGTAGATTAAAGGATATCACGGTTTTTCGACACCAGGTAGTGGTATCTTTCAAAATCGAGAAAAAAACGAAATTATTACGAAATGGTTGAGAATCGGTCCATGGTTAATATGAACTTTTTTGTTCATTTTTTGGTGTCGAATCTACTGGTGAAGTTTGTCCCACGAGTAGCAACTCACCCTGTGTGTATATATATATATATATATATAGAATAGAATAAAAAGAAAATATTTATTCTGGACAAAGTCCCTTAAGAATAACATTAAATAATACAAAGTAAGATCATAACTGGCCGAGAGGCTGTTAAAAATAAAACAACATAGGTAAAATTAAATACAAATATGTATGAAAAAAAATACAGAGAAAAACTAGAAAAAGAAAAAACTATTGATAAAAAGAGAGTGAAAAAATAAATGTACAATAAAGAGGTTAATTTTGTAAACAAAAATGCAGAACAGAAAAAAAAAAACAGAAACTTAAAGAAAAATAAAAGATAGAAACTCAAAAATTAGCATTACAAGAAATCAAAACATTTTCATAGTCAAACTATATTTTGGCTAATGTTTTATGTCTGACGGTCTTAGTAATTAAATTAGACGATTACATACATAGTACAAACATCATTATAATTAGAGAGCGTCGGGTTGGAGGGAAAGAAGATGGTGAAAGAGTAGTGTTTTGAATGTTCCAAGGGAAGAAGCATTGCGGATACAGGGGGGGAGGGAATTCCAAAGAGTAGAGGATCGGACAAGGAAGGAACGTTGGAATGCAGTACTTCTGTGGGATGGAGTATAGAGATCGGAAAGACGAGATCTTGTATGCAGTGATTTGATAGCAGACTTGAATTTCAGGTTACTGTAAATAAAGGGAGGGTGACGGGTGTTGATAACTTGGAATAGGTAGGAGCCTAGGAAGTACTTTCTGCGGAAGGAGGGGAAAAAGCCAATTTAAATCCGTGTAGAGATGCGAAACATGGGAACGTCTCGATGTTCCGAAGACAAACCTGATGAAGCAATTCATGATGCGTTTTAATCTGTCTTCAAGAACCGTCGAGAGCCCGCCATATATCACGCTACCATAGTCAAATTGGGGGAAGATAAGAGAGGATACTAGAAGTTTGCGTGTGGGTAGGGGAAGGAGGTGACGGGATCGGTTAAATAGTTTTAGGATACCGATTGACCTTCGGGAGATTTGTGCAATATGGGATTTCCAGGAGAGGGTTTGATCAATGGTTAAGCCTAAATTTTTAACAGAGGAATGGAAAGTTATTGGATGACCATTAAGGAATAATGTGGGAAAGTTGGCATTTGAATGGAGAAGGGAATGTGATCCTATGGCAATTGCTTGAGTTTTAGCTGCGTTTAATGTTAATTTGTTCAGATTTGCCCAGGCACAGGTTTCGTCTAGGTCTTCCTGAATTTTGGCAAACGCAGCTGACATTTCGGATGGAGGAAAGGAGAAGTAAATTTGGAAGTCATCGGCATAAAGATGGTGGGAACAATGGTGAATTGAATGGGGAAGATCATTGATGTAGGAATTAAACAGTAGAGGGGAATGCTCGAACCTTGAGCTACTCCTGACTGTAGAGTGAGGAAAGAGGATGGGCCTTGGTTAGGAGTGGCAACTGCTTGGGTGCGGTGGGAAAGGAAAGATTGAAACCAAAGGAGGGAGCTGTGGGAAAAGTTCAATGATTTCAATTTGGAAAAAAGGATATTATGGTCTAAGGAATCGAATGCTTTAGAGAAATCAAGGAGGATCAGGATGGTCAGTTCTTTTCTGTCCATCGCTGCTTGGATGTCAGTGATAATTTTAATGAGTGCGGATTGTGTTGAGAAGCCGGGACGGAAACCAGATTGGAAGGGATCAAGTACCTTGGAATCTTCTAGGAAATTGGAAATTTGGGATTGCACCAATCTTTGATATATATATATATATATATATATATATATATATATATATATATATATATATACACATACTTTTTTTTTTTTGTTAATTTAGAACAATGTACGTATTTTTTTTTGTTTTTTATAGTAACTCCTGTCACTAAGTCTATGTTATTAAAGAGAAAGATTCATTCTATAATTATAATCAAAAATTTGTATATTACGTAAGAGCTTAAAGTATCAGGTGTAATCAAACAGTGAATACTTTAAAAAATAAATATTTTTTGTATTTCAAAGTTGGCACGCTAATATAAAAATACATTCTCAAATACCTTTTTTAATATTTTTTTAATAAGTAATTGTTCTTAGTTGCAAAAATAAATAAATGAATCATTATTATAAGGCACTTCTCTTCACGAGCACTTTTTTGGCTCCGTTAGAAAGATTACTAACTCAACACTGATGATTATACTACCCTTGGTGTACAGACCGACTGACTGATTTTCCTAAACGATTTAACTTGGAAGAACTTATTCAGTACATAAAACGTTGGCAAGTCAAATTTTACTTCATTCTTTCTACTCTGTCCAACCTTTTTTTTTTTCAACCCTGAACCCTCCATCAAAGACAGCTGGAATGGAAGGATGAATTCCGGTCTTAAGAACCTCTTTTAATTTTCTTTGTTTATTACTTTTTTTTTTTTTTTTTTTTTTTAACTTTTATTTTCGTTTATAATTTATTTCTCCTCTTACTCTTTTTTTCGTTTAATACTCTCTTGATGTCATTGTAACTTCGGCCACAGACTGTTTCTCTATAAAATTTAGCTCTAATACTATAAGAATACTAATCCAAATAAAAGCATCCGATAGAATTATACGTTGTCAAAACTATAGTAAAATAAATTATAAATTAAAGGTGTAATGAATTAAAGTACGGTTTTTATTATTATTTTTTAATTAAAGATTTAATAAAGTAAAAAAAAGAGAGGAAAAGAAGGGCTCCTGTGCGAGACACATTGAACCGCACGCAACATAAGATTATTATTTTAAGATATAAGAGCCTTTTGGGAATTTTATTTATGGGGGTGGGTAAGAAGAAAAACCAGTGATTGATTGGAAGAAGTATTAACAACTGAAAACGTGAGTGGCTATTCCAGTTAGATGGATGACTGTTTCGTTATTAGGAATATCTGTTTAATAAATTTAATGCTTGACAAGATAAAATGCAAAACCAGAGACAATTGGATCGTTGATCATAATATTGGGAAAATAACAAAAAGTTAATAATAAATAAAATAAAATATCTTTTGAAAATATAGATTTCACAAAATATATAACCGTTTTCAATCTTTCTTGAGATTTTGGTAATTTTTCTTTACTATCCTGTATTGCAGAAATGTACTTCTGTATTGTTTATTTTTCAGACATAAAATGAACTCAAATGAAAAAGTGAGAATGACGCTAAGGAATGAAATAAAAAATACTAAAACCTAGTAGAGCTATATATGAGAAACTTTTATTATCCATAACTATTTTAGATGGTGGCTACGGGACGTTTTATCTGGGATCACGGCGTGCAAAGTAGTGGTTTTACGCGACTATAAGGGGCTATGCTGCAGATGAAATCATGACCGGAATAAAATGGTATATTCGTTAACAGGAATATGGTTGGATGGAATATGGACTAAATAAGCTTGTGTTCTATCAAGAACTCATAGCAAACATTATTTTGAAACTAAACAAATTCAAATTACTGGGTTGTACGAAACAGTTCCCATTCAATTAACTACTTATTTGTATTGTCTTCATATGTTAATCCTCTTCCAAACAAAAATGTTTGTTTACCTGTGGAGCATGACACAGCTTCATTATCGCCTCACTTCTTTGTATGAGTTTAGAGTCAGTAAAATGGCGCCCAAATGACCAGAAACATTCATGAAGTCTGGCGTGATCGCAGTATGAGTGAGTGCATCGTTCAATAGTGGTTTGGAAAAAATCTGAAATTTAACCTCAGAAGACATGTCAGAAAAGTCGTGAAAGCTTTTTTGAAAGGAAATTCCAGAACAACTGTTCGAAAAATTTTGTCAGCTAATCGACCATACGCCCCACTTATGACCTCGCAAAAATTGTTTTTGGTTAGGTGAGAAACAATTTCTCATCCATTTTTCGTTTAATGAACATCATTTTCTTTAGAAACCTGGACGATTTTTTAGTGGTGAAAAATTTCACAAATAAAATTTGATAGAAAATGCCTTTTTTAGAATATTTTAATACTAAAGACTGTTAACTTCTTATAACAGGCCACTAGCTTCTATAGAGAAGTTATTAATTCGTTGTCAGAAAGGAATAGAGGCATGGATAGTACGAGACTATTGAGTCAAAAACTAGGCCAAACCCAATATGAACTTACTTATATATTTTATAAGAAAAAAGAACAAGTAAAAATTCATGTTGCTACTTCATGCTTTCAAATATATCAGAGACGGAAAACAAAAAAACGGCTTATTCCTTGGAAAAAGAATAAATTTTCCATATTGTGAGATCCAACACATCTGAAAATAAGTTCAGGGTAAACTGAGAAAATATTTCAGCTTTAGCCTCATCAAACCATTGCTTTCTACACATGAATTTTGACATATTTATTTTCAGTTACTATGGTACATAGCTATCAATCATGTTTTCATCATCTCAGTCTATAATTTTTAATATAGTACCTTCAGACCTGACCCAAGTTTTTTTACAGCAAAATAAAAAGTTTTCTTATTTTCGTGTATCTTTTGGAAATTATATGAATCGTTTCATTTCTAAATTCAACTAAGTGGGACTACTAAAAGATGAAAAATTCCATACAATAGATTTCTTCATTTTATTGGCTATAACTTTCATTTTTTTTTAAGATGTTTACTTCTCTATATACCTTAACCTAGGCCCATGAAACTTGTTGTGGTTGGTAATAATATTTTTTAAATAAAAGAAAGGAGTAATTAAAAATGTTTTGAAGTTTAAAACTTTGAAACTCTTAAAATTAATGTGATTTAATACATCTTACCATTAGATGAGGCATATCTCTCAAAACATGAATTCAAAATCACATTAGACCTATACTGCTCTGCAAAGGAGAAACGCAGTAACTTAAAAATTGCGAGATAATGAGTGATTGGATGATAAGAAATTACAAATAATGAATAATTAGTCTTTTTACTACTTTTCTACGGAGCGTCGAATCGATCATTTGACAACGAATCCAACAATATGTCAAATAAGTCCAATAAGTTATACCACAATTTTTGAGATAGCGTTTTTCTCCTTGGCAGGGCAGTATTCCCCACCGAATACAAGGCGTAATGAGCTAAAGCGGCGGATATAAACCTTATTAATTTAAAATTTCGTAAATTTAAATTTGCTAGGTAATTATTTTACATATTGCTGTACTTTATTCAATTAATATCTTCAGTCATCCTGATCCATAGTATATGCCATGGTTCAAGTATATCGAGAGGTAACACCTAAAAAAGAATAATCATACGACAATAATAGGCAATTTTTCATGAAGTAGTCAAACACTTCAACCTGTCCTAGGAAATAAGTCTAAAAAAATATAAATTAAATTTAAAAAAAAAAAAAAAAAAAAAAAAAAAAAAAATACGACTGTATGAAAACTAAAAATGAATCGATTTTTTTTTTCAATCGTATAAATAAATTTGAGGAAATTGATTAAAATGGAATGTCAATAACATGTAAAAAACTACTCACTAGCAGCACTTCAATAAAGTTTAATATTAGAAGGTCGCTTGGTCATCTTCTTTTCAAACGCCTAGGAGGATTGTCGGGCATTGGAAAGCTGAAGAAGAAATGGGAACGTTGGGAGACTAGGGAATTCGAGTGTGGTTGGAATTTACCATAAAAGGATAGGTATATGTTTTGGGTGAAATCAGCAAAATATGAAACAAAATATGATAAGAGAAGAATCAGAACATTTAGTGGAGCCTGAGAGCTCACCTTCGTATGTCCAAATGGGTCAAATTACTGTAAATAAGTCTTTTGTAATTTATTGGGAGCTTAGAACGCTTGGCTAGAAAATGTTCGAGTAGTTTATTTTTTTTTAAGTCTCGTAGGTTCAAAAGAATTGAATGCTAAGTAAACTGTGATATGGGAGATAAAAAGAAGAAAACATAGAATGATATTTTCATCGATTGTTAAATTAATTATTAAATATTTATATGACCAATTATAGGAGAATAGCAATCTCCAGAGATAATTACAACACTTGAAATGCAATGTCTAGACAATTGTAGGAATAAAATAATGATATACAAAGCACCGTGACCAGTGTGAATAAAAAATAAAAAAAACGGAAGTTTTACGATTAGGATATTTCACCATTTACTACAGGGAAATCCCCCGGTGCAATTGGGTTAAGTAGGGTTTAAGATAAGGCTTATGAACTTAGATTTACAACACTACATTGATGAGATGTTACGATTGCATTCTTAGGGTAAGTTACAACATGCCTCTCTCTAATCTCTATTAGCATTATTCTCTATCAGAATATTTAACGTGGTGTAATTACTGAAATTGCATAAAATTATTATAAAAGTATTAATTTAACGATACTAGCATGGTAATTACCATGATGTAAAAATCTGAAAACGCTTTTGTTTTTTAGCTTCTTTTTTTTTTTTTTTAGTGAAATCATCTTTTCATATATTGAAAATTTTTTCAAGTTATCTATTTAATATTTTCTTGTGAAAGTATTACAATGTGGCTCAAAGAGGATAATAAGTAATGAATGAAAGGAAAAAATTAACGTTTTTCTGAGTCTAATTGTCCCTTTAGAATAAAACACAAGCAAAATGACATGTTACTGTTGTCTGGATATATAAATTTTAAGCATATTCAATAATAAATACAATAGAAAGTACTAAAATGTGTAAAAAATGTAAAATTAAAACAGATTTGTAAGTATATCAACATAAAATAAATAAAAAAAGTTAGTAGAGACTACATGTACATAAGAGAAGAACTGAGTAAATAATTTGAAAAATGAGAAAAATAAAATAATACTATATAAACATATATCAAAATAAAATTAATAATTTATAATCATACATAAACATATTCTCAACATTCATTAAGCTACAATTACAAAATAAAATAAATTTAAATAGTTTATGAGCGAAATAATTAATATAGAATTACTCTGAATCACTGTAAAATTAACAAAATTATTTTTCATGATACCCCTGTTAGGAAGCGCCTGTCCGGATTTTGAGCAGGTATTGGAATGAGCGTAGGTTTGGAGCATGTATGGTTTCAGGGGAAGAAAATTCCAGAGGGTCGTGAAAGGGGCAAGAATATACAATAAGAAATAAAAGAAAAGAAAAAAAAATATAGAACTTCATAATATATAATAAAATAACAACTGTAAAAAAAAATAGAACCGCAACCTATACGATTAAAAAATACATTCAAATAAAATAATAATAATAGTTAATACGAAAATGCAGTAATATTTTTTTTACAAGAAGGAGTTATCATTTTATTTCATATATTCATCCTAGGGATTCCCCAAACAGACATTGCGTGAGTTCCCGCCTTCGTCATGTGACAGTTGCTCAGAACATGAAAAGAACAAGCTGGTCATTGCCAGGACTCCTTGTCGAATTTCATAACAGATCAAGAGACCATTGCCTTTTTAACCTGCTAGGGGAATTATAGGGGGGTGGAATCAGATAGTGATTACGCCAGTGAGTTTAGATAATAAGAATGTTTTTGACGAAATTCCGAAAATTCGACAAAAGGTGTACTAAGGTCATTATTTTTTTTTTTAGATTTTTTTTGTTTTTAAAGTTCATTAATGTCACTTCAATAATGAAATAAAATATATTTTAATCAATCGTAATAACGCTTTTTCATGGAGTATCTAATAATTAAATAAAAAAATACAGGACTCTTGTGTAGGATGTACTCCAGAAGAGGAAAGGAATATACATTCACACATGTGTATATGTGTGTGTGTGTGTGTGTGTGTGTGTGTGTGTGTGTGTGTGTGTGTGTGTGTGTGTGTGTGTGTGTGTGTGTGTGTGTGTGTGTGTGTGTGTGTATGTGTGTGTCTGTGTGTATATGATCTCTATAACTAATAAATAAAACATATTTGAACCTCTGCCGATGGTTGAACATATTTCTGGGAATGACAGGGGAATACTCAAGAGCACATGTTGGCAATGGCCCATTCCCAACAGTTCCTAATGCCTTTATTATCCTGTCATTTCTTACGCACTCGACTCAAATTATCATAATTCTTCACGGGGACCTGGTTATAAATTATTATTGAATTATTACTAAATAATTATGAAATTATTATTAACAAGCATCCCCAGTCTAGGCTTCGCCCACTCTTCTAAGTAAAGAACTTAGATAGGTTTAACTAATAATTGAAGTTTTATCTATTAATGATAAAAACCTTATTTTCTCACAATATTTCTAGATTTTTTCACGCAAAGTTGTAATTTTAACCCGGTACTATTGCAATGATTTTGTGGTTGAAATGTACGCAAAAGCATATTTAGTTATTCAATTATTAATAATTAGCAAAAACTAAGGTTAGGCCACCTCCTCGACTTGAAAAACGTTCTGTAGAGGTGGTTTTGGCATATGTAACTTCTTCCTTCCTCTAATAGAAAACAACCGAATCTAGGCTGCAATGTATAAACAACGTAAAGATTCAGCGCTGAAATTATTCTAATGGGGTATTAAGGGTAACAAAAACACTGATGGAGCAGTCCAACTGTTGAGGATTCAATTCTATGAAAGAAAGGAACCAACTATTAACAAATAAAGTTTCAGATTTTTAGAACTCAGATATGAAAAAAAAGCATAAAAAAAAAAATCTGTTGAAAATAACATCGGATGAACGGTATACGAAAAAAATCAGCAAGAAATCCTACTTTCAAAATTTTGGTAACATATTCTTAGAGATGACGGAATAGCGAACCACCTTACTGAATTTCTAAAAGCAATTTAATACACGTTGATGCATTTAGCTATCCCTTTATTTTATAATAGAAGGAAATGTTCTCTGCCCCATGGTGGCCGGTTTAATTTGCGTCCCCCACATTTCTATTCATTCGACCCTTAAATCACCTCAATATCAGATCTATACGGGCTCATTTTGCAGGCATTGTTATTTTCCCACTTATTCACCTTAACTCCGTTGTTTGTTCCTGTTCTTCTACCCTTGGCCGTTGAATGGATCGAAGTTATGACAAACCACATCATTTCCACCCTCTGAATAATGTAAATAAAAAAGCAGAAATATTAAATAATAATTGCTAGTCAAGTGCTGATCATTTACAGATTAGTTACAGAGCAGGCGAGGTACATATTGTCTGATTACTTTTATGAATAATTTTTGTGAGACACAGTTGAATGGGTCAATGTAAATTGAGTAAACGACGCTACGCAGCGCAACTGGCGGGACTCGACAAACAAGTTGCACAGTGCCCGAGACAGTTTCTCGTGCCACACGACTTTTTCCTTTTCATGGCGTCTACCAATTTCAGTTATAAAAATTCCCAACATATTCCCGACTTTTCAAGATTTTTTTAGGAAATTCCCGACTATTTCAAAAATATTTCTTGAAATTCTCGAAAAACGATATTTAATGCTGTTGCAATAATAATCCAAACAAATGAATCGATGCATACTCTGCTACTTATCATATCACAGTTAAACAATAAAATAAAAAAAACAAATTTTTTTTTTTTTAATTTCACATTCCTCTAGATAACTTTTAAGAAACACATCAATGTCCAGAATTGCCATTCAGTTAGAAAATAGTTACGAGGTTGTAGGATCAAATAACTAAAAAAAAAAAGTTCGATTCCAAATTACTTTTTTCCATCTGAAAGCTTGTTAAATTTACTATGAGACCTCATACATGAAATTTTGATCAAGTAGCATAATATACTCACGCCATCACGCTGAGAACCCCATACTCTTGTGAAATCCACTTTTTTTCACTATACTTCTCGCTATAACACCGAAACTATTTACGAGAACTGTGATGAAAAAAAGTGATTTTCACAACAGTGAGGGATTCTCAGCGTAGTGGTGTAGGCATTTCATGGGATTTAAAAAGCATTTTATATATGAGGTGTCATAGCAAATTTTACCAGCTTTCAGATGAAATAAAATTTCAGATCGGACAAATAGTTTTGAAGTTATAGCCAAAAGAATACCGACAAACCTATTTTACATAAATAAATAAATTTTGATCGATAAATAAACCATAAAAAAAACGCGAGTTTATTTGAGAAAGTATTTCCCCCCAGAATTTATATATAGAATTTGTATTTCCCCCTACTTATGACTGATTTTTGTCATCTGCCGTATTTAAGAGAACTGTTCAGCCCACAGGAACCAGTTTGGTCTCAAATGAAAGCTAATTAAATTTCCTACAACTTCATAATATCTGAAATGGGATGCGTATTTTAGGAGATATTTTACAAAATAAGTGACCATATTGAAAGAACATCACTTTAAAAAAAATAAAAATGGCCTATTTTCGAAGAACTGTATCTTGGGAACCAATAGTTATGTAGAGATCAACCTGGTCTCAAATTGTAGAAAATTTAGTTTACTTTAAAAGTATGGAGAATGACTATACCGATCAGACGCTTCCTTAACTGACATATTGAGAAAAAACTAAAAAAAAACTTAAACTTTTAGCATTAACGACGACTTTTTCCTGACTTTCGCATTTTTTTTTGTGAATTCCCGACTATTTCCCGAATTTTTACCAACCACACGAAATCCCCGACATATTCGCGAAGTTCAAGAAATTCCCGACTGGTAGACACCCTGCTTTTAGAAAGGCAGAAGTTATTGCAAGATTTCAATTTCTTGTTCTTGACCATCTATGAATGCATCAATCAGCATAATCTGAATCAGATTCTGAGTCTGAATATAGTTTTATTCTTGCTTCATTGTAAACTTTCTAATGAACAAAATTTTATATAAACAAAAACGCTATGCGAGTGGCGCGATTACTTAGTGCAGCTCAGGTCATATTATCTCACACGCACCAGGGGCGCCTCAATATGCTCTTGGTCTTAGAAAGAGTTACACTTCCAAAAAAAAAAAAAAAAAAAAAAAAAAATTAAATGGATTTATGCAATACTCAATTTACTTCTTATGTATATGTTTCCACCTTTGTTTCCAGCTAATCTGATGTTATAGACTCATGTCTTTATAATCAATGGTCGACGAGGCTTCAAATTAAGGAAATGCCAATAATACTTAATGGGGAACAGGATTTTTTCAATCCCAAAATGTTTTTAACCAATATGAACGGAGAGATGGTTTATGGAGGCATACTCTGCTGTAGGAGTAAAAAGATTTTCCATCGACTGCTATTGATGGCCGTTTTGGCGATAATGGATGACTCCCTCTGCATTTACCGTTTTCACCAACGTGGAATATCTCTGCTGAAGTTTCTATATCGTTTCCCGATACATTATTTATATGTTTATGCTCCTGTGAAAATAATTCACAATCCTGTCCAATCATTCAGAGGTTTCCGCAGTAATTATAATTGAAAAAAAATATGAATCTAAAATAAATAAGTAATATAAAAATACGAATTTAATTTAAATGTAATGAGATTTCATCTGACTTTACCACGAAAAATCGAGACGCAAAAAAACTTTTTTAATTTCAACGATATTATTACTACTTTTTAATTCGTTTCCTTATTAAATTCCTAACGAAAAGTAATAAAATTTACGGAGGGGAAAAAAAGTTCTGAATACTAGCTCATAGAATTAAAAAGAAATGAGTAGCTATAATAGTGACACTACATTATATACATTTTTTTTTTTAACTATTAATAAAATTTGATAGGAAATGACATATCAAGAAGAAACGGACTTCATTAAATATATGACTGTATCTGATATACTCATTATTCGGGAAAAAAATCAAAAATATATAAATCAACTAAAATTAATGAACTATCCACATTTACTAAAAATTTCATGGACCAATGCATCACAAATTTATGGAACTGCTAAACAAACACACATAAAAAGATTACTTAAAACTAAACCTTTCCAACTCCCAAACCTCCAGAAACCTTGCAAATAGGTTATGAAACTGTACGTGTACAACCATATATACCCAACCCATTACGGTGTTTTAATTGTTTAGGTTTCTCTCATCCTACAGCACAATGCAAAAGAGAGTCTGTGTGTGTACAATGTGGTCAAGCCAGACATGGAGAAAATATAAGATGCACATTACCGGCTAAATGTATTAACTGTAATGGTTCACACAATGCTCTTGATCGCTCTTGTCCAGCGTTTAAAATACAAAAAGAAATTAAAGCGATACAAATTAGTAATAAAATTTCATTATTTGAGGCAAAAAAAAATATACAGAGAAAAAAATCCTACCCACTTAAACAAGACATTTGCAGAGATAACCAGAAATCAAAATAAAACAATTGAGAAAAAAGATGTCGCTATACAAGCAAATATTTTGTATTATTTTACAGATTTTTCTAAAAAAACCGAGAATAATAATTTCAATCCAGCTGTAAAACCTCATAAAGAAAATAGTCAAACTAAAAGGCAGTCTAATGATACCCAGACCACATTCGCTGCTTCTGATAAAATTATCCCTATAACAGGGGAAGCTAACCTTTCCACTGTTATCTCTACTCCTCTCTCCCCTTCTCCCTCCCCTATCCCCTCCCCTATCCCCTCCCCAACCCCACCACCTCTCCCCACTCCTCCGTCTCCTATTGCTTCTACTTCAACGGTAAATCCCGTTGAACTTCTTAACGATCCACCGATCGATAGCGAAATGGATATTGAAGATTTTGAGACCCAGAAAACAAGAAAAGGTAAATCAAGAAAAAAAACAATCTAATAAAGCAAACAATAATTAAAATTTAAACTCATAAATCACCTGTTTCTTTACCACATGTATATCTTTCATAGCTACCTTATGGACCATGGAAACTATTTTCTTCTTCCCATAAAATCATTCATACAACATGGCTCTCCTACAGTGGAATTGTAATGGCTTTAAAACTCATTTTACAATTCAATCCATGAAATTACTAATAACACAAGCATCTTGTGATACACTGACCTACAAATAAAGAGACAACGGAGGAAAGGGGGAGAGTCAATTTTTTTTCTGAAATGGAGTTAAATATATCAAAATTTTCGAATTGTTTAGAAAAATATCAGACAATTGGTGAAATGTATCTGACAGAAAAGAGGTTTGTAAGTTAGTTAAAAGAGGTTGAAAGATATCCATACACGGAAGAAAGGGGGAAAGTTCGCACTAGAAAGCTAGATAAGGGGAGAGTCGCATTTGAAAGAAATTTTGTTCTATCGTAACTTTTGAAAAATTCAATAAGTCTAGACCATTTTATCATTCAAAGAAAGAAGGAAGGGGAAACTTCCAGGACTCTCCTCCATCCTTCCATGTTTAAATTGGAGTTTTTTCACTAAAACTTTATTTCATAGATTATCAACAATTCCTTTCGGCCAAATATCATATTTTAATTCTCAAAAGAAATAAGAAAATAACTTTAAAAAATTTATAAAAAACATACTGAAGTTATAAAAGATCCAAACCTTAAAACTTGATTTTCTCGAAATGTATTCCCAAAGACATTTCCCCTTTCTTACGTGGACTCTTCAAATGCTAACAGTCATTGAACACAAACGGACACACTTCAGACTGATCCATGAAAAATTAAAGGCACACCCAAACAAACTCATCAATATTATGGCCCAATTTCTCATACCGGAGAATACCAGCAGGAGACAGAAAAGAAACTGGATGAGAGACCTACTTACATAAAAGTAAACCAAAGACAAGGAAGAGGTGCCACTGGGCACTATCTCTCCTCATGACTAACCTGCCAATTTTATTATATAATCTGATTTCCGCACATCCACTGATTGTCAATAATGTTTTTAAAAGGTGTGGATATAAAAATTAAATTGAAAAAAACAAAATTTTATTATTTATTAACAGCAGTTTTCACAGCGATGACAATCTTTAA
Source organism: Euschistus heros (assembly GCA_003667255.2). Classification (NCBI taxonomy): domain Eukaryota; kingdom Metazoa; phylum Arthropoda; class Insecta; order Hemiptera; family Pentatomidae; genus Euschistus; species Euschistus heros. The sequence continues at coordinate 4,304,501 of RCWM02000022.1, read as the reverse complement.
AATTTATGAGATAGTAAAATACATAGCGTGAGGTGCAATATGGGGAAGAGCACCTTTTTGAGTGATTATTTTTTGTAGCTTGGCCAAGGAGATCCATCATCTAGCTCCTTTTCTTGGAGTTGTCAGGCATGCGCGGTGTGGTCAGATCTTATGAACGTGTTAGAATGTCCATATAATTGGTAGTGGGTTCAATTTATTAACCACGTACGCTGATTATGATTAAGCAAAATACATCATCCATACATATATTATTAACGATTATTAATAATGATCTCTTCATTGCGTCACAAATCTCACAAATAAAAAAAACATCCAAAACCTTCGAGAATAGTGTAGGAATTGAAGGATTAAAATATTGTAAAATCAAACTTTTTTTTTTATTTTTTAATCTACGAATTGTTGCCCTACACTATCTTTTAATGATATTCCATCAACATTTAAAAGTTTAAGACAAATGTTATAAATTACAAAATACTTATTTACATCACCGTATTTAGAGCTATTTGGACATACATAATTGAGCTTCGTGGCCAACTAAACCGTCCAATTCATCTCTTATCCATTTCTTATAATCCAAAATCGTTCGGAAAATCATTAATGCTCCTCACTTAATAAAAAAGAATCTTATTCATAAAGTTCTTATTATAAAATAAGTTGCTGATTTTGCCCAAACCTATTCATTTAAAGTATAACTCCGTAATCACTCAAATCCACTAGTCTTTCAATTTGCTTCCCATTCTATTTCTGATAACCCTCCGAGGCCTCTGAAAAGAAGAAGGCTTCGGGACCTCCTAATACGGAACATCTATTGAAGTACTACCATCGGGTAGATGCTTTACAAGCAATGGCCATGTGATTATGGATATTATTTTCTCATTTACTAGACATATTTTTATTTTTATGCAGTAGTAAATTTCAATAAATAGTTTAAAAATATAGAAAAAAAAATAGTTCAAACCGTAAAGTTAAATGTTTGGAGAGAATTGAGTATAGCCTAATTAGCGTTTCAAAGCATTCCTACGTTCGATGGACACTCTGTTTTGCAATTACATTTGGATGCATCAGCCAGTTTACCTACATTTGCATAATTTGGATGTAGATATTTCACGCTACGTGATTTAGCATTTCCAGTGCCTGATCAGATTGGACCACTTTTTATAGCATTGTAGTTTCCCACTTTTTATAAAACGTTGTGGTTTAGATCTATTAATTATTCAACTAGTTCGGACAGTTGATGCTCCATCAGTATCCCAAAATTTTGCTTTTTTAAAAATTATTTTAATAGCATCGATGTTTATTTATTTTTAAACAGAAAGTTTTTCATCAAATTAAAACAAGCTTCAACAGATAGCCCATTCACAATATTTTTCCGAAATGATCATGTAATTATCGTTATTGCCCTATAAAAAAATTTTAGCAGATAAAGTTGATGTTTAAGACGATTTTATTAGTTTCAGACACGACATTTTTCTCGATAATTTCAGCAAACGCAATAATAATTTTATATATAGTCTTAGGAATTCCACTAAACTTCAAATTCTTCATGTATGCTCGATCCATACCATTCAAAATCCTTCGTAATATCCTTAATGCGATCCTTCCTATCGCGATAGAAGAACATTTCCGGATTGGTTGGAAGGTTGATGCCATTTTTTAGATGAATGAAATCTTCATAACTTAAATCTCCATATTTGGATAGATGTGGTAGTCTTCATTCACTGGAATTAAAAAAAAATTAAACAAACGACAGGTCTGCACATGTTCAAACCCATCACGAAAATGAGAGAATTCTGGATTTAAAAGTAGAAAGAAATCAAGAATAAAGATGTAATCACAACTTCAAGTTATTGAAAGAACCAAAAATTTATAAATATTTTTCAAGGGACCAGGAAATAACAAACTATAGAGAATCGAATATAGTGTGAAACGAAATCGTCCTGGGAACAGATGATCAGTTAAACCCACAAATTGAAGAATAATGCTATAAAAAATTATCTGGGCCATCTAACCGTTTTTCACAGTTGATGAGTCCGCTTTCAAAACTGAACATATCCACTTCAGAAAATGTTTAAAAAATAGCAAAAACCTATACCAGTCCTCCCCTGCTGTTAAATCCAAAACAATTATATCATTTAAATCCTTGATAGATGTTCACTAATATTGTCTATTATACTATATGTCTACGATATAGACTTAATGAGAAATGCCGTGTTCACAATATGGTGTTAGGACGGCGTCATCAGAGATGGCCACGGTCTCGGATTAGTACTGCTGAAGATATTGAGGATCAGACCAGCAAACTTGAACAATAACAAACAGACAGAAAGTAAATTTTTAGCCCACTATATAATAACCATCGTACCCATCCTAAATGTTCTAACCATTATTGATTTCTCAAAAGTTTATTTGAGCTTGGAAGTTTCAGATTCGGCCCAACTGCTTTCTATTTCCGAGAAGGGTAATGAATTCTCAGATTTTATTCATCTCTGATCACCACTGACATTAATTTAATTTTAAATTGAATAATGAAAGCTTGAAAAAAAACAGATCAAAATTTACGAATTCAGCACCAGACTACACAATATTTTTCTAAAAACCTACGGAAAGGCCACCTTTAAACGTGAGAGTCACGGAATAGGCGTGGGTATAAGTAGCAATCCATCACACTCGAGCCAAACGTGTATGTCACAGGCCTTCCGGTCTCTGGGGCTGACTTCCCAATTCGTGGCACTCCTGTGAAGTATGATACTCTTGATCTTCTCGCAGTGACAATCAGTTTGTAAGCTTCAGCTCGCCATATTACTGACGTAGTTCAAAAGAGCATTACATAATATTAAAAAAAAAAAAAAAAAAAAAAAAAAAAAAAAAAAAAAAAAAAAAAAAAAAAAAAAAAAAAAAAAGAAATTTGTTATCCGCGATAATTTGTAATTTTCTAAAGCAGCCAAGTAGTTTTATTTATCTGCGAATATTTAAAAAGCACAATTTCTTTTTTAATTTGGAAATAATTTTCGAGTTATAAGGCATAAATAAGAGTAGGATTGAAAATATATTTTTGAAATTCCTAGGTGGGCAAGGCAAAAAATTGTATTGATTCAAATGTTAACATCATGATATATTCATATTAGTGCTTATATCTAAAATTTAATCAATAAACATATTTAAAAATTAATTTTATAAAACAGGTTTCTTTCTATGCCACTTGTGGAATTTTTCTTTGTTTATTGGTATTTAACGTTCTTAGGGCTCTAGGCAGAAAGGAAGGATTGTCCTACAGATTACCAGCCTATTCTAGCCGGAGTGGGAAAATCAAGATTTATTTCATTGGTCCGCCACGAAATAAATTTCGGCGCGCCCAGGTGTGATTCCAACCCACGACCTTCTGTACCGAACACGCTGAAACCCTCGCCCCAACTCACACGGTCATCAAGTCTCTACATGTGAAATGCATTAATAAGATAAATCATTTCTTGATTAAAATCGCTCCTTTTTTTAATACGCTTTTTTTTGTTTTAAGCCTTTTCCATTTTAATTCAGTTTCTAGCTCTGACTGATTGTGAGTTTTAGTGGAATTCACTTATCATTTACATTTTTCCTCTCCGAGTTGATCTTTTTGTATAATAGCAATAAGAAAACCATTATACTGATGTGTTGCTATCCCTATGTGAAGACGATAGCAGAAGGTGGGAGTTTGTAGGATTGAACAGGTACTGGACACACTCACAAATATATCTTACAAATCTCAAAGTTGACATACTGAAGTGTTATTTATAACACTTATAAAGTTAATGTTTATTATTAATTCCAACTAGAGATTAAAGTGTTATCGAACAGCTTACCAATCTACTAAATCTTTTTTTTTTTTCATTTCCCTAACTTACCATCTTGGCATACGGGCATTTCCTTGCCAAGAGGGTGGTAGCAGGGAATTCATTGCTCAGAATTAATTCCACCCAATGCCAGGCTGGATCGGGATCTTCGGTTTATCAGGTCCCTAGAGTAACATGTAGGATACCGCTATGTAAGCAAATGGCCAAAACGCGGAAAAAACAATATCTTTATAACTAATGATTCCATCGACTTACAGTTAGTCTTAATAGATTCGGAATGGAAATTAGAATTTCACCCTAACAAAAAGATTACTTTAGGGAAATACAAAAAAACTGGGGGAAAAAAAAATGAATCCATCTGGAAATCACTCTGAAATGATAATGTAATTGTAAGGCCTAAAATGTTTTTTTTTTTTTTGTAGAGATTTTAGTTATTCAGCAAGCTCCTTAAAAAAAAAAAGGGTTAAAAATAAATTAATTAAAAAAAAAATCATTAGATTTAGCTAAAAAACAACACATATTAAAAAAAAAATACAAATAATAGAAAAGATAAACTTAAACTGAAAATTAATAAATACAATTATTAAACTTAAAATAATACAACAAAATTTATGAAATAAAAAAAAAAATTAATAAACTTAAATCAACAACTCTAAGGCTTGTGCACTAACTAAAATATGAGTTTTTTTTTTTCTTTTTTAGGGTCGTATAGCGGAAATATAGGTGTCATATGATTCTAAAACGTTTAAACAAAAATTTGGACACAAATTAAAATAACTAGAAAATATTAAAAAAAAAAAAATTATTTATAAGCCAAGATGAATAGGGTAAATCACGGGTTATGGTCATAGTTAAGGAAATTGTTTGATGCTAAAGAGGATATCGTCTAGACTGTTTCGCAGATTACAATTTTTTTTACATATTTAGATTCACAAATTCTTGTTCTATTAACTGGTAAATTTACTAAAGTTCAGTATTTTTCCTTGAAATAGATTTTTCAGCTTTTATGCAAATATTCTAAAAATACCAGTTATGGGCACAGTGTATGAGTTATGGTCATAGTAAAAACTAGTTATGGTCATATGAACAAAATTGTTTTGTTAACAATTGTTTTTATTATTTTAAAATTCACTATTTATGCATACCTTTCAATCATTTGAGGTTAGTAAAAAGTTAAGGAATTATTAATCAAAAATAAAACTCCGGAAACACTTTATTATTAAAGTTTTACTGCTGCTTCCGGGATTTAAAAGAAATCCAGACTGGTCACCATTAAAAATACGTAATGGGTGACACAAAACATCAAAGCTGTGTTCTTCCTTCAAAATATTTTCCACTGAGTCAAACCAACCACGGATGTCTTTCTCAGACACACAAGAGTTGGCTGGTGATACGGCTTCAGTGGTTCTACTGGAGATATTTGGATGGCGACGGATAAAACCCCTATACCATCCGTCACTGGACATACCATCTTTCAATTTACATTGTCGGTTAGAAACTATTGCTAATTCTTTGACGCTCAAGAATAAATCAATTTTTCGTTTGGGAAACCCCCGTCTAGAGCAATGAATAATCCATTTCTCTAACAGGTTCTCCTCTTCAGCAGACAAAAAGGGGTCTGCCACCACACTGAAACCTTCCTGTGCACTTTAATCTTCGAGTTAACGTCACCCTTGGGATTTTGTACCTGTTATGATAAAAGGGAGTAAAAACATTGGTACTAGGTATTTTAAGTAAGAAAAACATCCATTTCAAAAACACAAACATTTTCGCTATAGATTTTACAGAAGCCCCTTTAAGAATTTCTTCTTTTGCCTGTGTGGCATCATCTTCAGAGTACAAATATCGTATTTTAAGCATAGTTACAAATACGTATTTACTGTAAAAAAAGAAGATTCTAAAAAAGCATCTTGAAGAAAAAATAAAATCGTAAAAGCAAGTGACAATTATCCATTTATACACTGATCGTAACTAGTTATGGTCACTGATAAACCTAACATTGTCACCCATGACCAAAACTAGTAAACGTTATCGTATTTTACTTTTAAGATAATACAATTAAACCAGGGAAAATCTACATTTTTTTAGGAGTAAGAACACTTGTTATGCCAAAAAACTTGAAATGGTCAAGAGTGACCATAACTAAAATCATAGATATTTATAGACCGGTTGTGGTCAGTTGAAAATTTTAATTGATTAAAGTGGCCAAATGAAAAACAAAGGGATCTGATGAAAAACAGAAATCAAAATGAACAGATAAATACCTTTAAAACCTGAAATTGGCGAAGAATTTCAAAGCAATTCCTTAATAATGTTCACTTGTAAAATCACACCTACTACAAACAGGAGCTATTGTCCAACACTAATTCGGGAAAACATTTACGAAGCCAAACGGAAATGGATGAGAGGAGAAGGATTCATTAGCAAGTGAGTCATAAGCCCTTCCATAAAACGTCACTTAAAAGGATCTAACAAAGAAAACAAGCAAAGGCTTATTTTTGTTAAAAACGTAAAAACCTGCCCATAACTGGTGAGGTGACCATAACTAGTGATTTACCCTATATTGGGATTGTTTTTGATAAAATCCACTTTATCCCGATTATAATAAACGTAAAATAGCCGCGGGTTTACTAGTATTAGATCTCGGAAATTCAGCAAGAATTCAATATGATTCCGGTAAAACCAGCCTAATTGTTTTTCATAAAAACTGTACACAACCTCACATTAAATTATTATTTTACAGAAGAATCTAAAGCCATCTAAAAATCAATAAAGTTATGAATTTCCTTCCTTGAATTTTATGAATTTTGTAAGTGAAGGCACAAGTGAAGTGCTCAGCAATAGCTGCTGAGCAGTCGCTACTTTGTAGAACCGAGACGTACATTATCTTCTGCAAAGATTAAAAACCTCATGCAGAACCTTCATATTCATATGAGTTCCGAGCCCTGTTTGTATAGGTGGAAAGGAGATGGCAGATGGAGCATCTGCAAAGTTACACTTGTTAGGAAATGCTGGAAGTTAATAGCTCACAGAATGTATTAGGTACATGTTTATTTAAAAATAATAAAGTGAACTAAAGCTATTTTTAAAATGCTTTTTAAGTCTAATAAGGAGCGAAATTGTATTTTTGGTACACAACGAAGATAAATCACGAAAATATTAAGTAAATAATTAATAGAATTATATCTGAATCAGAGAAGACAAAGAAAGATCGAAGCCAAATTCTTATTAAACTTCTCTTTAACAATTAATAAGAAATCGCAAGATGGAATAAAATTTTCATAAACAAAAATTAATTAAATTTTTACTTTGTATCCTGAAGAGCAACGGTAACAGTTCCAGAGCGAAAAAAAAAGAAATATGATGAAGCAATATCTCGAGATATTACTTTGATTAACGGGTTAATAAAGCCAAACTACTCTATTTCAAGAATATCATCCGCAACACCCTGTCATCTAAAAAAACTCAGAAGACATTGTGCTGGATCATACTTGTTTTAATAGTGCTTTCAGAACTATATATTTTTTAAACGAAAACTTCATCAACATCTCAGATGTTAATATTTCTTGGAATCCAGAACTATACATAATCATTCAGTGATTATTGTAAAATGGATATAAATACCGAACACATAATTGTTAAATCGGAATATTATCGGTATGTCGAAGGTTGGGAAACTTTATAGTAATTATGGGTTATTTCTAGGTAATAGGTCAATATGCTCAATAGATAACAGGTCCCAGAGGTCTTTTTAGTTTAGTGTATGGAATTAAATAAAGATAGATTGAGGAATTTATTTCTACCTAATTATAAAACTATTTTTTCCAATGTCATTTATTTCAAGTGAGGCGTACTACTAGACTATCTTTAGGTAAAAGATTTTCTCAAAAATGTGGTTAAATCACCTTGAAAATGGTCATACAAAAAAATGAGGCTCCTCCTACTCCAGTCCAACCTTCTGTAATCTAGTCTGTAATCTCGAAATGACCCTTAAACTCACAACATGAGCTGTGAGAGACAGGAAATCGAATATAAAACACATACAATCCTTCCAATCTGAAGAACTGCTGACAATTGTAAATATAACATATTTTGCCCAAGTCCTCATACCTCTTTATGAGAACAGGTGGGAACCGTGGTGTTCCCCAGGGATCTTCACTTTCGCCCACACTCTTTTTCGTTTACATTAATGACCTTCCCCATTCCATCCATCACTGCCGGTATCACCTTTACGCAGATGATCTCCAAATCTATTTATCCTTTCCCAATTCTGACCTACTACAAGCTACTAGAAAAATCCAGGAAGACTTGGATCGAATCTATAACTGGGCAGTGACGAACAAGTTGAATTTAAATACTGAAAAGACCAAAGCGCTTGTAATAGGTTCGAGTTACCTCCTGAAAACCATACCTCCTATTCCCACCATTTTCCTGAGCAGTGATCCTATCAAATTCAACCCCTCAGTCAAAAATCTCAGAGTCATTTTCGACCAAACCCTATCCTGGAAAAACCACGTATCCGAAATTTCCCGTCGCACCATCCCAATCCTAAAACGTCTCAATTATGTTCGTCATCTTCTTCCTTTCGAAACCCGCAAATTACTAGTTACTTCCATTATCTTCCCCCACTTCGACTACTGCTGTGCTGTGTATGGGGGTGTTTCTGGTGATCTCGAGGCCAGACTCAAAAGACTGTTTAACTGCTGCATTCGTTTTATCTTCGGGATCCCCAGGAACGCCCATGTTTCACAATTTTTCGCGGATTTAAAGTGGCTCTTTCCTTCCTACCGTCGCCAGTATTTTCTGGCATCCTTTCTCTACCAAACAGTGAAATCCCAACGTCCATTTTACATTTCTCAACTCCTTTAGCTCAAATCCTCCGTTCTTATCCGCCAAACCCGTTCCCGCCCATCAGATTTGTACAGTCCTGCTCATTGCTCTGCTGCTTTCGACAGATCATTCCTAATCCGATCCTCGTCCTTATGGAACTCCATCCCTTACACCATTCGCCATTCAAACACCCTTTCCTCTTTCAAATATCACTTATTTAACTACCTACTGTCCATCCAGATCCATGAAAACTGTCATTAGCTACTCAATAGTTATATAAAACATAAAAACTTATGTACACGAAATTTTATTGTTTTTACACAATTGATTCACAAAATGAATCAAAATATTTCTGTTTCCTTTTGTCAATATTTTTAAGCTTAATTTTTTTTTTTTTTATAATTATATATTACCATTTTATTATATTTAATAATATTTCATAACCATCTTGAGGCTCTGTAGGCCCCCTGATTGTACATTATTTTTTATTCTTAAGGGACTTAAGGTCCCAGAATAAATAAAGAACTTTTTTCTTTTCTTTCTTTAGTTTTAATAATTCCAACTATACCATTCCAAACATCTTATTTCTCTGGCTCATTATTTAGTTCCGCAAATCCTTTTACCTCATATCGCAGATTAAAACGGAAGTAACCTTGCAATGACCAACTTCTATACATAAGTCCTGAGGGACAGTGTTAGAATACTCTCCTTAGCCACCACTGGAATTTGAAGTCAGCGATACAATTGAAGAAACAGTACTGAGATATAATGTAAGAACCCTACCTCTCTTTAATAAAAGTATTAACTTTGAGTCAACCTTTCGTATTCTGCTAAGCTTTTTCAGAGAATTAACTTTTTGAGTGGTTCTAACTTTTAGAATCAACGGATAATTATAATCCTGTCTCTAAGATGACAATTTCAGAGACCTTTATTACTATGGAAATAATTGTCTTACTGTTTAAATGCTAAATAATTGTCTCGAAACCATTCGAGGAAATTGAGTGTAGGTGGATTCGTTAACAAGGGCATGGAACGTTAATCGTTAAACAATTAATTAACAGGTCTATTGCAACTGTTGACTTTCCTTAATTATTATCTATGTAAAATTGACTTTCATTTTACACAAGGATATTTTAATTGATTGAATTTAATCAAGTATCGAAATACTACTATAAATCTATATATGCATCCATTTGTGCATAAGTACAGCTTTATTTCAGATATTATATTTTAAACATCATTAGATAATTCTCATCAAAGTGAAGTTGTTTTCAATTACTTTCAGCATTCTTACTGCCAGTAATTGGATATGCAATCAGGTGGAGGAGTGGGATCCCAGTGATTTTAAGCTAAAAAAAACTTCACCTCCAACTCTTACTTCCATTCAATCTTCAAATATCATCTTGAACTTTGAGCCATTAATTTAAAAAAAACTATGAGCGGATTGTGTAATATCTAGGCAAAAAGTTTACTCCATGCAGTTCTGATTGTTTCTCCTAGGCCGAACGAGAACGTAGTACAGGGAAATTGCCGAGTTGCGGAATGGCTTGGTCCTCGTTGCCCAAAGCGGAATACGTTGCACTCAAAACTTAATTAAATCAGTCTAGCTTTAAGTAGACATAATAACATTATTTAAAATAACATATTTTGAACATTATTGAATACTAATCTACAAACTAAAGACATTTTATTCAACCGCTTTCATTCATCTATCATTGATTGGCTTCGTTGCCGGTACACTCCTCTGGTTTCGAAATCAGATTGTTATATACTCCTCTAGCTGTATAGCCCTTCACAGTAAAGGTTTGAGTCTACAGTCCGACCATTAGGAACAAACTAAAAATGCGAAAATCATTTAAGTTTTACCAAACACAAACCATTACTGCTTCCCCGAATCAATCCAAACAATCCTAAGGGCGGTATTTTGAAGGATGGCTGTTTTGGAGCTTAGACCTTTTTTATTCTTTTCTTTTTTCTTCAGACATTTTACATGTATTATAAAAATCTAAATAATACCTATAAAGCTAGCTAAAAACAAAGGAATAAAAGGACCAATGAGATTAAAATTGATACAAATCGTAGGAACAAAATCATTCTTATATGAATTATTATTATAGTAGAAATTAAGTATTGTGCTCATAGATAAGGATTTTTGTAGGATCTTTCAAAGGATTTTTCAGATCCATGGACACATGCAGTTAGAGCGTCAAGACCTCATTCCCTCGGAAAGCTCAGAGGGATTTGAGAAATTCGGATCCTCTAGCACTGGGATAATTACTCGTCTAGGTAATTTGATCGGAGGAATTAATGGAACCTCGGACATGGATTAGACCGAAGCTTGACCTCTTGGGCAAGATAAAGATCGAGCGAAAGAAGAGTTTATCTCAATCTTAATTTCTGTAATTAATTTCAGAAATTATTTATCATTGAATTTCCATTTCAACAGTATAATAGATTAAATTAAAACGTCAACAAATTATGAAAAGGATTTATTTGGTTTTTTCGATTCAGCCAATCATGTCCATTGGCGATAACATTTTATTTTTAATTTAGAGAAGAAAAAAAAGGAAAAAAAAAGAGGCGCTGAAATTTATCAAAAGAAACAATATTCCCACATAAATATTGGAAGGGACGTACAATGAAATAAAAATAATCTCACGATTAGGATCGATGAATTAATTGCCACTTCTAAAGGAAATATTTTATTTTAAAACTAGTTTTGAATGTTAAACATTCATCATCAGTTATAAAATATACATAATTTTCAAAACATTAGTACTTCCCTACATAGATTATATATATTATATATATATTAGTTTTTTAAAAATGTGAGACCAGAAATCAAATATATTGGTACTCACCTAAAGAGGCAAAACGGACTTTGCTTGAAAGATATCAAGAATAGAAGGGGTGGTGGAAAGGTAGGTTAAATCCTTGGGTTTTTCCTATGACTAGTTGGTTTTTCCATTGCTATCGGAAAAAAAATAAATGGGACTATTGCAAATATTTATCTGGTCATTTAAACAAAAATCTGGATTGGTTTCGAACGATTTTTTAAATTTCTAATAAGTAATAAATAAATCAAAGATTTAAAGATCGTCCAGAATTTTCTGTCTATTTAGCACCACAGTCATTACATTTTAGTTCATATTCACCGCTTTTTTAAAACGTTTAGGCCGGTTTAAACGCTACGTCTTTTTGTACGTTTTGTCGGGAAGGACAAGTTCTATCCAATATGATGTGGCGTGTAAACAGCAAATAGTACGTCGTGTCGAATCGAAATGAAATCAAAGGCCAGATAAAGAACTGATTGGACAAAACGTAAGGTGTAGACGCATGTTGAGACAAGACGTCCGATCTTGACTAAGTTCATGACCAGCTCCACTCGTATTCGCTTCCTTTGCCCCAAAACAACCTAATAATGCCAGACTTGCGGCAATGCACCCACGATTTTTTCGTGGAATTCATTGAAATGTATATAAGTTTTTTGTGTTTGTGACAAGTAAACAATAAAAATGGAGGAACTTATAAATCATATACTTTATGAGGAATCTATCAAAAAATACAAAGAAATAGACACGATGGCAAATAAATAGACATTTACAAAAAACAAAACAAAAAAAAAACTAGTTGATATCTACGGCAGTGGCCCCGAGATCTTTTGTAAAAATTTATTTATGTTGGAGTTCTGGCACTGGCCAGCTTCTCCACAAATGCTTTGAGTGACTATACATTGCACTCTCACTCAGCCACCACTGATATAGTTTTCTTTAACATCAGTGACGCACCCGAGAGAAGAACTGGGACCTCTCTGTGCCGGGCCTGTCCTTCCATGAGTGGAGGGACAGGATTGGTTGGGAGATAAGATGAATGTGTATTCTAAGTAAAGAATGAATGCAGTTTTAACTTTAAATTTAATTTAGCTTTATTTTTATTTTTACTTTTATTCAATATATTTTTATTTATTTTTTATTATTATTTCGTTTTATTCGTATATAAATATATTTTTTTTATTCATATAATTCACTTGTATGTATGTATATTCTATATTGTATATTGCTTATGTATAGCAGCATATCTCTTTTCTGTTCTATCTTTACATTTTATTTTATTAATTTTTTTTTTAATATTAATTTTTTTAAATTTATTTATTTTAATTTTTTGTTATTGTATTTTTTCGTTTTTTATTTTTATTATTTTTTTTCTTCTCTTATTGTAAATAATGGGTAAATGTAATCATGAAGTCATGTATGTTGCTTATGCCCACATTTGTGGCAGATTGTAATAATTGCTCAATAAATGATTAAAAAAAAAAAAGTTGAGATTGGTTTACAAAAAAGAGTTGAAGAAATTTCAATGCGATAAGACGTACGTTTTGCTGTTTACACGCCACGTCTTATTGGATAGGATTTCTCCCGTTCGACAAAACGTACAATAAGACGTAGCGTGTAAACCGGCCTTTAGGCATCACAAAACAATATTAGATTTGATGTAAATTTCAACAAATTACGAAGCTGATTTATTTTTTATTTATACTCTCCTCTAAGGTAATTATGAAATGATATGATGTATACCTGTACTTCTGTATCATTTTAAATTTCTTACAATTTTTTCTTTAAGAATGAACATTAATAATAATAATACCTTCTTCCTGATAAATTTGTAGTCATTAAAAATGAAGTTGGTAATAAAGCAAGGAACAGGTGGACGTCCTGGATGTAGCATTAAATAGCTTTTAGCTCAAAACCAGAAAGACCTCTTGGAATGGATGGATTAGACAGCTGTTTAAAGAAGGGAGAAGACTCTTAGATAGAAATTGTCTCTATTAATCTATAAAGTGTGGCTGCAATGTCGTTTGAATTAATCAGACCAAAAGGTAATATTGAATTACAGAGGCAATGGGTTATATCCCTACTTATTTTCAAATTTTCAGTAGGAGTACGTCATTGAAAGGCACTAAAACCTAAAAAAAATGGAATCTTAGGTATTAAAATGGTTGTATTGGCAATAATAATTGAATGACTGGCAATTTTAGTTCAAACGGTCGCACCTGCAGAGGACAGATAAGTAAAGAATCATCTTCAAATTAAAAAAAAAAATGAGATATAAAAGTCATAAGAATCACATTGCAGGAATATAGAATATATAGGACATAAATATTATCGATATTACAAGCCTGGAATGAAGTGGTATGATCATAAACAAAACTCACCTGATGAATAAATACTACAGTTTAACATCCGAAAAATGTATAAAATCACCGAATATTTTATAACTCTTTATTATTTCATTCATATTATTTAATTCATTAACAATAATCTAACAATTTATTGAAAACCAATACCAATAGTCCATTTACTCAAGAGTTATCGTGGCGTTTTAGCACGTGGTAATATCGATGACTCAGACAAACATTGTATGTTTGCTTGTTTATTTGGGCTTAACGTCCCTAGGTGTTCTAACTTGGGCAAAAAGGTCGGGTTATTCTACTGGTTACCAACCTATTCTAACTAAAAAGTACCGAGCACGTTGAGACCCTCGTTCTAACTCACTCGGCCATCGATTCCCTCAAGACAAACATTGGAGTTGTTATTGCATAGTACTGTCAGTGCTTTCACAGCTGCGCCAGGTCATCAATAATTACTGCTCATCAATAACTATCCCACTCCGGTGTACTCTTCGCAACATTCCTCAGCAGAGAACTTCAATCAGTGATTCAATGTGAGGGATGAGTGATATTGAAACAAGTATTCGGAATTTACAGACAACTTATCTGAACCATTAATTGCAGCGATTTTTAGAATATTAAACAATTTTTTTTTTTTTAAATATCAATTTATTTATGAAATTGAAAAACTGTACAAAATATATACATCAAGTAAATGTGTTGATAACTATTACAATAATATGTCAAAGCTTCAACAGAACTATTCATCAGTAGCACTTCAATAAAATTCCTCTTCTTTTCAGACACCTCGGAGGATTATCGGGAATTGTGTGGGAAGCAAAATGAAACAATTACAGGACTGAATCGAATGGAACAATATCAATTTGTTAATCAGAAATTGTTAAACATTTTAGGTCGAAAAGTCAAGAATAAAATAAAATTATAATTCTAGTAATTGTTTGACCGGCAAAATATCGGTCGGTTTTTTGCCGGCCGGCAAAAAGTCGGTGTGTGTGCAACTGGCCTAAGGAGCATTGAGGATTTTCCAAAGGATTTTGGATTGTAAAGATTGGGTATGAGATGATTTGGATGGTTTAGCGGAGGCCCGAAGGTCAACTCTCTACGTCCAAATAGGTCTTATCACTGTCAAACAAAAATAAAAATAAAAAGAAATTAACTCGAAAATTTGTTTCTTTACTAATAGAGAGAGGGCTCCTAAAGTTTGTGAAAATCCTGTAACGAAAGGTCCCACAATACTAATTTATATAACTAAGTATTCGAAAATTAGTTTGGTTAAAAAAATTAGAGCAATTTAAAAAACTAAATTTATACAATTGTTCCTCATTTTGGAAATCATGACAGTGTGTTGCTGTCCAATGAACGTGATGCATCTTATTTAGTAAATTTTAAATTTTATTAAAATTTCTTATTTTAATTTTAATGTTTAATGTATGTTTTTTGGTAAAACTTTATTCTGCCTCTTTTATTTACAAAAATTTTCATATTTATTCACGGCTAAATCATTTATTTATTACAATTCACTTTATATTTGCCATTATTTTATCTGTTTACTGGCTCTTTTAACCCCTTTTATCTAACTTAATTTATTTATTTTATCTTTAACCCTCTTAATTTTATCTTTATTTTATCCTTTACACACACACACACACACACACACAATTACATATATATATATATATATATATATATATATAATAATATGAACATATCACATCGCGATTTGCGATGCCCGGGGTTATGGATCACTGAAGAGGGAAGATTTGCCTGGTTCGGATACGACCCCATGGTGGCCTAGTTGGATAAGGCGCCACGCTATATCGGGTTCGAATCCCGACTGGGTCAAATCTAAAAATTATTTTCTTTTTATATATATATATTATTTTATATATATATATATATATATATATATATATTTATACTAACTATATTTATCTTTTTATTTTCTTTATCGTTATATAATTCACATACATCTTTCTAGATTATTTTCTAATTATATTTCATTGATCAAAAATTGGTTTTGTTAATATCAACGTTGCTTATTTTTGGCTTATCCCACTCAACAAACTACTTTGTATATCAAGAAATATCTTTAATTCCATTCCACAACATATAGCTAGAACTGGCCAGTGGGCTGTAGCCAGGAGGCTGGAAAGATAAATACGGCCAAGAAGCCGACCTGCCATTGTGCTTAATCTCCTATCACTCGTCCTCGTTCAGTTCCGGAACAGGAAATCAATAGCCGCTACTTAAAGCAGTTCCGTCGCTCGTCAGGTCGAGTTAGCTCATAGCCGACCTTCCTCTCAGAACTTTGGGCTTTTCAACTCAGTTGCTGTTAGTCAATGAGAAGCTATTGTTACAAACAGCTTTATTTCTTGCTGAGAACTGTATAACTAAATATATAAATAAAATATGAAAAGAACGTATAATATAATAGAATAATAAAACCCATCAATCCAGCCTCGCTAATATTATAAATAAAAATAATCATCACGAAGACTCGGAAATAAAAAAAAAAAAAAAAAAAAAAATTAATAGGCCGCATACCCTGCGATTCCTTGTGTAGTGTACAAGTCAGTCCATGAATCTGATTTAATTTTAGTCCCCAAGTCTAGAATGAAATGATGTAGATGTCTTCCCTTTATGTAGTGTTCAAACATGTCTGCCAATGGTATACAACTTGTTTGTGCTGGTCTATACTTGTATGTGTTTAAGGTGTTCATTGGAGGTGAGAGTATATAACAGGATTTTTAAAAAAAATTCATAATGATTTCAAAACAAATCATAAATAATAATATCAACTAGTCATATCGCACATGTTTTTTAAATGTGCCACAACTCAAGCACCTGAATTTAAAAAATGTGCCATTTTCACTGTCTTCTGTGATATACCGAAAGTGTACCTGAATTGTTTATTATTCCTAATTGCAAGTGAGATGTATCAGGTGTGATTTGAAGCTAATTCGATAAATTTTTGACATTTCATAGAAGATTAATTAACTTAAACATCATGGTAAATCAAAATCAAGATTTTTGAGTTGTGCAACTTTAGAAATGCATGTGAGATATAATAATAATAATCATCTCATCATTAATATTAAAAACAATATCTAAAAGGGTAAAAAATGAGGGAAATAACTTATATTGTTTTTCTCTATCCACAATTCATTCAATTCAAGCATACTGCACAGAAATATAATAAACTGCAAAACAATTTTACTCCTTAATGCTAAATAATTAAATAAATGAAAATGTAAACTGGTAATAGAACGACGGATACATGGGCTTTTTATTTTTATTTGTTTTCAATTTTCTTTAGTTTTAGTAGACTAAGACTTCATGTTTAACTTGGTTGAGAATGTCTAGAAGGAACGCAAGCAATGAACGCCCTGAAAAAATAAAAAAATAAAGGCTTTTGAATCTGAATACCGGCGCTTTTCCAGTGTTCCATAAATGTTTATAACATAGATTTAGGATTATTACAGCGTATCTACAACTCAAACAAAGACTACGCAAGTGTGGGTTTAATTATTAACCCATCAAGGAATAGGCTTACACATTGTGACAGGAACTTCTACACATTGCTTGCAACTGCCAAGTCCTTGATATTATAGATAGATTTTTTATTTAGGTTCTATGATAACTAATGATTGGGAGGTTTGACGTGATGAGGAAGGCCAATTGTATATTTCAACGAATACTTAAAAATATCCCTAACAAGCATACTCTAACAAACATATCGAAACCCCAACTCTGCAAATCTATTTTTCTTTTAATAGTGCTGTACGAACCAGATAAATGCACTGCTTTTGATAAACATAATAGTAAAACCACAGCAACAGAGATGAGGTTCTTGAGATGGATAGCAGGGAAGATGAAGCATGGCAGAGTTCGTAATGAAACCAGCAGGGACATAAACCACTGGGATTTCCGTAGTAGGAAGGTAACTAGGGTGGATTGGTGATGTATGGAGGATGATGAAGGAGAAACGCAAAATGGCTTCTAGAGGCTCATCATCGTACGCTACAGTTGGCAGAAATCCAACCATCTACGATGTGCAGGTGGAAGAATCGAAAGGATCAGGAGCGAGGAACTACTGGATCGTTATTGATGGAGAAGGTATTCTAAGGTTGCTTCAATAAACATACGAATATTAAGATAATTCATAAGTACTAACTTGCCCATAAACGCTAATAATGATTAATTTTAAACATATTGATAGCGAAGATTTAAGGAACAAAAGGTAAGTAATATTTGAAGGCGAAAGAGACTCTGGCAACACTGATGAAAAAAAACCTTTAGGACTGCATGGTCCACTCCAGTACACCACACTGGCAACTAACAACTTACAATTTACAACATACTATTATCTTACATTTTTGTATTTATTAATAGACATGCGCACACGCTAACTAGATACGTTAATTTAGTCATGTATGTATGTATATAGTCATGTACAAGCTAATTACAATGAAATAATATTAAAATAGGCATTAAGATTGCTACAACATAGGTATTTGGTTTATTCATTTGATTTGTTGTATTCTCTGTCATAAAATTATATAGGTGTTACCTACAAGTAATTTTATTTATTTGAAATTACATCACACCAACAATTAGTGATTTATAAAAACTACTAAATAACATTAGTTATGATTCGAAGAAACACAATTCGAAGAAACGAAACTGACCAGGTTCTTCCTTGTTGCATTCTAATGTCGAACAACTCTTGGCGGCTACTCGATCAACTTTATCGGCAGGTTAGGGATGGTTGGTATTTCACCATGATCTATCCAATAATACCAACATTGCCTCAATTTGAGAAGTAGTAACGTATCTTATAAATATTAGTAAAATATTTAACATCAATCAAAGGGGCTCACAAATTTTTGAAAATGATAATGTGACAGTTTTTTTTTTTTTTAATTTTTGTTTCATCTCAGCATTGTTCTGAAAATCATAATTAAAAATTCATTACTTACGTAACGAATGTATTTTGAAAGTATACTATTTAAAATCTCATAGTTTTAGGTTCATAAAAAATACAGTTTATTCATCTATATATATAAAAATGAATGTGTGTCTGTCTGTACTCGATAGATTCAAAAACCGTACATCCAATCGCCGTGAAAATTTGGGAAATTAATATGTATATCCCCGGGAAGGTTTTTGAAAAAAATATTTTAAAATCAGAGTTGGGGTTCTAGGTGAATGATGTAAGTATCAAAATAACATTTATTTTTTATAAATACTACTTTAGTGCAGGTGTTTGTAAACAATTAGCAATAAAACATATGTTCTAAATTAATCTATATCAATACTATTATATAAAAGGACAAGGCATTTTTCGTTGGTTATATCGGTACAATGTTATGTAAAGCTAGAAATTGATAATAAAATTGGCTTGATTAAAAAAAATTGTTATAAAAGAAGCTATAAATATATAGTGTGTGGATCCTAAGGATATTTAATAATCGAACGATATGTGGTTAGCGGTATTCTACAACAGAGATTGCAATGGTAAAATTATTAAACCCCTCTGTACCAGTCACTCTGTCATTAACTTTTATAGTTAGATAGAAATTAAAATCCAACCAAATGAAATCAATAAAATTATTTTTCCTGCACTATACATTATTGCCTTATCAAAATCCCGATTATTTTTTTATATTGTGTTTGAAAAATGGGCAACCATTTTAATGTTTCAATGATTTCAAATTCATTTTAAGGTTTCAAGTTTATTTAATAAATTGTACCATTGGTTGTGTGAAAGAGCAGTAATATTACCGACAAATACTATAGCAGAGAATATTAACAACATTATTATTGAAAAAGTAAATTGTAACATAGAGAATATCTCTATTGATAGGGTTGTAAGCACTAATAATGCAGTCCATTATCCGTCCGTTCTTCCTAAAAGTTCTGTGTCAATCTAAATTACCAACTCATAGATTAGATTTAAGGATTGAATATCCAATAATGCTTTTGAGTAAATCATTGCAATAATACCGAGTTATAGCTTTGAGTGAAAATATATAGAAATATTGTGAGAAAATGATTCTCAACTGCATTATAAGATTTTTATTGTTAAAAAATAATACTTCTGTTATTAGATAAACCTATCTAAGTTCGTTACTTATAAGAGCGGGCGAAGCCGTGACTGGGGATGCTAGTTTTTATATAAAAGAGGGAGGCGGGTAGTTCAGTGAGTAGGTAACGGGTGAATTGGTCCTAATGAGACCAGTTATCGAGCCTTGACTAGCTCTCCACTGCACAACAGAAGCCCTGGATAGTAGCAACTCCCTCTAACCTGCTTGTGGTTGAATAATCAGTCAATGTCTGTGAGATAACCGTTACACGCAATTATTAATCTTCAAAAAAGGTAATGCCAACTCTCAGAAACATTAAGTGGTGCAATAATCACTAATAATAAGAAAATTTATCTTTTTTCTAGGCCTGGAAAAAGTAACTAGTAACTGTTAGGAATAGTAGTTTTATCGAAAAATGATTTTGTTTTACGAGTGATAGTGAGGGTGCTGCGGTAGAATAAATGTTACATCTATTTTTATTATGTTCATCGATGTTTCGGAATCAACTGTGCGGAAAATCAGTAACTCTATTAAATTAAAGTTTATTTGATAATACATCGCATTCCATGCATTTAGCTTAATACGCGAATTACTAGCTCAAGCGTAATATATTGTTCATGAAGTTGAAGTTTTAAGGTAATAACATATTCAAAGGAAAACCTATAAAAAATGAAAAAAACATATGTAAGAGTAACACCTTCAATCATCTGTTAATTATTTATCATCTTTGTTTATTACTTTATCTTAAAACCTTAATTAACCTATTTTAATTGTCGTTTTCTGTAACTTACTGTTGAATTTACGTGTAATTTAATTCCTTATTTCTATTGAATAAATCACATTCCAACGATCTTAGAAATGAACTTACAAGATCTCAACACGTAAGAAAATGGCTCAACTATTTGTTCAAATTGTAAAGAGATAAAGACTTTGTGATTCAGTGCATTTTCATTGACAAAAATATTTGGCGCTTATTACCTGAAGATTCCAAGGACTTAAAATTCCACTCCTTTCTATCAGACAAGAAACCTATAATAAATGCTATGAATGCTATCAAAAATATTAATGGTTACAGAACAGTAGCTGTTAAGATGGATGATGATATTCCAAGAGAATATTTTGATGAATCTTCTAATATTTGTTTTCGGGAGTTACCATTAGAGGAATTGGTTTCAAAAACAGTTCCTATAGACCTATAGAGACTCAGTTAGAATTAGAAGAACGAATTTTACAATTGAATGGGTCCGCCGAAAAACGTTCTAAGCGACAAAATTTCCGAAGTGGCGATTTTAAAGGTTTTTCAATGTATAATAAATAGTACGTAATAGTATGAAATAGCAATCCATTATGTTATTATACTTGTAAATATAACACATTACAAGGTGACAAAAAAATCTAACTTACACAACTAACAAGAACTTTAGATTATTATTTTCTTTCGCTGATTACTCAAAATTTTGTTTGTCGCTTAGAACGTTTTTCGGCGGACCCATTCAATTAGAGATGCAATTAAATCTAAATTCAGAACAAAATAAAATTAAACTGAATCAAATTGAAAAACAAAAAAAAATATTTTGGAACGCTTTGATAAAAAACAATCCGATCCTATAGAATGACTACGTAGATTCAAAGAAGAACGTAATTGATTTAAGATAAAATCCGATAATTTAAGAATTCAAGCGTTAAGTTCTTATCTTGTTGATGGTGCGGCTAAAGATTGGTACGTGGTTAATTTAAAGAAGATCGGTATGAACGATTCATGGAGTATGTGGAAGGACTCCTTTCTAAATATTTTTGTAGATAAAGGCTGGTCTCTTGTACAAAAAGGCTTTCGGCTGCAAATATTTAGGCGGACCTTTGTCAACTACGCCCTGACAAAGGAGAAACTATACCTTGACGTATCAACCAAATTGTTTAAGGTTTACCAAATAAAGCTCAGGAGGAACTTGATAGAGAAGAAATTTATACTCTTGATAAATAACCTCGAAATAAAACTCAAAATGTAGTCTATTCGGCTGTCTTATGAATTTATTTTTTCCTTTTTTCATCCATTCTATACTACAAGATTTTTATTGATAAATAAAAAAAACTTTATTATTAGTTAAAATTGTTTAAGTTCTTTACATATGAGAGCGAGCTGAGCCACGAAAGGGAATACTATCTCTAAATAAAATTATTTTAAAACGTACATTTCAAGGTAAATCAAAACATTTAAATTTGATTAAGATTAATGGTATTATCCCTAATTTCTCTTGGTACAAAAAACAAAATTTACAAGAATATCATACAGAAATTTATGTTCGACAGGAGTGATAATATAATTCTGAGGGGAGGATACAATAGGACTTCAGCTATAAATGGGTTTCAAGCTGTACAACTGAAGCACATCAATGGAAATGAATCAATTAATCTTGTTCATTTGTATAGCAGCTTCAGGAGCGCCAGCACCTTCCGGATCCTTGTAGCGTGCTATGTTCTTACTATTAAAGACGGAAGTGGGTTTACCACTACGATCTAAAACTAGATCAACATTATTTACAAACACCATTATATTACTAATCGGTAAATATAGGCTTCAAACCTAAATGACGAGGTCAGGATAACCATGAACAGTATATTATGCTAATTTACGTTTAAATGTGTAAAGGTCTTCTAAAACATGAGTTAAATTGTATATGAAATCCAAACTTATAAAAAGAATCTTCTCCTTTTATAAGCTGATTGTCTCAGAAAATTACCGATATTTGTTTTATCTTTTATTTATTTCTATTTTAACATACATTTAAAGATAAATAGTTAATTTAAGTTATTTTACATCAAATAAGTTTCAATAAAAAAGAAAAAAATATTAAATCAGAAGAGAAATTGCGAGTCAACATAGGGTCCCATGAGTCCAATTAGTAGATGATATTAGTTGATCAATATAAGGATTTCATAGAAAAGAGCTTTATGCCACAAATGAATCCTTTATTTGTAGAGGTTTTTCATTGGATGGTGTATACATACATATATGTACATATATGTGATGCATAAATATATTTTTGAAGAAAAAAAAAACGACACAATCCTTTACAACTAACAATCTGGTTAACACCCAGAGATTGTTAACAATTCTTAGTAGATTTATTTCATAGTATTTAGTTTTATTCATTGTTATTTATCTTTAAAATAAACCTTTGTTTCAGCGTTAGCATATGAAAGGCCAGGGGGAAAACACGATCTGAACCTAGTCGATTTTAAGAAAAATAAAATTTAAAGTTAAACGCCGTGATAAATTTTCAAAAAATGAAAAATTGTAAACTCAAAAAATATTCTCTTTACCCAGATAATCGTTTCTCTGTAGACAAAATTTCAAAACCAAAAATCAATTCTTAATGCTCCAAAACTTATGAGGTATTATTGAACAGCTTTGGGGGGAAAACCATGGTAGTCCAACCAAGCCAGTAAGTGGGAATTAGGATACTTAGTTTCCTTCAGTGGTTATGGGTTAGGGGCCATATCTGAACCCCGCCTACGATCCTATATACATAAAACGTAATATGTATAAAATATTCTATCAGTTTAGTAAAGACTTTTGACGGATAGGGGTAAATAGGGTCGATATACTAGATCCTGGCCAAAACTAGTATCCTCTAGTGGCTTTGGGTAGGACGCTCACGACATCAGTTGTTTTTCCCTCTTACTGTTTTAATTTATTGATTTTATGCGAAATTTTTTCCCCGATAGTGATATGTACGAAAATAAAATACACTTCTTTTACTAGTGTAAAATCAACAAAAAGTGGACTACCGCGGTTTTTCCACCTGATCCTTTATATAATAGATAGAAGGATGAAGGTTGCCGGCACTTGGTAATTAGGAAACGGTCCTCTTTTTGAGCCAGGTGTTAATCAGTGAGGCAGTATAGTCTAAAATGGCCACTAGTTAGGAATCTAGTTAAAATGCTGATCAGTATTCCACTGTTTACCATCAATTGTTAGATTAAAACCAGACCTATTAAGACGAGTCAAATGACCCGTTCTTGGAACAATTCTTTGGAAAGTTCATGGAAAAAACATTCATTACTTTACTTTATAACTTCACTACTTTTATTAAAAATTAAATCAAAAGTTTATTTTCAATATCCACTCCTCTCTTATAATATTACATGAAATTCCGGCAGGTTAAGTCTGAAATGAGTAAATGAGTGCAGACGAGAGGGCCCACAAACTTTTGACCAATTAAGAAGATCTAGAGCGTTTATAAGTTCATATATATATATATATATATATATATATATATATATATATATATATATATATTTTAAATTGTATGAGTCAGTTCAATGATCTTTAATGTAGTAATTTGTTATTGAAATTAATTCTATATACAAAATTTGTTGTCTATTGAAACCGAATTGCCAATACTTGTGGCTATAAAAGTTCTTGTGCATGAACTCCAGCTCTTACAGCTGTTAAGTTCTACTTTCATAATTAATCCTTTATGAATGTTTTTGTTCTAATTATAAATGTCAAGGTTTACTTTGACGTATCCTTTGTTCCCTTCTGACTTGAGCTGGCTTCATAGTGTCATTTAAAATTTTCAAAACGCACTCGCAATGTCAGAAGGAAAAAAAAAAGGAAGAAAAAAGTAATTTAAGTAAAAAAAGTAAAGAATGAGAATCAGTTATTTATTGGTATGCTGCAGAATTTCAGTATGCTTGGATCAGTTTTTGAAAAAAGGTGGCGCTTTGAGTTTCACAGTTTTGAGGGCTAAGTACCCTGTTTTTTCAACAGGATCCAAGCCAATTTCCAGGCGACAACCTCCCAGCACATCGTTTTCGTTTCATCGTTTTAAAGATTATCTGAATTGCAAAGAGTAAAGTTCTGCTACATCTTGCTTATATAGCAGATATTATCGTTTGTTTGGATCAATGGCTCACTTTTTAAAATAATCAGATCGTTGATAAGCGGGAGGAAGTAATACATATTTAGAGCAGTAATGTTCGATAGTATAGGAAAATAATAGATTTTACTAAGAAGTGTATTATTCAATAATGTTTAAAATAAGTGATCTGAAATAAAGCTATGCTTGAGTACAAGATGTTTTGCAACTACAAATTATTAGCCCTATTTTTTTTTTATTTGAATTGAGAAATCTTGATTGAGTCTTACGATCATCAGACAGTAGAAATATTCGGGACCAATACTATTCTAAAATATCTAAATAATATCAATAAGATCATTGATACAGAATTTTAATTACATTTGTTCTGCATAGGAAAGTCTCCGGGCCTTCTTTTTTTCAGACACCTCGGAAGGTTATCAGGAATTGAGTGAGAAGCAAGTTGAGAGACTAATAAGTAGACTACTTAGAAAGTTGGGAAACCAGTTAGCAAGTTAGTATTCGAGAGGATATGTAATTTTTCATGTAATGATAGGTATTTAGTTTAGGCCCAATCTGTAACGTATGGAACATCTAGTGGATGAGCATCAATTAACTAAAATCCATTTCGCCAAACGTTAATATTTTTAAACACATAATTAATAGTTTCGGCTGCATAAAATTAGCTAAAGAAAAGTTTAGAAAGTAAATAACATAAACTTTTTAAAATTATAGTTACATCGTCGTTTCAACTAAACATCTAATTAAAATTAACGCAACACTTTGTTATTTTAACAAAACAATTATTTTTTTATATTCATTACTTATACTAGGCTTTACTCTTACGTAGACCTGGAAAATAATAATTCATAAATTAACAAAAAACGTCATCTTTTATTTTATTAATGTAATTTAATCAAAATTACGGTACAATTTTAAAATCAGTTGGTAAAAGTATTTTCAGTATTTAGTGTTGCCTCCTCTAGCCTTGATTAGTGCTTCCAGACGCTTCCTTATACTTTTGATGAGATATTGTCTTGAAGAATATTCTCCCACTCTTCCAATACAGCTTCCTACAAGTGTGTCATGTTGGTAGGAGCTGGTATACGTCTACGAATGTTTATCTTCAGCTGATCCTAAACATGCTCAATAGGGTTAAGGTCAGAACTTTTACTTTGGATACTTCTGTATAAAAAAACAACAAAAAAAAAATAACTTTCAAGTAATTTACTTAGAAAGGGGCTTATAGTTAAAGATTGTGGTGGGGCGTTAATTTTGATCAAGAGTGTACAATGCATTGAATTTAAAAAATGCATTTTTACAATTGATTCGTCGATCAGCAGTTTTTTTAAGGATGAGTGAGTCCAAATATGGAATGGTGCCGAATAATAATACGATTATAATAATTACCAAGTGATATACTTCGGATTGTATACTTTATAATGGATACGATATATAACACCTTAAAGTGTAACAACCTTATGTTGGATTCTCTGAAATAATGTTATGTAGTTTAAACCCGCAAGATTGAACAACGTTGTTGGTAAGGTATCAACAGCGCCGTGCTCTACCTTTTGGTCCCATTTTCAAGGTGATCAAATATCCAGTTGCTCTCTTATCCGTGCAGCAGAATTTAAAAATCGTCCAAGAACATTAAATTAAATGAAATGATTTTATATTTTCACAAAATGTATGCAAAGTTATATATTTGGTTTTTAGTAAAGTATTCTGAAGCAGCGGGTGTTGGGTATATCTAAAATATTTTCCATGATCAATTCATCATACATTTGTTTATAACTATATTGCCCCATGGTTCTGTAGTTATGAGGTCCATAATACTATACGAATTTCTTGAAATTGTAGAATCCTTTAATATTTTCTTAATACACTGAGTACCAAGATAATGCCTGATATATTCCATCCATATACTCTCTCTCTCTCTCTCTCTCTCTCTCTCTCTCTCTCTCTCTCTCTCTCTCTCTCTCTCTCTCTCTCTCTCTCTCTCTCTCTCTCTCTCTCTCTCTCTCTCTCTCTCTCTCTCTCTCTCTTTTTCTCTCTCTCTCTCTGCCTCTGTCTCTTAAACTACTGAACCCATCGGAATCAAAATTTAACTACCTCATCTTCATAGTTCTAGGAAGGTTTACAATATGTTTACTATGATAATAATAATTTAAATGTAATTGAAAAAATATTTCTGCCGAATAAAAATTATTTCCGATAGTAGATAATCAATTACTGCATGAGTCAATATACAAATAAAAAAAAACTGCAATTATTAGTTGAAATTATGTCACTTCTATACTTTTAAGAGCTGGCAAAGCTGCGACGTGGGATGTTAGTATATATATATATATATATATATATATAGATAAGATTATATATATATATATATATATATATATATATATATATATATATATATAAATATATATATAAAAACTCTAATCTTAATCTATCTAACAATTGTAAACCTTCCTATGAAGATGAGGTAGTTATACATAAATCATAAATATATACCCACATACTTTCCTATAGTGTTACTTTTTTCTAAGATTAGAACATTTTGTCGATTAGTGATGGGTCGTTCTGGGTGGAACGGAACTTGGAACTGGTTCCAGCTTTGAACCGGTTTGGAACGAAACGAATCGCCCAAGTTTTTCGTTCCACCTGGAACGAAAACCAACGCTAAAAGATCTCGTTTCGTTCCAAACCTGTTCAAAGGTGGAACCAGTCCCAAGTTCCGTACCCCTGGTGTATTAGAGTTTATATTGCATCTCTGGTTTCGTTCCACCCAAGGTCATGCAGACTGCTTTGTTGCGTTGATCCTGCTTCTCTTGATTCCCTTCCTCCTATCCGTCACCCAACCACCCCACGTCTGGCCATCTTCAAAATAAACCGCTTACTTTGAAATTTTCTATTCTACCGACTGAGCTCAGCTTCTTTCGGAGTCAGAGAAATGAACACACAAGTTTTTACTGCATATGTAACTAAACAATTGTTTCGCTATTTGTTAAAAAACTGTGCACAAGAGTTGATTACTCCTTTTTTCTCGGAACCAATGTAATTGAAAAATTCTCGCTCAATTGTGCACTATACTTAAACTAAAAAAAAAGTTTTTATTTTACATTAAAAAAAAAAAAAAGTTGTTGATTGAATAAAACTATTTCAAAAGTTTACATTGTTTTAATAAGTATAATTAGCCATTTAAATATTCTTAATTTTATAGTACCTATACAATTTTTAATTATAAAATAAAAGGAGGTTAGCAGCACGAAGTCACAACAAGGGATGGAACAAAACTGCAAAGTAAGTAGGTAATAGGTAAGCTAAACTGACGTGGAACGAAACGAAAACTGGAACTGGTTCCATTAGTGGAACGGAACGTAAAATCTCATTCCACTTTTAAGTCGGAACGACCCTTCACTATTGTCGATGATCTTTCAAGTAAACAACTTAGTAGGCCACCAAATACTTCTAGTTCCACCAAATACTACCAGTTCCATTAGCATTCAGCACTTGAGGGTCAGATAGCCCTTACTTGTATACTTGCAAATATCTAAAGTGGCGTCCATAATTGCTTGCCTTAATTGGAGCCACTTACGGCTCCTTTACCTGACCTCCTTATTTGCATATCCTGAGTAACCTCCAGGTCTAGGTCTAGCACGTGGATTTAGACCCAACCTATTTTTAGAAGGTAACGGGGTCTCTTGCGACCCTGTTTTAAGCTGGGGAATTCCCAGACTCTTCTATTAATATTTATAATAATATGATTTTTATTTTGGCTGGGGATGTCTCCTAGTGATATCACAAAATAGCGAATATAACTTATATCTGAAAGAAAAAATGTAATTTGTCGTTTGAGAACCAGAGGTATAAGAACCTTTAATAATTAACACTTATGCTTATTGAAGTTATATCTTTGTTTTTATGTTTATATCTGCAGCAAATCTATATATTTCTAAAAAAGAAGAGTTTAGTTTAGAATAACATTAAATAGTAATTTTTTTAAGTTTATGTACAAAATTAAACTCAACAACGACAAATAACTGTACATTATTTTCATACTTCGACATGATACCTTCCCCCAGATTAAATAAAAAAATTTCCAATCAAACAGACTAATGCTGTTCAATATTAAGGACTAATTTTCGACGGATAGACGCCATGAGATCCACATGTGAAAATGAAACACCTAAGCCTTAACAAAAGACTGAGACTTTTATGTTATTATTCAAAGACTAAATATTTTAAAACCACGATGGACGTTCGCCTTACAAATTTACGGAATAGAAAAAAGCTAAAAAAAAGAACACATCCCAAAAGTACAGACTTTACAATAAAAACATTGACAATTACCCTGGCGCGTTAATATCATAACGGTACACAGAGGGTCCAGAATAGAATTTCACCGACACCAACCGCCTGATGTTTGGATGGTTATTATATTATACGAAAAAGAAGGCCAAATTTTGGTACAAGGACAACTTGATTTTTATTTAATTACAAATATAAAATAAACAATTAACAAGAACATAAGAGTAGTATACAACAACGACAATTTGTCCAAAATAACCGCATAAACATTTATCACTCAGCTTTCTAGGGTTAACCATGCAATTATAATCAGTACAATTACTTTCCTTTTCACTTCCCTGCATCCTTCAGATATATCAACAGGCCAATTGTACATTGGCAGGTTTTCGCTGAATCCAAATTTGTCTATAACACTTTCCTTTTTTTATTAACTATTCAATTTAAACATTCCAAATCTCAATTTAGACAGAGCTCTGAAACTATATCATATGATGCGTAACCTTCCTCGCTGGTTTTTATCGACTTCTTCCAATATTTTTTTTTAAACCGGCGCACAGTGGTCCAGAGTAGCTAATTTGGCGAAAAAACTCTATTTCTCCCAACATGTATTTCTTATGTTTTCAGTTGTTGCTAACCGTCATGTAAATTTCAACCCTGAATCGATTGAATCTGGTTGGGAGCCGATCGGACTTAAAGTTGTTGAGATATTTTCAAAAATATTCGAAAATCGTTTTATGGCATAGGTTGTTGGTAACCCATTTTATTCAATCTATCGTTTACAAATGGAATATAATGGTTATTTTGTAAATTGAAAGTGTCGAGTTATAAGTTTCCAGGATGTTGAAGTGAAAATAATCTAGAATATAAGCAGTTTATTTGATTAAAATACAAAAAAAAAATGATCTTAAAACATATCAAATAAACAACATTAAGTATTGTAATTTTTTTAAAATTTATTCATAAAATTCGTTCTACAATAATAACCTTTTGATACTATCACTAAACTCAAGAAGTAATTTTGTCTTAGGTTCCGTTCGAAAAATATTTACAGTAGAAACTAACGGCATATGGTAAACATCTTCGTTGGTAGCAACTCTGAAGCATTTTCAAGAATGTTCTAAACGACATCGCCTATAATCTTTATTGAGCTCCTCCTGAGCCTCCCCTCCGTCAGCATTCCAATAGGCAAAACCGCTGAAGCAATAATGATTTTTCCGTGGCACAGAATTTTATGAACTGTATTAGGCATGTAATACCAATTATACAACTTGACATAAAGTTGGGCAGTATCATCTTAGTATTCTCCAAATTTGTCAGGATCTATTGCAGCACCACTGTTAATTACATCCAATATGACGCCAAACCGATTAATTAAATCTTTATTTACGCCAGTGATTTCTGCTGTAATCTGGATTGCGGAAGAATCTTCGTGACGTATTCCCGTCATTTGTCGTCCCCATGGCTTGTTTAACTACGTCCACATTCAAACCCTGCAATCTCTTAAATTTATCCTTTATTTTACTTTTTACTGCTTCTTTTTCTTGTTGTGTGTTTTTGTTTCAAATGAACGGTTATACGAGATGAATATACATTCCATGAACTTGATCCGTGTATGCAATGGTGAAAGTCCAAGTTTAATTGCTTCTTCAGAAGTAGATTTGCTCCGTATAATTTCAAGATTGTTCATTTCAGATGGTTTTAGGGTGGTTTCATTCACAGCATATAGGGCATACCGACATTGATGACGTCTCTGTAACTGCCTGTGCTACCATTCCATCAATCATACTTAACACCATTTTATGATTTACATGAAGAGCTCAGTTGTTCAAAATAATATTTGATACAGTCAGTACTAAAATTTCATCAATCACTCTTTGAATTTCTTTTCTAATGGTATTAGGTGTTTATTTGACAAATTGGAATTTCAGGGGTCTGCAAAATCTTATAGATCCAGGTCGTGGATTCTTCAAGTGAATCAAAGTAGGGTTATTAGTTTTTGTCATAAGAAGATTAGTTTTTATCGATGTTAAAAAAATATTTGAATCAGTTACTTCCTGGTCAACAAATCTTTGCTTGTATTCACTATGCCCCGAGGATCACATTCACACAGCCCCATTTCGATGTTAGTGTAAGTTCATCACTAATGGTTTCTAATTCATTTTCAGTTTTTTATTGCTAAATTCGGGGAAACCTTCATTTGGTCGTCCTATCTATCGCCTTGGCCGCTGCCAAAATTAATTCTTCTGAAAATGTTTCTCGTTGATGCTTAATTATCATTTGTTTGGCTCTATCACCACAATGCTCGAAGGGTATTTCGGGACGACCACCAACAGAAGTTTCTTGTAGTGCGCCTGAAGCACCAGCATCCAACGACTATATATTATTTATAAAGTATTCGTTTTTTAACCACTCCTCGTTCTTTTTAAAAAACGTCCTTCTGGACCGCCCTGACCCTTCCCATCTACTGAAATGCGGTAAAAATGTTTGGTTTAAATATCTATAAATTTCTTCCAAGTGATCTGACGACAAATAATTGTTTAGGGTTGCCACTTCCCGGATACACACGTCAATGTCACGATCGTTGCGTAAAATTAAATCCACTAGAACGGTAACTCAATTTAAAGTTTTCCATTTTTTATCATTTAACCTTAAGTAAGATGAAAGGTAATAAAACTAATTTTGAATCAGTGCTGCCAATGCCCCAATCAAAAATTACCCGTCACCTAGCATAAAAACAAAAACGGTTTTTACCGAGGAATTCCCGCCAACGCTTAAAGTTACACCCACTTTCGGGATATTAGCTTTTATAACCATCTCAATTTCATAAGCTTTTTTATTAGTCAACCTAACAGCTTTAATTTCAATATTTTGAATATTTCCACACATTCAATAGAGTATCGAGGAAAGAACAGCAGCGCTGGTGGAAGTGCCAAACGTTCACGTGGACGTCTGAGGAACTGCATGGCTTTTATATCCTTGCTTGTCGTCGAGGTCAGACTGATGATGTCTAGAGTAAGAGATATTAAAGTTTTGTTCGTAAACATGGCAATATAACACGTAGGTTAACGGACCACGTTTATTCCCAATCTTAATGATTTGTAGATCAGAGCCGCAGAATGCCGCACGTGAAAACGGTTTCATTGTGTACAGTGATGCCTACTGAATTGATTTGTCATTGGCAGAAGACGGCGCACAGTGGCGCAAACAAGTTAAACTTAAATAGAAAATTATAGCATAATCGTTTTAAGTTGGATTTTTAAAATACGAATACTTCCAGGAAAGCAAATGTAGAGAGTATATGAAATATAATATGAATTCATACTAATATGAATTATAACATGAATCTAATATAAATTTGTAAACGGATTTCAAAGGAATTCTATTAATATTAAAAAATCACGAGTCAAATTTCACAGCCATTGTTTCATTGCCAATGTATACTTTCAACGCCCTTGTGTAAACGAATAATCTCGAGATCTCGACTATTTAACTCATCGAAATAATTGTGTTTACTATTCTTGTTCTCAAATATAATACTTAATAGATGTATTTTGGACCTCAAAAAATCGGAGTTTTTTTCGCATTCTGGACCACTGTGCGGCGTTGTTCGCTAGCCGATCTGGTACACCGTTAGTTGCTAGGTCAGCATTTCCCTCACTTCTTTGATTTTATAAAAAATGCAGTTTAGTACCAAATATGTAGTTATAAATGGTAAACAAATGTCATCATAATGTTTCAATAATTGCAGTATGGAGTATAAGGATTAAAAATATATTTTTACAAAGATTTATTATAAAACAACAAAAACCAAACAAAAATATTAAATATTTTACTATTTACATAATAATGTGTTTTTTATCAGCTAGATAATTTTCTTCTATTTCTATACAATTATTACAAGTATATTTAGTATGTTCATTGTGAATTGGAACAATACACTTTTTACAATTTTTTTTTCGTTTTTATTTTTTCGGCACACCTATACCAGATCTATTTTGTATTGCATCGAGCAGCCGTGAACAAGAATCTGGAATAGTAAAAAGTTCAGATTCCTAGTAAATGATTGAAAAATAATATAAATACAATTCACGACGATTTATCAACTAATTACTTACAATTTATCTGCTCAACTGGCATTTATCCAACAATTCAAGCATGTTAGATCCACAACTCACTTTTAACCCAAATAGTCATTAATCAATCGAAAAAAATTAGAAAACTCGCTCAGTAAAATGTAACGAATAAACTGCACGAGAGATAACCTG
The DNA here is from genome assembly GCA_003667255.2 of Euschistus heros. Taxonomy (NCBI): domain Eukaryota; kingdom Metazoa; phylum Arthropoda; class Insecta; order Hemiptera; family Pentatomidae; genus Euschistus; species Euschistus heros. Next base: position 4,271,129 of record RCWM02000022.1, on the reverse strand, counting down.
ATACTGAGGAATGTGGTCATGGCAATTTTTAGTACCAATCTCCCAATATTCTGGCCACAAGTATCCGTTTTACTTAGAAACCGAATATTCTTATTCGCAAATTTCCTAAACTCAGCTATACTGAGGGTTAGCTATGAAAGTTAAATTCTGACGAACTTATTAACTATTTTTTAGAAAGATGAGGGAAATGCTTACCTAGCGACAAACGGCGGGTTGATTTTATAATTATTTTCAATAAAAGAATTTTAATAAAGTAAATAAATGAAATACAAACAATTACAATGAAACAAAAACAATATGAACAAAATAAATGAAATATTAATTATCAGTTTTACTACTGATAAATTCAATGTGTTGGCCACAGCACATACCCATAATTCACAACATCACATCCAGACTTCATACGTAAGAGTACATGACGGAAAAATTAACTATCAAATTGCAGAAAATAACCGAAGAAGGCAATAAATAAAAAAAAAAAATTAGTTGAGGGATCACTCGGTTAAAATTATTCAAATATCTGGTTAGGAGTAAGCACCGCTAATTGCTAACTTTCCCTATGCCTGAAATGCCAGTTATCTTTAATATCATTATCACATCTGCTTGTTATCATGGGGTAAGTGGAAAGTATGGAATTAAGTAATTAAAAAGAGAAAAAAAAAGTTTTTGTGACTAGTAGGAATTATTCAATTATTGGGTTCAAGCTACAAATTATTTAGAGTAATGAATTACAGGGGAGTTCAGGAATAGTTTATTCAAATTATTTCATTATAGGATTGGATATTGGACTTGGTTGTAGCTGCTTTGTTATCAGACAAGAGTGCGTGAAATTGGTGTGGCTTATCCTAACTTATTTCCCACGAATGGTTCTACTCGACGTGACCCTTGGCTTAACTGCTCCTTAATGGCTTTTGGTATACTTGGTGGTTTCTCGTTACAGATCGAGTATTTCGTCGTATCATACCGTTGGTTAAACAATAAATAAAAATCGATTGCTGTCACGTTTGGTGTTATTTTTTATTTCAAAACATATTAATTGAACTCTGTTACATTTAGATTGAAGAACGAATAGTATAAGTCTTACCATTTGTGAATTTTGTGTTTTACATTTAAGAAAAAAAGCAAAGATGGCCGTATCGACCTTCTAGTATAGGGTCATTCCATGTGAAATCAACCAATAGTTTGGACCTTGACCTCTCTGATTTCTATGATTTTTTGTATAGCAGCTGTACTTACTAAGACAAGTAAAAATAAAAAATATTACATTTTTATGACTTTTGGTCTTTGAGTTATAAACTTTTGAAAATTCAAAAAATCACTGTTTTCGGTCCTCATTTAGTATATTCAAAATTACGCCATTAAAACTATTGCCATAAATTATTGCTCCCAGAGAGCTCACATTTGTGGCATTCTTTTCTATTTGAAATGCCCTTTAATATGATATATCAATTGATATATTTTGGGTTCATTTTTTCGAAACATCCAAAAACGGTTTTCGTAATTCCCAAAATACTTACCCTTCGATTTTTTCTTAAAAAAATATATGTGATTAATACTGTTACAGATTACATGTGGACAAAATTTTAGTATGGATCGAAAATGGGTTCTTGATAAAAAAAAAAAAAAAAATTGTCTTTTAGATTAAATTTAAATTAAATCCAAGGTTCTTCTTTGGAAAATTGTTCAGGGTGGTTAACATTAAGTAAACATACTATAAGTCCTGGAGTTTTCGGATCTGGGAACAAGAAGGGAGGGGGCGCGGAAGGTCTCTTTTTTTGGTTTTGGGCTCAGATCTCGAAAACGGTGCATCATACGCAAGACATGACTATTTACAAAATTAACGTTAACTAAATTTTCTAAAATCTTTAATATTTACACATTTTCTATATTCCGTACCTTTCCCGAGATATACGTTTGGCAAATGTGAACATTTTCGAAAAAAAAAAAAAATGTTCACCTCACGTTTTCTGTTAAACATGTAAAAACATCTATATCATCTAAAACCTCCATCCTACGACAAAAGTCTTTATAAATAAAATTGTACAAATTAAATATGTCCTTCAAAATACACACATACATATATATATGCTAATTTATCTTCAACTTGTCAAAAGTTACATAAATTTTAACTTTTATAGGTAAAACAAACATGCTATAAGTCCTTTACATTTGCCAAGCGTATATCTCGGAAACGGTACTAAATATAAAAAATGAGTATATAATAAAGGTTGTAGAGAATTTAGTTAACATTAATTTAGTAAACAGTCATGTTTTGCATACGATGCACCGTTTTCGAGATATGAGCCCAAAACCAAAAAAAGAGACCTTCCGCGCCCCTCCCCTTCCTGTCCCCAGGACCGAAAACTCCAGGACATATAGAATGTTTACTTTCTATTTTACATTTTTACTAGTCTTGGTAAGTACAGCTATAGAACTTTTATTAAAGTGCTACCAATGGATAGTTGCTTCACAAGCAATTGTCAAGTTATTACGTACGCTATTATCACATTTCATACTTTGTTTAGTTTGAGGTTCTTTCACGTTATCTATTGTATTATATATTAAAAGGTTATTTTTTTCCCCTATTCTTTTTATTTATTATTTATTGTACATATAGTGTGAATGGATCTATAAAACCATCCATATTACTTATTTAACTCTTTGAGGCAGATTGCAATACTTTATCAAACAAAAAGATTTAAATAATAAAAACATAAATTATCATATTTACTGGAGGTATGTTCAAATGGAAATATATGGAATATAAAAAGTGTACCCCTTTCCTTAAAGAGAAATTCCGCGAGACATTTGGATAGAAACAGAAATTTCTCACTAAACAAAACAAAAAAAAAAACCATGCTAGACATTCGAATATTATAAATAATATTAATAAATGGGAAAGAAAAAACAAAATAAGTAAGAGAGAAAAAAAGAAAAGGAAATTTATATCTTAGAATTGTACCCAAATAATAAATACCATGAATTGTTATATAGTGTTGTAATGTTTAATAAGACAGATTGGTATGGATGCAATCCAATAACGTTGGGCAGCAATATTATTTTTGTATTGATAAAGCATATCTCTCTCTCAGTTTTAAATTTCAATAAATTAACAAATTAAAAAAAAACAAAAACAAAACAAACACTTGGGAACAATTATCACTATAGTGATCTAAAAATGTCCATTTTTAGTTACTAAGGAAAATAGACTAATAGGCAAATAATTCGACCCAATGTTTTTTTTTTTTATTTCGGTTAAAAGTTTTATTTATTTATTTTGTTTTTAGTGTTTACGTATATTCTTTAAACAGGGCATATAAGACATAGGAGGATAGTAAATTTATTATTTAAAAGCAAGAAGAATTGTTTTTTCGTTTTTGTAATGTTGCTTGCTTTTAATTAATTATTTTTTAAGTATAAATCTAATATGTTCTGATTTAATTATATAGGGACAAAACCCCCAAAAAATAATGAGACTTTTAGTCTCGAGAACTAAAAAATCAATTGCGAGGAATTTTTTAATATTGTCATTAGCAATTTTAACTTTCAAATAAAATAATTATAACTCTTAATCAATTATAATCAAACAAAATTCAATAACTATAATTCGATACTTATAACATAAAACAGGCATTAAAAATAATGTAAACTATTTAAGCGTTAAAATAATGATTAGTGAAGTGGAACAGGGTATGCCGTTCTTGTGGGGACGTCTTGATTGGATAACTTCTTCTTTATCATTGTTCAACTTTGAAACGAGTGATTTTGCAGTTTTGGGGCGAGTAATCACCCACTCATTTCTGTGCTCTATTAATATTAAAAATTTTTACGTTAAAACTTGTATAAATTGCAAGGTTTGGCCTATTTTTTGTCCAAGTTTCATAACTTCCAATAATTACACATATAAAACCGAAGTTATAGTCGGCCATGTTGTCTCCATCTATTTGATCAGCTGTTATCTGACGTCACCACCTCCCACTTCTCTAGTAAAGTACTCGTTACTGCGTCTCGTAACAGTTCCCGCCATATTGTCTATTGTAACGTCAGTTACAATAACGTAATAATTAGTAAAATCAATTTTGCAACTTTTTCTCCTTTCCTTTTCTCTGCCTCATATATTATAATTTCCTTTTATTGCTGTATTTATTTATTCTCTATTTTTCACAATGCCTTCTGAAGACAAAAACATCATTTTGCAAGCACAACTATTGGCAAAGAGGGAAACGATATTTGCTGATATAACTAGTAGATACGATGAAATTAAGGGTTTCCACTCTTTCGGATATTTTTACTGTCCAAGTGCATTACGAGGATTTACCCTCCCTTCAAGTCAAATTTGAGGGGGTGAATGAAAAATTAAGTGACCTTAATGCTCTATTATCCAAACAAAATCATGTGGATACTCAAGCCCCTGCAATTGCTTTCAATAGTCTGTTAACAAAAATTAAATCCAAATATTTACAATTGAAAAAAGAAGAACCTATTGCAACTTCTACAACGGTTGCCACCCCTATTCATTTGACTCAAAGTGCTTTCTCCTTACCACCTATCAATCTACCAACCTTTTCAGGCGACATACAGCAGTGGCCTGAATTTTTTTCGTTGTTCACTGCCCTTGTTCACGACAACCCTTCTCTAACCCCCATACAACGCTTCCATTATTTAAGATCTAGTTTAAGAGAGAGTGCTCTTTCCGCAATTTCTAACTTTCAACTAACAGCCGAAAATTACGACCGTATCAGTTTGAGAGGCCCGAATCGAACTACTATTTTAGGGTTAGAATACGCGGCGAATTCTAGAAGTTTCGCCGCAAGGGACTAAGGAAGTAGCCGCCGGCTCAAGATATTGACTGAGCCGTCGAGTTCTTGTACTTTAAAACATTTTAAGTGCACACACTTGGGTAATTTAATAAAAATATTAAGAATCAATGAGGCAAAAAGCAAAAATATATTTAATGGAATATTGTCCTTATATGATTGACGGAGAGTGAAAGGAGTTATTGCTTCGCTGAATATGTTTACACATTTATTTATTCACCGTAATATATTATTTTTATTAAAACATTTAATTAGGACGAAATAGCGATTTGCTTAAGTATTCGTATTTATTTATAGAAAGTTATTACTAATAGATTGATTATGAAACAGAACAGAGAATAAAATAAAATACATTTGGTTATTTCACATTTATAGGAATAAAATTTACACTGCATAACCTACATGGACCCACGCATACAAACATTTCAATCACAAACATCACGTCATAATTACATGTCTCCATGGTACCAAATTAACAGAACACTGCATACAGACTTTCATCTACCCACTATACTGGACTAAATCAAAACTACAGAATATTTCACGACAAACATTGTGACCTTCCCAACAGACTCGTACAGAACATAGCTACAATAAATATTCCCGACAATGCGAAACAAAAGCTAAAAGGAGCTTATTGAGAGACCTCCTTGAACAGAAAAATAATAATAATAAAAAAATGAAATAATGTCAGGAGGAGATATCAATGCGAACTGGTCTCCTACATGTTTCACATGACTTATTTATTACATACTTTTTGTCAAAACATTCGCTGATTCTCTTCAATCTCATGACAGGTGAGAATCAATAAAAGATGTTTTAAAATAATTTACACAGGTAACAGTTTGTATACAATATTAAAAAAAAAGATATATCACGCTAATAAATAACTATTTATTTATAAAATATTTGCATCTGATGACACAATACGATATAAAAAACTTTTAATAATGAAAATTAATTTTAAATAATAATATGTTAGAGTAAATTATAATGTAAACTGCTTTTTCATCGGAAACCCACCTTATATTTTCAGCACCATTTTCCCAAGTCTGGGCATCCTGTTATAAAGAATTATACCTGACATTTATGATAGTATAGAATATTATATCATATCGACTTCAGAAGTATTTACCTGGACTTCTCGAGAGTAAATGTATTTGCTATTTTATATCGTCTTCTATAAATAATAGCGAGGAAAATAAAGGAAAAACTTTATTAGAAAGAATAAGAATTCTGTTGAACAAAAGTAGATTTTATGTGAGCAAGTGTATCCATACTTGTGGCCTGCAGTGTATAACTAGATTCAAGGACGTTTTAGACGTAATAATAGAAATTTAGGTTACAATAATTGCCATATAAATCAAACACATAAGGTCCTCTACGCCGAGCATATACAGGAAGCACCACAGCATACAGGGCGCTGAATACAGCTTGGGAGCGTTAATTTTCTTCCGTGGTGGAATCACGAAATAAATCTCTTCTAACAGTGGCATGAATAGGTTGGGAACCTAAATAATCCTTTGTCCCTTACCCAGTAAATATTTTGAACCCAATGAAGTATACAACTATTATATTATTTATTTAAAAAAATACTTTTTCAGCTATTTATTGAAATTTATAACTGTATTCAAATAAAATAAAAATACATCTAGTAAATGAGATGATAATGCTAGTAACAACATGTCAATTGCTTGTAAAGCAACTACTAATGGACAGCACTTCAATAAGTTCTGAACTGATATGAGAAGGTCCCGAGGCCATCTTCTTTTCAGACGTCTCGGAGAGTTATCTGGAATTGAGCAAGAAGCGAGTTGAGATAAGAAAGGATTGAAAATCAATTATTTAATTTTACTTCATAGGATAATAAATTATTTTTAATATGGATCCAAATATTTAACAAATAAAATTCCTGCTTTTACTACATCTTGGACCTCATTTGACTCACATTCTAATGTATTGGAGTAATTCCGTTTATGGCCGACATTGTTGAAATATCAGAAACTTCAGCATTCTTGTAGTGGTACCGATTCAAACAGGTCTTAGCAGGTTGAAATTTATTGCATAGTGGACCCACGGAATGACTATCGAACTTCCAGCCCTGGCTAGAATAGTTTGGTAACCTAAAGGAAGCACCTTCCTTCCTGCCCTAGTTGGAGTACATGAAGACTCCTAGTCCCACCTAAAAACAAGTAAAAACTTAAAATATTCGAGTTATGGAGCTTACTATGAAAGGACTGGTATCTGGTGTGGGCTAACACAGGAACATATGGAACTTTAAGGTCTTTATGGATAAGCTTGTTGGTGACAAAGTAAGGAGAATTTAGGATTTTTCGAAGGATTTTGGAAAGTGAGGATTGGATACGAGATGTATTGGATAGATGAGTAGAGCCCCAAAGGTCAACTCCGTACGTCCAAATAGGTGTGATAATAGTCATGTAAATAAGTCTTTTGTAACGAATTGGGAGGTTTGATCGTTTGTCTAGTAAATGTTGCAGTAGTCTGTAACGACGAGGAGTTTCTTGTTGCTTTAGTCTTGTATGTGGATTCCAAGCAAGACGTTTGTCCAAGTGGAGCCCTAGGCAGCGGATCTTTTCAACAGGAAGTAGTGTAATATCATTGAAGGATACCGCAGGACAGGAAGTCGTAGGTTTACGACGTAAGGAATCTTAGATTACAAAGATACATCCCAACTATTCTTGGTGAAATCAGTAATAATCTACAAAATGTAAAGTGAGTAATTGGAAAAATAAACGGAAGAATATAAAGTATAAAGACACTAATGAACCTCTATGTTGTGTGTCCATAAGAAATTCAACCTAATCTGTTATCATATAATTGAGGAAATACTGATTTACTCGTTTTACACAAAACGACATTAATAAATTAAAGTTTAATGAAGGTATACATCGACAAAAATAAATGTACTATAATTACAATAAATTACTCAATTAAAAAAAAATGGAATGATCAATACTATTTAGAGTAAACACAAATTCTGTAAATCTGAACAAGAACTATTGCTAGAGAATTAGCGCTCGTTTGATTAAAGCGATATAATTGAGTGGAGTTAAACAATTATTATATTTACAAAAATATAAGTTGAAGTTGGGAATAACAATCTCGTATCAATTTAAATAGGACAGGACAGCACTCTGTTGGAATAAATATTTAACAAAAATAATTAATTGCTTCTGAATTGACACAAGCAGAGTCCTAACAACATTTAATTAAGCATGATAACATAATTAATTATACAAATACAAAACGGCTTGAACGCTCATTAAATAAATTATATATGGAATAACAAATGCCATACTCTAAAAATGTTTCTTCCCATTTAGTAATGTCATTTAGTAAACTCCAAACAGTAAACTACTTTAGGTATTCTTGCCACGTTTTATTCTACCTTTTAAAACTACAAACCACCAAAATAATTGTCACTATTAATTATTTTTTTGAGATGTAAAACTGTTGATTAAAAAAAGTATCTGAAGAATACTAGAAATTACACATATAATTAAGAATAGTATTTAATAAGTTTCGAATCTTGTTTGGTTAAACGTGGCAAACAAATAAGAGAGAAAATACTAGCAAATTTTTAAAATCATAGAAGCAAGGAAGAACGTCAAACTCAAGTAGTTAATTACCTTAGATAAGTGTATCATGGCGAAAGTATGAACAAAAGAGAAACAATTGAGCAATATTACGGCCGCATAAATAAAAGTTTTGCATAGGATATTAGATAAAACCAATACAGAAACGAGAGAACAAGAGAAAAACTTATAGTTTTCTCAGTTATTGCAATTATTGAAGACTAACAACTTTCATGGTTTCGAAAAGTTTGAGAATGAAGAAAGATACAGTTCCAAGTGAGTATATGGAAGCCAGAAAATTAGAGGCCAGTCCTTGAAAAAGCAAAATAGAACACTTATTTTTTGAGAGAAAGAATATTTATTCGAAGAAACAATCATGACATTCAAACAGCAAATCCGAAGCTATCTAGACATAAGAAGTGGCAAATTTAACTGTTCAATTAAAATATACATATACAGGTTGAGTATCTCTTAGTAAAAAAAAAAAAAAATCGTGTGAAATAGATCAAAAATGTAGCAAAATGCCGCAGACCTTACCTTTTTATTCCAATCCGTTGCAGATATATGATAAATCAAAAACTCTTTTGAGGAAACCACATTTTTTTCCATAAAATCTGTAAGATCTCAATTTTTTAAAAATATTTTTCAAATTTTGACCAAATTTTCGGATTTAGCAATAAATTTTCTATAATAGCTGAGTATCTGTGACCTTGAATTTTACAAACTTGGTATCTAAAGAACGGCTTGATCTTCACCTTATTTGGGGAAGTCACAATGTCTTATACTACTTCAACGCTCACAGATTTTCGAAAAAACTATCCACAAAACGTTAAATCTCACAAAAACTTGAAACTTAATTCAGCTTTCGAATGATATGTTAAACGTTACACGTGGATTGGTAGAAATGCCTTCCCCTGTAAACACAGACTCATCTGCCCATAAAATGCTCCTCAAAAAGTAGTATTCTTCAACACAATCTGCATTCAGAAGCTAACGGCAAAATTGAGGTCTATGTTCATTATCATTGAATTTTAAACAGTACATTGAAGATCTAATAAAATAAATCCTAAATAATAATAATAAACAAATAAACGTAATAACATAAGATCCTTCGATCTGGTGTCGCTTTATTGACAGTTTTCTTTTATTTTCTATTAAACAATAATTTTATTCTATGCTTTTTATTCCGATAAAGAGTTTATTATGTTTAAAATGCACATTTTCATTAAGGGATTGTCATAATGTTTTATTTACACAAGTAACTGATTGGTATACTAAATGAGAACACCATGTTTTTTAGGTTTCAAAAGTAAATTTCTCCATGAAATCGAAACAAAATCATTACGTTTAACATATCATTCGAAAGCTGAATTAATATTCAAGTTTTTGTGAGATTTGACGTTTTGTGGATAGTTTTTTCGAAAAACGGTGAGCGTTGAAGTAATATAAGATATTGTGACTTCCCCGAATAAGGTGAAGATCAAGCTGTTCTTTAGATACCAAGTTTATAAAATTCAAGGTTACAGATACTCAGAACAGCTATTATAGAAAATTTAATGCTAAATCCGAAAATTTGGTCAATATTTGATAAATATCTAAACAAAATGGAGATATTACAGCTTTTATGGAAAAAAACGTGGTTTCCTCAAAAAAGTCTTTGATTTATCATATATCTGCAACGCATTGGAAAAAAGCTGAGGTCTGCGGCATTTTGCTACATTATTGTTTTAGTTTCACCAATTTTTTTTTTTTTTTCAACTCTAAGAGATACTCGCCCTGTATATATTCTCCCGATTTCGGCACCAGTTACAAACGGGTGATTGAGAAATTAATAAAATGGAAAAAGGTTATAATTACAAAACGTAAGAATGCGTACTATAAACTGATTTATTCCTCTTAGTAATCCTCATTATATACAATTTGGTTTGTTTACAATGTTACTTGAGGTATTAACAGTAAAGTTGTCTCACTCCAGACATTAACTTATATACACACTCTTATACATACATTTTAACCTAGATTAGAATAATACTCTACAAACAAATAGCGTATTGTGGTGAAATAAATAACGAATTGGTTCTTTTGAAATTAACATAATTACTATGTTTATTATAAAACCAAACCTGACAGAACGCAGAAAAACAAAAAGAATAAAAGACAAAAATATTTGAGTCAACCTTTCGTCTTCTGCTGTTTCTTCAGAGAAACAAAGTTTGAGTGGTTCTAATTTTTGAATCCAAGGATAATCATAATATTATCTCTAAGTTCACAATTAAGATCTATAAACATTTCAAAAATATTTATTACCATGGAGATAATTGTCTTACTCTTCTAAATATAAATATATAATTATATAATTGTCTTGAAAGCATTGTCAGGGCTGGAGGAAATTGTGTGTGGGTGGGTTCATTTACAAGGGGACGTTAATTATATATAACCTTTATGGACAATTAGGTCCATTGCAACTGTTGACTTATTATGTTGAATCATTAAGTACGTAAGATACATATTCGTTTGACGAAACAATCATGACATTAAAAATGCAAATCTGAAGCTATCTAGATATTAGAAGTGGCCAAAATTTAACTGATTTGATTAATATATTTATATTTCAATTAAAAAAACAGACAAGATAGAAAAGTGAAATTTTTCGACTGAATAATAAATTAGAAAAGAAATGTAGTATTACAATCAGGCTTCGCAAACTATTGGCCGAAAAACATTTAACAGGAGGTGACTCTTGGAAGCATAAATCAGAGCTCCTTAAGATAATTTATCAACGAGATATTTTGTCTTAAATATTAATGGCGCCACAGGTGTGGCACGAAGCCATGATCCGGAAAACAAATCATGCGAATTTCCAGGATAGGAGCCATCTCACATAGCTGAACGTCTGGCAAGAATAATGATAAATTTGGGAACCAAATAAATCATAGAGCTATATCATAGTAAAAAAAATGGTACATACATATTACTGAATTTGTCTTAGAATACAAAAAATAAATAAATGTAACTCAACAAAGAACCACAATTTTTACGAATGGATCCAAGGGTCTTTGGGCTGTTAAATAACTAATATGCATTGAGGATAGTGTATTGCAATAACCATGCTGTTTTTTTATTTAGAAATTAAATATAATGACAACTATACAAACTAGTAACTAGGCAGAGTTATAATAATAACGCTTTAAGTTAAATATAAATGACATTGTCTTCATGGCACATTCATGGGAAGGTCTGTTGCAAGAAGTAATAGAAAGCTGAGCTGGATAGAAAGGGAATGATTCTCAATGCAAGTAAGAGCAATTTAAGGTATACGCGCCTTTAGAAGACGAGAGGTGGTACAACTCATTTCGTACTAACTCATTATTAGAAGAAAATATTCAGCAAATTTTAAAAATTAAATTTAGCTTTACATAAATGTTTTTAGAACGACGTTTCAGGTCAATACCATCTCGTATTTTCGAGCTGCGCTTTCTATTTTTCATTTCTTTATTCTTTATTTATTTCTAATGCATGTAGGGCGAAATAAAGAGAATGTAGAGATCTGATGCCGAGGAATAGTTATATTACTAAGTATAGAGGTAGGTACCTAGTTAATATCATAAATAGGAATAGGAAGAAGCCAGAAAGTGTTTCTTACCGATAATGAAACACGGTTGCAGGGAAAAGGGAGATGGACTACAATGGGAAAATTTAAGGCCATTTATTTACCTAATCTTTTCTACGGATGCGAAATCAGGGTTTCAGTAGACAAGCACTGGAGAGTGGCTGACCGAACTCGGATCAGAAATCATAGAATTTTAGATGTAATAGGAATATACTAGGTGTAGACCTAGACTGACATGAAAGGACCACACCTTCAGGCTGGGACAACAAATAGGATATGGTCTGAATGCCAAGAAAGCGCTGGATGGCGACTGGAATACATGGCTCTGGCTCGGACCGAAGCATCTCCACGCTGAAAATCACAAAGAGGAAGAAGTAATTAGTCAAAAATCAAGCGAGAACTCTGTAAAATCTCTTTCTATGGCTTCCCCATACTAGGAGAACAAAAAATTAATATTTTTACTCGAAAATATAACAAACGAAAAAGCGATTTAATTAAATTGATTTCGACAGATCATTATTTGCATTCAGTTGGTTTTTGCTTAAAACTAAAGCTATAATGAGATAACAGAGAAAAGTTGTATATTTAAATATTTCTAATAATTTCGAATCGTTTTCATGAAAATTCTTGTACGGTAAATGATATTATTTAAATAATCAAATTTCCACAATTAATGTTGATCCTTGATATATATATATATATATATATATATATATATATATATATATATATATATATATATCCTTTATAGCATTAAATCTTTTAACTTGTTTTCTAAATAAAACTAAATGTGAACGAAAATTATAATCTCATTGAATTAATAATAAATTAGTGAATTTACAATAGTTAATGTTTTAGTTAATATTATGAATTCATCTTAAGGCCAAAATTTTCCATTACCAATCGTTTTATCTCATGATTGAATTCAAAACCGCCAGTCATTAGATTATTATTATTATATGGGCACTACGATTCTACAAGGACCCGGGCCTCCTCCACAACAGCCCACCCATCTCTTCGATCTTGCGCTTTCCCTCCCAATTTCTGAACCCCCAACCGCCTCAGATCTTCCGCCACATCATCCATCCATCTAATTCGGGGACTTCCTCTCCTTCTCCTGCCATCTGGTTCCCGTATAGCATCTTCTTTGGCACCTTTTGCTCGGTCATTCTTTCTACATGGCCTAACCACTTAATACGCGTTATTTTTATCATAGCCACGATGTCGGGTTCCCCAAACAGGATTATAATCTCTTTCCTCCTAAAACCTTTCTCGAAAACTCCGCCCCATATTCTCCTCAACACTTTCCCTTCCCAGGTGTTGAGAATCATTTCTGATTTTTTTATTAAGGGCCATGTTTCACATCCTTATATTACCACTGGTCTTACAATGGTCTTGTATTTCACATTTACATCAGTCATTAGATAGAAATTGATTTATTTAATACAATAAATACCAAAGAGGCAGGACGAAAACTAAATAACATTATATAGGTGATTAGCGAATCAAAATTAGGTCATAATGTTGCTTATTGATCACGCACTTTTATTAAGCAGGTACTTAAGCTTTGATAAATAACTGAGATGGGATGTAAACTATGCTGCGGCTAATCTCGGGTCTCAGTGTCAGGTTCTAAGAAAATTAATAGGCGAGATTCAACTCTTTACGGCATTAAACCCTCAGCTTAGCTATTGTCCTCGAGTGAAATAGGCACCAAATTAATCATACAGTTAGTGTCGTTGAGTCAGTAGTTATTAACCACAAAGGTGGGATTTTTAAATAGTTTTTTTTAATTTGCTCTTTCGTCTTTAGAATGATTTTGTTCGTGTTTACACGGATGGCTTAAAAGATAATGTTGGCTGTTCAGCAAATCTACCCACAAAAATCTTCCAATACTGTCTTCCAAACATTCATTCCGTCCTTTCCGTTGATATGTTGGCAAGCTATCTATGCATGAATTTAATTGATACTACGGACAGCAGACAATTTGTTATTTTTATTGGTTCTTACTCTGCCCTTCAGGCGATCCAAAACTATTAACTACCCGAAAACCCTATCGTTATGAGAATAATGAAATCAGCCCTAAATATGAATACAATTATAAAGTTCTTTAGGCGCCTTACCACAGTGGAATGGAAGGAACTGAACTGGCAAACATAAGCGCAAAGGAAGCGAGAACTATGCTCCCTTTACCCAATAATAATGTGCCACTATACGTCTTTAATAAATGTGTATTCAACCTTTGCAGAGAAGCATGGATCAACTTCTTGGTGAAAGTCCCTCACATAAATAACATGAAAAAGTTGTATGAGAACTCTCTTCCACTAAACCGGAAAGAACAGACTATATTAACACGACTTAGGACTGAACACAAGCTGACCCACCGGCACTTTCTAGAAAGTAATCCTCCGCCAAAATGCAGCATCTGCAACTGCCTGCTGATGACGGAGCATCTTATCAATGATTGTACCCTAATTTTACCATCCAGGACTTAATTGCATCTCGAGGGGTGTCGCCATGCTTTGAAACCGAAACAAACTCTTTACCCTGCTCAAAGAAAATAAAAAAATTTGAATAAATTCTTGAGGGACATGCTCCATCTGATGCAAAACTATAATAAATCATAATAATAAAATTGTGTAATTTAATTTTTTTTTTAATAATGCTTGCTTTTCATAATATTTTTTTATAATTCTTATATACCCCACATGCCTAGGTTAAATAATATAGGGACGGAAACACACACAAAAAAAAAAAAAGAAAAGAAATTTATTAAAAGATATTTGGTGACATTTTTCGGATCTCAGTAACATTGAATTTTTGAGCTCAGGGGATTCGATAAAATTAAAAGTATCTGTAAGATAATTACTAATTAAGAGACTTATTTCAACAATTGAGGTATGAATTGGCTTTACAAATTTAAAGGTCATTTGCCGAGCAAAATCAACAATTTGAAAAAATAAAAATAAAATTCAGAGGCACAGCACTGTTTGTTTTTTTTTTGAAGTACTCTTAATGGTGAACATGCTCAGTAGTTGAAAATAAATAATACAAGGTATTATGATGTATTCATTCTGAATATTTCTTATTTCTTATTCTTGTTGATAATTTTTTTTTTAAATTTCATATGATAGGCAACATTTTTTTTATCATATTTCATAAATGATACAAAATACTGTCTTTATATCCCGTTATAGAGAATGACGAAATTGCAATGAAACAGTGGAATGAACTTGAAAACGTGAAACTCAGACATAATTGTTATTATTTATGTTATCGATCAAAGAATATATTATACTCCCAGGTTAAAGAATATGGAAACGTTAATACCTAAAGAGAAATAAAAAAAAACAAATTGTTGTCCAGTCAGTATATAAAACATCATAAAGAACTCTTTACGATGTTTTACAAGTTAGCATATAGAATCTTGCACATAGTATTAGTATGATTATAATTTAAATTGTATTTATCTTTTTACTGTATTATTACTTGTTGATTAATTTTATTTCATTACATACACACACACACACATACACACATATACTATATATATTGTATAGATAGAGATTTTATTTTATTTTCAAATATTTTTTTGATCTACCATCCATATTACTAATACCATGAAGTGAGAAAGATTGTAATATTTGCACAATAAGAGTTTGCATATTACTATAAAAAAAATTGTGAAACCAATCAGAATTTATATATATAACGATATATATATAATTTAATTAAAAACAAAAGAATCAGATTTCAATGAAGTCAAAAATCTTATTCGCACGGACCATTTAAACGAAGAAGAAAAAAAAAAAGAAATTCAAAATTTAATAAAACAATATTCTGATCTATTTTATTTAAAAGGTACTCCACTAACTGCAAATACGCAAATCAAACATAAAATCCTAACTAAAGACGAGATCCCATTCTATACTAAAAATTACCGATATCCTCAAATATTTCAAAACGAAGTGAAAAGACAAATTGACGAAATGCTAGAGCAACAAATCATTCGCCCTTCTTTTTCACCTTACAATAGTCCAATTTGGGTAGTTCCAAAAAAATTAGACCAATCGGGAATACAAAAGTGGAGAATAGTAATTGATTATAGGAAATTAAATGTATTTTCAAATATTTTTTTGATCTACCATCCATATTACTAATACCATGAAGTGAGAAAGATTGTAATATTTGCACAATAAGAGTTTGCATATTACTATAAAAAAAAGCGAAATAAATAAATATATATATATATATATATATATATATATATATATATATATATATATATATATAGAGAGAGAGAGAGAGAGAGATATATAAAAGATACCCTTAGTAAAGTATCCGACCCTTGAAATACTACTCACATGATTTACTATGATAGAAAGTCATGAGAGAGAAGCTTGTAGAAGAAAGACGACCGTGCAGTACATCTACCACTCCAAAGAGAGAAAGAGAGAGAAAAAGAGAAAGATAAGGAAAAGATACCCTTAGTAAAGTATCCGACCCTTGAAATACTACTCACATGATTTACTATGATAGAAAGTCATGAGGCCATGCCGATTTCGCGAAGCTTGTAAAGCAGCCTCCCTGATATGTGACCCTATCAAATGTCTTTTCAAAGTCAAGAAAGACGACCGTGCAGTACATCTACCACTCCAATAAAGATCGCCAAGCATAACCATACGGTGACGATGTAGGCTAGTAGAGTGAGGCAGGCAGAATACAAACTGGTGATCAGGAATAATGTTATTGAAGCAAAAAATGGGGTCATAGGCGTTTCAAAGGAGGCTTTTACTATATTTCGCCCATGTCAGGCAGAAATATAGGATGGTACGAGGGTGGACTTTCTAAACCTTTCTTAAGTGTTAGTATAATTTTGACTATTGATCGATAATGTTCTCGGAAATTGGTTATTCCAGTATTGTCAAATTAACAAAAACAATTTTTCTTTCCTAGGAAGAAGATATCTATGGGATAAGATCGGGTAAGGTGCTTTGTTAGGACTGAGTCGAGGATAACGTATATTCTTCTGATGAATAGAACGCATTAGGAGAGAGAGGCATTGTTACTTCAATACATTCTGCACATGTAGGATTGAAGGTATCGATACAAGGATCAAACATTTTGAAAAGGTATTCACTAAATATCGAAGATTTTTCTTTATCAGATATACTTCAAGTTTGAGCTGAAGTAAGGAAAATAGAATTGAAGGTGTTTCATTTGAATTATAATGATTTTTAGTGACAGAAGGTAACTTGTCATTAAATTTTCATTTTTCGATAAGATTAAGGGAAGAGCAAGCAAGACCTTTGAATCTAGAGACATTCAGTATAGGACGAAAAAAAAAAAAATCAGGTTGAAAACTTGCAGGTTGCGCGACGTTTACTCTATAATAAACTTGAGATAATAACACCAGCGAAATAATAGCCCAGCAAAATCGTAATATGAGATAATGAAGTAATAGACCGTTAGATAATTGGAAAATTAAGACATGTTATCAAACTTCAAGGTTAATCCACACTACTATTTAAAACGACATGCCACTTTTCGTTTGTGATCGCTAACCACGATAATTACTGAACCAATCAGTACCAAATTATTTCTTCGTAGAGCAAGAAAGGTTTAGCAACGGTAAAATTTACTTATTTTCAATTGATTTATTATTTAAAATGCGATACATATGTGGATTCCAGGGAAGTTTGAAAATCGACCGATAAAAGCCGAGCGCCATTCTGCAAGAGAGGTTAAAAGAGTACCGTGTTGTCTATAATAAAATTTACTTGTTTTCCATTAAATTTTCATTGTTATTAAAAAAGAGGAGGTGAAGTTCAAAACTCGACCAATATATCGCTAAATATTCTTTGTACATTAATATTACCAACTCATAAATTAAAATTAAAAATTGGATGTCCAATAATGGTTTTATGTGACGTTCAACCAACTGATCTGTGCAATGCACCAGGTTACAAATTACAGATATACCTGGGAATATCATAGAGGCTGTAATTATCTTTGGAACAGCGACTGGAGAAATAACATCTATTCTTATAATTTTTTAATTTAACAATTCAATCGATTCAAATTTCCACTTAAAGTTTCTTTTGCTCCTAAAAGTAACAAATCGCAAGACCAGAGTTAGAAAAACATTTAGTAGGAGTCACAGAACTAGATACCCCAGCAATCAAATCATTCTCATTGTATTAAGAGACAAAACTTGAAATCTAGTTTATTCGAGTGCATTAGGAATTTATGTCTTCATTTTTTCACGCTTTCTACAATACTATATTTTTATTTATAGATAAATTTAACTTTAGCAATCATTACTACAAATTATCGAAGTTCTTTACTTATTATTAATCGAATATTATTATCGAAGCCGCGATAGGGTATGCTAGTCAATTAATATATTTTTTATAATTCAAAAATGAAATTTCATAAATTTTAATTGTAATAACAAAGGTTAATAGTAGAAAAGAATTTATTATTAAACTGGTGTGGTAAGGCAATAGACTCAGTGCCTAGACAATTTAACAGAACTGTTAAAACCGCTTAGTAAAAGAAACTATTTTTATGACTTTTTTTTTATTATTATATGCTATTCTATATTAACATTGTTATTAAATCAGTTAAATAAACTGTGGCATAATATCTCCTCTTAATTTACGAACGTAACAAAGGTTCTTTTATTAAAGTAAAAATAAAAATAATCTGGTAAATGAGTGATGAAAAATTTTACTTAAAAGAACGGAATAAAAACCATGGGACCACCCGAAGGGGACTCAATTAAACCACAACAAAAAGAAATTCCATTTCTGCGACCCTTCGGATTAACTTTTATTTTATATCTTAGTCGAGGTGTTTATAAAGTTCGCTGTGTACTATTGTACACAATTATAAATTTCTCACACTTTCTTTTGTTTAAGAAACATTAATATACTCATGAATAACATCCTTAAGGTTTTAAGATACATTAAAAAAAAAAAAATTAAATGTTTTCTTAATTTGTGAAATGTTTAATTATTAAAAACAAAATCACTGGTAAAGAAAATATTTTCCGTTAAAATAATACAAATAATTGAAACAATAAACTTTTTTTAAATTTTGTTTTACAAAATATACTGTACTAACGCAGGATTAATACCCAAAAAAATATACTTTATATAATAATCGATAATCAAACAAAAGAAAAATTGAGTACAAGTTCTATATTAACATTTGCATTCAATTTCATATGGACAGTAACCAAAAAAAAAACTGACATTATGCTTGTATTTTTTTCACCTTAGTGCCCAACCTCTATATGTACTAAACACAGGGGGATTTAAAAAATGTATAAGAAGCGAAAATGATAAATGAATTAAAAAAAAAATAATAATAATAACAGTGGTTCTAACCAATATTAAATGACATGGAAAACGATGTGTAACTAACATTTAAACTATAAAAACTGATATCAAATTGCTATTCAGAGCACTATTACTACTTCACTAAAAGCAACTTTTCCATAGCTGGTCGCTTAGTGGCAACTTCAAACTTCTTTAGTTAAGGTCTATGCCGTCTAACACGAGAAAACTTGCTAGAGTTAGAGAGACGCGAGAACTCCCACATGAGATTTTCTCTCACGCTCAAACTTTTGGCTTTTTTCGAATATAATACCAATTTCTAAACACTAAATAAATTTAATATAATATAATATAAAAAAAAATCTAAAAAGTTTTATATTCGATTATATTGTTACAATACAGATATACATGAAAACATTTTTCTAAACTTTCAGATTCATAAAAGAATTTAAGACTAAAAACAAGCAAAAATATAATAAAATATTTGAAACTAAAATTAATAAACCAGGATATTTTATTTAAGTCATAACAATCAAATGTATTTATTTCATCATACAAATTATTGCACTCAGGATTTTGGGATACGGTTCAAAAATAGTGGTGTAGGTATGCAGCTGATGCTGATAAAGTAGCTAAGTCCCCCCCCCCCCACTCCATTAACGCAATACATTTTAACATTCAACACTGTTTAAAAATGTTATTAAGTAGAGGCTTGATTATCAAATTTCATAAAACCTCTAAAAATTATGTTAACAGAATTATAGTTTCCAATCATTTTCACAACAAATTTTCACATAAATTAATCATGATTAAATTTTGCTTAACATGGATAATTAAAAAAAAAATTATAAAAATTATGATTGAAAAAAATAATTTAAAATTTCAGTTCTCAAATTAAATAATACAATCTTATATTTCTAATTAATTATATGGTTCTGAGTCAGTAGTTTTTGCTATCGCCCAAGGCCATACAGAGCTAACGAGGTATACTGTATTTATATATGTCTCTCCTGTGTTGAGGATACTTCTCGAAGATATTTCTCACCCTAAGGAAAACCTTAATAAATAGACAGTAAGGGGGATCTATCCTTGCCGTCAAATAATCCTGGGTTTAGCGGCAGTGTCAATTCTGAGACATGCAGTAATCACTTTCCTTCTACATGGTTCGGATTATAAGACCCTGCCACCGAAAGTTTGATGTATTTTAGATTATTATTTTCCTGTGTAGACCAAGAGATATTTTGTTATTTTAAAAGATATCCATTGTTGAATTTAAATCATTTCATTTTTATTTCTAGAAGATGAGTATTTATTTTAAGGAATGCATATTTCTCATCACATCATTTTAATAGTTGTATTTTTGTATAAAGATATATTAAGTTAGTATTTATGAGATGAGTGACTGCTGGAGTGTAATTTTTCAGTTATTGTAGAATTAGGCTTTGATGCTCTACGCTTTGCTAATGAACGAAAAGTTATGAATTGACTAAAATAAAGTAACCGAATAAAGTCACTGAAATAAAATAATCGTCTGTATTTAAGAGTTTTGAATTAAAATAAATAAATAAAAAAAAAGAAAAAAAAAAAGGAACCGTATATGGTGTTGGATTGCGCACTATAGAATTTATTATTAGATCAGATGTGTGTAAGGCTCAGTGGGTAAGGCACTAGACTACCAGTTCACAGGCCCAATTTCGAGTCCAGTTTCAGCCAGTTAATTTAATTTTTGTTATTTCATCCGGAGGTTGACTCCGAGGTCAGGAGAACCTCCGAGGTTAGCTTCCATAAAATGGGTACCCTTGATGGAGTGGAAATGCTAGCGGTTGAGCGAGATTTTGGCCAATTTGTTTTTATATTATTTATAGCCGATCATTTTGTTTCACTGGAAATTTTTACGTTTTTTATTTTATCTATATATATATATCTATATATATATATATATATATATATATATATATATATATATATATATATATATATATATATATATAGAGAGAGAGAGAGAGAGAGAGAGAGTCTCCTACTGTTCTTTTAATAACTATTCAGTTTGAAGAATGTGATATATTAAACGTCTCCTGAGTTTAATAAATATAGACGGCCATAGATGATCGATAGCATCGAAACATCGACGTTTAGTGTTCGATAGTAGATATTTCACCATCAATGCTCTCGATACTATCGAAAATTGATGTTGATGTACCAAATTATTAAATTTCATGTATAATTTCCATTTAAATTCGTGATAAGTTATTAATCTTTTTAGTTACATCAGGAAATCACGAAATTCCCGTTGATTTTTAAAACCGGTGACAAAGATTCCTCCTTAATTCCTGATTTTCATGGTATTCCCGGACGGTGATATACATGAAAAATGATACAAAAAATGATATACATTTTTATTTAATTAATATTGTTATAATTATTATAAAAACAGTTAAGTTTAAATATAAGGACAATAATAAAAAATTGCTGTTTTTGTTCTTTAAGCCAAATAACAACAGCATTTTGTTTCACATATTTTGCAACTTTAATAAATAAGAGAAATAATTAAATATTATTTTATCGTAAAGACTTGCCTATAAAACAAACTTTTTTTGGCGGAGTAAAACTATGCGACATACAAGAAATAAAAAAAAAACATTGGTCTTGCATATCACGTTTGCCGGCAGCATCTATCTCATTTTACTTGGAATTTTCTGGATCACATTAAAATTTTTACGTTTAAGGGAGAGGAATCTCCGGAATTCTTCCTTGCAGGCGCACCTACAGGAGCTTTTTATCTGGAGTATGATTTATGTGATGTAACTGGAGGCATCTTAAAAGATAAAACTGGGAGAAAAAAATTGTCGTATTGATTTCAAATATAAATCTTGAAAGTTTTAAATTTCAGACATTTGCGTTAAGTAATTTGTTAAGTTCAAATTTATGCAATAAATAAAAATTATAGAAACTAGATAATTAGAGTAAGTGAGAATATTAAAACTAAGTTGTGCAATTATTGTATTGTCATTGGTCCTTGAAACGAGTGCAAATTTTCAAGTTAAATCAGATTTCTGGAAATAAGTAAAAATTACCATGAAAGATTCCGTTACATGCAAGGGAAGTTAATAAAAGCGTATTAATATCAACTTAGCTTAATTGTAAAAAAACGAAAACAAATATCAGACCTACTCGAACATAAATATTTATGTAACTTCCAGATGATTGCTTCTAGACCAAAGAAACAGCACTATGATTTAGAAAACTACATTTTTAGAGAACTAAAACTACTACATTGGCCTGAATAGAAAACCCATTCCAAAGGATGGAAGATATATTGCAAGGTTGAGGTCAGATACATGGGAAGTCCAGTTATTATAAACGCCAGTAATCCATCAAACACTGAAGTCTTTTCTTCGTGTACGTTGCCGCTTGCTTCTATTATATCAGTAGTTATTGATGTTCCATATCCTGTCAAGTCAATATTTAATTTCTTATTAACTTTAAAATAATAAAAATTAGAAAGTTTAGTCAGTATATCTTGAATCGAAAAATTACTATTGCATGGTCATTCCACTTGGAATGACCGTTTTTGGAAAAAAGTATGAAAATGGAAAAAAAAAATTCTATATTTTATTAAAAATACTACAAATAATATTTCTCATTTTCAACCAACTTCAAAAAAGAGGAGGTTCTCAACTCGTCTTTATTTTATTTTTTTTTGTATGTATGTTACGCGATTATACTACGTCAATTCTGAATCAATTCTAATGATTATTTTTTAGATCGGTAGGGTAAACTTCAGAGGTGGTCTCATAAAACACATTTTGAAATCCACCCAGCACTTTCTAAGAAAAATAAAAAAAACAGTTTTAAAAAATCTCTGTTATATAACCTTCCACTATAAACTTATTTTTAATAATGGTAATCTAAAATCTCCATGGTAACTGAATCTAAATTATTAACAAAACTAATTTACATATACAATCAACTCTCGTTGTGTTTTACTTCGATAAGCTGAATTCTTAAATAAGTCGAACGAAATCTACTGTCGGAAGTACATTACACGTAAATTTCACCTCAATTAGTCGATTTTAGACAAAAAAGTGGAAAATTGTGTAAATAAGTCGAACTGACAATAGGGATCAAAGAGGAGACTTCTAGGACCACCTCTATCTAGCGAACCATTACAAGTCATATCCTCTATAACTCGAACTCACATTAAAAGAATTTTATGGGTAATTTGTTTTCCTGTTTCCCGTCATTGTTTATCTTTTCAGTTCATAGTTATACCAGTCATTAATTATTAGTTATTCACTCGAGCGGTTATACAGTGTTTTACTTTGTAGAATCCACCATGCTCCTTGCTGTGTCATAAAATACTTATGCATATAGATAAGTATAAATGTTCCATATGTCTGATTTGGCCCAAACTAGTTACCTATCCTTTCATAGTAAACTCCATACCCACTTAAATCCACTAGTTTCCTACTCGCCGCTCACTCCATTTCCGATAATCCTCCGAGGCGTCTGAAAAGAAGACGACCCAGAGATCTTCTAATTTAGATAATATGAAGTGCTACTAGTGAGTAGTTTTTTACATATTTTTGACATATTATTGACATGTAATTGTAATAATTTTCCTCACATTTACTTGTTGTATACAGTTGTAAATATCGAGAAATAGTTAAAAAAAAAAATCTGTTTTGGCATGCGACCAAATAGTTGATCTTTCTACAATCTACCATTGAGCTGATCGGTGTCGATTATGAAAGCTTAATTTGAATGAAAGCCTGGTCAGCCGAATTAACGAGTTTAAATTAATAAATAAAATTATCGGACATCCGTATGTCTAGGTGGAAAAAATAAACAATAATATGATATAGAGTATTAGTAGGTCTTACTCCTTAGTACAGTGAGAAGGGTGAATGGAAGTAGACATTCGAGGTGAGTTCACCCTAGCCCGAAGGCCAATGAGGTGTATACCTTTGTACAGTCAAGTATTTAGTAAACCTAACAAGTGTTTAATAGCAAGCAGAATAGAACGAATCCTATTTTCTGTCAATTGGAATACAAATGGTCGCGAAGACAATAATGAAATTCATGGAAGATTACCTCCCTCAAGAATATATCTGGAATTACAAATAGAAAAAAAAAAAATCTCAAAAATTGTGCTAGCACCAAGTTCATTTCCGTATATAGTCTTTTCGCTTCTTTCGCCTTCCACTTCTTCTAAAATTTCGCTTAATATAACTGTAATAACAGAATTTATCAATATAACACCTTGGTTATCCACCGCACACTACTAGGAAGTAAACAGACAAACTAAACCTTTGCCGCTTGTGAAAACTTAACTAAACCCTATTTAAAAACTTGACTGAATACTTGCTCACTAAATATGTGTAAATGGGGAATTATAACCAGAAAGTTAAGGATTATAATTTGCAAATAAATTTATAACAAGCAAGCTGTTTTTAATGTTCTGTGGTTATAAACAAAAATCAAAACTGATTTTAGCCTTGTAAACACAAAAGCTTACACTTTAAGATAAGAGGGATTAATTTTAATCTCTTTAAATAGACCTCATAAGATGGTGCTTCAAAAGTTCAAGTCGTTATAACTCTCAACAAACTTATATGAGAAAACAAAACCAACTTACAGCAAAACACTCAGTTTACAAGTTAAAAATATATTTCAAAATTGTGTGAATAAGAATTAAAATTGCTTAAAAGTAAAAATACCTACAGATATTTCGCATCCCATATAATTTTCTGTATAAATTGGGTACAAGAAACGGTTGAAAAAAGTCTACGTCAAGTTTTGAATAAACCAATGAATAAAGCAAGCTCATTTTTTAAATTATTTATATTCAAAGTTTTCTATTGATTTTCAATCCTTGATCAAAATATATTTTTAATTCTATTTATTTTTATCTACAACTGTGTACACAAAAATGCATGAAGTAAATGAGGGGAATATCGAATTTCATGTCATGTTTACAAGTCATGATAAAATATCCAACTATAACCCTTAAGGTTTAGCTTATTTCATACACTTAGAAATATAATCAAGTTGAAAAACTAGCATTTATGAAGGTTATTATGAAAGGATGAGAATTTGGTCAGGACCAACGCAGCAATCTAAGGGACATGAAGGCATAATAAATTAATAAAAGGTTTTTTGTCCCTCCTGTAAAAAGTAGTTTTTGCAGATACGAGTTTCCACTCCTCGGGCGACGATATGTATTGCTAACTTGAACTGAGGGCTTTGATAACGTAGCTCTACTTAACTGTAGAAAACGTGAGAACGCAACTAAATTAGATGATAATCTATTCTGCGTAACCATAATTTGGCTTCTAGAAGGATTGAAAGTAAATCCTCTTGTCACACCCTCTTCACTGCGTAAGTGATGCGCGGATCCCTCTATAGAACAGCTTTTTGGGCCAACATAAATGTATTACCTCTCATGAATAAAGACATCAGTAATTTGTAGTGAAATCACCAGATTAAATGTGATTATGCTATTAAAACTTGGTTCTCGTGACAAGATATCATCATCTGATACGTTCTTTTTAATCGACACGAGGCGGTAAAAAATAAATGAAACCAACAGAATGCAGTGATATTTCACGAACACCGATTATCAATGAGTTGAGCAGTAATAGATAATCTTTTGGGACAAAAACAATATAATTTATATAGGACTTAAATTAAGTTAAAATACTATAACGAACCCTTTATAAATGTCCTAGATGGAGTAATAAACAAATTTAAAAATATTTCGATTTGTCGGGAAATTATTCTTCTTTGAAGCGCGAAATAACCTCGAATATTCAATTACTGTGCCATATAGTTGTGAGTTATCTCCAATCGAGTCGACGGGCCTATGTTGCTTTGGTGGGGAGTTGCGGGAAAAATCGAATCTAGACAGCATGGTTATCCTTGTACCGAAAGAGAAACAGTTCATTGTAAATTACATACTTTATATATGCATGCTGAATCCTAATATAAGTTATATATTTTACATAATTACAGTAGAATAAAGATCTGCTTTTGTATAAATAGAACTGGAGACCGAGATAATTCTGCACCAGGAAGGTAAAAAAAGAGGTTAATCAGGACATTTGGCTGAGCTTTCTGATTTGTTGAATAGCGTTCTCCTGTTAGAAGTGGCACCTGTCTAGGCGAAAAACAATTCTCTTTTCACCAATGGAATAAACGTAGATATTCCCAATTTGGCTAGAACTTCTTGGTTCCTAGTACAATAAACCGTCCTTCCTAGTTGGAGTGGATAACATAAGGATGTTAAGGACCAATCAAGAAATGACTTAAGGTTTCGTTTGGCTCAAGAAACCTAGAATTTGTAAAATAAGATCAGAAAAGCAAATGATATCTATTATAATGATCACAATGCTCTAGAGTGGAACATAAAAAGAGTGACTGAATTTCAACTCAATTCTGACAGCAATAAACCTTCCTATTGAGAAACACACTACTAAAAGTTGGGTTTTACTGGAAATTAAATTACAATTATTGATGGGAAAATGGAATTCCCTCACATGATAATGAGCTATAAATTTAAATAGAATAATACAACTATCACTAAATCACTAAAAAGGTTGTAATATTGTACTGAAATTAGTGTGTTTTAGTGGGGTTCAGGGGAAGAAGGTTTGTAGATTTTTTTCCAGAGATTGGTGATATCATCGGAACAGAACGTCTGGGTTCATTAGGCCTAGTTATATGTATCATTTCACTTTCACTTAAACAGCCACAATTAGGCCGTACCCCTCTTTTTGTGGGCGTTCAGGTCGACTGGAATTATCTCTACTTAATCTGGTCCAATTTGGAGTCCCATTAGGCATTCATTTATTTACAGCTAAAATTAGTTAATTAACCAGTTTTGTAATTAATATACAATTATGAAATAAATACATTATTTCGATATTTACAGATTTGGATAGGGATTGATAGCTTCAATTCCTTATAAGTATGCATAAATATTGTCCATTACAATCGTTGTCTCAGATTAAAACGTTGTGTCTTTTGTAAAGGATGGTGTACATAACAAGAAATTATACTTATTATTTTTTTATTGTAAACCGGCCAATAAAAGATCACGGAGATATTATATTTTTCTTCTTATCACACGTTCATTCTACCTTATCCTCTAAATTATCCTTCATTCACTCTATCCATCCCCCACGAGCATGCCTCTTCATCTCCACACATTAATAAAAAACTAATTAGTTTGACTCATCTTTAAGGAAGATATCATAAGAACAGGAAATGTCCTTTCATAAAAATAGTATTACAGCTATCATATAAAATGTTTATAAATATTAGTTTAAACAAATCATTACTCAATTAAGATAAGACAGACAAATGGAATAAAAAGGATCTAATTTATAAAATAAATTGTGAAAACGATACATAGGCGGGACAAAACAAATCTTAATAAAAAGAAATATAAATAAATAAAAAGAAATAATAAAAAGGATAAAAAAAAAAACTGCATTACGTGAACATGATCAAAAACTAAAACACGAATTTGATTTCGATAACACTATAATTTTAAATCATGAAAATAAAACACATAATAGAAAATTATTAGAGGCAATATATACAGGGTGAGTAACTCTTAGTGTAAAAAAAAAATGAGTTAAACTAGGTCAGAAATGTAGCAAAAAGCCGCAGACCTCACCTTTCTATTCTAATCCGTTGCAGTTATACGATAAATAAAGACTTTTTTGAAGAAACCACGTTTTTTGCCATAAAAGCTGTAATATCTCAAATTTTGACCACATTTTCGGATTTAGAATTAAATTTTCTATAATAGCTGAGTACCAGTAACCATGAATTTTACAAACTCGGTATTATCTAAAGAACAGCTTGATCTACACCTTATTTGGAGAAGTTACAAAGTCTTATATTACTTCAACGCTCACCGTTTTTCGAAAAAAATATCCACAAAACGTGAAATCTCACAAAAACTTGCAACTTTAATAAGCTTTCGAATGATATGTTAAACGTAATGATTTTGTTTCAATTTCACGGGGAAATTTACTTTTGAAACGGAAAAAACATGGTGTTCTCATTTGGCATACAAATCAGTTACTTGTGTAAATAAAACGTTATGACAATCCCTTAATGGAAATGTGCATTTTAAACATAATAAACTCTTCATTGGATTAAAAAGCAAAGAAAAAAATTATTGTTAAATAGAAAATAAAGGAAAGCTGTCAATAAAGCGACACCATATCGAGGATCGTATGTTATTACATTTATTTATTTATTACTATAATTTAGGAATTATTTTTATAGATTTTCAATGTAAGGTTTTAAACTAAATGATTATGAACATAGACCTAAATACTCACCCTGTATTAACAAAACAATAGACAAAGCTGACAATTAAAAACCAGACATAGATAAAATTGGAACCAATTAATATAATTATATAATAAACTTATATAATAAACAATTCAAAAATATAATTTAACTGAAGCAAACATTAAAACATATTAATGTATAAAAGAATATGATAAAAAAAAAAAAAAATTAAAGAATTAAATAATAAATATTAAAGAAAAATCAATATTATTAACAATACTAAAGTAATAGAAATAACTGATTGATTACATTAAATAGTTTTAGTTGATGAGAGTAAATCATAAAATAAACAAATGTTGAACGTGTTCAGTAGATTTGCTGTTAATATGGACCTATCACATGATGAGAGAATGTGCAAATAGGCACAGCTTAAGAGGATAGTACTGAGAATGTAAAACTAATTAGTGTAATTATGTGAATTAACGTACTTAGAAAATATTTTAGAAGCCTTAAGATAGGAATAGGGTCCTGAAACATTTAGTAAAATACTTATGAATAAACTAGGAGTTATGCCAAAAAGAGTCACATAAATATTAGTAGAAAATATTTTAGAAGCCTTAAGATAGGAATAGGGTCCTGAAACATTTAGTAACATACTTATGAATAAACTAGGAGTTATACCAAAAAAAGTTACATAAATATTAGTTTAAACAAATCATTACACAATTTTTTTTGTGTATTTCTTCATATACTTTAATCTGAGGGTTATTTCATAAATATCTATGTGTATATATATATATTTTAGACTTCGTATAATATTATTATTTTTTGATCAATAATAGTATAATAAACAGCATTTAAACTCCTCTATATTAAAAGTATAAACTAGTGACATGTTTCGGGAAACAAGGTCCCATCATAAAACTTTAAAATGATTTCTTGGTGTTAACACACCGTGTCTGTTTCTCTTTTACATGTTTATACTTGTTTCCCGAAACATGTTACTAGTTTATACTTTTAATAAAGAGGAGTTTAAATGCTGTTTATTATACTATTATTGATCAATAAAAGTAACTCCTTCATTGAAGAATTTATTGTTATTTTTTGTTTTTGAAAAGATGTGCATTTTCAATTATTTAATTTTTCTTTTGAAAACCTGTAATGTTGCTATTAACATTTTAACATGGATATGTCCAAGGTAGCTTCTCAGTATCTGACTTTTTACTGTCTTTGATATTTTCCTAAAAAGTGAATATAACCGGCCTAAATTAGCACCATATACCAACTCTAAAAAAGGAATCTGAATAAATGTAAATATAAGTAACAGCAATCTAAAATTGGGTGAAAGAAAAAGTTATTCAAAGTTAGTAAACAACTGAGACAAATGAACTATACACAAGGCTAAACGAAGAAGATTGAAAAACCGATAAATCTGAACAGAAAAAAAAAGAAAAAGAGAATCAATCTGGATTCGCATCAATCAATTACAAAACATCACAAATGCAAACCAACTCTTCGACAAAACCCATTAAAAGAACTTTCAATTGAAAAAAAATTAGTCTCATAGAATGTTAATGGTATTGATCCCAGGGAAAAAAAGCTTCTATTGTATAGCAGTACTTTTTCTCTTTTTATTGGGCTTTGTAGCTGGGCTTGAAAAGCAGTTTGTTCCCAAGGGATGATTTCATTATCGGCATCGGAACTCTCTAAGGAACGATTATATACTTATAATATAGGTCATGTGAGGTAAAATAAAAATAGGTAGTGGTAAATTATTGGTGGTGAGATCAGCAAGTGGGCTTTGGTGCTCCTATAAAATAACCACTCACATCTATTCTCAGATAACGGGCAAGTTTTTGGCATTTCGTTCGAACAGGGCCTACAACTGTGAGTTCAATTTTTTCTTTTCTCAAACCTATTCAAAAATGTGTTGTTTTACGATCTCATTAAAAAAAATAACATAAATAATTACTTGTTATTGGCTTTATTTGTTTTAAAACGCCGGTTTTGTAACTTCCGTGGATGTTCTCATCTTCTGGT
Organism: Euschistus heros; assembly: GCA_003667255.2. NCBI lineage: Eukaryota > Metazoa > Arthropoda > Insecta > Hemiptera > Pentatomidae > Euschistus > Euschistus heros. The sequence continues at coordinate 4,240,411 of RCWM02000022.1, read as the reverse complement.
TTTACTTTTTTTGTTGATGGATAAGTTACTTCTACTTCATTTATCACACTAAAATGAATTTCTATATTCCTATTTCCCTAGATTGGAGGGCATTGTTGGCCTACAATAAAAAAAAAAAGAAAAAAGTAGAAATAGAAAAATAATTTTATTCTGGGACCAAGTCCCCTAAGAATAACAAATTGTACAGAAAGAAATGATATTAGTTACATCTGGTCAGAGACATGTTGAATAAATAAGACGAAAAAATAAAAATAATGAAATAAAGAAGAAATATTAATATAACAATGATAATGTATACATAGATAATAATGTAATATATGAACAGGAAAATAAGAAGACATTCTACAAATGAAATTATAAATAGGTTATTGTAATACAATACTAATTATATACAATATAAGAACCTAAATGTTGTATTCAGAGTGAGAAAAAATTATTTAATTGGTAACACTGAGTGTGTTTCAGAAAGAGTTAGATATAGTTTAATTGAGAACATATATTGTTAGTAAGCGTCACCTTGGATTAGGAGGAGGTACTGGAAATAGAGAAATTTAAATGTTTTTAGAGACAGTAGTTGTCATATTGAACATTCCAAGTTTGTCCAAGCAAAAATATGTAACTCCGTGGACTTTTGAAAAAAATACTTAAATAAAATTAATGTTGTAAGATGTAAAGGAAATTTTTGCAGTAAAAAATTGTAAAACTAGTTATTCTTAGATCATCATTCGCATTTTAGTAACTTCCATGTTAGTAAATTCCGTATATGTAATCATTACAGTTTTTCCTGAATAATAATTTAGCATATATAAAATTAATATTTTTTCTTTAACTGTTTCTGCAATAATGCACTTTTACGTGGCATTCGTAAATTCCGTGTCTGAAATTGTGCAACTCCCGGAGTTTATATTCTTTCCACGGAGGTTACATGGGGTACTATTCCCCAAGGGTGTTATTATTAGATTTTTCTTCTTCGTACTTCTTATTAAATAGAAAATACAAATCAATAACGATTACCTTTATTTTTGTTTAAAATAATAATTATCCACGATCTGATTATGATTGTAATCTCATACGCCCCTATGGTCTCTCCTAAAGTCATGTGCTGCTGTAATTTGGCTCCGGCTTCCAGAAACCGTGTTTGTAAAATCTCAATGCTGGTCACTTCTGTCGTATAAACTTCACTTTTTATATAGTCCCACACATAGATGTCCATTGCAGTTAAGTTAGGCGACCTAGCTGGCCAATGTATCACACCATTTCCATGTGATGGATGACCGTGACCGTAAGGATTGAGATAAAGAGAGAAAGAAGATGCATTCGAAACTACGGAGAATATTTTGCAAATCTAATGAAATAACGGACTCCTTCGATCTGGGGCCGCTTTATTGACAGTTTTCCTTAATTTTCTAATAAACAATAATTTTTTTCAATGCTTTTTATCGACATAGAATCATTAATTTGAACAAACCATTTGAAAGCTGGTTAAATTTGCAAGTTTTTGTGATATTTGCAGTTTTGCGGACTGTTTATTTGAAAAACAGTGAACGTTGAAGTCAAGGAAATTGTAAGTTTTGTAAATAAGGTGAAGAGCAATCTGTTTTTTACGTCCCAAGTTTGTAAAATTCAATGTTGAATGAGCTTTGTGTCTTATAAGAAATTTAATGGTGAATCAGAAAATGTGGTCTTAATTTGAAAATATTTGAACAAAACGGAGATATTACAACTTGGTTTACAATGAGAAAAAACTTGGTATTGTCACAAAAATCACTGAATTATTATATATCAGCAACGGATTGGAATATAAAAGTGGGGTCAGTGGCCTTTTGTTTTTTTTAGTATTAAAATGTTAAAAACAACGGAGATATAATTTATAATTATTACATTTTCATGATGGTAAGCTAATCGAAAAATCTACTACAAAATAAAAGTTGTTTGGTAAGAACTGAGGTAATAATCTTACTTCTATGAGGGTAATTTTATTTAGGAAAATGGCATTTGAATTGTAAAAAGCAGAAGAATGTTCAATAGACATTCTTGTTATTGTTAGACATTTTATTCTTTATGTTTTTAAAGATTTAAAATTATAAAATTTCGGATCCAAAAATTGCACCGTTTCGGAGAATCACACACAGAAGTTGTCGCCTTGGAGAAACCTAGAAACTCAGAAACGGGAGGAAAAAGATTCAAAAATCCCTTTATAGGAATTTAAACATATGAAACCCCCGCAGTCTTACAAACCGTGATTCGAAACCGCTAATTAAAGGTTGAAGATATATGAAAAAATAGCAATTGAAGATGTTTTATGGTAATAAGATCAGCATTTTAAAAAACAAACAAACATAATGAACTCTTGTCTTCATCAACTTCTTGCATGAAAATGTATTTCTTAATACATCGTAAATTTTGATTCATAAATAAACAAACGTAGGGAAAAGTTATTTTAAAAGTAATGCTAATACAATTCTAAAGAAACCCCTTTCCAAAAAGAAAATTAATTCATAAATAGAAAATAAAAAGCTTATTTGAACTAACTCAAAATAAATTAGGAAAAATGAAATACTAATAAACCATTTAACACACCATTATGAACTGTTACTAAAGGTTAATGAGTTTTAATACCTAAAGCTTTAAATAAATATAAAAAAAAAAACACAAATAAAATGTAAAAATAAAAATCAAATCTCTGTCTAAATGAAATAAAAAAAAAAAAAAAAAAAAAATTTAATTTCCTGAGCGAGATACAAAGGGAAAAAATCATTAAATATTAAAGTAATATATTTCATTCAATTTTATTCACGCGTATTACCTGAACAAGGAACAAGTGAATTTGCTCATTCGACAAAATAATCTAGTGTGTCATAAAGGAGTGTAGTACATGAAAATAGATCTCTTCAGCCGCCTGAAATCGTTTCCGAATATGTCAAGGGTCAAGTGTTGTTTATATAAAGTTTGTGACAATATTGTCATTGAATAATTTATGTGTGTGTAAGTATATATATATATATATATATATATATATATATATATATATATATATATATATATATATATATATATATGTTAAGTAAGGATCTTGAGGTCCATTGAATAAATAAAAACATCTATTATGGTAACGTTTCAAGACTATATTGTTCTCATAATCATGCCAATGTTACTGGTGGATATGCTATTCGTATCTGAGATACCAGATACCAATAGCATATCCACCAGCAACATTGGCATGATTATGAGAACAACATAGCCCCGAAACGTCGCCAAAATAAGTGTTTATATATATATATATATATATATATATATATATATATATATATATATATAGAGAGAGAGAGAGAGAGAGAGAGAGAGAGAGAGAGGGAGAGGGAGAAAGAGAGGTTCGCTAATTTTGGTAAACTAAGTATAGTGTGTTTCCTGATATGCTAAGATGAATTCAATATTAATCCCATAATTTTGGATTTTGGATTGAAGGCAATATTTAACCGATTAGTTTCATCTGAGAATAGGCCACAGTGAATTATCTCATGGCTACCTGCCCTGCGGTCTGGTGGTCCCTTCCTGTGCCAGCTGTGGTGAGCCTTAAACCCTGGTAGAGTGCCAGCCAGCAGTTTTCTGACATAAGGAAAAAAATTGCAGTCGTAATCAACACTAGTAGTGATCCTACAAAGAGATTAAAAAATGAATAAGGACACTTGATGGAATTCATAAAACATTAAAAAAAATATATATATTTTCTAACTTCATATCTTTTAATAGAAAAAAAAGGCAACTTGGAGGGCTACTTTGGAAGAAGTTGTAGACACATTTTAGAAGACGGTGTTACTTTAAACATTGTGTTGTCATCAGAATTGTTATTTGGTTAATACGAAAATTTAGTTTCAATCATATTTATAATCAAGACTATTTTAGATTTATGCCATTATTATATAATTAGAATTGATTACGATTTGATGATGAGCAAACAGGAATATAGTTTACCATAAATAAATCAAGAACAATAAAATAAAATTAACAAATATAATTAAATTAAAATAATTAAATTTTAATTTTAAATTGTTAGTTACATACGCACTTTTGTTTCTTTGCTAGTACTTTTTCCATTTTATTTAAGTTTTCCTTGTGTGTTTTGTTTGGTACGAACCAATGTTCTACGAATACTGAATTAAGTTTATGTTGATAGATAGCTTATAAGTTTTTTATTTAATGGCTATATTTTTATAAAAGCAATAAACATTGGTGGAAATATTTGTGTATTTATTATTTATGTTTCATCAACAAACTTGGTGATGCAGTGAACCCAATTGGCCGATTTACAGAAGCATTTTGCTGAAAAATGATTTTTTTTTTTTCCAGTTTTTACGATTCAAAACAAAAATATAAAAACTCAAAAAACATTTTTTTAAAACTTAAATTTGATAATTAAAAGGGTTAAAATGAAGAAGACTCCTAGCGAAGCGTTTTGGAGGCGAAAATCATCCTTGTTCAAAGCAGCTCCCTCGCATTGTTGATAGAGGAATCGCTGATACGAGAATTGGAAGCTGAGTTGTGTTGCTATCATTTGGTCCAAGAAAATTTTTTCTTCAATGATATTTTCACACAAAACTATAACCTTTAACATGGTACTATTGCTCTAATTAGGTGGTCGAAGATCACTGAAAAGCATAGGTAGACATCCAATTTTCAATTTTAATGCATGAGTAGGTAATCCAGATGGACAAAGGCTATTACGAAATTCTTACGGATAAGGGACTGTATTATCAGTGCTTACAACTAAAGGCCTATGAATCATATTTTTACTAACAATATAAAAAATCAAAGGACCGATATATGAATTTTGTCCCAATTTTTATTCGACATAAATAATTTAATAGATTTGATCAGTTGGATTTTAATTTCTAACCATAAGAGTATATGCCATTCAACATTGCACTCATAAATTTTTATTATTGTAAATTTTATTATTGCTAAACCTTCCTAAACAAATATGAAAATGAAGATAACATTTGGTACAGACGGGTTCAGTAGTTTTACGATTGCTGAATATCGGTTGATATTTAAACTTCACTGGGATCCACCTAGTGCATCATATACATATTTATAACTTTTTAAAAAAAATTTAATTGAATATAAGTAAATTTTATCATCAATTTCAAGCTCTGTATAACACCGTGCCTTTGTAACATAACACCGCGCCTCTCATGTAGAATGGCGCTCGCCACCTATCATTCAATTTTCAATCATCACTGTCATTCACAAAGTGTCGCTTTTTTAATAATAAATAAAAAATTTCATTGGTAATATGTTGATTTTATTATTACTAAACTTTTCTGGAACTATGAAGATGGTGTGGTTAAAATTTGGTACAGCTTGGTAAAGGAGTTTTCGTGGTTAGTAACGAAACCGAAAAACCGTTTGTTATTTTATATAATAGTATAGATATAGATAAATACTGTTTTATTTTATTTTATTCATGATGTTATTCTGATTCTAGGCCCATAGAACAGACATAGAACTTAGCCTTATGTGGAGGAGCTGTCACAGAAATTATAGTCAATGAAGAAGAATCATGTGGCAAGAGCGTTTTTATGCCATCAAATGCAGCAAGAGAAAAGATCAATCAAGATCGATATCAAACGATAAAACTTCAAAACTATCCTCGGAGGACTCAATGGCCGAGTGAGTTTGGACAAGTGCCTCAGCGTGCTCGGTAATAAAGGTCATGGTTTCGAATCCCAAATGGGCGGTTTAAAATATATTTCGTGGCGAACCCACGAATAAATTTTAAACTTACCTTCCGGACTAGAATAGGTTGGTTACTTGTAGGATAACCCATCATTCCTGCCCAAGTTGGAGTACCGTAAAACGGCTTGACTTTGCACCACTTTTGTTGAACTTCATTCTGTAACTACCTATATTTAATTTTATAATGCATGTATCAAAATATTTGCTTTGAATAATTAGCTTAAAAATGCTGTTGAATAACTAATTTTATTTTTTTTTAAACTTTGGTGCAAAGTCAACCGGAAAACCGTGACTTTGCACCACCATATGTTTCAATTAAAAAACCATAAGAAACGTATTCTGGTGCAAAGTTAAAGCTTGATAGTAGTTATGAGGTGCAAAGTTATTTCTTGATAGTGTTTGGAGCTTAGCCTAGTGATTTTTTTCTCTTTAAGTATTTTGTTAAATGAAATGATTGTAAATTAAAATATTTTTATAGAAATGAGAAACAAAATTGCAAATTTTTTAACGATAAAAGAAGAAGAATCATGTGGCAAGAGCGTTTTTATACCATCAAATGCAGCATAAAAACGTTTTATTGAGGAACGATAAAAAATACAAGAACATGCCAACAAAATATTTCTTAAAAACAAAATAACGACTTAAAACATGCCTAAAGAACGTAAACAACGATAATTTGGTAAACAAGGAACAAAACGATACCTATAAAATAAATTACACACATATCCTTAGAGAAACACTTTTGGAAAAATGAAATCTATAACGGTTAGACAAAAATTATTAAAAAACGAAACCTAGGAAAAATGAAATCTATAACGGTTAGACAAAAATTATTAAAAAACGAAACCTAGGATTTGACAAATTTAAAAGCTATAATTAGGCAAAATTCTAACACCATTCATCAATATAGATAACAGACAAAAAAACTTGATTGAACTCTCTTATTAAAAAAAAGGAAAATTTTACTGCAAAACGTTATCCCAAATAATTGGAATTTTGCAGGAACAGAGTGACCGAGAATGACCAGCCTACTAACTCCTTAATTTTAAAATACACTCGTTTATTTATTGGTTTAGTAGGAGCAATGCAGCCTAAGACTTCATCCCAACAATATTCTATTTCGTCTACATTTGATGGTCATTTCCAGGATTTGTTTATTCTTTGCATCGCTGTAACAACTAGTTCGTCCTTCATAATTTTTGTGATGTTTCCTAGCTATAAGGACCCCTCTTTTATTACAACGACATGCTCTCCAACCGTTTACTTAATTTGATTGGACGTAGGTCCCTCGGCCTATTTTTTTGAATAAAACAAACATTACATAACTGTTGCTATGTATGTTAAAAAGTGGAATAAGGCCCAAATAACTTTATTAAAGTAAAGTGATTTTCTGGGAGGTGGCTTTGCTCAGAAATATACTTGGAGCAAAGTCATTCCTAATTCATATCGAAAAGGGGATTCTATTTTATTTTCAAATACCATTACTTTTGGCAAATATTTTGAGCCAAATGAATATCATATATTTAAATTACAATAATTATAAATTGAAATTAATGCTAAACTTACTTGATTTGAGAAATTTTTAGTTGTTGAAAGCACGACTTTATCTCACAAAGGAATCACACTTGTTGAAATACTTCAATCAACTAACTGTTGTAAAACATGGGAGATAAATTGGATCCGCGTGAAAATTCCTTAGACCCAATTAGTGTTGTCATAAGCATGTAAGAAATATAAAATATCCCTCATTTAGAAAACAGCGAAAGACTTTTTCTTAAACTGAAATCTTTTAGTGAACTCGGTGCATAGTTAACTCACTGGTTCAAAGTCAGGCCGTTTTACGGTACATAAAGACGTTGAACACAAATAAATAAACAAACAAAACTATGCTCATCAAACGAGTCAAGAAGTGTTATAAACAATTAAATTTTTCTTAAAGTTATAGCACAGATGAAAAAAAACTTCAAAATATCAGAGATTCCGAACATCACATTCAACAATCCAACAATGTCATCGTGTGGTGGACGTTGTCTCCTCCGCATTGGAGCGCAGAATGTACTGCACGGGAGCCTTTCATGATGTAGAACAAGCGTTTGACCGAGTCTGGCACTCGGGACTGTTGTATAAGCTCCGTCAATTTCTACCTTCTACATATTTCCTTATAATTAGATCCTACCTCAGTGACCGCACCTTCAAAGTTAACCATAAATTTTCCTATTCTCCCCTCTTTACCCAATCTGCCGGAGTTCCTCAAGGCAGTATCATAGGTCCCATCCTCTTAACGGTGTATACAGCTGACATCCCGACTCTTCCTACCACTGTCCTCACCACTTACGCCGATGACACTTGTGTGTTATCAGTAAATAATAATCCTTTCATTGCATCCCAATCACTACAATCTCATATTACTAACATTCAAGAATGATGTCGAAATTGGAGAGTAAAAATAAGTCCAAACAAATCCCATCAAATAACTTTTACCCTTCGTCGTAAACCTACGACATCCTACCCTACAGTATCCTTTAATAATATTCCACTAATCCCTGTTGAACAGATCCGCTACCTAGGACTCCACTTGGACAAACGTCTTACTTGGAATCCACATACAAGACTAAAACGACAAGAAACTGCTCGTCGTTACAGACTACTTCAACATTTACTTAACAAACGCTCCAACCTTCTAATTAATTACAAAAGACTCATTTACATGACAATAATTAGACCAATTTGGACATACGGAGTTTAGCTTTGGGGCTCCACTAAACCATCCAATTCATTTCGTATCCAATCCTTACAATCCAAAATCCTTCGAAAAATCCTTAATGTTCTTATTTTGTGACCAATAAACTTATCCATAAAGAACTTAATGTTCCATATGTTGCTTATTTAGCCCAAATCAGATACGTATCCTTTCATAGTAAGCTCTATAACCACTCAAATCCACTAGTCTCCCAACTTTCTTCCCACTCCATTCCCGATAAACCTCCGAGGCGTCTGAAAAGAAGATGGCCTAGACCTAGAGACCTTTTTTTTTTTTTTTTTTTTTTTTTTTTTCCATGGCGCTACAGACCGATGTGGTCCCTGGCCTCCTCAATGAGCCTTCGCCAGGTGGCTCGATCTTTTGCGACTGCTTTCCAATTCCGTGTATTTAGCAGGGTCAGTGCATCCTTTGCAACAGCATCTTCCCACCTAAGTCTCGGTCTGCCTCTGCCCCTAGAACGCTCCAGTCTCCCCCCCAGCAGCTTCCTCGGAACCTGGTCATCCATCATTCTGGCGACATGTCCAGCCCATCTCAGTCGTGCCAACTTAATAGTTCGCAGCACATTTGCTTCCCCGAAGAGTTCATAGACCTCATTGTTATGTCGTCTTCTCCATTGGTCTCCTTGCTTAATGGGCCCGAAAATCCTTCTCAATACCTTCCTCTCGAAAATGAGGATTTCTTTTTCTTCCTTGGTTGTCAAGGTCCATGTCTCGCATCCATAGGTAAGAACCGGCCTAATTAGGGTTTTATATATTGTACTCTTCGTCTTTCGGGAGATCAAGGGCTTTCTTAGATGTTTCTTTAAGCCAAAGTAGCATCTATTGGCCAACATCAGTCTATGGCTTATTTTTGCTGATATCTTATTTGTGGCGCAGACGATTGACCCAAGGTACTTGAACTGGTCCACACTTTGGAATCTAAACGGTCCCATTTGCAGGTGCTCTCCTACTGTGTTACCATCACTCATGCCAGTTCTCATGTACTTTGTTTTTTTCTTCATTAATTGTTAGACCCATGTCTGCAGCGGCTTCCATGAGTTTCTGGAATGCGCTCTTAAGGGCATCGAGCGAGCGGGCAATTATGTCTATAACGTCTGCGAAAGCCAGTAACTGGACGAGTTTGTTATAGATAGTCCCAGTCACCTGGATGTCAGAGCTTCTCACTACTTTCTCTAAGGCAAGATTAAACAACATACACGCCAGGGCATCACCCTGTCTCAGTCCTCTTTTCGTTTCAAATTCTGTTGACAGAGTTGACTGTATCTTGACCTTGCACGTAACATCCTTCATCGTCATCTCTATGAGACGTACCAGTTTAGGTGGTATCCCGAACTCTCGCAGGGCTTGGTATAGTTTGGGCCTCTTGATGCTATCATATGCACTCCTAAAGTCAACGAAGAGATGGTGTGTGTTCATTTTAAATTCTGTTGATTTCTGGAGTATCATCCTTATACCAAATATTTGTTCTATTGTGGATTTGCCTCTTCTAAATCCCGCCTGGTACTGCCCTATCTCTCTTTTTCCGCATAAGGCAGTAATTTGGAGCACAACACTTTTGACAGTACCTTGTATGTGCATTGGAGCAGTGTAATGCCTCGATAATTAGAGCATTCCAAAATATTTCCCTTTTTGTGTAGTGGGCATATCATTCCTTTTTTCCATTGCTCAGGCATTTTTTTTCCTGTACCCATATATCCAGTATGATATCATATATGGCCTTATGGAGTTGTTCACTTCCAAGTTTTAGGAGCTCTGCTGGGATACCATCTTCACCTGGTGCTTTGTTATTTTTGAGCGCCTGGATGGCATCTACGACATCTTCATACTCTGGTATATCTATTTCCTCTTCTTCTTCTTCATTGTTGTCTGTACCAGTCTCTTCTGTTTGATCATCTTCATACAGCAAGCTATTAAAATGGCGGGCCCATCTTGACAATATTTCTGTCTGCTCTGTAATAAGTGAGCCATCCTCTCTCCTACAGGCTTTTATTCTAGGCTTGAATGGTGCCCTGCTGCTATTGAGTTTCCGATAGAAGCTTCTAGCTTCCTTGAGGTTACTGTGTTCCTCGATTTCCTCCAGCTGCCTCCGTTCCCAAACTTTCTTCTTCTTTCGGTGTAGCCTCTTTTCTTGCCTCCTTTTGTTCCCATATTCTTCCGATGCCAATCGTGTATACTTCCTCTGCACCATACTTCTATATGCCTTATTTTTATCCTCCGTTACTCTGGCGCACTCATCGTCAAACCAACATGGTTTTGTTGATCGCTCTTCCACTCCTAATGAATCTTCGGCTGCTTTTCGGATCACTGTTGAACATTTGTTCCATTGCTCTTGGATGGAGTTTCCGTAGTCCCCGCTTTCAATTAATTCATCCAGTTTTTGCTGGTATGTTAAGCTTACATCCGGTTCCTTCAATTTGGATGTGGCGATTTTACTCGGTATCTTGCTTTGCAGTTTTAGCCTTTCCGTACATTCGAGATTCTTGCTCTAACCTTTGAGACTATCAGGTAGTGATCTGTGTCCATGTTGGCTCCTCTATAGGATCTTGTACTTATAAGGTTGGATCTGTGTCTTCTGCTGATAAGAACATGGTCTATTTGGTTCACGGTTTTTCCATCCGGTGATCTCCAAGTTCCTTTATGGATCCTCTTTCCTGGAAACATCGTGCTACCCACTATCATGTCCTTTGATGTGGCAAAGTTGATAAGGAGTCTGCCATTTTCATTTGTATCTTCATGCATACTGTATTTTCCTATTGTTGGGACAAAGACCGCCTCTCTACCTATCTTCGCATTAAAATCTCCTAATACGATCTTAATGTCGCTTCTGGGGCAGTTATCCAAGGTTCCATCCAACTCATCATAAAACGCCTCCTTTTCGTCATCAGGCGATACCTCCGTTGGTGCATGGCAGCTGACTATACTATAGTTGTAGAATTTCCCTTTCAGTCTAATCACACATATCCGGGGGTTGATTGGTGTGAATCCAGTAACCAGGCCTCTTGCTCCGCCCCTCACCACAAAGCCAGTTCCAAATGTATGGGACTGTTCATGACAGCTATAGTATATAGTGTGAAATCGCTTTTCAAGTAGCCCTTTCCCCTTCCATCTCACTTCCTGGATTGCAGTTATGTCTATTTTATATTTATCTAGTTCGTTTAGGAGTGACCGAAGTGACCCCAGTCTGTATAGTGACAGGATATTCCATTGTCCTAGTTTTAGGTCCTTTTGACGAATTCCGGGTTGTTTCCTTAGGTTCAGTCCAGCGATATCTCTTTGAGGTTTCGTAATGGTTTGATTTAGGAGGAGCGGGTCATTAGCCCGCTGCCTCCGAGTCAGATGGAGGGGCTGCCTCCTCAGAGCTCCCTGACTCGCTCCCCCATCCGGGGCGGCTACCTAGGGAAGGTGACCCTAGGGTGTGTACTGTAGTTGACCTTTATCTGTAGTGGGTGTGTTTGTAGTGTGCTGTAACTAGTGTTTATGTGTGTGTGTGTCAAGAGTACTGTTCCCCCAACTTGGAGGGCCAGTGGCTATCTGCGGTACTTGGACCGGGCGATGGGGCCGCCAACTCCCTACGCCAAAGAGACCTTTTAGTGTAGATATTATTGGAGTGCTACTAGTGAGTAGTTCTTCACAAGTTATTTACATGCCTATGCATTCACTATCAACACAATTACTTAATGTATATTGTTTTGTACAGTTGTAAATATCAATAAACGAGAAAAAAAAATATCAGAGACCTAAAAAATAAAGATAAGTACAATAAACAAACAAAAATTGACAAACACAAATAAAAAATACGTAAAATTTACAGGAAGATATCATTTATTTTATATAAATTTATATGTTTTACATAAAATTAACATTGTTTGCTTTCATATTGTTTATTTATTTTATGATTCTGCAGATGTACCTATTCCCACCTACAGTAGAAATCTTTTCTTTGAAATTTAGAAGAGAGCTATAATGAAGTTTTACTACATATTTACCCACCGTAGACAAACTTTTGATACTTAAAAGAAAAACAGTATGTTTAGGTAAACTTCATAAATAATAAATAATAAATTTCATAAAAGTTGGTACGCTATACGAAATTTTCTGTATAAGATCCGTCATTATCTGTAGTTACTAAGGATAAAATATTATCACTCATAGAGAAGAGATCCATCGAACTAAGACCGATAAAGCCAGATTGTTCAATACACAATTCGGACAATTTATGCAATTTCATCATGTAACCCTTAACATTGCCATAAAATATGGTTTTCTCATATTGAAGAGCATTATAGCCGTTTATATATATATATAAAAAAAAACAAAAAAAACATAAACTAAAAAAATAAATAAATAAAATGCGACAAGAAAGTTTTTCCCCCCACTTTTAGGTATGGAAAGTAATAAACTAGACTAATTAATATCAAGCTAAAACTTTCTGGTGAGCTTCCCAACAACAAACACTTCATGTATATTCTTTTGTTGTTTTATTTATAGAACGTAAAAAAACAATTTGGCAATTAAAAGTATAAAAGTAAATAGATTACCAACAGCCCCACCTTCAACATTTTATCTAATGATGTAAGAAGTTTGCTACACTATCAGCCAGCTGCGTCATATAAAAAATAAGAAATAAACCATTGGTTGTCGATAAAACAATACCTGTAATTTTTATAGGCAAACTCTTAGCGACCCAAGGTTTTATTGTAAATAAAATTTATGAACACAGAAAAATGCTCTTTTAGCAACGGACTCCTTAAGTACATTGATGGCTATAGCTGAAGCTAATAATGACCAGCGGGAGATACTTAACGGATAATATTTTTTGTATACAATATTTGTCGCTAGGACCTAAATTTTAGGAATTATAATAGTTTGAAAAAAAAAATTAAGTTCTGTTAAAATTAAAGTTCTGGTGTTGAAAATTTTCCGACAGTTTCCTTATCAGAAGCAGTATATATGAAATCGATAGATGATATACAGACATGTCCATGATCTAATGTTTTTCCCAGTCAGGGAAAAATCTAATTTTTCATCAAACATTACTTTATTTCTAACGAATAAAAAAAAAAAAAAAATTAATGCCTATTATATAAGGCAAATCGGGAAAAAAACATAAAGAGAGTATTGGGAGAAAAATATTTTCTACAGCTTTTTTTACAGAAAGTAAAATTTAATTAAATAGAGGAACTATCTTTTATAGAAATTCAGGTAAACCACTTTATAACAGATAGCAGAAAATACATAAACATTCTACAACGAAGCTTCAAAAATTTGAATTTAATTTTTAAATATTAGATTGAATGATTAATTCCGGAGGAAAAAAGGGTATGATTTGCAAGTGTTTGCAAATCAAAGGGAGAGCAGGCTAAACCAATTGTTACTGTTGTATAATGTCGGCAGGACCCTTTCAAATTGCTTAAGGCATTGTCATTGTCCTTAACGAGAGGCTTAATGAAACCATATCTCGGAATTTGCCCAAGCACCCTACTCCCCACATGTTACTGTAATGGATAATATCCCAATATGGTACTTGCCATGTAGGCTTTACTACCATCCTACAGTGCAGCTCCTAAAGGTACAAGTTACCTTTAGAATTGTTCTAGTGCAAGGAAGTGAGTAGCACCCTTTAAATTCACTAAATCTAGACTGCTTTGCAATAGAGCATGACAATTACCAACGAAACTGTAATATCACATAAATAAATAAACTAAAAAAAAAAAATAATAAAACTATGTAGAAAGGTTATTAAGATAGAACCAATGATTATTTATCTGTAACGATATTTCATAAATCATAATGTTTATTTACAAGCGTTGATAGACAACGTGTTTTACTGCCATAAAAAATAAAAACCTATCAACCATCTATTTATTTTTCGAATCTCAACGCAACTTCAAATACCAATTACCATTAACTTGTAGCGGGCAACACTGTTTGGTGAAGGTTATCGGTTATCAGCTGGCGTGAAAACCAAAAAGACTCTGTGAAATGAATTTGCCACTGCCGCATTTAACATATGAACATTTTATTTTTACCATTGTTTTTATTTAGATGTATTTTTAATTTATAATTATTTTTATTTATAAGTTTACGTAATTTTCATTTTGATATAATGCAGTGGTAAATCCATGAGAAAGCTCACTCCAGCTGATACCTATAACCACTTTACTACTGTTTTTCTTTTGTGCGGATATAAGATATTAATTGTTGCGTTGGTTTTTGACTTTGGCTTGAATAAGGATATCACGATTGGGATTACGATTTGGTATGAAATAAAGAGGAAGATAAAATAGTATTTTTTCTTAATTGCCACGCACCCAACAAACTTATAATTTTTTTCTGCATCATCTTAGATTCTAAATTTTATTTCTTCTTTAGATCTCTCAATTGATAGATCCCTCAAAGGTTTACTAACAGTAAAGAAACCCACCTCTTCAAGCAAAATATTGTTTTAATTTTTTCTTCCTTGTACCTGACTGTGTCCCAGATTATCCACTTCGTATATTACTTGACAGCCAACTATATGTTTCTAATTATTATTATTTTTTTTTTTTTTGACGTTTAAACAATTATTTGATGATTTGTGGAAGGAAACTAGGCATAAGCTTCCATTTAAAGCTCTCCAAAGATTTCAATTAAAACTAAAATAGATATGAGAATCTCAGCGTTCAATAAAGTTTTTAAAATCTATATTTTTTAAAACGCCCTTCAATATCAAGAAAACTAAAAAAAAATTAAGCCCTAATTTTATAACTAAAGAGACATGTTAATATTATCAGAACGAAGAATTACAAGTATCAATTATGATTCGAATGAAAAAGTTCGACAGTTGATCAGATTTTTTTCATTTAAAAATAATTAACAGAAAAAAAGAAGTACAAATTACTTAAAGTAGCCACGTTACATCCGGAATATAGATTACTTCTACAAAGTCTTCCTTTCAGTAAATCATACCAAGTGAAAATGTTGACATCCTTAAACGGGCATCCATAATCCTTGGGAACTTCTTTGTTTAACTTTGCCTCGTTGAATGGAGGTAAAATGCACGAGCTTGACAAAGGAAATAGACAAACACCGCAAAAACCGAGGCAGTAAATTAAATGTTCTTTGAGCACTCCTCATTTCGTCGGAGTAGCCTAGAAGGTAAAGCAATCTCTACATGGTTACTTAAGCGTGCAAGTGCTAATGACCGTCTCTCTCTCAAAATAAAAATAAAAAAAAAAATAAAAAAAGTTTAATAATCATTTATTTTTTATAATAAAGAATTTTAGCATATTATGGTATTACGGTAATCACAGGTAAATGGAAAAAGCCAGCTATCCAACTATATATCACTTAAGGTACGCATAATGGTATTAATGGATCAATACAATTAGGATTGATGAATTAATTGCCACTTCTATTGGAATTATTTTATTACAATACTAGTTTCGAATGCTTAACATTCATCTTTAGTTCTAAAACATACAAAATTCCATCCATGTAACATAGTGCTTATGGGTTAAAAAATGGAAGAAAAGCAATCTCTGTTTATACAAGAAACTAAAACCCTCGTATCTGATACAAAATCAGTCGGAGGTTAAACGCTGACGACTAAACACATATACGTATTTACTTGAAATCATACTGAAATACGCTACACAAATATACGCGAAAATAAGCACCATAAAAATACAAATATTTCAATCAAAAATATATAACCACGAAATCACCTTGGTACGTCACCAACCACTCACTTCACACAGATTTTCGTATACCCGTAAAAGAGCATATAAATAACCTTTATAAATGACATCAGTACAGACATAATGAGCGTAATAATATACTTTTTAATGACATGGCCCCGACTGAAATACTGGGAAATACTCGCAGAAGGCTGAAAAGAAGCAGCTTTTATATCAGGTGTGATTAAGAAATGAAAGAAGAAAAAAAAATCAAGTTTGTAACTTCCATTCAAAAGTTACATTAAATAAAACATTCAATAATAATCAATACGGATCCATGATAGATAGGTTGTAAGAGTTAACAGGAAATACGCTTTTACGCAGGAAAGAACAAATTTACATTAGTGACAGGCTGTCAGCTCTAGAGAAGAAATATGTCCTCAGCTCTCGTTAAATTTATAAAGAAGCCTTCAAAATAATGAATTACTATCTGACAGAATATTTAAATATTATCCTCAGCTTATATTTCTGAAGTGCCTTGAGTATCTCTATGGCGTCATAGTCTCTTTTCACTGCTTTTGACGAAGCTAAGTAAATTGAGCGGAAACATTTAATTCAATAGTACAGGCAGTGAAAGGCGAAAATCACCAATAGAAAAAAATCACATAGTTCCGAATGTTGGAACAGTTGTTCATTGGAGTGTTCTGACCAACAAACTGAAGTCCTCACACCCGGGAGCGAGCTCATTATATGTCTCTATTTACGGTTTTAAAAAATATCTTCGGAACTAATATCTTCAGAAAAATGCACTTTATATACAAAATTAAATAACGCAAAATTTTATGTAAGAAAAATTTTATTAATTTTTTTTATGGTCAGTAGTTATAGATTTATATGGGGATAACGAGTTAGAAGAAAACTCAAGATGTTATGTTGATGTAAGTCAAGCAATGTTAAAATTGCAATAAACCCCTCCATCTCTCAAATTACTCTATCTTATAAATAATTTGAAAAAGGAATAAGATTTTTTTATAGAAAGTTTTCTTGAATTTATTATAAACTACATGAGTAGATAAAAAATAAAACAAAGCCATTCAAACTTTTTCCCTTGTACCTCTCAATGCAGCCAACAGCATTATACAGAGAGTACAGTACAACTCAACACAATCGTTTGAAAAACCACACACAAAAAAACGGTCTATTACTTCCAGTGTTTTTTTCTATATTTTTTTACAAAAGTAACTGACATGACAATTGTTTATAAATCATCAACCCAATGGTAACACCTCGATAAAAGTTCTTTATAAGAAGGTCTTGAGGCCATCTTCTTCTTCAGACGTCACGGAGGAGAATCTAAAATACAATAGAACGGAAAGGAAGTTGAGATACTAGTAGATTCAAATAGTTAACTATGGAAGGATAGGTATCTGGTTTAGCTCAATAAGTAGCATATGGAACATTAGGATAATTGTTTGTTTGTGACAATGTAAGGTTTCGAAGGATTTTATAGGTCCAATAACTGTCATGTATACGATTCTCTTGAAATTAATCGGAAGATTTGTCCAGTATGTTTTGAAGAAATCAAAAACCAGAGGGAGTATAAATATCTATTTAATTATACTTTTTTTTTTAAACGGAATGAAAACCATCGACGTAGAAACATGAAAATACACATAAAAGAGACTAGAACATTTTACACCGAGTAGTTTGTTGGTTATAGTCGAATACCAATGTTCAGTTGGGACAATATCTGATACGAAACAATTTTCAGGAGAATAGAAAATAAATTTACATGGACACGCTAGAATATCTATCACAACATCGAGTGAATTGTTGGCTCTATCCGATTTGGTAAAGCTTGAAATTTATTGAAGATAAACAAAGACTTCAATAACGCCAGTTATATTCCCAATTTTCTGGGTTTCTGGGAGAAGTTGGTGTACGATGGGTTGAATACACAAAACTAAGTAAAGCTGTTTAATTTACTTATTATATTTACAAGTTACAATTTACAATTAATGGTTAGTAAATATGAGTATTATATTAAAGCAGACTGATTGTATTTATATTTGACTTTAGGAAAATAAAAATGTTTACATTCAGGTACCAAAAAAATATTGCATTGAACAAATGGATTGCTAAAAATATAGTTAATTCATAATAAAGTTATAGTAAGTTCTACTATAAAGCTAGTAGATAAAATGTAATGAGGAAATATTTCTTAATTTAAATCAAAATTGAAATTGTAGCCCGGAGGATCGGAGTTGAATAACATAGTTATAAAACGAATAGTTTGTTCAAAGTTTCTAGACCATAGAATTCTAAGAATGGCATTAATTAGAATACAAATATTCCTCTGGGGTCGTGTCATAGTGAATTGCTAATATTTCAGAGGTAGTGAAAATAAATAATTATACGGG
Organism: Euschistus heros; assembly: GCA_003667255.2. NCBI lineage: Eukaryota > Metazoa > Arthropoda > Insecta > Hemiptera > Pentatomidae > Euschistus > Euschistus heros. The sequence goes on along the minus strand of RCWM02000022.1, from coordinate 4,221,837 downwards.
TTCTTCTCAAACTAAGGGCAACTTCCAGGTGGGGAATTTCCAAAAAATCAAATAGTCCAAAATATAGAAAAATCCTGATGACCACTTTACTTTGATTTTTAAAGTGCCAAAAACGTGTTTTGCCAAAACCAAAAATGGTTTTTAGGCTTACAATCAGTAGCTACCAAGAGAGAACCAAACTACTGTGGACTTGACAAACTACTGTTTTTAAAACTAATATTAATTTTACATTTCTTGTCATGGCAATGTGAATTCATGATTCAAAGTAATTTTATTGATGATCGTTAGACGCTCGCCACCAATCGATCAATTTTCAAAGTTAACTCTTATCCTCATATTTTTAATTTTTTAATATAAAATTAATTGAATAATCAGTCGATATTATTATTGCTAAACCTTCCTGGAACTATAAAGATGATGTTATTAAATTTGTTATAGATTAGTTCAGTTTTCGTGGTTACTGACCATAAACGAAAAAATGCTTGTACTTTGATACAATAGTTAACAAACTCTAAATATCGCATATTTGTGTTTCAGGTACCAGGAAGAGACGAGGATGTCAGCGCTTAGTAAAGTTTCCGAAATTCATATTTCTTTCTATTTCAAAACTCATATATCCAGAAAATATTATGAATAAAAATATAATTTTAAAACACCGACGTTATGTCATTATTATATCAGTTTTTATTTTTTGTATTTGTTATTGTGGAATTTCGGGAAGGTGATGAAGGTAAGGACGAAGAGTGGTACCGCATGCGCTCACCCCCGTCACTATCTCAGTTTCCAATCCACCACCGAGCCAGAAACAACCCTCTCACCGAGCATCAGTAAGTACGAATCTTCGCGGGATGTCCGTACTCTCGAACATGAAAAATTAAACAAAATAAATAATTGACCTTTCAAATATTTTTACTGTGACTACAAATGGTGTTTTCAATTATACTAATTGAATTAAGAAATTAAATAAATTTTATATATATTTTTTTTTTTTTATGAATGTTTTATAATAAATATTACAGAAATAAATTCATAAAATAAGATCTAATTGATCGATGCTAGAATGCAAATGAAAATAGTTTAAAGTTTTTTTTTACTTATTAGAAATTCTTTATGATTCTGAATACATATAATGTCTTTGATAGATTAAGGGGAGACTATTTTATTTTAATACTTACAATTAGTTAAGATATACACAAATTATTGGAACACATCAAAATATTTTTTCGGCAACGGTTTCATAAAATTACGGTATAATCCTTTAATTCAAATTTGATTCATATTTATCAAAGCTGCCAGAGGTCAACTGTATTGAAAAAAAAAAAAAAAACCCTTGACTTTAAAGGGAATAGCGGATTAAGTGAACAGCTTCAGGAGGAAAGCAATCTGTGGCGAAAAGGCTACTTTCCCCCCTTACAGGTGATTATGGCTAAACATTTATTTAACCTTACAAATACTAACCTAGATAATTTACACTACAATATAATTTAATTTAGTGAATTATAATCTAATAATTGACAAATAAAGTGACAAATAATAACTCTGCAGCTAGTTAATATTCCTTAACGATAATAAAAAAATGTATAAATATATACACTGCTGGTCAAAACTTTGAAACCAGAAACGATACCAGTGAATTGAAAAATTCCATATTCAGTGAAAAATAAATGTATTTAAGTCCACATGCATTTTAGGAAAAATAAATAAAATAAAATTTCGTTTTCAACACCTAATTTAAAACAAACTATTTTTTTAATACGCTTTTATTAAGTTCACCTGTATGTAACGGAATCTTGCACCGTAATTTTCATCAATCTCCAGCTATCTGATTATCTTGAAAATTTTCACACGTGTCAAGGACCAATGACAATACAATAATTGCACAACTTTGAATATTCTTACTTAATCCTGTCGAATTACCCCCCAAAAAGGGACCTGCCTTGCAAAAAGGTGGAGAAGTAGGTTTTATAATTCGGTATGGTCCAGATGTCTCCTGAGAATAAAATATCAACTGACTACATTTAACAAAAATTTTTACATTATCAAAACATTTTTGGAGGGCAAAAAAACCCAGCATTTTTGCACTTTTTTCAGTTACTCGCAAAAAAAATATTCTTAAATGCTTTAAATCGAAAAATATATCATTTACAAAATTAAAGTTTATTAAATTGTGGTTCTTAAGACATTTGAAATTGATTTAGGCGTTTTTCTCAAATTTCGCTAACTTTCTCAAAAAGTCTGCTTTGGTCATGTTTAAGAGTCTATAGCACAAAAATGGCTGATCTAATCAAAAAAATGTTATATACTAATAGTTGTAAATCATTAGATTTTGTCTAAGATAGGTTAGTTCGGTTAGCTGTTACAGCGTGTTTTTTTTTTTAGTTTTTTAAAGTATATTCATAGTTATAACAACGATTTAGTTTGTCATTAGTAAACCCTCGGGTTAGAAAAATTTAAAATCGAGATGAAATGCAAAAAAAGAAAATGTTCCAGAGGCGTTAAATGAAGGCAACATGAATTGAACCATTTCAAATTTAATTAGATTTTTATCTAATAAGTCCCTTTCTTTTCAACATGGAATATCTCGCAATCTATGTATTGCGGAGCAAATTTCAAAAGAAAATGGAAGTGTTTTTAAATGTGAATACAAAAAAAAAAAAAAAAAAAAAAATAAAAAAAATAATAAAAAAAATAAAATAAAATAAAAAAAAATATATATATATATATATATATATATATATATATATATATTAATATTCTGAAAAATCTCCTAGCCTTCATCGATTCGTTCCTTTGACAACATTAGGGCAGGACTGATACAGAACATTATACTAAAACACGGAAATTGGCCAGAAACAGAGCAGAGACTTATGACCAAATTTAAATCTGATTTTGTACAATTTATTAAACAAATAGACTTTAACAAACTGACTGATGAATGTAGGAAGGCAGTATAATGATGCTTTAGTAGGCAGAATCTTGTTGTGCTTTAGTTTATTTTTTTATTTATTTTTATTATTTATGGAATTATTATTTTGTAGAAAATTGTATCAACGTTACTTTCTTTAGGTTTCTTATTATTTAATTGTTTCTTTTTGTTTTTTTGTTTTTTTGTTTTATTTTGTTTATCTGATTGTACACAAGAGACAATAAGATCAAATTGAATTAATAAAAATGTAAACCAATGAACTTGGTAATACGTGTAGTATGCCTAAAAACAGGCATGGCGCATGTAAATACGATAAATAAATTCTCCTCTTATGGGGTATTTATTTATACCCTAAGTATTTATACCATAAGAGGAAAAGAGAAAAAAAATATATATATATGTGTGTGTTTAGAAAGTTGAAGAGATATGGGGAGATGTTAATCTTTTAAATTTACCTATTTTGGCTCGGGTGGTCTCAAACTTTTGACAGGCAGTGTAGATAAAATATTGATGTTCATGCTTAGTAAACAGTCTTTAATAACATTACAGTTGAGCAATTTTTGAAATAAAAACTAAAATATTTAAATTCTGAGGCTTTTTTTCGTTCACGCCTATACTAAACTAAGATCCTAGTTTAGGATTTAAGCCTATCCGCTCGAAAACGATTCAAAAATTTATATTTAACATTAAAACTACCATGACGGGTCAAATGACTTTTCGGCAGAAGTTCTTGGAAACAACATTCATTACCTTGCTTTTAGACTTAACTACTTTTACTAATAAATATATCAAAAATGTCTTTTCAATATCAACTCCTCTCTTATAATTGCTTTTGACAGAGAAAATGTGGTAGAAATATGTACCCGGCAGCTTTGGAATTAAAATATATAAAAACAGAAGTGATCTTCGGATGATGGCCTCTATAGTTTTTGTTTTGATACGTTTACTAAAATGCTGATTTTTTTCTGTAATATAAATTATACAGAATATAGTTTTGTATTTATTTTATTCTAATAAACAACTCTGATTAATAAATTGTAACCATGCATGGGATAAATAAAGCACTATCGATTTCCTCACACTGGCCTACCCTTAATATTTAGTTCACAGCAATTATTTTTTCATTGAGGTGACCTTTTGGCACGCAGGCCATTTTCGGATCTTAATTGTGGTACTTAATAACTTAGTTATTTATCCGATAACTCTAAAAATAACTTTATAAAAAAAACCCTATACTTTATAAGTTGCCGCTTTGTAAAAAAAATTTGTTCTCACTTCATGGAAGAATCAGAGTTTATTGAAATGAAAAAATCAGGAGGAACAAATTACCATATCAGAAGAAGTGAGGATATATAAAGAATTTTTAGAGATCATTCTAGCTGATGACAAGGAAAAAAAAACTCGTGAACAAACGTCAAATAAGAAACATTTTTTCATATTTTTATTTTCGACATTTAACACAAATAACAACACTATATATATATATATATATATATATATATATATATATATATATATATATATATATACATAAACTATATATATTATTCAGTTGTTGTTGTTGTTGTTCTTGGGCGCTACAGTCCTTGCAGGACCTAGGCCTCTGCACCTATATATATATATATATATATATAAATATATATATTTTTAAATTATATATTTTTTTTTTTTTTTTTTTTTTTTTTTTTTTTTTTTTTTTCACATTCATTTTGACTCGCATTTGATTTGTTGGTGTTGCTTAGATTTTACGACAGATTCCTTATCAGAAATTTAATGGAAAGTATTTTTTGTTATGTAACATTTATCACTAGGATCTACCGTTTAGGAGCTTTATATGGGTTTGAATGAAAAAAGTCACGTTGTAACGTTTTTTTTACCCTCAAAATTGTAACATTTTGACACGCTCTAGATCTATTAATGTTGATCCGATGAAAGATTTACGACAGTTTTCGTATTGAAAATTTATTGGAAAATATTTTTGTTATATAACACATGTCGCTGCAGTTTAAGAGATGAACTATATACATAACCATGATTTATTGTTTTTCCCAGTCATTAAGAAATTGAAACCAATGGAAAAGGTGGTTTACTTAAGGAGAAATTTTCAATATTTTTTTTTTAACTTATTATATTAAATTGGATTTTCAAAATTACTAGATTGGCAAAATTTTAAAATGTCTAATTTACAGTAATAATAAACTAATAAATATTTTTATTAGTTTTCGTATTTCTATGATGGATAATTTTATAGGTCTTCTATTTGAAGTTTAAGTCAAAATATCAAATTTTGTGTTCCGTGGAGTAACCTTAACAAGATGTGATCTGGTTACGTAGTTAGTGTAAGACCTGCATACATAACAAAGATCAGTTATTTCAGGATAAGATAGTTATGTAAGATTGATTTATTCCCAACTAAACTTATTTCTGATATAGCCTGCTTCATTTAAAATATAATCATAAAATTTTAAAACCTAATACCTCCTATTATTTTTTGAAACGATGTTACAAGCAGAACGTCGCATAAGAAAAACAAACTAGAATTTAATTTAGTTTAAAAAACATACATCAATTATTAGTCGAAAACAAATTTCATAATTGTTCAAAAACAAATTTACACTAAATATTAATTTTTAATATAATAAATATTTATTATATTTTAATATATTTTATTACACAAACAAATCTGTACAAGGTCTAATAGTTCTCAACCTGAGTATGGTGTTTAACCAAATGTGGTTAATACACGGGACCAGAAAATAAATAAATAAATAAAAACACTAACAAAAAGAACTATATGTAATCATTCATAAAATATAAAAATTAGTTAAACCTAGTTCCGCAATTTAATAATTTCAATATTAAAACCCATAATTACAATTTTAATTAGTTTTATTAAAGTTTTAATTCAGGGTTTAATAAAACTAAACAGATTTCAACAAATAGCATTAGAATAACTATAATAATAATAACAATAAAATTTAATATTTAATCATGCTAGAGTTATTTGCTGAAATTGTAGTTATGTTTATGTTTTTAACTTTAAATTAAATAGCTTCATATTGTTTTAATATATTAATGGTGAATAACTTAATTATGAATAACATAATTACAAATCGTTATATATATATATATATATATATATATATATATATATATATATATATATATATTATTATTTTTTTTTTTTTTTTTTTTTTTTACATGTAAAAACACTTCCATTTTCTTTTGAAATTAGCTCCGCAATACATAGGTTGCGAGATATTCCATGCTGGAAAGAAAGGGACTTATATATATAGTTTTTTTTCGAAATTATATATATATATATATTATTATTATATATATATATATATATATATATATATATATATATATATATATATATATATATATATATATATATATACATAATTATTAATTTTTTAGGCAAGTAATGTTATTTGTAGAAAGTCCAAAATTTACATATACTCATAGTTTTTCGTTTTTTTGTAATGGTACTCATTTCGAAATTGTAGCAAAATATTAAATAAAATCAAGCGGATAGACAAAGTTTACATTTTTAACCTTTTCTTTACAAATTTGTAAATATGAGTATAAACTTAAAAAAAATAATTCTTTTAATTTGAAACTTGAATTACTTGAAGCCGTCAAATTAAAAAGCAGTTTTTTAATGGCTAATTGGTTGTAAAATTAAAAGGTGTAAAAGTTTCAGGTATACTTCTTTCTTAAATTTGAATAATACTGGAAAGTGTATAACTTTTTTAAATTACTGCTAACTTTGACAGCTAACTTACCGGTCCCTGAAATGGGCTTCCTCCTACTTAGCAATCAATGAAATTATGCCAAAGTTTTCTTAGCCTTTCAATTAATTTTCAAAAGAATTTAACTTCCATTTTTTTACCGAATACAAATTAATGGCCTCTACCTAAGCCAAGAATTAATGTATTAGTTTTAAAATAAATTAATCTATTATGAAACACTGAAAATATAAATAAAATGAAGCGCGATCGTTCATTTAGACTAGAAATAAACTACTTCTTACATCATTTTATTTTTTTTATTATTTTTTTTTTTAATATACCGTTTAGGCCAAAAACTTATCATGACTATTATTATCGCTAATTATTTATAAACCATTTATAATTTTATTTAGGTCTTATAAGAAATTTTAAATAATAAGGAAAAAATAATTTATTATACATATAATCGAAAATTAAGTAACGAGTATAAAGAAGAACATTCAGTTTATCCCATAGCTTACTAAATTTTAATACAATTTTAGTCTGAATATAACACCAGTAACGCAGCTGAGAATGTTGCGGAGCATTATCGTCCGATCAGCCTACTCTCCCACATCAGCAAGGTGTTCGAGTGGCTGATCCACTACTGCATCATATGTACGAAACTACACTACGCGCCCTCCAGACGTTCCAGAACACCGTCCTTCGGCGAATCGTCCGCGGCACCAGCCTTCAGAGGGCCATAAACATCCAGATCCCCGAGGAGCTGAGGATGCCCACGATCCCGGCCTTTATTAGTCGCCGGCACGTCAAATTCTTTGACGGGCTGAGCTACTGTGCCAACCCTCTCTTCAGGGACATAGCCCCGCCTCCCAGGCCTGGGAGGTGGCAAGGCACGATCCCCTTAGCGTACGTACTCGCCGAGGGAAGGGGTTCAGACCATACGGACTGACCCGATATGACCCACCATCGCCGGCAAAGTGTATCCTCCGCACTCGACATGTAGACGGATTGCCTCCAGCAGACTGAGACCCTCCAGAGATGGCAGAGCTACAAATAAGTCTTAAAATGCCGAAAGGCAATAAAAGATCCAATACTCTAATTTCCTTGGTATGTATTTATAATTTATTCGGAGGTTAGAAAAAAAAAAAAAAAAAAAAAAAAAAGAAAAAAAAAAAAAAAAAAAAAATGAAAAAATGAGAAAGAAGCGGTGGGATATCTTTGAACCTGGCTTGTCCTCCATTAGTAGAGGTTTTTAGGGGAATCCTAAGTTGTGTGTATATTGAAAATGATGATCTTAATATGCTCCTCTAGTGAAAATCCTTAAATGTAACTTTAACTCTTACTTAGAATAATAAAAATAAAGTTAAAAAATATCTCCTTCCTGTAATATTGATTAATACAACTAATTGATAACACCAAATTGATTTAACGGACAATGTTACACAGATATATTCTCTTTTTTTCAACAAACAATAAATATATTCTTAGTAACACGTATTTTCTAATATCGATTTCCTCGAAAGCAATAACACGAATCTATAATAACGCTCTCACAAAGGATGAATCAAACCGATGCCATTATCCAGTGCAACTCGTGAAACAGGGAAAATTACACCGGACTCAACTTCATGGCAAGCTTTCGATTGCTCTCCGAACTACTGCTATATCTGATTGCCAAATTTCCAGCCGTCAAAGGAATCGTGCTGTAATTTGACAGGGGACCTATTATATAAATTATTTTATATTGACGGTCATTTAGCATTCTAAAATTATTCCATCTCACCCGTTATCCCTTTCCCCAATCCACACGGAATAAGAAACTCCTGGTTTCTTCCCTTAATTTTCCCTACTGTGACCATCATTCTGTGCTATATGGGGACTCTCGAAAATTCTTGAGAAAAGCTTAAATTGTACCAAGAATTGCTTAGTAAGGATTGTTTTCAAAACGCCAGACATTCCATTGTTTCGTATCTTTACACCAAGTTGGCTCTCCCCTTCCTTCTGTAAAGAATACTTCCTTGGTACTTATGTTCCCCTAGTTATCAACACCCCTCATCTTTCCTTTGTTTACAGTATCCTACGATTAAAGAACTCAACCCAATCATTATATTACATCATATAGGTAGAGTATGTGGCAGTGGTTCTGTAGAACTGCATTCCAACGATATTGACCGCACCTTTACTCAATGAAATTGTCTCCCTCCTCAAATTTGCAATGCTTCTTCCACAGGAACATTCAAAACACTCCTTGACCAGCACCTTATCTCTCACCGACTGACGCTCTTTAATTAAGCGGATGCTTCATAATGAATATCATTCAAATATATAAGATATAAAATATTAGCCTGAATTTATAATTTTCTTTATTAAATGTTTTTATTTGTATAAATAATTTTTTATTTTCTATTCTTTCCTTCATTATAATTTTGTCTGTACCCTCTCCAAATATATTATTTATTTTTATATTTTATATTATCGCACAACACAGCTTCATGTGGACCGGAAGGATGACGAGTTAATAAAATTCTGGCTTATTGGGAATAAAGGCCAAACATAATAAATAAGACATGACGAAACATAGTACATTTTTTCTTTTATTTATTTAGCGCCACAACATTGAAAAACCTGTACATAAAATAAATTAAACTTCAATCTATCTGGATTTTAAGTTCGAAAATTCACTTTCTTTCATATTTCCTTTTTCTTTTAAATGATCCCTACAAACTCTTCAAACACCTGCGCAGCGTGTTTAACTTAGGCGAAAATTCTTTCTGTTTTCACGAGATACCCGAGAAATCCGGACAGCTGGGAAATCGGGTACCGAGTTTATGGGCTGTAATGTATTTGCTGTATCAGAAATTGTTCGTTCTTTTTCTATAAAATATTTATTCCTGCAACGACTACATTTCTTTTTCTTTCTTTCTTTTTTTTTTTTTTTGTTTTTTTTCTTCTGCTCTGTTTCTAGTTTTTTTTTTATGTACCTACTACTATTTATATTATTAATATTAAAAACATTATATTTGAATTATAATGAGATACAAGATATACTTAATGACCGGTTGCTAGAGCATAAGATATCTCATCAATAACTAACAGTTTGCTAAACCTACGAAAAGCGTTTCTAGAACACATGTTAACTCATTAGTTTGTTAAATCGTTCGCCAACTAATAGATTCTCTAAGTAGATTCTGCATAAATGCAACAGATAGTGCTAGAGTAGTTGTTTACATTTATAGCCTCTTTAACGGTTTATATCGTATATTATGTTATCATCTGATGCTTCTCTCAACCGTATTTAAAAATTCAAGTTTGAGTGTTGGAATTTATCATTACTTTATCATTTCTAGAACGTTAGGTATCTTATCAATACCCCTAACATATGAAAAGCGTTGCTAGACAAACCAATAAATTTATTTTATTTTTTTAATTTATTTAATTTTTCTCATAATCTCTACTTTTCTCGTATTTTCTCATTGGTCATTGTTACACTACAAGTTATGTAATGTTATTCTTAAGGGACAATATCCGCAGAATAAAGTTTTCTTTCTATTCTATACGATTGATATTAACATCAATGTAATGTATTTTATGAGAGCTTGGCGTTCATCGTAATGAAGCCAAAAAAGGTACCTCGAAATAATGTGTTCAGTATTGATTTAAAAAAAAAAACAAAAAAAAAAACACTAGTAACGATTTTTAGATAATAGAACCAACTACCACGATAAGAGAGCGCGTTGAGAGCAGTGAAGATACGATTACCAAGATCAATTGGCCGCCTTTAGATATTTTTTTTGTGGGGTTCCCGGGAAATGAATCTTAACACTTCCATTCTGGTCAGGGTAGGGCGGCGCCCTCCAGATAGCCTCCAAGGGTTAGCAAAAACGTCCAGCCCACTTCCAGGAATAGCCTATACCAATACCAGTACCACCAGTACCACCAGTACCAGATTTATTAGATACCACAAAGCTGTATTCATTAAAAAAAAAGTTTCCGATATTGAATTATGTGAAATCACTGATTTAAATTGCAAAACCCTCATATCTAAATGAGCATTTCATGCCTATCACGATAAAATCCACTTTTTTAAAACATATGTTACCGGAAAAATTCGAAATTAGTGAAAACTTGAATCCTCTAAATAGAACTAGGTTTAACAAAGCGCATTCGTAAAAACTAGTGTTAACTAGACAATACCAGTATTCACCGAATCATTTTAGATAAAACTGTTATTTACTGCATAAACCTGTTTTAACGGTTTTCACTTCGTACAACTAGAAAATTTAGTTAAAACTGGTTTCAACTAGTCGGGTATTTACCAAACTAAAATTTCAAATAACTAGAATTATCAAACAAACACGGATAACTCTAGTATTGGCTATTTAATACCAATTTCAACAAAAGAGTTTTGTAAAGTCTAGTTCTATCTAGAAAAATCCAGCTTTCACTAATTTAAAGTTTTGCCGATAACATATATACTTCATTGATATTTACAACTGTAAACAATATATATAATAAATAAATATCGGTAAAATATATGCAATGATATAACAATAACTAAAGAACTACCCATTAGATGCACTTCAATAAATGTTCAACATTACAAAGTCACTAGGCCATCTTCTTTTCAGACGCCTCCGAGGTTTATCGGGAATCAAATAAGAAATAAGTTAGGAGACTAGTGGATTCAAGTGGGTGTATAGCTTGTTGTAGGTATCATGTTTGGGCCAAATCTGCAACATTTGGGACATATAGATAATTATACTGTTTTGCGATCTGGTTTATTCTTAAAACAAACAAAAAATTCTGTTTCTCGTGGAAATGCAGCAATAGTTTATTGTAGGGGAGCAAGAATTAGTTGACAGTACAATCACATACGCCGTAAATATTTGGGGTTTGAGGTATTTAGAGGAATAAGATAAACGTTTATCGAGATCTACACCAAATTGGCTTGTGAGGCTTGAGACTGGCTCTATTCATGAGTTGGCTGGCTCTTAAAATAGCTTTAAATTATTTAAGAACCATTCCAAATGAGTGATGATAGGCTTCCAAAGTTGTGTTTTTATAACTTAGTCAAGCTGTCTTCAAGTAGAAATGCTAATTTTAAGTATAATTGGTGTTTACAAATAAAACATTTACTGGATTTTTTTCGAATCAAATATAGTTAAACTCAAAGAAAAAAGTCAAACTGTTTAGAAAAATACAAAATTTATTTATTTAATTCGGATCTATCCTCTAGCCAGCAATCGAATTTTAGCACATTCTACGATAGCATTAATCCAACCGGTAGGTACGAGAAGGGTTAGTGCAGTCCCAAAGCTCAACAAATTAATCCTCAAGAAATCTGTATGGTTTGTAATATAAAAACTAATGAAGACCTCGGATGTCCAAATTCAAATAGGTAACTTCCATGTAAATAAGCTTTTATAATTTTTGCCTGAGATACAAAATGCCAATGATGTTTATTAAAAGTGGTTAGCTTTGAAAGTTTTTTTATTATTTAGTCTATTAGTTGTATTTAATTCTTAGTTTATTCAAAGTGCTTTGGTATATTATTTGTTATTATTAGATGAGTATGATGAGTGCATAATATTTGTAGTTGTATTAATGTTTGTATCTTATTTCATTGTACACAATATATGACGTTTAAAAAATACGGAGCATTGAAGATTTTACGAAGGATTTTGGATTGTAAGAATTGGGTACGAGAAGGGTTAGTGGAGTCCCAAAGCTCAACTCCGTATGTCCAAAGGTAACTTTCTTTTATAATTCGTTTCCGTTTAAAAAACGAAAGTTTCTTTTCGTTTCCGTTTTAAAAACGAAATTAAATTTTTATTTTAGTTTTCTTACTTGATTTCTTTCACTTTATTTTATATCATTGTACATATTGTATGAATGAGCCTTTGTCATCCTTATTACTCATTGCTCTTGAGTGACAGAGATTGTAATCATACAAATAATAAGTTATAAAAAAAAAAAATAAAATAATGAAATGAAGTTTACAAATATTTAAGTAGTTGTGATGGCGAATACGAGTTTTCGCCATTACAACTTTCTTTTTTCAACTATTGAAGTTGTAATTTTGAAATGAAATCACGTAACTAATAATTGACAAATAGTAGTTGCTACTATTGAAATACATAGTTGACTGTGTAGTGACAATCGCCGAATTAATAGTAAAACCGTAGCGTATATTCAAGAAACCCAAGAGTGTTTTTAACACATATGAAAATTAGCATAGTATTACTTTTGTTGAGATTGGTTCAAATATATTTTGAGACTAATTTGTATATTATATTATAGTGATGCATTTGAGCTATAAAAAAAAAAATTAGAATTTTTCATAGAACTTTTCATCCGGATGTTTGGAATAAACTACCCTCATCCCGCTAAATGAAGTATTCAATCATCGCTAAGTTCCAGGACAGAAGCTATCTTATAATAAAAGTGCAATAGTTATTACTTTATATATTAAAATAAGCATCATAAAAAATTGGTCTTTGTTACTGGTGTTTTTTTTTTTAACTATACTTAATCCTATTTATCATTCATTTCCATTTACATATATTTTATTACATTAAGTACATAATATTTACTTAACTATGAAGGAGTTAAATATGAAAGGATAGATATCTGGTTTGGGCTAAATTAGCAAAATATATTATTTGTGACATAATAATGAACAATTAAGGATTTTACGTAGGATTTTGGATTGTAAGGATACGAGGTCTTAGTGGAGCACCAAAGCTTAACTCCGTGTATCCAAATGGGTCACATTACTAGTCTAATAAATGTTGGATTAGTCGGAAACGACATGTAGTTTCTTGCCTTTTAAGTCTGGTATGTGGTTGAGCGGGATAAATAGGTTGGTAACCTGTAGGATAACTCGTCATTCCTTCCCTGGTTGGAGTACTATATGCATTTGTATTATTTATTCTACTAATAAAAGTAGAGTTGAATTATTACTTTACTCAACAAATAATAAAATTTTACAGTTATCTAATTTTACTCGCTGTATTAATACAAAAAACTTAATTAAAAAAAACATTATTTTTATTGGAAAACTTTTTAGAATACATACTTCTCAAACTTGTGAGAGCACATGAATAAATCATGCTCCCTGGAAACTGGACTATTTTTAATGAAAAAAATTAAGGGGTTTGCTGTTAAAATGAAGTAGTATATAAAAAACTTTGAATTTTTTTTTTTTAATATTTAAAAAACTTTTTGAGAAGGCAGCCATTTTTCAAAGTAATATTAAAACTTAATATTAGTGCTATTTCATTTTTACATTAAAAAAAATAAAAAAATTGTTTGTTTCTATAAGAATGTACAGTATCTTCTAGAATGAAGATACCTACCTAAAGAAATAATTAAATAGCAAATATATAATATTGAAATCGTATTACTTACAAATTAATTCAGTAATTATTGAAATAATATAAAATATTCTTCTTTATTTATTTTTAAAATTAACTCGGTCACTAAATTTACAATCATATTTTTTGTTTCCTAGAATTATCCATATTAACGAGAATACATCGAATCCGTATTTTCATTTATTTTACTTTCTTTGATTTTATGAAACATAAACAAAATATCACAACCAAAACTAATTCAAAAGTTCATATAGTTTATTTTTTTTTACTAATAATAATATTGAAATTTAGTTTTATTGTAGTCTAGATTAATGAATGAGAATTGTTAGTGTGAACCACGTTTAAATCCAGAAGGAACTTAAAAATTAAAGTTTGGTTATATTACGGCTAGGGATCAACTACAAAATTTTCAAAATCAGATCAGCATAGATAATTAGATAGGTTTTTAAATCTATTTATCAATACTACATATGAGGCGTGGAGATGCAAAAGGGGGTAAATCCACTTTTAATCATTTTTAGTTTTTTTTAGTTAGCGTCCTCAGTAAAAAGGTAAATCGTCTACCCTTCAAACTTTGAACCCATGATGACTTCGAAACACACATACACACACACACACACACACACACACACACACACACACACACACACACACACACACACACACACATTTACACACACACCACAGCCCAAACTTTGAAGGGTGGACGATTTACCACCTTATTGAGGACGCTAACTAAAAAAGATTAAAAGTGGATTTACCCCCTTTTGCATCTCCACGCCTCATATTGTATTTTTGCTGCTTCTATGTCGAAATAAAATTAATTGATTGTCTGTTTAGAATAAATAGCTTTAGTTTGGTCAGTTAGATCGTTAGTTATTATAGCTACATAAACATATAATTTATTTAAAGCATACCGTTTCTGTAAAGAATAGGAATACATTCACTCAAGTAACGAGAAAAGTCTTATCTTCTGTTTGGGATCTTATTCTGTGAAAAGCTAGCACAATAGAATAGTTGAGTTTGGAGTGTACTAAGTTTTGGTGAATAAACCAAACAAGTTGACTTTGCTGCTTGATTTCTCTATTGTATGAGGTAAAATACGTAACATAGAACTTACAATGGTGTATAAACTGAGTTATTGTATTCAAACTTATAGTTTCCAAAAAAGACGTTAAAGAATTAAAAAAATGACGACCAATTTTTTTTATATATAAATCTTCAGTAAATATGACAAACAGACTAATTATGAAACGCGCAATATTAGAATAATCTGATGAAAGCACCTTAAAAATAACAATAACAAAGATGTTTGTTTTTCTACTGATAAAGGATGAAGGTCCATAACACTGATATTTCCTGGATCAGCGCCATCTTTTTATAAGACAGCGATGTTAGTAGGCCGAAAAGAGTTATTGCTAAAAATGACTCCTATTTTTCTCAAGGGGATCATATGATATGATGGAGGTTCACACAAATTTACGAAACATCCCTTTTCGACTCATAATATGGTTTGGAATGTCTTTAAACGCTGAAAATTTATTTAGGGTAAAATCCAATAATTAGAAAGTAGGATGAGAAATATTTCATAGGGTTCAACTGAATATAAATTTACATTCATACACTTACGGAATACACATACTTATACTCATAATTTCGTTAAAACGTTTACAGAGCATTAGAATCAAGTCAGAAGCGTCCATTGAATAGCAAGTACGAGTACTACACCCATCAAATGATCCTTTAGTTTAAGGTGTTTGAGCAACATAAACATTTCGGGGCTGGGAATAGACCTGCTTTAAATCCAAAGTTAGATTAATTAAAACAATCAAAGTACACTAACATAAAGGAGATCGATGGAAACCTATTTGATAATGAAAAAGAAGTGTTGAACGTCTGGAGGAAATATTATCAAGCCAAATTTTCCCAGGAGGAACACAGAAATATATCTTTAAAGGAAAAAGAAAACCTGGAGTAGAAGCTATAACTTAACTTAGCATGGAAAATACTATTTCGGAGGAAGATGTTAAAGCGGTTGCTAGAAAGATCAAGTCAAATAAAGCTGCTGGTGTTGATGAGATACAACCGAGCTAATCTGATTTGCAGTTGCGGAATTGACAAGAATACTACATCACATCTTCCAGAAGATTTCGAATGAGAGGAACAACTAGGTTGAACAAGTCATAAATCCACCAAAGTGTAATATACACTTTTTGGGGGCGAAGATTTGATTGGTCTTCTTTCCTATCCTACCACTGTCCACATTTTCTGCAGTAATGGAATTACACCCACATTTCATCGCAAATAATTAAGCGATCTAAATGATGTTCATTACTGTAAGATGTCAATAAACCTGTTGTGATACTTGTGCACTTGATTTATGAACCAAACTCAAAATTGGATTTTCTTCGTACATACCATCATTGAATTATTTTTTATACTTTATTTTTTTTTTTGGGGGGGGGGGGGGCTGAATAGGACATAAAAACAACTCAACCAATTTCGTTAATTTATAATAAAGTTACATACCTAAGTACCAACAATTTTTAAGGTGGTAAAACATCACTAAATTGTTAATTTTTTTTGGTGAGAGGGAATCATTGGACATTTTTTTTCGTAAAATTTTGATATGGATTTGGTACATACCAGTGACGAATTTTACAAAAATCGGTTGAGTTGATTTTATATCCAATTCAGCTCGCCCCCCCCCCAAAAAAAAAAAAAAAAAAAAAAAAAAAAAAAAAAAAAAAAAAAAAAAAAAAAAAAAAAAAAAAAAAAAAAAAAAAATTAAATCAGTGATTTTTCAATCATATAAAATTGTTGGTCCTTAGGTATGTAACTCCAATAATAAATTTTACGAAATCCGGTTGTTTTAAAACTGAGTAGTTGTAGTTGCTACCTCGCAACTACAAATGCAAGTACTCGTTGGTATTTGCGTACTGCCAACTACCAAGTACAAAATGTAGTTGCAGTTGCAACTACAAGTACATATAGTTGTTTGTGTACTTAAGTACTAATGTAGTTAAGTACTTCCCAATTCTGGTTACTACGTAATATTATGACTCCCTGCCCAATAAGAAATATTTCGAGAATTATAGTATACTGCGATTTAGCCTAGTTTACTGCGAGCCACTTCATGATCTCGGTCACCTGTAGTTCACTGCAATCATCCGAAATAACATATAATATTGTATAGGGTATCATGCAATGTAAACTCAAATTCTTTTTAAGATCGATGTTGGCCGCAGGTGGGGCTAATGAATGCTAATGAATCACCGATGATTAGGCCATTCATCAACTTTAAATATTAAAAAGTTTTAAACTGTTTTAGCTCTCAGAAAAACTCTATAGGACATTTTGTTTATTATTTTATTGATGAAATTAATCGCTAATAGTCTTAGTATTTATTTTTAATAGTATAATTATTTTACATTATTATCATATTTTCATATTTCGGTTCTCACAGCAGATCCTAGAGATCGGTGGTAGAGTGGAATAGTCTTACTAATATTCACTGTTTATGGAAACAGAGGTAGTATTGAGGTAACTTGCACCAATTTGTAAACCTTAAGAACTTTAGTAAACCGGCAAGCTAACTTTAGCTTGATTATCGGTCCCTTCGGTAGTGTATGTTCAAAGACAGAGATGATTCGGTCAAGATACACGGATTACAGTTGCTCAAGCTCAGCAGGCCCTCTGATACCAGTTTGTATATATACAGTGACTAAAAAAAAATGAATAAACTAGCTAAATGTATTGCTTATTAATGAAATTTGAGATATATAAATGGAGAAAAAATTTACAAGAATTAATACTTATTTAATAAACAAAATCGAACAAAATCCTGTGAGGTAAATGGATTGAACATTTTTATAAAAAAAAAAAAAAAAAAAAAAAAAAAAAACTCACTTCTGCACAACAATTTTTAATAATTAATTTGACTTGGTCCACAGTCCTTTCGCTTCACCTGCTCTAGGCTGTTGACCATTCACTGTAAGCTCCGGCGATGGTTTTTTATTCATCCACCTTTCTTTTCCATACATTGTCCAGAGAACTTGCTGGTGCATTATACTCGCTATGTTATTTTCTTTTCAAATAAGCATAGAAGTTTTCGGTTGGGTTTTATGTCATGACTTTGGGTTGAAATGGTTTGAAAGTTTGCGTTGGTAGGCATCTTTTTACAGATTTCCATATGAGCTTCGGGTCTCAGTTTTGTTAAAATATGATTTCATTTTCGGATATGGGAATGTTTTATATATATTTTGGTAAATTCCTCACTAATCTTTTTCTTTTCTTTTTCTTTTTTTCTTAATACATATCTGCCACCGTGTTGGTTCCTCTGAATAGAATTTTGAATCCTTATTAACTATTTCTTATTTCTATCGAATATTGATCAAAATTTTTTTTATTATTTGATAACAATTTTGAGGTCTATTCCTTGGGATTTCCCGTATGACTCATTGAATTTTTACGTTTCTGTTGGAAACAAATTTTCAATGAGCCATAGGGGAAATCCCGACATAGCGTAAAATAATATATAAACTGGGCGACACTTTCCTTTTTTTTTTTCCTTTTTCCTCCTCATAGTAACCCTATGAAGAGGCAATTTATTTAAAACGTGTGCCATTGCCTTGCGAGGCATATTACACGCTTGGTTATGTTACAATTTTTTTTTTTTTTTTAGTACAATTGATTTTATAGCTTTATAAGTACATAGGTATACACAGTAGTAAATAAAAAAATTATAATAATAATAATACGAAATAAATAAAATAAAAAATAATGATAATACGAAAGAAAAAAAAAAAAAAAAATAAAATAAAATAAAAAGAAAAAAAAAAAAAAAAAAAAATAAATATATATAAAAAATAAAAAATATATATATATATATATATATATATATATATATATATATATATATATAAAATAAAAATAAAGATATAAGAAGGGAGAAATACAGCAATAGTAAGCTCATAGATGAATCGGCGCACATCGAACCATAGATGCCTTCTCAAACAACAACAAGATTCATGAATTATTATAGTTGCATTTTTTTTTTTTTTTTTTTTTTTTTTTTTTTTTTTTTTTTTTTTTTTTTTTTTTTTATTTCAATTTATCAAAATTAATTGAATTTATGAATTTTTTGAATGGTATGTAATATTTATTAAAAATTGTAGTCTGAGATTCCGGCCAAGTTCCTCCACCTAATATTATGCTGCGAACTAATGGAAATCTTTCCCTGTCATAAATTGGACAACTAAAAAGAAGGTGAGGAAAGTCCTGTAGTGTCTTTCCGTCACATTTACCTATGTCGGTGTCTGAAATGTGAAAACGTTTGAAGTATTGTCCCGTTTGTCCGTGTCCTGTCAGGAATTGAGTCATTTTGTAGTCTGAGCTTTTTAGTGTATTAAAGTTTGTATTTGTTATAAGGGGTATGTATTGGTGTAAGTAATATGATTTGTTTGATTGTGTCCAGTGCTCGTTCCATTTTCGTATTGTCTCTTTTCTCATTTCACGTTTAAAATATGTGAGTGGTATTTTTACGAGGTTTGTAGTAAGTGTAGTGTCTGTAGCTGCTTGTTTAGCAATTTGGTCTGCCAGTTCATTACCTAAAAAACCTGAGTGAGCTTTTACCCAATTCAGTTTAATTTTAATGTGTCTTTCAATAAGTTTGATGAGATTCCGTTTTATGTCTTCTGTTAGTCTGTCGTGAATATTGGGATTTCTTATTGCATGTAGAATGTTCATGTTATCAGTATGTATGTTTATATGTAGATGTATATCTGGTATTGTTGTAATTAATTCGGTCGCTTTGAGCACTGCATATTTTTCCGCTTGGTTGTTCGAATTTAGAGGTCCTAGTCGATATCGATACTCAATCGTTTGCCCCTGTTTAGTAAACATTTTAATTCCTACCCCTGGAGGTTCTTCACCTATCTTACTTCTGTCAGTGTATACATCTGTTATGTCTCCAGGTTCTTCCCAATTGCTGTCAAGATGTGTTATGAGTTTTGCATGTTGTGCTGGGTGTAACCAATGCCTCATGTTTATGTTAATGTCGCTGTGTTCCTTCACACACTTGTTGTTCACACACTTGTGTTCCTTTGTCGCCCAGTGAACGTAGCCGGTGCCGGCAAATTTTTACGGGAGCAAAAATTCCAATTTTTTTATAAACATTTGGCCCATAAAAGTAACTCCGTAGCAATTATGATCCTCTACCATGTTTCACCGTTTATTTTACATGCTTGGGTTTGATGCGTTTCACATTCTTTCTTCTTTTCCAGCTCAAAGATCTTCCGTCAGATGCAGGCCACCCTATTATTTCCCCAATATTCTGGTGTACAACGTTGTACAGTCATAGCACACGAGGTCGCTTCTCCATTTTGGATGGAATGGAAAATTCTCCGTCGATCCTGAGACGTTGTTTTCTCTGGACGAAAGGCTATCGGTTTTTTTTTTTTTTTTTTTTTTTTTTTTTTTTTTTTTTTTTTTTTTTTTTTTTTTTTTTTTTTTTTTTTTTTTTTTTTTTTTTTTTTTTTTTTTTTTTTTTTTTTTTTTTTTTTTTTTTTGTATTAATGATTGACTTTTCGAGTTGAGGAGCCAGAACGCAAAAGCGCAATGATTTAATCAATCGTTTGAGAATTCGTTTTCATTTGCTCAAAAAGTCTTTAGGGATTGGAAACACAAATACAACTAGACTAAATATGAATAAAGGAAAATAACTGAAAGGGGAAAAGTGGGGAAAAAAAAAATGTAAAAAAATTTTTCATCATAGATTTGCAATAATATAGGACGTCACTGGACTAAACAGAGTGAGTTTTATTCATAAGTTTTAGAATTAGTTTCATAATCATCTCCTAGCAAATTCCAATCAGCATTTTGTTTGTTTTAGTTTAATGAATAAGTATCATTTTTTTAAATTTTATTCTTATTTTATGTATCTCCAATTTTATTAATAAGCAAAAAAATTTACAATAACGAGCAACTTTTCGAGTTAAGGAGCCAAAATGCAAAGCGAAACGATTTGACCAATTGTTTGATCATTATCATTAGTTTTCATTTTGCTCAATAAGTCTTTAGGAATTGGAAACAAAAATATAAAATGACTAGAAATATGAATAAAGGATGAAAAATTGAAAGAGGAAAGGTGGGAAAAAATGTAAACAAACGTCTTGACCTTAAATCTGCAATAATATAGGACGTCACTGAACTAAACAAAGCTATGAGGTCAATGATTACAACCGGTGCAAATGTGAATTTTACTCATAAAGTTTTAAGACAAGTTTAATAGTCATTTCCAAGCACATTCAAGTCAGAATTATGTTTGTTTAAGATTAATAAATAAGTATCGTTTTTTCTCATTTTATTTATCTCCAATTTTATTAATAAACAAAAACTTTTACAAGTGTGTTCACTTTTGTCCTTCACTGTATATATCATTCCTTGAAAGAGGTCGCCTGTGACCGAACCTCAAATAAAACTATAAATTATAACCTTCAATAAATTATATAAACCCTCCTTTAGATCTTGGAAAACCACCTAAAGTACCCCATATGTTTATTTATGTTACTATAAGAATCTGTTTAGATACATAAAGTTTAAAGTAGAAATAATAATTTTTGTTATACAATAACATATTTTTTTTCTCTTTAATTTTTAAATCCACACCTGTCATTTATCCTGTGATAATACGTAGAGGTGATGATTGCATGCAAGATAATTGACATGTCAGGCATGAGAGAGGTCAGCAAATCAATAACATATACATTAATTATTTATGAGTATTTAACAAAGTTCACTTATATCATATACTTTTGAGTTATATTATATTATGGAAAACAAAAACAGTATATGCTATTATTTACAAAACCAGGTGAAAATTCTGTCTAATATGAAGAACATAAATAAAAATTATTAACCAGAATGAAAGTGAAAACTAGACTAAAAAAGAGCTCCTTGTAATATTTCATATCCCACTGGTGGGCGTATACACCTATATACAGAACTGAACTTCATAAAAAAAAAAAAAAAAAAAGAGTGTTACGCCTCTGAATTTTATTTTTTTAAAGCCGTTGATTTTACCTGGCGAATGATCTCTGATTTTTTTGTAACAACAATACATACCTCTATAGTTAACAATAAGCAATATTTTTAGTAATTGTCTTACACATGCTTTTTATTTTATTATGCTCCTAAGCTAAAAAAAAAAAAAAAAAAAAAAAAATAAAAAAAACAATAATAAATAAAAAAGTTTTCTCTTTTAATACACTAACAGGCAAAAAAAAGTCATTCAATGTTTTCTTTTTTAACTTTCTTGGCTAAAAGATGTCATTTATCTTTCAAAAAGTGTTATAATTCCTTTAGGTATTTACCTCCTTATATTCTAACAATTATTTAAAACATTAATTAAATGAAAGAAAGTTAAAACAAAATTGTTTGTTTATTTCGTTTAACGTCACTTTATGCTGCTATGGCTAATCGGACGATGCTACGGTGGGAGTCCTAAATTTTGCCTATCCAGGTATAATTAGGATAGGGATCTTTAACGAGTACCTGACATCGCACAGGCTCGGGACCCCCATTTTACGTCCCTTCCGAAGGACGGCATAGCTAAGGATTTTTTACTCCCTTTAAAAAATCCTAAGGTCATCTGCCGGGCTGCGAACCCGCGATCTTGGGTTTAGTAGGTTGCTATGCTAACCACTACACCACAGGTGACCCCCAAAACAAAATCACAATTACGAAATTTTTAATTAATATGACTTATTACAGTTGTGCATTAGATGGGGCATATCCCTCAACAATGTACTCAAAATCACATTAGAACTGTACCCAATCGGATAAAAGACGTAATGAGTGCAAGTGTTGGACATGAATCTTGATTAATAAAAATTTCCTGAATTTAAAATTTCTTAGTCATTTTTTTAATAAACCTAGGATTATTAATCCAAGATTTACTTTACGAAACGTATTAGTACTTTTAATATGCCCTGGTTGATGTATATGTGAACATAAACCCCTAAATGAAAACATCAATTGAGTGACATTTATTGCCTATCAATATATATATATATATATATATATATATATATATATATATATATATATATATATATATATATATTTATTGCCTATCAATATATATATATATATATATATATATATATATATATATATATATATATATATATAATACATATTCTTTTTCGACAATAAACATATTAGGGTAAGAAAGTATAATAATAAGTTAAATAAATCTAAAGTTTTTGTTGGTACTGATAGGTTTACTAACTGTGTTATTATTTGCTAATTCTTGTTTAAGTTTTTTCAATTTGTTTTTCAAATCCACTTAATTCGATAGAAAGAAGTATGGTTGTTGCTTTATAAATTATTTTTTATCAATAACCATTCTTTTGTGGAGAAGAAAGGAAGATAAATATAAGTTCTGAATTGTAAATTTTAAAATGCAGAAATATAACCTGGGTCGACCTGAAGGCGAATGAAAGATCATTACGAATCTGCCCCTCCTCCCAGAGACCTAACATCAAAAGGAACGCTTTATAATCAAGGATTTGATTCGCACGTATGATTTATCTTCTGTTATTACAAAAGCAGCAACCAAGCTGTCAACTATTCAGCGATTTATCGCAGATAAATCAGATAAATAATCAGAGCAATCTTATTGTTATTCTTCTGTTATCAGCCAGCATGGTTTTCAGTTGTCTACTGTCCTACTAACATGTCCAAACTATTTCCGTGGACGCTCCTCAAGTACATCGATGACAGGTCTTGTTCCCAGGATTTCTGGGATGTCCTTATTACGTACACAATCACGCTTGTTTTTCTCCACCTCCGTCAAAGGAACCTCATTTCGGGTTATATTCTTGCTAACAGGTTTATCATAAATGATCAAACTTTCGAATGCATAGAGTAGAACTGGAATATATGCCTTAAAAAAAAACTCACTTTTGCATCCCTCCATACTTCTCTTATACCAATCAAGGTTGTTATTTATTTGAGAGTTTTGTGAGCGTAAAACTGATAGGTCATCAACACTCCTCTGTTCTTGATAGAAATTTATCTATATTTTGTAATATAGCTTTTCTCTATAAAGGAGGGTTATCACTTTTCCAATTATTTTTTCGTCGTTGTCCAGCGCCTTTGAGATGTTTCGGGGTATTCCAGATTCAGTTAGCTTTTTGGTGTAGTATGGGCATTCAGTAAACATATAGTTTATTGATAAAACATTGCCACAAATTTAACAATTGGGAGGAGCCTCTTTGGTTATAAGGTGAAAATGTGTTGCTCTGGAATTGCCAATTCTTAATCGCGTTAGGATCACTTCTCCTCTGCGATTATTGCGGTAGGAACTGCTCCATATGTTGTATACCTTAGAATTTAATTACAATCCATCAAGGTAGTATATCTTAGATAAAATAACAAAACCAATCTATGAATACTAATTCTCCTTGGAGGTGGGGTTATGTCCCAGAAGAATTGAATAAACCTAAACCCACAAAACCATTGAAGGATACTAGTTTCAGATCTGCCAGCATCTTACGATTTTTGAGGTTGATAGTTTTTTATAGATAGAATAGTTCGAAAATATTTGAGAGATTCGCAAATAATTACAAATTTGCTAACAGTTTCTTTCTGAGCATTTATAATATTATCATTTAAATGTAAGAAACAATACAAACACTTTTTTAACTGTTTATCGATATTTATAACTATATACATTATATAAAAAAAAGAAGAAAAATTGAGGAAAATGATAACAACGACGTCAATAACATGTAAATAATTACTCACTAGTAGTACTTAAATAGTTCTAGATTGGGTTTCATGGTCTTCTTCTTTTCATACACCTCGGAGAATTATCAGTAATTGAGTGTGAGGCAAGTTCTATTGGATTCGAGTAGGTAGGGAGTTTAATATGAAAGGATAGGCATCTGCTTTGGAACATATAGAAAATTAAGATCTTTATGGATAAGCTTGTTTGTGATATAATAAGGAGCATTGAGGATTTTACGAAGGCTCTTGGATTGTAAGGATTGGATACGAGAAGAATTGGAAGAGGAGCCCTAAAGCTTATCCCAGTATTTCCATATGGGCTTAAAAACTGTCATGTAAATACGTCTTTTGTAATTTATTGGGAGTTTTGAACACTTGTCTAGCAAATATTCGAGTTGTCGGAAACAGCGTGCAGTTTCTTGTCTTTTAAGTCGGGTATGTTTTTCAATGGAAAGTAGTATTTAGTATATTTTATTTATGCTTAAGTAATTTACAGATATTTTTTTTTAAATATTAGTTCAGGTGTAATATATAAATAATTCACGATAAGATGGCAAAGATGCAGTACTAATTTGGTTGTGAATCAACGTTTAATAGCTCAGTTAGTGTCCCAGAGAGACGATAATTTTAAACAGGATGTGCAGGGGCAGGCCGGAGGGCGAGAGAAACGACTAGGTTAGTGGCGCTATAGATCAAGAGCGATAGTACCTATGGTCTGTTATGCTCCTGCACAAAGCAGGCCTACCATATCCTAGGCCAACCGCTGGCCATTTGGCTACTTTGAACTTAATGGTAGGAATACATGATATAATTTATTAACTGCTGTTAAAAAAAGGGGGGAAAAGTTTATAACTCTTTCTTAAGGATTTTGGAATAATTATGGGCGTATGACAATGTGTGTTGTACAATCGTAACATAAGGCGAATCTATAGGCCTATGTTGGGAAGACCCACCAGGAGATCTATAGGGAGATAAAAGACCTAGAAACCGAAATAAGAATCAGAAGCCTTAAGAATCTACGGGCACATGATAAGAATGGACCAAGGGAGACTAAACAAGTATTTAACAAAATATGTGAATATAAGAGCGTAGAAGGATACTTAAAATAAATGAGAGAGGAAACAGGAAATTCAATATAACATACAAAAACTGCACAAATAGAGAACAATAGGGATGGGAATTAAAAGAAATGAAGGTTCTTGTGGAAAATAAGGAAGAACAGAAGGGTACCCCGTGATCGAAGGAAAGGAAGCAGAGCCAAGTAGAAATGATGAAAACATATGGAGAGAAAATTCCATTTCGTAAAAAAAAAGTAATAATAAGTTTATTATTTTTTTACTTTTTACAGTTATTAAAAGGAATGTTTCCGTTGAAAATGAGTACTCATTAATCATTAAAAGTTCTACTTACAACGTTTATTTACATATGATAAGAACTTGTTTTTCAAACTATACCAGAGGCTAAGTTTGATAAGTAAGTAGGATTATCAACTTCAATACAGCCTCAATAAATTGCTGACAAGATAATCAACTTGACGTACTTTTCTACGTTAAAGTAGATGTATTTTCCATTTTACTTTACGAAATCCTTCATGTGGCTATAGTGCTTCCACTCAGCCTCCACTGGATATTACCAGTGATGCAGCTGAGAGAGCAGCGCTGGGATCTCTTGGGGTCGGGCCTTGGCTCCCGATAAGTGGGGGAATAGGCTCGATTAGGGGTTCCCAGGCTGAGTATGTCTGTATTGTACATATAGTAAGAATGTATCTTATTTTTTATTATTTTTTTTTTAAATTTTAATAACTTGATTTTTATTATTTCATTTTATTTTTGATAGTTGAATTATTAGTTTTATCTTCATAATTTTTATTTATTTTATTTTTATCTTCTATTATCATTAATTTTGTGTGTATGTGTAGTTGTATATATTGTATGAATGAATACATCTTTAGCTGTGTCACCTATTGCTCTTCATTGAGGCAGATTGTACATATGTTTCAATAAAAAAGCAAAATCCTTCCTTCTCAGACTGTACTTTTGAATGACAGCAGACAATGTTATAGGGTTATGTAACAAAACTCTCCAGCGAAATAAGTACTACAGGGACCGCAAAGCAAAAAAGTAAAAAATGTAATAATGCATGGAATAATTTACTAATCACAATTATAAACTAAATTTGCTTTTTGAAGTACCTTTTCTCTAGACAAGTGAAAACTATGGGATCTTCTTTCACAACAAGACAACCCCGGCTATTAAAGAAATTAGGAAGTTAGGACAAGTAATTATTAAAAAGAAGCATTAGACATTGTATTATACCTGCCACAATACAAAGTTCGTATTTATAATAAGATTTTTAGTAAAGTCACAGGCCTATACTTGTGACTTCACTCCTTCTGACCCGCGACTTTGTAGAACAAGGATCAAAAGTGATTCTTAAACTATAGGCTCGTTAGCTGTCATGTTTTAACAGAACTATTTAAGTTTTATAGTGTCAATAGTAATATGATTAAAACTCTTAAGAAATTTTCTGAAAATTGGTCATTCAGCATTCGAGAGAACAATGTAATGAAAATGGCTTGTTAGTTTTGCAGCTTCTAATGGACTTGTAAAATGCCGTACCTTGTTTTAAAACAAAAAGATACACCGTTACAAGCCTTATCGATTACAGGCTCATTGATACACGCCACATGAATAATGTATAATTTCAGTACACATTGGGGAGCGAACCTTGATTGGTATTACTATGTGAGTGTTGCAAAAATCAATGCCAGCAAAATCTATGATAAATATCAAAAGGAACGCAAGGATTCTGATCTGAGTACCACATACCACGTGAAGTTCGATAGGATTCCAATGTGTGTACCACATTCCATGGGAAGTGGATAGGATCCTGAAAATCAAGTACTGGATTGTTGGCGATATCATAATGAATATGTATTAAACTATTAGTGGAACCATCACTTGTCCGATCAATTCACCAACAAAATTAAATATCACGGATCAAAGAGTTAAAGTAGGTTATTAAAAAAACATATTATTAAGAGGACAATATAGAGCTACTGCAAAATTTACTAGGAAAGCGTTCAATGCTCCCCCCGATAAATTACAGATGACTTATTAACATGACAGTAATTAGACCCATTTGGACATACAGAGTTGAACTTTGGAGCTCCACTAAACATTCCAATTCTTCTCTTTTATGTCGCAAATAACTTAACCATTAAGATTTTAATGTTCCATATGTTGCTGATTTGGCCCAAACCAAATACTTATCCTTTCATAGTAACCTCCACACCCACTCGACTCCACAATCCTCTGACTCAATTTCCGATAATCCTCCGAGACGTCTGAAAGGAAGATAGAACAGAGACCTTCTAACATAGAACTATCATTGATGTGCTATTAGTGAGTAGTTTTTCCAATTACTTGTTTACAATGTAGACAGTTTTAAATATGATTAAATAGTTGACAAAAAAACAAATCAAAAAACAAATGGGAGTATATTTACCAAACAGGAATAAACTAGGCGAGCAAATTGAAAACAATAAAAAGCATTGTGGGATCACAGCCCACCGAGTAAACTCAAGGCTATTAATTAGGAAATAAAACCATGGAGCAGTTCCTACCACAATAATCGCAGAGAAGAAGTGATCCTAACGCGATTAAGAATTGTCCACCTCAGAATAACACATCTTCACCTAATAACCAAAGAGGCTCCTCCCAATTGTGAAATGTTTGGCAATGTTTTATCAATAAACCATATGTTTACTGAATGCACATACTACACACAAAAAGCTAGAAGAATCAGAAATACCTCTAAACATCTCAAAGGCGCTAGGCAACGACGAAACAATTATTGAAAAAGTAATAGCCCTCCTTTATAGAGAAACGCTATACTACAAAATATACATAAATTTCCATCGAGAACAGACGAGCGTTGATGATCTAGAAGTTTTACGCTCTTTTTTTTTTCTTTTATTTTTTTTTCTTTATGCTTTTTCTATATACACCAAAATTAAAGTTATTAGCGGGCGTTGATGGCCACCCATTGTTTTACGTCCTTAAGCTACACCAACCAACCCACCTTTTATACCCGTATAAGAGACAGCATAAATCTTTTAATTCTATCCGACCGGTTTCTATAATCATTTTTCTGAATAGGTGAATTAAAGGAATGCAATACTCAATTGGTTAATTATTCATTGAAATCCATCATGAAATGGTGGGTTAATTTCAACTCTTCAATGAAATTGTGAGGTGAGTGATATTCAGGCAATAATAATACTCATTAATCAAGACAAATCATCCCGCTTCGGCAGCATTGTTATGGCCTGCGGTATATCATACCCTCCTGATAGCTATACTGCAGTAATAAACATCCAGAACAATGAACTAGGCATATAGTTATGGAAACTAATTGATTCAGCAAATCAAAAGTCAATTGAAATTATTATATGAATGAAAATGGGACATGATGAAATAAAAATAAGCATTAGAGATAATAATGCCAGTGTGTATGACGCAGACAGATCAAACCCCCCGATCCCATCATTAAACGAGTATTAAAATTATTAATACTCATCAAGCCAGTAATAAGTCCAGAAAATATAATATTCAGAAAAAAAAAGGTAGGAATAAACTTTTAAAAAAACTGCTTTTATACTGTTCGAAGCAACAATTCCTACATAGCGGAACGGAAGACGTATTAATAAAGAAATTCCTGCAACAGGGACCTATCCCGACGCAAACGAAAACCGAATCGAATACAATCTAATCCTGTCCAGAGATCGACGTGAAATTTCATTTCCTTCCTGAGTTCTAGTAGCATTTGAATTGATAACGCGGTTACTGAAAATAGGTTTTCCTGACAATAACAAATCATTTCTATTTTCACTAGAAGTTCTTAGAAAAATGACAAAGAGTGGGAAAATAAGAATGAAGCATTCAAAGAAATTCTTTTATTAGATTTTAATAGAAAAAAGAATGGGCTTTCCAGACAAACTAACATCAAGTTTATTAGTAATGCTGTGAGTTATACGGAATAATAACTCAATAATAAGAACGGATATATGCAAAAATATTGGTTAAAAGGAGCAAATACCCAAAATATGCAATACAATTATCTAGAAAAAAAAATGCAATACACACTAATACATAATTGCAACCTCAAGTTAAAGTAACTAATTGTGTTGAAAAGGGAACCAACAGTAGGAGATAAGAATGATAAAAAATAATAAAAAAAGAAAAGGTAATAATAAAAAAAAAGAAAACACGTAAAGCGGCTTAATTTAAGGAAGGGTATATGATCGGGTTAAAGTACACCATAAATCGGTTTCAACACCAGATTATGCTGATCCAGTTGTGTTACAAAACTTAGTTCAAAATTTAACTTCTTAGATTTGTTTCATTGGTGCTTTTTTTTAACTAAAAACCGTGCAGTAGTTCATACAAATTTATCAAAACAAACACAATATAAAACTTAATCCATAATACTTAACAATATCAATTGAGAACTCAAGTAGTCAACAAGATCTTTCGTCTTTGTAAGAGTGATTTTCGGTATTTTAGGAGTACACAAATAAACAGTTTGCATATGTGTGCCTTTGTGGACACTGCGAGAGAGATTGGGTAATTCAATGATGGTAGGAACAAGGGAAATAAGAAAAGTTAAGTAATACTCCAAATATTTTAGCGGAGCGAGAACCATAAACAATCCGATTAAACAATTGCAAGAGAAGTAAATGCGATTGAAAGTTCGCTAAAAAGGAAGAATCAGCAACTAGACAAAAAGTAAATTATTAAGTACGCGGAGAAACAAAGAAATGAAGTCCCCATAGGTATTTTTTAGTTTTTATTTATACGGATATTTTTTTTCTCAGCTCAAAAACATAAAATAATTCAAAAGCCAAATACTGATAAGCAGGATATGTAGGTAATTGAAAAAATATGTATTTTTCAAAATGTGCATAGTAAAAATCATTTAAATCGATTTCTAATGCCTCAAAATACATACCTTATATATGATGATATACAATGTTGTAGTTGGCTAGGAGAAA
This sequence comes from Euschistus heros, assembly GCA_003667255.2. NCBI lineage: Eukaryota > Metazoa > Arthropoda > Insecta > Hemiptera > Pentatomidae > Euschistus > Euschistus heros. Next base: position 4,190,946 of record RCWM02000022.1, on the reverse strand, counting down.
TACGCAAATGCATATATTGCACAGCCCTTGTCATTATCTAAATCGATAGGAACACTAAGAAGGATTCTAATTACTAAATAAGACCCTGGGACAAAACACATTAGCTGATGTTGGTAAACTACGTTCCGAGGTTAGAGAAGAGTTATTTGGGTTAACGCACCAAACAATAAGCTGTTAGTTAATTACATTTCTGTCTGAAGAAGCTGGAGCTGATAAATACGATATTACACCTAAGTAGTAGGATTCCATTGGTAATTTCTTGATTGGAATGTTTATGGGAGTTTAATGTTCTTCGGTGCTCTAACTAAAGCAGAAAGGGCGGATTATCCAACAGGTCATAAAGCTCATTTTACCAGAGTAGGAAGGTCGAAATTTATCCCTCGGAAACGGCGAGAAATAATTCTACCGCATGGATTTGAACTAGTCCTGGTTTCAATTCTACAATGCCCCGTTGCTTCCTTCAAATACTCGACTATCAGTCGAGCCTTCACTAAAATATTTGTTTTTTTAAATGTTTTTCACCCTATAATTAGGTCATATATTTCTGTACGTTCCATCTCTTAATATTACGAGTAATCAAATAAATATTTAAATCATGTTTAATTTAGAATATATGCACAATATTTTTAAAATAAATTAAACAAATGAACTAATATTTAATAGTATGAAATAGTGTAGAAGTTAGCCCTATAAGTATTAATAAGGAAAAATTAAAAATAACAGAAAAATAAAACAAGACAACTAATTCCATACAAATTTGCATATAAGAATGATAAACAATTATTTTTTAATACATCTGAATTTTATGGGTTTTTATTTATGTAGAACTTAAATGAATCCATATACGCTACAGCCTTAACAATATTAGTTGTCATGTTCTCTCAACCTCCTCTTCTCTTCCCAGAACCTCCTCATTCTTTCCGACCTGGCCGCCCTCTCCTCATCTGTAAAGGTGTATTGTTTTCGTTTGACTGTTATTAATTTCAGTCTTATTCCTTTACTTCTCAGAATCCTCTTTTCTATTCTCTCTGCAATTTGTTTCATTGTTACATTTAGCTCTTCTAAATTATTCTGGACCTCAATGAACCAGTTGTTCTTGGTTTTACTTTTCCAAAAGAAATTGAATAATTGTTTCAGAAGTCTGGTCTCTGGTAGTCTTGATATTTGGCCGAAAAAGGCAATTCTATTTCTTCGCATTGTATTCGTAATTGATTTCTTTTCCCGATAGACTATTGAATTAGGTAGCAGCCTCCATTGTCCACCTACTGGTTGTTTTTTATTATTGATTGTCCTGAGGATCCTTCTGTTTATTTTTTAAATTTCATCCGTTGTTGCTTTGGTATTCAGCTTAAACAGAGTTTCACTAGCAAAAGTTGCTTCAGGTTTAACTACTGAACCATAATGTTTGAATTTAGCATTTATCGAGAGAGATTTATTCTTATACGTTGGCCATGTAATTCGTTGTGCTTGTCTCAGTTTAGTTGTTCTGGATTCTATTGAGGCTTTCTCATTTAAGTTCCAAGTTATAATTTCGACAAGATAGTTTAACTTTCTTATAACTTTTATTTGTTTGTTATTGTTTAGTTGAATGACAGCGGTTTCCAATTCGAAAGTTGGCATAATTTCTGTCTTTTCAAATGAAATTTGTAATCCCACTTTTGCTGTAATGTTTTCTACTTGTTTATTATGGACTTTAGCCTCTTCATTTTATTTTTATTTATTTATGTTTTATTTATTAATTATAAAAATTGTATCGCAATAACCGGATTACAGGTCCTGGCCTCAATTAACCATCTTGTGCCAAATCCATCCAGTTCATTACTCTCAAGATGTTCTTAGCATCCTCCGCTAAACCATTCGACCACCTCAGCTTCTTCTCATCTTTGTTCAATGTATTGGATGCGTCAATCTTAGGCATTTACATATTACATTTTCATACATCGGCTGTTCTGGCAACATACTACGCATACCTCAAATGCCTTTTCTCATTGCTCTGATAACATCAGTCCCTCCAAAAGAGATGTATTGCTTCTGCTTAATGCATCTCTACCATTCTTCACCAACTTTAACACCTTTGAACATTCGGCGATAAACTTTTCTTACAAAAAACAAGATTATTGTTTCAGCAACTTTAGATACCATCCGAAATTCCAATCTATACAGGAGTACGGAACGCACAAGGTTTTTATAGAATCATATCTTATTTAGCAAATATAAAACTAAGAGTTAGATCTCTAAACTATTAAATTATAAATCCAATAAAATATTCCATCATGATGGAAACTAAAATAATATTTCAGGGAACTTCATTTGGGAACGGTTGGGTTATTTTGTTTAAATATCTTCGTAATTGTTAATAACTGATGTTTATAAATGACACCTTGATTAATTGGATATAAATATATGTGTTTGTATATAATATGTGGGAATATCTAAACAGGTCCTTCGACGAAATGATTGTATTCACAGCTAGAATATTCTACTGAGTTAATCTGAATTTCAGTAAAATACTTAATTGAAATTATTAGTTAAGATAAACATGCTATAACTCTGAAATAAAATCAGGCATCTACAATAACGAGCAATCAGGAAGGTTGTGGTTAGTTTGAGGTTTCGATAATATGCCGTAAAGCTCCTTGATGTGAAGACATTGTTAGTGATTAATGCTAAGAAGGACTAATACCGACCGCATCCTTATAGTTTACACAGAATACCAAAAACAAATAACACATTTAATTAGTATTGAGCTACAAAACACCACAATTATAAAATACATATTATGGTACATTTGATATTCCAAATGCTATGTTTATAATTTATAAACATTTATTAATATATTTTAAAAATATTGCCACCAAATGCATGTTACAGAAGCATAAATCACATATTATGAAATTTTTTTAAACATAGAACATGATTTACACGTGCATTAGTTGGTCAAAATGATAGGTTTTTAGCGAACCCGAGGGTGTCACGCGTAGTTTGACAAACTCAAGGTTTCTAGGTTGCTCGGATCGAAAATTTGACGACAGTTTTCTGATCAGACATTTAATGAAAAATATTTTTTAGTTTATGACTTTGTCGCTAGGACCTACCGTTAGGTTTATAGCTGCAGGACTATTTAGTTAAAATACAATATAAAGACAATATTTTTCATATAAACCCATAAATATGTCAAGTTATGTCAATTAATGTATGTTCAGTACAATTAAGGATGTATATTTTCAGCTATGTATTGTAATCTTCTATTTTCTGTAAGATAGCGTTCATGGAAATTGGTGAAAGGGAAAAGAATTTGTGTCTGTAATAGTGTGTAGTGTTTAATTGAAGTAATGATTATATCAAATAACACATTTGAAATTTAAATGTAAATGGGAATGTTTTTAATTATTTTTATGCATGATTTTTTAATAAGTTCTAACTTCCTGTAAAGTCGCAGGTATAGCATCAGGCAGGAGCGGAATATGTTAATATTTGACGTATAACTGTTTATACAAGATCAATTTGTTTTTTTCATATACCTATCATATATGTTTTTTGAATGCCTATTGAAATATGGGTTCATTTTGCTGAAGATACTTTTAGCTCTATTGCATTTGTTATTAATATGTTTGGAGAAAGTTAAAGATTTGTCTACTTCTAATCCTTAAAAACTGACACATTGTGCTCAAAGTATCGAGGTTCCATTTAAACTCCCCTTCAAAATATTGCAACACCTATAATTCTCGAGATTTTACGGGTTTTTACCTTTATCCATACTTGGTTTATATTCAAATTAATACTATTTATTAAACGTGAGACATTAAGAATTAGACACATAAATGTTTTTCCCTGTTAATAACAAACGATAGAATTTTAAATTATTTTTTTTTAATTTTCTTTCAGTCCATGTTTATCATTCGTTTCGTCATTTACAAGTATTCCGAGACTAGTGGAAGCAGTCATTTAAGCTAGAGGGTGCAATATATCTGATTAAATATAAATGTAAAAGTTAAAAGTAAAACTGTCAAAAATGAAAATTTTAAAAAGTAAATTTTCTAACTTTTTAGTTTAATAAAAGAAATATTATAATTTATTTTAATAAAAAATTTTAATGTCTGGTTTAGTGGATATTTGTTATAGACTTCAGAACCTTTCTTAATTATGAAAAAAAAATACGTTTTCATAAAATTCAAATATGTCAGTGTTGCGATACTTTTGACAGGGAATTTATTTTGTGTTCTGAATGGTCTTCCATGAGTGAATATAGGTAATGGCTAGTGTTTTTGATGTCATCAGCATACAATGCTCGTTGAAATGTTAAAAAGAAGAAGAAGAAGAAAATGAACTTTATTCTGGGACTACTTGTCCCCTAAGAATAACATATGATTACAGTACATAGGACAATCGTCTGGCTTTGATAATTAACTATAATAAGTAATAACAATAGATAATAATAAAAATTGATAAATAATTAAATTATATGTTACAAGATAACTGTGACATCTTGTAAAATAATACATCTTATGTATACTATTACAATGTATATCACGTAAATATTCACGTTTTACATTAGTTCGGAAGATTGAAAATAAAGGAGGTAAAGGAATAAATGATGTTTAAAGGAAGTAAGAGTGGATCTTTTTCGAATTGTGATGGGCAATGAATTCCAAAACGAGGAGGCACGGATAATAAAGGATTTCTCGAAGGATGCAGTTCGATGCACCGGAGTGTATAGGTTGATGGGTTGGGTTCTAGTATTTAAGAGGTGAATGGAGGAGCGCAGAGTAAGGAGGTCATGGATATAGGTGGGTTTTTTGGTTTTCAAGGTTTGAAATATGAGAGCACCCAGGAAGTATTGACGTCGAAAACCGGGGTACAACCACCCGATTTCAGAATACCTGTGAGGTATGTGAGAACGTCTGGAGATCCTGAAAATAAATCTAATAAAACAGTTCATTACTCTTTTACATCTCATCTCGAGCTCATCAGACAGTCGTCCATATACTACGCATCCATAGTCAAAGTTAGGAAAAATGAATGATGATACTAAAAGTTTTCGAGTACTTAATGGTAATGAATCACGGTAATGTGAAAGTTGCTTAAGAATAAAAATATTTAATGCTATGTTTTGTAGAACCAGGTTCACAGATGATTCAGTCATTAATATGCCTAAAAACCCAAAACCCTTCCTATATCCTTGATTTATTAACTCTGCGTTCTTCTATCCACCACCTAAACACTAGATCCCAACCTTTTAACCTATATATACCCTCACATAAAACCGCTTCCTTTGACAAATCCTTCATCATTCGTGCTACCTCCTTCTGGAATTCCTTACCCACTTCTATTCGTAAAGCAGCTTCCATAACCTCCTTTAAAAATAACCTATTCCAGTACCTTTTAGACAATCAATCTTCCGCAAAGATGTCAATAATCAAATGAATACTTTTTTTTTTTTGTACGTATGTATGTGTGTGTGTGTGTGTGTGTGTGTGTATGTGTGTATGTTGTAATCTATGTATATATATATATATATATAGTATATTATATATATATATATATATAGATATATATATATATGTATGTATATATATAATGTGTGTATATATGTATATATATATATATATATATATATATATATATATATATATATATATATATATATATATATATATATATACGATTGTATTTTATGTTATAATTATTATTTCATATATTAATTTATTTTTATTTTTTATTCAATTTAATTTTTTTTTTCCTGTAAAAAATGTATGCTTTAATTACTGGAACATCTAATTTGTAAATAATTGGCCAGACAATTGTACTCTTAATTGTGCATTATTTTTATTCTTAGGGGACAATGTCCCAAATAAAGTTTTTATTTTTGAGCGTCGGTGATAGTGCCAATAGTTAGTTTCTTTGAAATTTGGAAGTTATTGGATTATTTATTTGTTGCTGATTCTATCAGTAACTCTAGTAGTCAGTAAACAAGACGGGTGAAAATAAAACCAACATCTAGTCAAAGGAGTGAGTTCATTGAAAAGAGATATCATTATTAATTATTTGATATATGTTTACCTTTATGACCCACCACTAAAATTTTCTATAATTTATTATCATCAAAAGAATATAAATATGTTCGATGTATTTATTTAAAATAAAAAATGGTATATTGAGTTAATAAATCCAGCGAGACATTTGGAAATTGAGATTTCTCCGTTAAGGCTTATGGTTTGGATCCCACGGTTTAACACAGATTATACCAAGCAAAACAAGGAGCTTCTTGGAAGACAAGGGTAAGGATGTCAGCATTAGGTGATGTCCGAAAATGTAATCTTGGACTCTCTGGGTATTATCCTCCACCAAGAGCATGATATTTAGAACAAACTGATCCATCTAATTATTGTTAATGCATATGCATGTATACTAATTTATTTCTCTTCTGTTTGTTTACGTATAAATATGTATTTATTAGGATCGGAATAATGTTAATTGTAGTTTAGTCGTAAAAATATACATATATATATATATATATATATATATATATACATATATATATATATATATATATATATATGAAAAAGTTCGAAGCATTAATATGAAATAATATTTTTAGAACAAAATAACAGATAATAATAAAATATATATAAAAAAAAAAGATATTAATAAAAAGTAACAGAAAATTTAAAATCAATTTTTATATTTTATAGAACTAAGAAGTGGCTATTGACAGCTTTCGGCGGACAGGATCTGTGTGGAAAGTAAGTGATTAAACAAGCGGTATTTGAAGATGGAAAGGGATGATAAATGTTGAGAGGGATGGAGTTATATAGAGAAGAGGATCGGATTACGAAAGATGTGTCGAATGCGGCTGAGCAATGAGCAGATTTATACAAATCTGATTGACGGTTTGGCGGGTAAGAACTAAAAGTTTGTGTTGAAGGAGTTCGGAAATGTAAAGTGGGCGTTGGGTTTGAACTGTTTTAAAGAGTAAGGATGCCAGAAAATTCTAAAAGAAGGAATAAGCCACTTTAACTTCGCATTAAACTGCGAAACGTGGGAGCTTCTCAGGATCCCGAAAACAAAACGAAGTTAAATGAACCTAACGAAGTTCAAGTCCCTTGAGTCTGGCCTCGAGATCGCCAGAAACACCCCCGTATATATATGCATATATATAAATTAGTTGGTCTTATTTCATCTTATATTTTATAATTATACCCGTAATATAAATATTAAGAATTACTGTATTCTTATTGGTAATTAGAATATTGTTATTTTTAATTAGGCTGATCTACAGATCTACTAAGGATACTTGCTGTGTGTATAGCTACCAAATAAAGTTGGGTTTGAACATATTTTTGTTTCCTTAATAAAGCATATTTCTTTTATATTTATATTCCTAAAGTCTTCTCCGCTTGATTTTAGCATTGCAAAATTAGAATATCTTACTTAATTATTAAGTTAAATTCACTTTACTGGGACTAATCATTCATTCATTAAATGAGAAAGGCGATCGATATCAAAACTGCTAGTGCTACTATTGTGTATATATATGTTTAGTAAGGTTCTTGAGGTTCAGTCAATAAATAAAAACAACTATTTTGGCGACGTTTCAAGACTATATTGTTCTCATAATCACGCCCTACAGTGAAAAACAGGTCACAATAAAATTATAAGAGTTATACAAGTTATTTCAAAACATAAAGTTAGCTACAATATAAATATATAACAACGTGCATTAGAATACTTAAATGCAAAATATGGAGTAGTACGAAACTACTTACAATGTTACTGGTGGGTATGCTATTTGTATCTACCACTAAATTATAACAGCTCTAGTACACAACTGACCTGAGTACTGTTTAAAAAAAAAGATAAAGGTTGGGAGGGATTTTCCAAAACTGATGGTATTCCCAGATGGAGGTACATAAAGGGATTTCCGTATATCAGTGTAATATATGAATAGAAAAATGATTTCCATGATTTGTTGTAAATGTATATTGTTGGTTTAAATGTATTAAATTGGAATAACAGGTGTTGAGATTTCAAACGTCTGATTTTTTATTTATTGCGCGATTTTTAAATTTTTCTATGCTTATCATTTCTTAGGTATTTCGTTTAAAATTATTTTGCTCATGGTAAATAATTTTGGGGGAATCAAATTTGAAGAAATGTTTTTTTGCCTGTAATGTGTGGTAAGAGCTGTTTGTTCAGGTTTATTCGGGTTTTCAGTTATAGACGTGCAACTTTATTTGTGTTGTTAAACACGTCGTTTGAAATATTGTCAAGTATATCAATATCTCAATACCAATTCTCAATTTTATTCTTAATGTGAATATCTATTCTTGCTGCGCTATCGCAATAAGATTATTGAGTAACCGAAATTATATAGCTTACACTTTTCATTTGAATGCATAACCATTCAAATATTTAATTAAAATACTCCAGGATATTTATATAGGGTTATATTTTAGAAAGTAAAGTACATTTTATAAAGTTAATGAAGAATGCTATTGGGGTGCACTCCAAGGAGAATTCCCATATCCCTCTGCTCTCTTTAAAGACATACAACTATTTTTTGAACAATTCAATTCAACTGTTCTATCCTATTTCAGTTAAAGTACATTAATTATTTCTAGAAAGCTTTTACTTTTATTTTTTTTCAGTTTACTAAAATATTTAAATGAAATAATTGGGAATGCAAAGGAAATTCGTTAATCTATAAAAGTCCGAAACAATATTTACCGATTCGTTTAAAAATCGGTAAATATTATTTCAAAAAGTTTGAGGTACGTTTCGGCTAACTAAATAAATAATATGACCGAAGGTCAAAAATACTTGTTTCTTAGTCGTAAAACTATCAAGTTAGCGCCAACTGTCCAGAAACATAAAAAATAGTATTTTTAAGACAAGTATCCAACCAATAGTTCTTTACTTGTGCGAAATGTTGAGGAATGAACGACACACTAAAATTTCCAAAGACTAAGGAAGCATTGTGTAAAATATTAAGCCCAGAAAAGGATGAGCACAATGAAGAACCTAAATGGCTTCACATTTAGGAATAGTGGGAAATTTATCCGAGAAATATGTTTCAGATAATAGCAGCGCAATAGTTAAGAATGGCACGTAAAGTCGTTGGATCACAAAACCTTTCATAATTACCTTAATATATCTTTTGTTCTAGAACTCATTGCAGTCAAATTTTCAAAAACTTATCATACAAACGAAATGGTGCAATGCCTATCAAGTTCCACTTACCCCTATAATCCTCCTCGCATGTTAAAAAAGCAGTGGCCTCTTGATCTATTATACAATTCTTTGTGGATTCCTAGCAATGGCCAGCTTTTCCGCTCATGCCGTGAGTGACTGTACTGTAGATTAAAAATAAAAATAAAAATCGATTCTTGATTCTCGGTACCTATACCTCGGTTTAAAGAGAAAAAAAGGAAAAAAATGTAGCAGGAAAAAATAATCTTTATCAGAATAAAAAAAAGCGATAATTATACAAGAAATAAACTATCGAACAGCGAAAAAATCATTTATTATCTCAAATAATAATACATAAGCTATTAACGATTCAAATCGTTATCATAGGTAAGTTATTTGGTTGTTATTAATTGATTGGCGGATCCTAAGAACAAATCTCTATAAATTTAATTTTCATAAAAAAGGGTTAGCATTTCGGATATAAGTTATTCAGGCAAATATAACTCAAAGAAGTGGTATAACAAAAAATAACTGAACTTTATGCGCAACACAGAGGCGTTAAACCAAGAAACAAACGTCAAGAACTGTACTATCTCTATATAGCCTGGGGTTGACAAGCCCCAACAGACCCTGTTCACTCAAACAGTTCCAGGACATCTTAAGATATTACACTCTACTATCACAGCTCAAATATTTTATATAGGAATATTGTATATTTTTAAAGGAATCAAAGACTTTTCTCCTAACTTGTTCATTACATGATTTCACTTTTCAAGGTATTTAACACAAAATAGCTAATAATTCTTTCAATAAGATCTCTTTATTCTTTTATTTTATTATCTCGATAAAATGTAATTTAGAAAAATACACAACGTCGATTTAAATTATAATTATTTTTTAATTATTCCATCCCTTTCAAGTTATTCTCATATCCGACAAGGTTAATAAAAATTGGTAATTTTTTTTTCCTATTTTTTTTTTTGCTTGGCACGATTAGAATATCATATCTTCTATAATTAAATTACAATAGCAGGGAATTTCTTTAGTGTTATATAGACAGACGTGTAGAACTTAATAGAAATAGAAGAATGGTAAATTTCACTAAGCTTATTTAGCGACGTTTCGTCCATAAAAATGGAGACCAAATCTTCAAAACAGACATTAAAGAATAAAATAATAAATATCTTCAAAAATGTTTTTTATAATTAAATAACAATTTAAATAATCAATTAAATAAAAAAATATATAATCGCTAAAAATAACAAAACATTGTTTCATTATGCTGACACAGATTATTATTATTTTATTATGGCCCAAAAGGATACTGTTTTTCAGATTTGTCAGGACCTGGCGCTTTTTGGCGGCCGAAGAACATTCTTTGTCACTCTCCTTCCCCACTAATTAGTTTTCGTCCTTAAGAAGAATATATTTTTTTCTTCCAGGATTTAACGATTTTATTAGTTTTCGACCTTAAGGATACTGTTTTAAAATGGCGGAAGGACATCAATAGGGCACATACATATTAGTTTTCGTCGTTAAGGATACCAATTTTACATATTCCAGGATTTAACGGATTTTAAGTTTTGTGAAGGATATTCCAACATTCTTTTCAGTTTTTGTCTTAAGGGATGCTATTTTGAAATATTCCAGCATTTAACGGAAGGATATTCCGCCATTGTTTACGCATTCAACGGGATTTTGAAGATAAAATTCCTCAGTTAAGATAAGTTTAAAATTAAAAAAAAAAAATTAATTTCTCAATCCAAGCTGATGATTACGAGAAATAATATGGCTGAAACGTTGGAATTATAATGTAATGTGTTGTTATTTTTTTACCTATTCTTATTATTTTATTCCTTTGTCTGATCCCTCTATATAAATTTAAAAGATAAATATTCATCAATTCAACAAATCCACCTCTTCAATCACAAAAAATATAAAATTGAAAAATGGTAAAAAAATAAATAAAAATTATGGAACCTCAAAGCATTCAATGAAAATAACATTAAAATACAAGGTAATAAAAATAAACATTAACACAAAATAGAACTTAATGAAAATAAAAAATAAAAATGCAACAATAATAATGCTGAGATTATGAATAATTAATATAGGTAAGTTAGTTACTAATAAAGCAAAGAGGTTCAAAAATAAATAAAAGTGAATTACAATAATGGTTTAAAAAGGATAATGGGTTAACATGTATTTTATATATTTTTAATTCTTTATATTGTGTAGTAATGGCTCACTGTCATTGCCGGGAACATTAACATTAAAATAAAGTTTTGTTAAATAACTAATTTTATTCATTTACTGATCCCTCTTAAATTCTACACCTCCGTCTATATTAAATAAAAGAATATAATTTTACATAATTATTATGAAAGGATTAAATGTATGTATGATAGATTATATCATATGAATTTTTAATAAAAGAGTATTTATTTCTATTATATCCTACAGAAATATATATTTAGAATTAATTTTTACGATAAAGAAATCACCTACTACCTACAGTACCAGTCTTAACCGTTATTGAAAGGTCCTAAATAAATGATTCCTATACATTCTACGTAGGTTTACAAAACATCGGTTAGAATGGAAATTGCGGTGCGCTCCTTGCCGATATAGTGTGTGATGTCCGTATCTAACCAACGTGTTTTTGTATATACAATACAATGTATAGGAATCATGGATTTATACGTTGCAATGTAACCAATCATTGTCACAATTCATCTCCGGTCTGCTCTAGTGTACTTTTTTCTTAAATAAGGCAGCACGGAACTAAAAGTTATATCCTACCTTATAAAAAGGAATTAAATGTCATGAGAAAAGGAAGAAAGTAAACCCAGATGGCATAGTGAGAATCTACTTAATGAAACATTAATTACTGATTATTTAACCACTATTTTTAAAATTTAAAATCAACTATTGCACTATGATTTAAACTTGAACACAAAGACCATTCAGTAGCAGATGAACTATAAGTCAACTTCTGACTAATCAAATAATTACAATCTGCTAGGTAAGACTGATTAAAGGGGGAACTAGCACAGATTATATTCGGCTTCCTTTCCCAACAACTATCTAATGAGTATCTAAGTTTTAAAGTAGCTACTTAACTCTTTTAATGAGTTACAAACTAAAAACTTTTAAGATCTTGATATCTTTTTATAATTTTTAAGTTTTTTGTTTTGACAAGAAAAAAAATTTAAAAAGCACCCCTATAAAACCATATTCCAGAACTGTTTATCACGCTCAAATAATTTATTCAAAATATAACACAGTGAAAGAAAAAATAATATGATGCATTTATATGAATTATATATATATATATATATATATATATATATATATATATATATATATATATATATATATATATATATTATATTTTTTTTTTTGTGTCTGAATTATAAGTTCATCATTGCATTATTATATAAATTTTTTAACATTCATAGAATCAATAAAACAACTTAGAAGAACTGTTGCAATCAGCAACCAATAATTATAACAACAGTTTGTAAACATTTAAAAGTTAACAGAAAGACTACTTAGAAGCAATAGTTTGCTTGTTAATCGGGCAGGAAGGACGGGTTTTTCTTCAGGTGATAAACATATTCTAGCCAGGCTGTGGAGGTCAAGATTTATTTCGTGGGTCCACTACAAAATAAATTTTAACCCGCCCAAGTGGGATTCGAACTCCCGACCCTCAATACCTAGCGCGCTGAGACGCTCGCCCTATTAGTTCGGCTATAGAGTCCCTTACGTTACCGGTTTAACGTGCTCTTTACTTTTAAACATTTGTTTAGGTTAGTCGGAAAGTAATAAGTGAATACAGAATACCAATTTCAGTTTTCAGGAGTCTATTTAGATAGCTAAGTCCACGATTGGATTGAAGATAACTTTATCTGATTTAATTTCTAAAAGCAATAATAAATAATAAATAAAGGCTTAGCTAATCCGTAGGTTCGATGCCGACACTACCAACTGTTGACCACAAACCTGTCTCCAACCAACTCCCCCCCCAATCCCAAATCTTCCAGATCGGCCTTGACGGAATCCTTCCATCGTCGGTCGGCTCAAAACTGGTCACGTTTTTCGGGATCGATCATTACTAAACCCAAAGACTTTACATGCCCATTTTAAAATTTCTGTAAGTGATTTCTGAAATTATGGACCCTAGATATAGATGTCGTCAACATAGCGATGGACAAGGCAGAGTTTACAGAGACTACAATTTTTCTCTGTTGTTTTACGGAGTTTTTGGATCACATTTGTGGATCACGTTGACTACTAAGAGCTCAACAATTGAACAGTATATCTAATCTATCTAGTCCGTCAGTTCTACTTTCTTCTAATTGTTTATTATTTTTTTTCTCTATTCATCAATTGACTTATAAATCCATTATAATTATTATTATTTACATTTCATCTTAAATCAATGCTAATTTTTATTCTATTGTACCGGATTATTCAGCTGTTAAGCTGTTCATAAGTCTAGGTCTGTCAGGCAGTGGCTGCCACTAGAGTTGTAAGGGACCATTAGGGAAGACAAGTTACTTCCGTACCGTGTCTGATGGAGAACGCATGAATAAGAGTGATGTAGGTCAAAGTGAACATGTGTACTCAGATACTTATAACCCGCCGCTGATGTTTTACCGAAATGAATACTGATGTTTCCCCTTGAGAAAGCTGCCATCATACATGAACGAGACACTCTATCCTAAAAATAATAAATCTAAAAAAAAAAAATAATTTTTTGAAATATAAAAAATTAAATATGTGTAAGGTTGAGCAACCTTCAATCATCTGATAATTATTTATCATCTGTTTATTATTTGTCATCTGTGTTTATTACTTTATCTTAACCTTCATTAACCTATTTTAAATGTTGTTTGCTGTAACTTACTATTGTATTTACGTTTAATTTAATTCTTTACTTTCATTGAATAAATCACGTTTTAACGATCTTAGAAATTAAATTACAAGATCTCAATAAGTAAGAAAATGGCCCAACTATTTGTTCAAATTGTAAAAAGAAGTGACCAAGACTTTGTGATTCAGTGCATTTCCATCGACAAGAAAAATTGGTACTTATTACCTGAAGAATCCAAAGACTTAAAGTTCCACTCCTTTCTATCAGGTAAGAAACCTATAATAAATGCTATGAATGCTATCAAAAACATTAATGGTTACAGAACCGTAGCTGTTAAGATGGATGATGATATTCAAAAAGAATATTTTGATGAATCTTCTAATATTTGTTTTCGGGAGTTACCATTAGAGGAATGGGTTTCAAAAACAGTTCCTTCTAGACCTTTAGAGAATCAGACAGGATTAGAAGATCGTATCAAAAAATTAGAAACACAATTAAAACTAAATTCAGAACAGAATAAAATTAAACTAAATCATATTGTAAAAAATTTTATTTTAGAACAATTTGATAAAAAACAATCAGAACCCATAGAATGGCTACGTAGGTTCGAAGAAGAATGTGTTCGATTTAAGATAAAATCCGATAATTTAAGAATTCAAGCGTTAAGTTTTTATCTTATCGATGGTCCGGCTAAAGATTGGTACGAGATTAATTTAAAGAAGATCGGTTTGAACGATTCAAGGGACATATGGAAGGACTTTTTTCTAAATATTTTTGTTGATAAAGGCTGGTCTCTTGTTGAAAAAGCTCTTGGCTACAAATATTTAGGCGGATCCCTTGTCGACTACGCCCTGACGAAAGAAAAACTATGTCTTGACGTAGAACCTAAAAGTACCGAGATCTCCCGTATAAACCAGATTGTTTTCGGTTTACCAAATGAAGCTCAGGAGAAACTCGATAGAGAAGAGATTTTTACTCTCGATAAATTGTACTCTGAACTTCGAAAATTAGAAAATGCCTTTATGAAAAAGAAGAAAGAAAAACTGTCAAGTCCAAAATTCAGTAAAAAGTCCGCTTGTGTAAAACCATGTTCTCACTGCGAAACTCGATCAGATTGAGACATTTTCTCAATCTGATCGAGTTTCGATCGTGTTAACTTTATATTTTGATTACTACTAGGTAGATCTTCTGATGCTATGATTTTTGTGTTACTGGTACGTTGAAAAATTTTCAAATTTTCATCTTGTATTAATTTAAATTTCTTGATGGCATCTATACCTAGTAACAAATCATAAGAGAAATTATTATTCTTGACTACATAGGTTGTAATGTAATCAGTAATGTTTCCAATACGCAGTTTTTTCGTAATCGCCAGGCTAAAATTAATAGATAATGATGATAAAATATTTTTTGCCGGCTGGACCTGTCATTTACCCCTTCTGTGCAGCGGAATAACATTATTGAATTTAAAGTTTACCTTACTCTCTTCCAAACTCTAAGATAATTCCCTTTTCGATAAGAAATATGATTTTTAAAGTTATATTTTGAAACTACATATACAAACTGTATATATAGAGTATGCCATAATTATATTTTGGATACAGTTTAATCTCAAACAGTTCTGTATATTCACCATTATATATTTTTATTTAGAATATATTTTTGATAATATTTCACGCATAGCAGCAATAATTAGGTTCTATTTCAGTCTATTACTTTACTTGTTTTGTGGATAGTGAATTTCAAACCTCAATTCAGTGTTTTAATTTAAGTTTAAATTAACTTTCTGTTTAAAATTTATTGTTCTGTAAATTTGATTCTATCTTTTGAGGGGGAAAAACTTTTCCTACTTGCAACTAACTTTTACTCTTCCTCTGTTCCAGTTCTATAAATTATTTGTTATTATTATTGCACTCAGGCTTAATTACTAATATTGTATTTATTTTTACTTTATATTGAATATATTTATGATGGTTTTATATATGTTCTGTTTATTTAACATATCATTTGATTCTCATCTATAGAATAAGTTTTTTTGAAGTAAACTCGGATTATGTTTAGAGGTTTTCAGTTTTCCACTTTGCACTAACCATGCAATAGGTTCATATATTTCTATGCGTTCCACCTCTCGACGTAACGTGTATTAAATAAATTTTTAACAAACATATCTAAGATCGTTAAAACGTGATTTATTCAATGAAATATTTATTCAAAAACATCTAGGACCTCTGGTTTTGAAATATGATATTAATCTTGCGAATAATAACCAGTTCCATCAATTCTGTCTGGGATTTGCAGCGCAAAGCAATTAATTAAACTGCTTTATCAAACTTTTTTTTTTTTAATTTATTTATTGAAATTTACAACTGTAGAAAATATATACATCAAGTAAATGTGTTGATAATGATTACAATAACATGTCCAAACTTGAAAAGAACTACTCATCAGTAGCACTTCAATAAAAATTGTACACTAGAAGGTCTCGAGGCCATCTTCTTTTCAGACGCCTTGCAGGATTATCGGGAATGGAGTGGGAAGAAAGTTGAGAGACTAGTAGATTTGGTTTGGGGTAAATCAGCAATACATGGAACATTAAGATCTTAAGGGATAAATTTATTGGTGACAAAGTAAGGAACATTAAGGATTTTAGATTGTAAGAATTGGATATGAGATGAATTGGATGGTTTATTGGAGCCCCAAAGCTCAAACCAAACTTTAAGTTTCTAAACAATAATGACACAGATTTCTATATATTAGGTTAAAAAATAAAAATATATAACAAAAGATACAATGATTCATCCTTTAAATAATTTATTTTTTTAAAACAATTGGAGAAATTTATAAATTAACACTTCTTAATCAATCAGCTGATGATTCACAACTTTTATCACTCTCAAAAACCTAGGAGTCTCCGGCAAGCTATTTGATTGGACGGTTCAGAAGAAAGAAGAAGGGCTAACGTTTCGTTCAAAAAGTGGCTTGATTCTTTTCTTCAGTAATGACCTCAGACCAGATGAAGCGGATCGGAACTTAAAAGCAATTTATTCAAGATATCTATATTACAAGAGTCTCTTATTTTCGAGTTAAAATAGTTCGGTATAGCCTGAAATGCTTATTCCTAGCGTCTGCAGCTTCTTTAGAATGTGTCTGATGGGATTCAGGATAATTATTTTGATTAGCCTGGTAGTTTTCCAAAACTCCTAATTCCTTGTGGAAACTTGAAGGTTTCGCCTTATCAGAATTCGCACACCAGATGGCTTTAAAATAACATTTGCCTTTTAGAATTTCATTTAAAATTTGTTGTTTCTTTATTTAGATTAGCCGGAGAAAAAAAAAATAGTATTTTCAATAGTGGCGGTAAATAGTGGCTATTATTTAAAATTTATTTATTACATAACTTGACCTACCAATCACGTTAAAAAAATTGATTGGGATTCATCGGGAAGTGTAACAAAATTCTTATCGAATGTTAAAGTTCACAAAAACATGGCAAAAAACAAAGAGCAATTTTTATCATTGTTTTTTTATTGCTTTATCTTATATTTTATTTATTAATATTACACTATAACATAGATACATACCTGGTCTCTCATAGTCCATAATGAGTTGGACTGATAACAGGACTGATAACGCTGATAACAAGCGCTGAACTATGCACTCACCATGTTACCTTTGATGCGAAACAAAATAAAACTTCGAAACAACAGTCAAGTTCGAACTGGTTTTTCCTCTAATTCGATTAGTCAGGGAAACGATTTATGCCCATAACTTCAATCACTGACTATTCTAATTGACTGTTCGATAGAGTTTTCCCAACTCCGCTACATTTCGTGAAACTGATTTTTGGCCGGCTAGATTATAACTTTACCCCTCTGTGTGCTGTTTATTGAAAACTCCAATAAGTATAAGTTATGAAAAAGAGAAGCTATGATGGAAGTTTCTGATAAATAAATTCATAGTGATTAAATAGTATAGTAGAAGTACTCTTGGAATTCAGTTTCTGGTTCAAGTTCGTTTCCTACTTTCCGGAATTTAGTTTATTTATTTCTCTTATGTTTTTTTCTTCACAATCTGGAAATTCTACTAATTCTATAGTATTGAATTCAAAGGTGGTATATTATAATTACTACAACTTTGGTTCGATAATTAAAAGTTTTGGTTATGTAACAAATCACAATTTCAAGTAATTTATGTTCAAAGTTTTTTTTTTTCATTTAGCAGGAAAATGTTACATATCCCCTTCATCTTCTTCATTTCTTTTTTTCTGGTTGTTTTGAAATATTCAGATTTTGCTACCTTACAGTTATGCACATAAACTCTACATCCAAAGAACTAGATTGTGTTTTTAAAAATAAGTGACATAACCCCATCTTCCACCCATATCAATAAATGAACAACTAAGAAGAAATTTGATAGGAGAGGCCTCCATAAGCTAATTGGAGCGGTCTGAGATCAAGATCATAAGTCAGTGGGAAGAAGAACTACTTATTGAGACTGGTCAGTCAATAATCCATGACATGAAGGCAATAAGGGGCAAAATCAAAGCAATGAATTCTTTGCAGGACGCATTTTCAAAGCTATGAAAGTAAATGGCAATTGGCATTGTGAGAAACCAAATTGCAGATGGAATGAATTAATAAATAAAAATGACTAAGAGCTTCATTTAGTAAAATGGTAAGCAATAGGCCAAAAAACATATAGGAAACGTTGTTGAACGTCTGCAATGTCTGCAGAGGCAATTAATAAACACAAATTAAAATTATTAATGAAGATTAAAATTATGAATGAAGTCGGGAACTGGGAGTTGATCGACTCGAAGAAGTCTTTAATGGGCTCACAAGGCGACACCTTGAGCTTCTCCACGTCACATCTAGAGGTCTGGAGTATAACCTAGGAACCTCTATAACAAGAAGATTAAAGATTTACTTGGATTATAACATGTTTTCATCAAACAGTTCGTGAATAACATTTTTTGTTTAACCGAAATTTAAATTAATTTTGATTTGATTAATGAAGAGATAAGGCTCAGATTCAGTTAACATCTAACTTCATATAATACTAATAAACAAATAAAAATAAATAAAGATTAAATTTACAAACACTTTTTGCGATACTTTCTTACGAATTTTGATGTACGAGTTAGTCGCTTGTTTACGACTAGTTTGCTGAACGAAGGAACTGAAAAAAGTTATTCCTCTTACTTAAGAATTCCCAGTCTCAAAAGTTTTAATGCCTCGGGGAGTTTGATGTTAAAGTATTCTTTCCTTGGTTTTTATTTTACCATTTCTCTTAAGACCACATTTAAGAATGATTATAATAATTTTAATGCCGATCTCTCAAAGTGACCAGAGAATATTAGATTCGGTGGCATAATTAATTTACGTATGATATCCTTGACTACAGTGATAGTGTGGTAGATGTTACAGGTTATCAGTTTTGTATCTTTATTTTGAAGTATGAGCCATTATGTATCCTTATTATGTAGAGGCATGGGTGAAAGTAGTGGAAGAGGCCAAGGTCCTTCAAGGACCGTATTGCCTATAAAATAAATAAAAAAATATTTATCTTATTTTGTAATATGAGGCAATAGCCTAAGATGCCTATCAAATCTAATAAATAAATATTTAGATACATTTTGGAAACATTTATAGACCTTGAAT
This sequence comes from Euschistus heros, assembly GCA_003667255.2. Taxonomy (NCBI): domain Eukaryota; kingdom Metazoa; phylum Arthropoda; class Insecta; order Hemiptera; family Pentatomidae; genus Euschistus; species Euschistus heros. The sequence goes on along the minus strand of RCWM02000022.1, from coordinate 4,171,218 downwards.
TTAATTTGAATGTATATTCTTCACTATCTACGAACATATACGACCGATGGCAAAACCGTTCATGAAAAATGGATTCAAATAGTTTCAAGTAGTCTTAATTTTTTTTCCCCTTATTTCTTATATAATTTATTTTTTACAATTCACAAACTCAACTTAAAATATAATACTAATAATCAACTTAAATATATGTGATGCAATCATAATTTATAATGAAAGAAAAATATACAAGAAAAAAACTTTCAACCTAATTAGTCTTGGATGGAAATCGCCATATTGTTGTAAAAGCAATACGTAGTTTAATTTTTTTTTTTTTTTTTTTTTTTTTTTTTTTTTTTTTTTTTTTTTTTTTTTTTTTTTTTTTTTTTTTTTTTTTTTTTTTTTTTTTTTTTTTTTCCAACCGATTATTCTTTTGTATCGTTTATGTTTTATAAATTTCTCAAACTAGTTGAAAGTTAATAATTTTCACATGAAATGTCGGTTTTAACACTAGAAGTTATTTATGAATAAAACTATGTAACAAGAAATACTTATTCAAAATACTCTATTTTTTCTTCGAAATGCTTTATTTTTTTTTTTTTGCAATTTTTTGTTTTTATTCCAGAGCTTTGGGAAGAAATGAATGTTACAAAATGTATTTTGAAAGGATTAGATCATACACAATTTTGCTCACTAATAAATATGTCCGAATTTTTAAAAAAGATAAAATTTGATATCTGTGGAAAAACCCAGCAGTTTTTTTTTTTTTTCAATTGTCTCCTGTATTACAGTTTTCTGCAAAGCTGAATCACAATAAATTACATGAAGAAGAAAAAAAAAAAAAACCTTCATCACTGAAGTTCATAAAGTATCTTGGGATTAGTACTTGGTAAGGTTGTACTCTTTCTTGGCCAACGATAGTGGAAGGAGATTCGGCAAGAATCACACTCCACCGCTAGCCTATTCCCTAACTAAGGTTATCCAAATCCAGCCCCAGGAGGGACGATCCTTGGTTGATATAATGGAATAAATTATTATCTATCTCAGCCAGACTGGTATCATGGTTCTGGAATTACAATTCCAGTTCCCTTCCCACTGAGACACCGAACATCCAGCGGAATCACAATGATTATTAAATGGAAGAATATTAAACCTTAACAGGATTAAAGCTATACAAAACTTATATAACTTCAATATAATATAGTTTTAGTAATTTTACTATTTAGAAGAACAGCAGTAGATTTGATCACCGAATTCAACACCGAAAGTGTCGGAGTTATTTCAGTTTTTGCCCTGTATCTCCTAATCAGTGCGTTTTTAGTTAAAATCATCTTTAAATAAGAATAATAATAAATAAGAATAGATAAGAATACATTTGCTATAATTTGAGCTCAATCGCAGCTCTGCAGATCTAATAGATTCTGAGTTACGTCCCTTTGAAAATTGCTAATTTTTTCCAAAAAGTCCAAATTTACGTTTTGACCGATTTTCGTGAGGGACACCGGCCGAAGGAGTGATCCTGCGATGAAACTATGTTGTAGTAAATTTAATCAGCTTTAAATTAAACACAGACAAAGACCTGTAGGTGTAATACTTCTCTTGTACATTATAAAAAAGTAAAATCGGGGAAAAGAGTTGAAACTTGTATGTTTTTAGCAGTTTGATACAATAACTCGCAAACAGTTACTTTTCAGCACATTTTGTGTTGTATAAATATTAAATCTAAGGAAATTTGCAATACATTTTATTCTATTCATTATTTTGTTCAAATCAATAGTTTTAGAATTGTGGATTTGCTAACTTGTGGTAAGCCGCCCTTTTCACACGTACTCTTTTGGCTATAACTCCGAAACTATTTGTCTGATCTAAAATTTGTTTTGTTTTTTTATCTGAAAGCAGGTTAAATTTACTAGACCTACTGAGCTGCGATTCAGCTCAAATTAAAGAAAATGTTTTTGTTTTTTTACCAAAAACGCGCCGATTAGGATATAAAGGGCGAAAACTGAAATAACTCCGAAAATATCTATGTTTTTTAGCCACCATAAGTTTTCCTATCCGATTTATCGGTTGCAAACTTGGATTTACACAACTCAGACATGCTCTTACAACATATCAAAAATGCAGCTCTCTTAAATTTTTTGCGACCTTTAAACACCTGGACGCTGGCGTGATCTGTTTTAGCAGTATTTGTGGCATGCTTCCAAATGTAGACTGGATGATTAGCTGCACATGATTAGGATTGTACAGAGCCTAAAATGTCCTCTGTGCCTAGAATATGATATGCATGAACTACACCTACCAGAGCTTTGGCTGATATATATTCCGACAATGAAATGGACAGAACCACTATGACAAGACTAAATTGGGCTGCCAGAACCCGAATCACTTCGTTGTTAAAGGCTTAGGCATTAAATAAAAAAAACTATATTCATAATAAAAAAAATGCCCATTGGCACTAACTAGGAATGTGCCGATTTCAATTGTCGATTTTATAATCAACCGATTCTTGAGAAAAGAATCGGTATCTAAAATCGATGCTGCAATGCCGATTCCTAGGAACCAGCCAATGACCGCTGACGATGCTAGTTTTGTATTGCCAAAACTATCAATATACATTGATTCTTCTCCTTAATAATAAAATATATAAAACTGATATAAAAGTTTTTTTTTTTTATAATAGATTAATTTTTCATAAAATATATTAACACTTCTTTATCTATCTATCTATCTGGTTGGCTCTAAAATTCTTCCTCGATGAGCTTTCGCCAGTCATCCCTGTTCCGTGGGGGTGGTTTCCAATTTCGGACTCCCAGCAGGTCTCTCGTGTCAGCTGCCACACCGTCTAGCCATCTTAATTTCGATCTGCCAACTGTTCTTGTACAGTGCAATGGCTATTCAAGGATTCTTATCGGGATCTCAGATCTCTCCTACGTGTCTTGCCCAGCTTAGCTTTCCCAATTTTATTATCCTATTATCCTAACAAGAATTAGATTCAGTCCATTAAGTTCTCTATTCGTTCTAACTCTCCAGACCAGATCCTTCCCCACCACGGGTCCAAAAATACTCCTGAAAACAAAATTAAAAACTTTTTTCTTTAAAATAAAACATTGCTACGGCAAGCCAAATGACCAATTAACGAAGATATGTACTGCATGTATGTATAATGATTTCAAACTACCGAAAATGAAGTGCTAACTAAATAAATGCAGTCAGACAGTAGCACAATGTCATCATAATTTTTAGCTACCCCAGAAAAAATTATTTATCATTTCATACTTTGGTTATCAAACTCTAATAAAATATTAGTACACTCTGTGCATCCTTCCATATTCATTGTGTTCCTAAAAGGCTTTAAAACATTTTCAATTCCTTAATAAGTGAAACTTAGGACCAATGGAATATTTATTTTATTAAATAAGAACTTATTAAATGAATTGTTTTTTTGGACGTTGTCTGAATTTTAATTAATTTATATATTGATGCAGATAATAATAGAATAGATTTGACACTGTTTACTGAATTATTTATTGAATTCTTAATATTTTTTTAATAGATTAATGTTTTTTTAGATCTCATACAGATAACCATTTTCATATAGATACTTTTTTAATACCCTCGACTCGATTCCCATTTATTCCCCATAACCTTCTGAAGCTTCTGAAAAGAAGATGACTTTGAAACCTTTTACTATAGAACTTTTATTAAAGTGCCACCAATGGGTGGTTGCTTTACAAGCTATTGTCATGCGATAGCATGTTCATTTCCCCACACATTCGCTGGATACATATGCTCTATAAGGGTTTAAATATCAATGACAAGATGAAAAAAAAAAAAAAAAAAAAAAATTGTTTAAATTGTTGTAGGTTAGAAAAGGTACTCATATCAAGAATGAAAAAATGTGGTACCAACACATCACTTGTACCAACTATTACCAAGACATTAATAGTAAGCCCCTATAGTTGCTTTCCCTAGCTAGCCGCCAAAGGGGCCGGAAGGTGAAGGAAACGAGGGCAAGTTTACAGGAGGAAGCGCCATCAGCATAATAGGCCACGTTGGCAGGGTTTATAACCACGGCCCCCTAAACAAGAACCTCTAAGAATTTATGGAAAATGGGGAAACGTCAGAGGGTCAGAGCTGTATTTAAAAGTAACACGTCAAAAGCTTAGTAGGCGTACCTAACGTTTCAATAACAGCTGAGAGCTGCAAAAATGTATACGATGGATTAATGGAAGTAATGGAGCTTAATTCAATTTAAGCTCATTTGCATGAGCTTTCTACCACCATTCCTCAAAACTCAACAACTTTTGTCTTATTTTATTTATTATCGTTTTTTCCAATATTGTTTTCTTTGCCTGGGAATATTTTTTTTTTAAACCCAGCCCAAGAACAAAATAAAAATAAAAATCATTAACGATTTTAGATCAGTATCATTATTAATTGGAGTGAGTTTTTACAACATACTATTACTATTCCTCGTTACTAGTGAATGAAAGGAGGGGAGGAAGTCTATCTGTACTAATTTTATACAAAGTTAAAGTACATAAAATGCTCAATAAAAAAATTTTGGGTCGATATTTTGGGAAACACAGGGAGAGAGAGAGAGAGAGAGAGAGAGAGAGAGAGAGAGAGAGAGAGAGAGAGAGAGAGAGAGAGAGAGAGAGAGAGAGAGAGAGAGAGAGAGAGAGAGAGAGAGAGAGAGAGAGAGAGAGAGAGAGAGAGAGAGAGAGAGAGAGAGAGAGAGAGAGAGGAGAGAGAGAGAGAGAGAGAGAGAGAGAGAGAGAGAGAGAGAGAGAGAGAGAGAGAGAGAGAGAGAGAGAGAGAGAGAGAGAGAGAGAGAGAGAGAGAGAGAGAGAGAGAGAGAGAGGGGAGAGAGACAATTTGAATTTTGTTAGGTGAGGATAATTCAGATTTACAACATATAGAATTTCCAATTATTATTTCTTTCCCATCTCACGCTGCTGATTTAGAATGAAAAGAATTTTTGTTATTGGAAATATCGGTTTTAGTAATTCTGCACGTTATTAAAGTACTTTATTAAAGTGCTCGAGATCCAGAACAGTACAAGCTTTCTGATAGACAATTTCGGGTCGTTTGTACTTGTCCTGCACTGCTATACTTTATCCGATAGAAAATTGTAATCAATGACAATATAATTCTTAAAATTTTTACATTTTTTTCCCGTAGGAACAGAAAAAACATAACAGTCATACGAAAAACGTAAAGGATTGACTGCCCATTTACCTGACCCTTTCATCTCTTTACACTCAGTTTGCTCTAGGATTTAGGATATCTTTTAAAAGCCCTTTTCATTTTATATGAGTATCAACTAGTTTGATTTCTTGTCTTGCATTTTGAAATTCAAAATATATATATATATATATATATATATATATATATATATATATATATATATATATATATAATGTTGTATCGAAATTCCTGATGTTTTGAATGTTTTGTATGCTGAACTGCGATCACATTCGAAATTTAACATTTAACATTCGAAATTTTTCGAAAAAAGAAAATCAAATAAAAGAGGGAAATATTACAAAAATCCTAATTGTATCGGTCCCTCTATACCATCATGCGTACCTCTAGTGATTTTTAAAAGAATTGTCACATACAACATGATTGTAGAATTGATAACTTGAAAATCACCTTTACAATTACTATATTGTAAATTTTATATTACAAATGGATATCTTGGTTCATTTAAAGTTTTAAAATCAGTTTCCATTTTATCTTGTTTATGGGTTTGATTTTATATATAGTTTGAAAAGATTCCAGTAAAAGTTTACCTTGAAAACATTACTTCCCTCCTTCACTATACAAAATATAGAGGAAGTTTTTAAAGAAGAAGTAATGGTCCCTAATACAATTTTAAGGCGAGCCCCACTTCTAGTCAATCTTCGTAAAGATAAAACTTCGTTCGTTTGGCATCACGCAACCTCGATTTTCTAAAATCATTTTTTTTTTCTTCTCCGTTTTTTAGGCCATTAACTGTAATTAAGTTTAGAAAAATATACGAAGCTGTTTGCCAACATAAACAATAATATGAGAAATTAAGTATTTAATGAATTTCTCAGAAAATAACATGAATAACATATTTTTTATACACAAAAGGAATACCCATACCTAACAAAAAAGTATAGTAAATAAAATAAAAACGCTGGTCAGCTTTTCATTATTTCATGTTCATTACCTTTATCCTTCATTACCTTCATTACCTTTATCCCAAGTTGGTTATTTAAAAAATATATTTATTTTTAAAGGATCAGTATTATAACTATCAAAAACACAAAGTTTAGGAATGTTTCAAATTATACTTTCTAGAATACTTTAACATTCGAAAACCTAAGATAAAGGGGTTAAGTAGCAAAACTAAATTTTGAGTGATTTATTTAAAGTTTTTTTGTTTTTTTTTACATTACCCTTTAGCAGGGAAGTGTTACATAGCCCCTTTATCTTCTTCATATATCTTTCTCTAGTTATTTTGAAATATTCAGATTTTGCTACCTAATACTTCTTCTATACATAAATTCTTCATCCAAGGAACTAGATTGTATTTTTTTTTTAAATTGACATAACCCCTTCATCCCCCAAGGGTTATTTGACCTTTTTCAAAAAACGACATAGCTTTGGGCTTCGCTAAAATTACCAATGCTTCTTGTTTCCAATCCTTAGGCCCAATTCACACAGAACGGACGTGGCGCTTTTGTCTCTTCCACGTTTGCCACATCACTTCTGTGCGAATTGGAACTTTTGTTTAATAGGAGAGACGCGGAAGAGACAAAAGTCCGCGCCACGTCTCTTTGCCGTCTCTCGTGGCGTACAAGAATGGGCACGCCAGTTCCTCGCGACGAGTTTTTTTTTCTTTTTGGGCTTTTAGCTTTCTTTTTTTGGGTAAGGGGTAAATCGGAAATAAAAACAACATTAATAAAATTTGATATTCGAGTTACGTACATATATACCAACAATTTAATAGGGGTGAAATATCACTGATATTATTATTTATTTTTTTTTTTTTCGGTGGGCGTGGGTGAATCGGACATAAAAACAACATTAATAAAATTTGATATTGGAGTTACATATATATATATATATATATATATATATATATATATATATATATATATATATATATATATATACCAAAACTTTAATAGGGGTGAAACATCACTGATATTTTTTTTGGGGGGGGGGGGGGGGGGTGAATTGGATAAAAAAAAAACTGAACAGATTTTCCCGAAAAACCCGCCACTTCCCCCCCAAAAAATTAAATTGGTAATGTTTCACCCCTATTTAATTGATGGTGTGTTTGTATGTAACTCCACTATCAAATTTTATCAAAGTCGTTTTTATGTCCGATTTACCCTCGCCCCCCGAACAAAAAAAAAAAAAAATAAAATCTGTGATGTTTCACCCCTATTAAATTGTTGGTATATATGTATGTAACTTCAATATCAAATTTTATTAATGTTGTTTTCATGTCCGAAGAGACAAAAGTCCGCGCCACGTCTGTTCTGTGTGAATTGGGGCTTACAATACAAAATCCTTCGAAAAATCCTAAATGCCCCTTACTAAATCACAAACAAACTCATATAGCTGATTTGGCCCAAACCAGATACAAATCATTTTCGAGTAAACTCTATACCCTCTCGGATATAGAGAGGGTCTTCCACCTCGCTTTACACTCTATTCTCAATAACCCTGAGAAACGTCTGAAAAAAAGACGGCCAAGAGACCTTCAAATGTAGAGCTTTTATAGAAATGAAACTGAGTAGTTTTTTTTACAAGTTATTGACATGCCATTTTAATCATTTCCCTCAAATTTACTAGTTGTATATATTGTGTACAGTAGTAAATATCATTAAATAGTTTAAAAAAAATATTACATTGATTACAGTTTATTTTTAACTGCCCAAAATTTTAAAGTGCACATATATTCCATCATGGTTTTTAATTTAATTTATACATTTATTTTTCCGAAGGCACTATTCAGGAATTATATAAATAACTAGACACTTTCCTCTTTCCTTTCCTCAAGGTATAACGGACTGACATGTAAGAGGCCTTCCTATAAATTTAATAGAAATCTTATAAAGCCATAGGAAACGGTATCAGCAAAAGGCCCTTTCTCTCAAAGACAAAGGGTTAAGGTAAGTTACAAACTTATCTCAAATCGTGCAATCTCCTCATATAAATGTGTTACTTCTTATTGCTTCTTCAGCTACTCTGTCCCCCGGTTTTTCCTTTGATGTAATATCAACTTCGCATTTTTGTAAAATTTCATTTTATTTGAGGGTTTTAAATAATAAATAAGTAGTTATAGTGGACAAAAGAACATATTATAAACGATATTCATATCAACTTATTATCAGTCCTAGGAGTAGGCTATATGTTTGTTTGTTAGGTATTAGTAATTATATTGGTTATTGCTAAAATTAAGGTACTATTTTCAGCCAGTATCTGAAACTTTTATATGAGATGCATTATTTGTATGTTCGAGATTTCAGACTCATAATTCTTATAAAACAAATAACACCTCATGAAAATTTCAACAGTCAAAAAGTTTGCTACAAAAAAAACGTAGTTGAAAAATTTTAAACCAGTTTAAAATATGACTGACAGTCCCCTCTAATAATTCACATACCTAAAACTAACAATCGGAGCTAGGTCATCTAACGAAACAAATATGTACATTTATATTTGTACTAACACAATTTCATTATACTTTTTTGTTGTTTTTATTCCTTACATTGTCACAAATATACTTATCCATAAAGGTCTTAAAGTTCCATATGTTGCTGATTTAGCCCAAACCAGATACCTATCCTTTCATAGTAAGCTCCATAACCACTCAAATCCACTAGTTTCTCAACTTGCTTCCCACTCCATTCCTGATAATCCTCCGAGGCGTATGAAAAGAAGATGGCCTATAGATCTTCTAGTGTAGAAAAAGTGCTACTGATGATTAGTTCTTTTCAATTTTTGACATGTTATTGTAGTCGTTATCAACACATTTACTTGATGTGTGTATTTTGTACAGTTGTAAATTTCAAATAATGGTTATTAAAAAACAAATATATAGTTTCTATTTTTTAAAATGCTCATACTGGTTTTCGAACCCTAATATACTATTAAAACCTTCTAGAGAAATATATCTGTGCAACATCCCTTCTAATGTGAAAGATTGTAGTAGCATTTGCGATTCCTTAAGTAATACATGAAACCAAGATCTTTGAAATATTTATTTTCTTAAATAATAGTTATTAATATAAATTTTTTTTCATTATTAAAGCTGCAATTAACTAATAAATTGTATTTTGTGGATAATCAATAATATTTGCTTATATTTATTTTTTATATTATTTTTTTCACGGAACGGCCTTAGAGATCACGCGAATATCATTATTTTAACTTCTTTTCATGCCCTTTCTCTCCTTCCTTCTTTCTCTTTTCCCACCTTTCCTCATTGTTTCCGATTGCTCCTTCCTTCTTTCCTAGATCCATGCTATTCCTTTTCTCGCATCTCTCTCTCACACAAGGACCTTAATTTCTTTTAGTCTTTTCCTATAGTCATCTCTATCGAAACAGTCTTGGTCTGTTATATTCAGTCTTTCAGTTTCTTACTTCGTATGTTTGATATACCCCCCCAGCACCCTTGCCCTTCCTCTTATTTTATAGAAAATTTCTCCATTCAATCTCTTTGGGTGCATCTTCACAATATGCACATAGAACCTTAATCTAATGTTTCTTAAGTCCGTTTCCAAATCATTTATTTCTTTGTATATTTTCTTATTAGGTTTCAACCTATAGTCTTCTTGTGTCTTCTTTAGGCTGTAAATTCTTCTTAGTGTTCTCCTTTCTATACCTTACGTTTTCCTTAGGCTGGGGAGGGAAGCGGTTTCCATTCCGTACAGTATCACCAGCTTGGCGACCGTATTGTAGTGTCTTATCTTCGCGTTTATTGACAGGCTCCTTATATTATATAAATTGCTTGTCGCGAAGCTTAGTCTTTTTAATTTACTTATTTTCTCTAATGTGCCTTCCTTCTCCGACCCATTGCTACAGATAATTTCCCCCATGTACTTGAATTTATTTGTCACCTTAATTCTCTCGAACTTTGTCTCTACTATTTTCTTTTGAAAGTTCCCCAGAATGCAGGCGAGTGCGAAGAACGCAAGGACATTCCTACTAAGCTACTAAGGTGTAGGGCATTATTATGAGAGCAATATAGTCTCGAAACTTCACCAAAATAAGTTTTTTTTTTTTTTGGACTGAGACTCGAGAACCTTATAAATCATCTGATAGTAATAGTCAAGAAGATACATCGATATTAACACATTGAGTTAATATTGGAATATATACTTTATTATTTCTTAATTTTTTTTATCTCAAGATTGTACATAAGCTTAAATCTTCGACTGGAGCTACCTCCTATTTGTAGCAAACCCTTTAATTAACTTTTATTGAATAAATAACTCTAGTTCTAATTATTTTTTTATTACCATACTTTTTAATTCTGTACATATTAATATTGTAAACCATTATTTTTTATAATTTATGATAAAAGCTTAATTTCTTAATTTAAATTTTAATGATAACGCCAGTAATTATGTTTTATACAGCAATTAGTCTAATAAAACATAAAACAATTTTCCCCTGGGGGTTGGTATAGCCCCGACGGGTGCTAGTGAAGTGGTGAAGACCCTGGACGTGACATTAATGAAGAAGGGCCTTGGTATAATTGATGATTGCATTCTGCCGCAGGTTGGACCACACTCAGTTCCCAGCCGCCCGCCACCTGACAGTTGTACTGTTTTCACTAGAAAAATCATTTATCCTTTGTATCCCTCCGCTCCCTTTTCTGTGGGGAGTTAGCTATTAATAATTGAGGGGGTTGGGCCATTCTTCCAGATTTCCTTCCAATTGTGTCTCCTTAAATGTCTACCAGCATTATAATCTATCACTTTTAACAATCAAGATTTTCTCGTTATATACTGAATAAAACAAACTAATCTCTTAGCATATTTATTACTAGCATCTCCACTCGCGGTTTCGCCCGCTTTCATAAATAATGAACTTTCATAATTTTAACTAATTGAGATTTAATTTTTTATCGATAAAAATCTTGTTTTGAAGTGTGCATATAAAAATTATTTCTTCAAAGTTAATTTTTTATGCAAAACTCTAACCTTTAATCTACTACTGTTGCACTGATTAGGTAGTTGCTGATCTGGTAAATGCATAATCGGACATCCAGTTATTTATTTGCAACATAAGTTTGTAATCCATATTAGGGGTGGGCAAGTCGATTCATTTAATTGAACGAATGTAAATCGATTCATTCACAGAAGTGAACCGATTCTATTTATCGATTCCTCGATTTTTTTTTAGCCTCCACCCCCCTCGCCGCCCCAATTTACTTTTATAAGAGAAAAATATGAAACATTAATTTAGTCGTTATTTTTACTTCACTTTTAAGTTGGTTGAAATATTTTTGTATTTCACAATTTTAAAAAAGCATTTTGTGATCGAGTTTTAAATATGATAAACTTTTTATAATTTTTTAATTAAGAAAATTGATGTCATTTTAAAAGTAGTTATTACTATAGTATTCATTTGATTACTAAAAATACTTTCATTTAAGGTTCCATACTCTCAATTCCCAATTCAATGAATCAACAATCAATCGAAGAATCGTCGGTAAAATGGCTTGGGTATAGTTAGCAACAGGCAAGTGAACGTGAATTGTGGAGTGAACGAATCGTAGAAGGGATGAGAAAAACACAAAAAAATCGTGACAACACAGGTGATGAAGTAGGAACTGAACGAACGAATCGTAGAAGAAAAGAACCGCGGAGGCGCTGCAACAGAAACTAAAGGAACGAACGAATAGTAGAAAACAAGAATCATGATGGCACAGAATCAGTAACTGATTAAACGAATAGTACTTGGCAAAAGTCTCTCGATTACCTCAACTATTCGACTGAACCGTGGTTCTTTTTAAGGAATCGAACGTCGATTCGATTATTTTACTGAATCGGTTGTAGTGAATCGATTCACCGTTCACTTTCCCATCTCTAATCCAAATAGACAGAGACTATTAATAAACTCTTGCGGATAATATACTGCATTATCAGATCTGCTTACAACTAAAGGCCCATGAATCATATTTTTGCACCGAATATTAAATTTCGATTTTTTAATTAGGCAATATTTTTACTGTGACAAAAATAATTTTATCAATTTCATCTGGTTAGATTTTAATTTCTCTAATAAACGTGTTACAACCCTCGTTTCTGCCACTTATAGCTGTACATTAAAGTTATTATGATAATAAACTTTTCTATAGTAAACCTTCCTAGAAGTATGATAATATAGTTAAAATTTTAACTAATTTTAGCTAGACGCTAGCCATCCAAATAGCGGTCGATTATCAAACTCCACTGGGATCCATATGTTATACCACATATTTATAGATTTTTTTATCACAATTTAATTGAAAATAACTATATTTTATTATAAATTTCTAGCTCTAAATAACACGTTAACTTTGTAACCACTCTTAAATGATGCTCGCCACCTGTCGTTCGATTTTCAAACTTTACTGCGCACCACATAAGCATTGCTTTTTAATAACAATTTAATTGAAAATCTGTAAATTGTATTATTGCAAACTTGAACTATGAAAATGATGAAGTTAAAATTTGGTACAAATTGGTTCAGTAGTTTTCACGGTTAGTGATCACAAACGAAAAATGGCTTGTCCTTTTATGTATTAGTATAGATAAATACAAATTTAAATATAATAAAAAAAATTTCCGCGTTCTCAGGTAAAAGGGAAATTTTAAGAGCCGAAATTTTAAAATATTGAACCTTTACAAAACATTAAGAAAAAGAAAACTAACAATACTAAGGATGGCTATTGAACATTATACTGCTTGGTACAACTCTAATCCTATTTTTCTAATTGATATCTAAATTTTCAAATTTTCGCCCTCCATGGAGATGACATAACTACATCAGTTTTTTATTTCTTAATAGGTTTTTTTTTAAATTTTTAATTTATTTTTTTTATTATTATTATCATTTTTTTTAAAGGTAGCTTTTGTTGAATTTGTTTAAAAAAAAAAAAATTAATAAAATAGTTTTCTGGAAAGAAAAACAAAGCTATAATGGTATAAAACGTACAGTTTTTTTTTTTTTTTCAAAAACAATCTAACATATAAACAATTTGTTAAGCTATCGATATGTTTTCTAATTATAACCAATGGCTTTCGTTAACCGGCGTTTTCCTTATACGACCACGTTATTGGACCCGGTAGTCCCGGTTAAGGTAGAGTCTACTGTGTATATATCTATATTATTATACGGGGTGAGTATCTCTTAGCGTAAAAAAAAAACAAAAACTAGTTGAAACTAAATCAAAAATGTAGCGAAATTCCGCAGACCTCACCTTTCTATTCCAATCCGTTGCAGATATACGATAAATCAAAGATTTTTTTGAGGAAACCAGGTTTTTTTTTCCATAAAAGCTGTAATATCTCCATTTTGTTTAAATATTTTTCATATGTTGACCACGTTTTCGGATTTAGCATTAACTTTTCTATAATAGCTGAGGACCTGTAGTCTTGAGTATCTTGAATTTTACAAACTTGGTATTTAAAGAACAGCTTGATCTTCACCTTATTTGGGGAAGTCACAATGTCTTATATTACTTCAACACTCTGAGTTTTTCGAAAAACCTATTCACAAAACATCAAATCTTACAAAAACTTGCAAATTTAATCAGCTTTCGAATGATATGTTAAACGTAATGATTTTGTTTCAATTTCATGGAGAAATTCACTTTTGAAACCAAAAAAACATGGTGTTCTCATTTGGCACACAAATCAGTTACTTGTGTAAATTAAAAATTATGACAATTCCTTAATGAAAATATGCATTTTAAACATAATTAACTCTTCATTGGAATAAAAAGCAATGAAAAAAAATTATTGTTTAATAGAAAATAAAGGAAAACGTTCAATAAAGCGACACCAGATCAGAGTATCTTATGTTATTGCATTTATTTATTTATCATTATTATTTAGGATTTATTTTCTTAGATTTTCAATATAATGTTTAAAATCCAATGATAATGAACATAGACCTCAATACTAACCCTGTATTAACAAAACAATAGACAAAGCTGGCAATTATAAAACAGACATAGATAAAATTGGAACCAATTAATATAATAATATAATAAACTAATATAATAAACTAATATAATAAACTAATATAATAAACAATTTAAAAATATAATTTAATTAAAGCAAACATTAAAAAAAATAATATATAAAAGAATATAATAACAAATTTCGCCGCTAGCTTCTGAATGCAGATTGTGTTGAAGAATACTACTTTTTGAGGTGAATTTGAGTCTGTTTTTACAGGGGAAGTCATTTCTACCGTTCCATGTGGAGTATCGTTAGTTTATTCATCTTTGTATTACTGTCGAACAGTGTTTAAAAATCATAGTTTGCTCAACAGATTGAATGATGAGATTACTAAGATTTGTTACAAAATATCCTACCACAACTTCATCACGATATTCCACCTGAAGTTCGGTTAAATATGATTTTCCAACACCATGGTCCTCCTCCACATTATTCGAAAGCAATACAAATATAAACCAACGTATACATGGATATGTATAAATGCCTTCCCCTGTAAAAACAGACTCATCTGCCCATAAAATTCACCTCAAAAAGTAGTATTCTTCAACACAATCTGCATTCAGAACCTAGCGGCAAAATTGAGGTAAATGTTTATTATCATTGGATTTTATATATTACATTGAAAATCTAATAAAATAAATCCTAATTAATAATAATAAATAGATATCAAAAAAGAAGAGAGAAAGATCATCAGGAAATTTCTAGGAGGAAGACGTTGAAATTTATATTTTTATAAATTATTATTCAATTTGAAACATTGAAATTTATATTAGGAAAAGGAAAATGAAATTCTTCGGTCATCTCAGCCGACTACCGGAAAATCGACTGACGAAAAAAATAATAGATTATGTAACTTCACTTAGGAATTCGACACCTTGGCTAGATGAAATTCGAAAAGACCTCAAAAATACAAACATAAGACTAGCAGACATTTTAGAAAGAAACATCTTTAGACGCAAAGTAGACAAATGGGAAGTTGTACCAGAGGAACCAAAACAAAAACAGTACAAACCAAAGTGGTCAGAAAAGTGTAAACAAGCCTTTTCTGAAAGAATGAAGGTCTACTGGAAGAATAGAAAGAACCCAAAGAAAAATTGATTGAGTAAATTGCTTAAACTCTTCCATTTCAGAGGAGAATTCGCGGGGGAAAAAATAATAAACAGATAAATGTAATAAAATAAGATCCTCTGCCCTGGTGTCGCTTTATTGAAAGTTTTCCTTTATTTTCTATTAAACAATATTTTTTTCTTTGCCTTTTATTCTAATGAAGATTTTATGTTTAAAATGCATGTTTTCATTAAAGGAATGTCATAATGTTTTATTCAAACAAGTAACTGATTTGTATGCCAAATGAGAACACCATGTTTTTTCAGTTTCAAAAGTGAATTTCTCCATGAAGTAGAAAAAAAAATCATTTTTGTGTTATTTGACGTTTTGTGGATAGTCGAAAAACGGTGAGCGTTGAAGTAATATAAGACATTGTGACTTTTCCAAATAAGGTGAAGATCAAGCTGTTCTTTAGATATCAAGTTTGTAAAATTCAAGATTACAGGTACTCAGCTATTATAGAAAAGTTAATGCTAAATCCGAAAACGTGGTCAACATATGAAAAATATTTAAACAAAATGGAGATATTACAGCTTTTATGGAAAAAAAAACCTGGTTTCCTCAAAAAAGTCTTTGATTTATCGTATATCTGCAACGGATTGGAATAGAAAGGTGAGGTCTGCGGCATTTCGCTACATTTTTTATTTAGTTTCACCTAGTTTTTGTTGTTTTTTTTACGCTAAGAGATACTCACCCTGTATAATAATATAGATATATACACAGTAGACTCTCCCTTAACCGGTACTACCGGGTCCAATAACGTCGCCGTTTAAGGAAAACGCCGGTTAATGAAAACCATTAATTATAATTAGAAAACATATCGATAGCTAAACAAATTGTTTATATGTTAGATTGTTTTCGGTAAAAAAATATATCTTTTTTTTTAAACAAATTGAACACGATAAGATTTTTATTGTTATCTTTAAAAAAAAAAATAATAATAATAATAAAAAAAAATTTTAATTTAAAAAAAAAAACCTTCTATTAAGAAATGTAGTTATTTCATCTCCATGGAGGGGAAAAATTTCAAAATTTAAATATCAATTAGAAAAATAGGATTAGAGTTGTACCAAGCAGTATAATGTTCAATAGCCATCCTTAGTAATGGTAGTTTTCTTTTTCTTTATGTTTTGTAAAGGTTCAATATTTAAAAATTTCGGCTCTTAAAATTTCCCTTTTACCTGAGAACGCGAAAAAATTTTTAATTATATTTATGCTTAAATGTTTATTAAATTTAATGCTAAATCTGAAAATTTGGTCAAAATCAAAGGATGACAGTGAATCTTGAAAATTGGCCGATAGGTGGCGAGCTCAATTCTATATCAGAGGTTACATGAAAGGTAGGGTGATACACGAAGCTTGAAATTTATAACAAAATTTACTTAATTTTAATAAAATTATTAAGAAAGATTTAAATATGTAGTGCAACACGTGGATCCAAGTAAAGTTTGAAAATTGACCGATATGTGGATATATAATAATTCTATTCTATTCTGCAATAGAGTTTACATTGGTAAAACTACTTGACCCATCGGCTCCAAATTTTAACTACATTATTTTCATAGTTCTTTGAAGGTTCAGCCCTAATAAAATTTGCATTAATAAAAATTTAATTATAAAATGGTGAATGGCAGAAACGAGGTTTGCCACACTGTAATATACTTTTATGGTTAGAAGTTAAAATACAACCAGATGAAATCAATAAAAACATTTCTACCGAATTAAAATTATTACCAAATCAAAATGTCAATCCTTTGCTTTTTGGAAAAATATAATTCATTGGCATTTAGTTGCAAGCACAGACAATGCAGTCCATTATCCGCAAAAGTTTCTTAATAGTCTGTCCATATGGATTATCAACACATACATTAAAATTAAAAATTGGATGTCTAATTATGTTTTTTACATAAACCTTAAATCACCTAACCAGTACAATGGTACCAGGTTAAAAATTACAACTATGCGTTATAACATCATTGGAGATATAATGCTCAATACAAGATTTTAATCGATAAGCAAATGAAACTTCAATTATTAGTTTAAATTATTTAAGTTCTTTAACTATGAGAGCGGGCGAAGCTGCGATGGGAAATTCTAGTAAAATATAAATTTGTTCAATAGAGATTCCTTTCCAAATCTATATCTACCATCTCGAAGAAAATAGAAGCAGTAAAAACGATAACGACATTCAAACATAGTCCTATTTGCGAGTTAGAAGAGATTACTAGATGGTTCCAACCAAATGGTCAAATAGTTGCAAATCGGTTCCGATCTGAAGCACAATACGACGGAATCCAAAGACTAGATCGTCTATGGTCTCTAGATATTGTAAGTGCCTGCCATTACAACGCTGTTCCCGATAAGAAAGAAGAGAAGATAGGGATCGTTACTCCGTTTGGACTCTGCTAGAATATGCAAATGACCTTCCTAAATTGCTACCCGACCCTTCCAACAATTTGCTGTCAAAATGAACCGTGTAAAGGTGTTCAGAAAAAGTGAAAAATCAATACTTTCACAGTATTATATAAGAACATTAATTTTTAGAATGTAGCATAATATTATATTTTAAAAAAAAAACTTTATTAATTTAATTAAAGATATTAAATTCTCTGATTCCACTTATTAGAATTGAAATAGTCATTAAAATAGATATTATACCTTCAAGTAATAACTCAGAACGTATTTGAGAGAATATTAATGACTTATGGTGGACATCAACCTATAATTTTCACTTATGTATGTGTGTAATTCAGCTATTAATATTAACAACATTTGTATTGATCTATTTGTAAATAGATCATGGTAAGTTCAATAGTCTTCTATGAAATGGTAAAAATGTACAATTAACTTTAAATCCCACCCGATACATCTCACTTGCGCACAGTGGGGAAAACAGCCAGTCTAGGAGTGCAAAAGTCGTATTCTCCACAAAACCGTAGGTTTTGTGATCTCTTGTCTTCTAAACATGTTAATTCAAGTAAAAACTCCATGGGTTATCAGATTAATTAATTATTTTAAGGGAAATAAATATAAATAATCTATTTTTCAATTTTAAATATGAGCGTAAAATTTTGAAGATATTGATGCTACTAGTTTTAATAATATTTCGCAGTTTTATTGAAGAAATATAAGAAAAAGAGGATAAAATTCCAAGGAACTTATAAAGAAAAGTTTGCATTATTTGGGCTAAAATAAAAAAAATAAGCGAAAGAAAATGTTTATCTTTAATTATTTTATAAACATAATATATGTGTTAAATAACGATTGAAAAACTAAATAATAAAGCAAAATGGACATTAAAAAAGATATTCATCATAAACGTCATATCCATCTTCGTGTTCGTCTGATACCGGTCTTTATGTCCTTTTCAAACAACGATTATTTTAAAAATTGTTGGCTGTATTATTTTAAATTGGACAAAATAGATAAACAGGGTCTCAAGAATAAATAATGAATGCCACAAATCAGTTATATTACTAAGAAGGGGACATTTTGTTCAGTTATCTTGTCTGTACATAAAATACATAAAAAAGTAGGAGTTCTTGTTTTCATTCCATCAGACACGTGTGTTTAGATTCCTTACCATTTCGGGCTCCAAATAGTACCTTCGATTTTTAACTTTTGCTCTCCTAGAATCGCTGTTTTTCCTAATGTGCTGCGGTTGAAATTAGTATGGTAATAAGACAGTCCTGTAATTAAAAATAATTTTAATTGTTTTATTTCTTATTTTATATTAAATATCTTTTAGAATACTTTAGTTTATTTTTGGAGGAGTTATGCAAGGTGAGACCAATTATCTAGATCTTCTCTCGGTGGTTTTCATGAAGCAAGATCTTATTGCACACGTACACGAAAGCATTATGATCCTCATTTTTTCATCATTCCCAAAAAATCTTTAACTGCAGAGGTTGTAATAATTGCTCGACGGTATCCGGCATACCAAGACAGTGTCACGAAGTCCATTCTTCCCAAAGTCCTTCAGCTTTTTCCGGAATTCCCAAGCCCGCCAAGAAATGCAGAGATTCAATAAGAGATCGTAATCCACCTAATCTTGATCCAACGATGAGGAAGAATGTTCTCAAAGAGGCCTTACAACGTCAATTTTACCTCTCGGTCGGACACTCGCCAGTGACTTCTTATTTGTTTAGGTCTTCCCCAGTATTTTCTTGAATACCTACGGTAGACTTTCAGAGCCATGTTTCTAGAAATTGTACTGCATTTACTGATCCGTGATTGCAGTTATGCCCTAAACCCTTCCAGCACTCAATACTTTAAATCGTTTTTACTAGGCATTCCGCCTTTTTTTATAGGCCGATAATAAAACCATTACAGTGGGTTAGAGATATCCTATTCCCCACGGTTTAGAAAGAGAACCAGATATAATAAAACAGATTTTCAATTAAATAAAACCGTAAAAGAAAATGAACAGTCTACACTTAAATTTGCATATCAGTACCTCATAGTGCCTGGTCCATTACGACCATTCTATCGTACTACTTTATTGCCAATTTAACGGTTGGCGATGAATTGACTGATAAAATTAAAAAGATTTCATCGCCAAACGTTGTTTGAAAAATGAAAACAGTAGAATATGGCCGTATTAAAAATTTCTAATTAGCTGATTATAAGGAAACAATATAAATATTTTAATTAAAATAATTTTTATTCAGATAAAAAAAAATGGCATAACCAACCTCATTTAATAAAACTTTTTAGAAGCATAAAGCCTAGAATAGTTTGCTGTTTTTTTGAACTATATAAAACAATATAAAAATATATTTTATGTATATTTAGCATATGTATAATAATAACCTTAAAATTTATTATTAAATAACTTTCATTATTTTCTTGATGGGATTAAATATATATATATATATATATATATATATATATATATATATATATATATATATATATATATATGGTTGTTTTTTAATTTTCTTCTCCCCTTAAACTAGAGAACCATCTTCGATTAAAATACAAGGTCAGATGCCAGTAGGTCACTTCAACAGTAGTGCCTGGCGCAAGCATACTAAACAAAATTAATCCTTCACTCGCTTAACCAACTATGCTCATTCAAATGATTACGTTCAAGATAGGAAGATATTTGTACAAATGCTTCACATTTTATGCTAACGTTAGTTTTTAAGATCCAGAATATATCGTCTATACAAAACACTTTCAGTCTCCGAAAACTATGGAAATTAATTCGATGTAAATTACAACTTTTTTCAATAAATAATATAATGTGGTTGGAATATTTTTAATAAAATATGGAAACTATAAACGTTCGAAATGAAACAGTGTTAAGAAATGAAAATTAAGAATTCTGAATCAAACTTATTCAATATCGATACAATTAATAATCTGAATTCTTAAAAAAAAAAAAAAATAATAATTAAACTAAAATAATAAAAAAATAAAAATAAATAAACATCTAAGAACATAGCAATAAGTTAGGGAAATTCCAACTATTCATTTCTAAGAAAAGTTACAGAACATTAGTGCGGTTGCATCAGTTTAGTAAATTATTAAAAATCGCAACCACAAAACTACTAAAGTTACAATAACAATACAAAAAAAAAATTTTTTTTAATAAAAAATCTTAAGCATAAAGTATCGCCAATTATTTTAAAAAATACAATAAGTTCATTCAAATTATTTTTAATTCTTGAATAAAAATAGTGAAAGAAGCCCTCAGGACTTCCTTGAAAAAAGCACTAATAAATCTTTCTCAAACAGATTTAGCGACCGGGATCCCTTCCATCCTAGCATCATTCTTCAACGTCTTTGTGTAGGGTCTCAATGGTCTACCAAAGTACTTTCATGAATGAAAATAGTTTCATGATTTGTTGTAAACTTTAAAAACATGAAGATAAATAAATGCCGAATAGGTATCAAATAAATGAAAAAATATATGTAAATGTATGCAATAACGTAACAGCAGTAATTAGGTAATACTTTGAGCACGGCTTGCCCTTCGAAATTAGGGCAAGATTGGTTCGGGGTTACCCGGAAGCTTGTAAATATTGTATGTATTATGTATGAGTATGATTGGATTTAGGATTTTTTTTTACTTTTTCTTCCTCAATTTATGTTTATTACTTTCAACTATTATTACCTATTTTAAATCATCATTCATTACATTTGATATTACTTCTTGTACTTTTAGAGGCTGTTTATTTTAAGTTTCTTACTTTATTTCTTTATTTTATTTTTTTACCTTATTTTATATCATTGTACATATCAGAAGAATGAGTCTTTGCCATCCAAATTACTCATTGCCTTTGAGTGAGCCATCTTGTAATTATTCAAAATTAAAAACATTTAAAAAAAAAATTAGATAATAATAAATTATTATTCACAAAATAAAAATAAATAAATAAGGATATCAACTGGGGTTGTTAAAAAACATTTAAGGTCGGCTTGCGTATAGCATGTATTCTGAATTACGAAGCACCCTTTTTAGACTGCGTTGTAAGATCAACGCTAAAATAAATTATTTAATAAAGATTTTACTGTATGAAATATAAAAATCTTTATAAAATTAACTTAGATGATCCTCCACAAAAAAGGGATCACTAATCCCTTATATATACCATTCTTTTTATTATGCTATCTTTCTATTATTCTAAAAACCTTTTAGATGAAAAATCGTCAATTTAATCAACCAATCATCTAGTTTTACTCATAACTAAAACCTTTTTAGAAGGATAAATGGCTAAGAATAAGGTATATGTGCTCTGACAATTGCCAGCTTTTTTAATTAAGCCATGAGACAACAGCAAAAGATTTAGTCTCCACTGGTTTTAATTCAACTGACGCTGTTGAGACAGTAACTGTAGGAGTTCTAGGAATCCTCCTTAGTTTTAAATAAAAGGTGGAATGGGCTTACTACCAAATACCTCAAGATGAGATAATATATTCAAGTTTGTAGAACCGAATTTACCAGATTTATTTTGCAATAAATTAAATTTATTTTATTATATTTTCTTTAATTTACATTTTGTTCATATAAGATATTAAGAGATTACTTAATTTTGACATGGATATGTCGTTTTGATTGGGCGTACTATACTTTTTTGGGGTAACATTTTTTTTTTTTTTTTACTAAAAAAAGTAAGAGTTAACACTCTCTAGCTCTATCAGTGTTGCTCAAAAATTTCCTGATCAGAAATTTAATGAACTATAGTTTTTGTTATATTACATTTCTCGCTAGGACCTACCATTTAACCCTCCAGTAGTCGCAACCCTAGGACTAACACTAACAGTCGCAACGATCTGACAGATTGCCTCTTGAAATTCAATCGTTTTACTGATAATTGCCTCACTTTTATTTTTCTCACTTACTTTATTTAAATTATAAAGGAATGCACATAATAATACACATTAATAAAATAAGTAATAAAAATATATTTTATCTAGAATAACAAACTTTAACTATTTTTCTGTTTTCACAACTTTTTAACTAATATTTACTTCACTTTTTTTATTTATAAATCTTTGACAGGCAATTTTTGAATGTTCGAAACATAAATACATTTTACATTGTTCATAAAAGTATTCAGTCAGCCTTCGTTTTTCACACAATTCACGTTGTCTTGTAGAGCCGCGTCCTTCATGACTTGCTTTAAGTGGAGCATCCTCTTTTCTATAATATATGGAACATAAACAAACTATTACCTATAAATGAATTATCGGTAATGCATTCCTCGTCACTAGATATATCATCTTCGTGTTCAGTATCTGAATGCTCAATGCTTTCTTCAACAACGTCAGTTTCACTTTTAGAATCTGTCTCGCTTTCATCAAAATTTTCTACATCACTATTATTCTCCGTATTACATAGAATGATTTTACGAATCTTTTCAATATCATCTGGGTTTCCTAAATAGGATGCATAATGTAATAATGATCGAATAAAATCTAGCCTAATAGATCTTGTTCCGGTTACTGCGGATTTGAATCTGAATAACTAAAAATCTTGATAGAATATTGAGGATTTGATGTCATTAATGCATTCAAGGAATGTTAGTTGAAAGGTACTGAGTCGCTTATCGGATTATAAAAATTCTACTTGGAATGCTGCGCAAAAAATACCTTGGGTGATCTCTCAGATCGTTTGCGACCACTGGAGGGTTAAGAGCTACATTGGTTTGAATAAAAAAAGTCACAGTTTGACGACATCTTTTATGTGTGGGAGTCTTTTTGAATTGATAGTTTCCTTATCAGAAGCAGTAGAAACAAAAACAATATATTATAGATATACAAATCCATGATATATTGTTTTTCCCAAGCAAACAAACTCAGTTATGTTTGATTTTTACTTTTTTTCCAAGCGATCCAGAAACATTTAGTAAAAGTTCTAACAACCTGTAAAAAAAGAATATTGGAATAGAACAATATCAACGTTGTAAGGAAATACTTCAGCATCAGGACATGAGAGAGTTTCCTCAGTAAAAAACGAAAACATGAAATCAATTCCAATAGAACGAAATCTAATTTGTAGGGAAGAAGTGGCCTTTAACCGTCAAAAATAGATCCTAGCAGACCTGAAAATAGTTTCCTACATTGACACTTGGACTGAAATAAATTTTTTATTAAATATTGTATGCATGAATCCATTATCAACCACACTGCTTATACCCTTGATTGTAGAATATTGTAATATTTATAATCCTGGATACGCAGTTTATTTAAATTAAACAATAAATTTGTTTATTTTTTGAGCCATGCCATGATTTTGTTACATTAGAAGGACACAAGACAATTTCCTTTTAAGACGGCAGAGCGGAATATTAGAGATTGTGATTGAGAAGAGATTACTACGTGTCCCAGGATTGATTTCTATTTCTGCTTATAAGTTAATATAAGAATATCATTTCTCAGCTAGATCATGCCTTTATGGATATTAAGATATTTTATTATTTAATTACGTAAAATCATTGTTATGTTCACCAACATATTGAGACTAATGTTGCTCAAAACGCAAAATTTACGCTAGTATTCAAAACGCACCAAAAATTTCATTTTGCTACCATAGAAAAAAAAAAATCATTTTTTATAATTATCTTGCCATAACTTTTTATGGGCGCATTTGGGGACCCATGTTTATAGGAACTTTTTTGTTCAGCGTGTAATGTTCTATAAGATTTTGAGGGTTTGCGAGTTTTGTCCACTCTCACTCTATGTTCGAAGCACTGTGCTTCGTAAGGAAAGAATAACCACAAGAGCTTCACGTGATCTATCTTAGGTCAAAATTGTGCCTAGTAATATTATAATACAATATAATAATAACAATAATATAATACAGTAATAATATTAAAAAACATCAGCTATGAGAAAGAGGAATCTTTTTACGGCTACATAGAATGGACAACCAGAGACTTAACTCGAGAATCTTCAACACCATCCCTAGAAGAGGGAAAGGGATCAATGCT
Source organism: Euschistus heros (assembly GCA_003667255.2). Lineage (NCBI taxonomy): Eukaryota > Metazoa > Arthropoda > Insecta > Hemiptera > Pentatomidae > Euschistus > Euschistus heros. The sequence continues at coordinate 4,146,467 of RCWM02000022.1, read as the reverse complement.
AAATGGGCGAAACTAGTTCGAAAAGACTAGAACTGCTAGGAATCAATCCTAAGGATGCTCTCAAGTTGGTGACTGCTAAATCATTACGGCCCGGATTAGGAGTGAATTGAACCGAGGAGAGGAAGTAAGATCCATAGCGCTAGAATGAAGGGTTACTGGGCTAAAAAGAAAGGCCGCCAGAGTTAGGAACCACGTGGTCAAAGGGGCCAAAACGAAAAAAGAAATAGTAATAATAATATTGTAATATAATATAGTAATAATTATATTATAATATAATACAAGGAATTGACGGAATATTATTAATTCGACTAATTACAACATAACTGAAAAATATTATGATGTTAGAGGCCAAATTGTTTTAATCTAAGGTACTAAACATACCAGTATTAAATAAATCTCATTCAGCAACTGGGTTGTTTTTTTTTTATTCTACACCAGCAAGGAAGCCGAGAGAGAAGCGCTGGGATCTCTTTGGACCCGGCTTGCCCCTCCAATAAAGGAACAAGTCTGTTTGGGAGATTCCTTAAATGTGTGTATATTTTAAATAATGCATGAATGTAATTTTAACTTCTAATTTAATTTAATTTAAATTTTTACTATCATTATTGTGTATATATCTACTTTCTGTACCCGTCGTCCGTTAATAAGCGCTTAGCAAAATTAAAAAAAAAAAAAAACTCAGTACAACAGTTATTGCAGTATTGTTTGATTTATTTTTTGTGATTTTTTTAATTTTTTTTTTTTTTGAATTGTAAAATGTTTCAAAGAATTACATTTTTTTTTACTTTTATTTACTTTATTAAAGTGCTGATGGATATAAAATATATTTCGTTTTTTCATCTGTTGCGTATACAAATAAATCCTACAAATAGGTTTTCCTATGCGTGGGCAAGCCACATATAACTGTCCATGAGAGAAGCATGGATTTTCCAAATTTAGTCCGCAATATAGTGATTGCCCCTGTGCCTTGTTCATGGCCATTGCAAAGACGAGTCCTACTGAAAATTGCGCATCCAATCAATGTACCAGTAGGCCTGTAATCTTCCCCTGAATATGTGTGAAAAAAATGCTGGCTCACATCGAGCATTATCTCTTACCGTTTTAAAGTCTATAAAGGACACACACACACATAAATTGATATATATATATATCAATAGAGAGAGAGAGATTTTTATTTTTATTTTTTTACGTAATTTATTTTATTGGTACCTTATTGTATAGTTTAAGATTGTTTATTTATTTATTTCCCACTTTATTTATTGTATTATATATCATGAAGTTCTTCATTTATGGATATTTTTTTGTCTTATTTTCATTTATTTCTCATTGTACATATTATGTGAACGGATCCAATAAGCTATCCACATTACTTGTGGCCCACTTTGAGGCAGATTGTGATACTTTCTCAATAATCGATTGGTTATTATAATTTTTGAAAAATTAATAAACTAAAAACCTAAAAAAAAAAACATATTAAAATGATTATGACCTAGAGCTACCATCTTCTCAACAATAAAACTTACCAAAAAATGAAGATGCTAAAAAATGATATCTATTTTTATTAGGAAAAATAGGAAGAACTTTGTAGTTTTCTGATTTTATTTTCGTTTTTATTGGACATCGTCTTGCCAATTGAAATGCACAATATGTCGACAGTAGGGACAGAGTATATCTATAGAGCTCTCTCTCAGCCTCCTGGTGAAGCAGCTGTATTATTGACTTGTTTTATATTATTACTAGCATCTCCCGTCGCGGAACGCCTGCACTCATAAATAAAGAATGTTTTGCAAAATAATATTAACTAATAATTCAAGTTTTATTTGTTTCTCGAAAAAATGTTGTGTTAAACTATTAAATTCAGCATTATATCTTTGTTTATATTTCCACCCATAGCAGTAATTTTAACCTGGTTAAAATTGCACTGAGCAGGTGTTCGAAGATTACGTAAAAGCATAATTAGACATCCAATTTTTTAATTTTAATGTATAAGTTTGTAATCCAGATGTACAGACTATCAACTCTTTCGCTTCCAACTAAAGTTCAATGAATCATATTTTTAACACGCAATATCAAAAAACAAAGCATTGAAATTGATCCTGCATTGATTTGGCAATGATTTTTTTTCGGCAGAAATAATTTTTAATTGATTTTATCTGGTTGGATATTATCTTCTAAACATAAAAGTATATGACGATGTAGCGATCCTCGTTTCTGTCATTCAAAATTAGTACAAATACGTTTTCATTAATTATTTCTAAGGTAAAAAAAAAAAAAAAAGAAGAAGATTGTCATAACACAAGGCAGGATCAATATTCAATTTCTTACTACAGGGCAGAATTACATCCGTATTTCCTAGAGTTTCACGCAGCCCAAGGTTTTCAAACATTTAAATAAACAGGAAATAAAAACATATTGTAGATTACGGTAGAACCACGGTTTATGTAACAGTTATTTGCATCGTATTAGAATTTCGGAATCGTCCACATGCCAAAACAGCAATAAACAAGAAACTCTGAACCATATCGTTATGGAATGTGAGACATTTATACCTCGTAGAAAACAACTTTTAGAAGACCTCAAATATAACAAGGTTACATATAAAGAAATAATCACACTAAGCGGAAAAGATGATATCTAATTATTTTAAATAAAAAAAAAATCATTTAAAATATAATTATGAAAATAATTTTCTTTATTCTTTACTTATTAATTACTGATTGAACAAATTGATTATATCAGGCTGTATGAAACCATTCATTGCCAATAAAAAAAAAAAATAAAAAGGACAAAGAAAATTATATAGTTAAAATTCGGTACAGATGCGTTCAGTAGTTTTACCATTGTAAACTCTATTGTGGAACGGTTCTAAAATATTGTTCGATTTTTAAGCTCCATTAGAATCCAAATGTCACACCACATATTAATTATTTTTTAATAAGTTATTTTGATATAAGTCAATTTTATGATCACTTTCAAGCTGTATACAACATTGCACCTTTGTTAACTCCCACGTAAAATGGCGCTCCACAGCTATCGGTCGACTTTTAAACTTCACTGTTATCCACATATTATCGCATATTTTAGTAACAAATAAAACAAAAAATCAGTAGACCTTATTATTGCTAAGCCTTTCTGGAACTATGAAGATGATGTTAAATTTTGGTATATATTGGTTCTGTAGTTTTGTGGTTAGTGACTATTACAAACGAAAAATGGCTTGTCCTTTTATATAGTAGTACACATTTAGTATTGTTTTTTTTTTTGTTTTTTTAAATTTTGTTGTTGACCTTTATTAAATTTCATTTTATTGTATTTGATTTTATTGTACATACAGTGCGAACGGATTCTTTACTATCCCTACTATTTAATGAACTACAGAGAGGCAGATTGTAGTACTGATTCGATAAAATAGAGATAAAGCTTTTAGGATTTTTATAATAAACAAGTATAGTAAATTAAAAGTTTAATGTCACAGAAACGACTAATGGTTCTCTTGTATAGAAGGATAATAAAAATTATGTTTCGTTTAGAGGAAAACATTTATCGTAGCTCGGCGATCTAATAGCCCTACCTCATTTAAATGAATCACTTTAACTTGATAGACACGTACTGTAGATAATCGTAAACCGTAGCTCATTCAGCTGTCAATTTTATACCTGAAACAAGGACCCACTTTGAGTGGAAAAAAAATATTAGATTTTTTTTTTTTTTTTTTAGACAGAGTTCTTATAATTATAAACTAACTACGCGGATAGTTATAAAAAATATTTTTAAAACAGTTATTATTTAAATAGATTCTCTGGATTACTTGATGTTACTATACCATGTACTTTTTTCAAGGACACCAAACGCCTTTGGGTAAATGCATCACAAAGCGGTATCAGATAAAGCCCAAGAAAGAGTACTTATTCTAGAATATTTAGAAGAAAGCCACGTTTCTGCGATTTACAAGTCTCTGTCTGGCAAACAAGGAATCAGCAGGAGGTGCCTGATAATAAAATAGATAATAAGTAATATACAATAGAATTGTATTTTTAAACAGTTTGTTACGGTTGGCATAATTCAAAAGGTCAAGAAAAAAAGTTCAGAGTAGCCATTTACATTGTTATTAACTTCTTAACGAAGGTAAATAAGTACAGTAATTGGATTTTTTTTTTAATTACCACTTAATTTTCTCTTTTTAACAACAGACCAGTGTTACCGCTTCTTTTGAAAAACATTTCAATGATATTTTTATCGATAGTCTCAAAGTTACTAATCAAAAGACTTAATTAAAAAATAACTCCGTTTTATTTTTGTATACAGATAAACATTATATATATATATATATATATATATATATATATATATATATATATATATATATATATATATATATATATATACATATAAATAAAGTTAAATAGAGTGAGAAATAAAACTTAAAAAAATAAAATAAAAAGGACTATGAACAACACAATATGACAACAACTGACTTTATTACTCTGATGCGTCTGCTTATTTACAGTTTCATAACGTTTATTTATACTATTTAGAATTAGATGTAATACTGTGCTGCTTCGGACCTTGACTTATATATATATATTCAGAGGAAGAAAACTTTATATCTTTATATCTAACTTATGTAAATAGTTATTTGTAAGATTCCAGAAATGCGAGAACATAATATAATTAAAATAATAATAATATGAAAAAAAAAATATATAGGCTTTCAAAATTAATTCTATTTGTAATAATGTTGCACATAAATGATTATTACAGGAACATAATTGTATTACAATCAAGTATATATATTATATCTACATCTATATTACATGTTTAGGACAAGAGAATTATTTAAGGTATTTTTATTATAAAGATAAGTAGGTAGAGGACAGGCGAAACTTAATGTTTACCGAATTCTAACATTCATAAAACTGTGAATTACAAAATTATCGTTAATCTGCTATATTAAAATCAAAATTCTAATACGTATGTTTCAATATTTAGATCAGAAGCCATGTGACCAAATACTACTCCATCTCTGTCCTTTTGTATGAAAAGGCGGTGTATAAAATCTTTTTCAAATATTACCTTTGTTATAGAGGGTTTGGCCATAGGAAAGAGAAAAAAATTACATCAAGATAACTTATTAGAGAGGACAAGATAAAAAAATAAAGTAAAATATACTACGCAAATTTTTATGATAATCTGCTGCCTCAAATAATAAAATAGAATATAAAAACTATATTATTCTAGGACAAAGTCCCTTATGAATAATAAATAAGTATAGAAAAAATACAATTACATCTGGTCAGAGAAAATAAAAAAATAAAATCAAAGAAAAAATAATAATATAATAATGACAATATATACACAGATAATGATTAAATAGATGAAGGGGGAAATATGAAAAAAATCTAAAAATGGGATAAGAAATATATTATGTTGGTACAATGCTTAGAGTTCTATGTTTAGTAAAAGTACCGAAATGTTATATTTAGACAAAGACAACTTTATATTAAGTAGAATCTAAGTTATGCAAATAGTTATTTATAGGATTCCAGAATTGCAAGAACAAAAATCAGTTAATTGAGTAGATAGTAAATGTCAGGTAGGATAAAAAAGAGGAACTCAAAATAGAGGTATTTAAATGTTTTCAGGGATTTTGCTTCTCTGATATCAGGCGGAATAGAATTCTAACGGATGATTGAACGGAAAAGGAAGGAACGTTGGAATGCATTAGTTATGTAGGATGGGGTAGATATAACAGAAAGACAGGATCTTGTGTTTGTTGAATTGACTCCAGATCTCATATTGTAAATATAGGAAGGATAAGGGGAATTAATGATTGAGTAAAGGAATGTTCCAAGGATATATTATATATGGAATGGGATAAAGCCAATTTAATTCGGAATAGAGTTAGGACACCCCTATGTTTCCTACCTTTACACCTGATTAAATTGGCTTTATCCCATTTTCTGTAGGCAATACTTCCTTGCCGCCAAAGGATATCGAGGACAAACCGGACAAAGCAGTTCATGATTCGCTGCAATTCTCCTCGAAAACCATCATGAGGCCACCGTAAACCAGACAGCCATAGACAAAGTAAGGGAATGAGAGGGAGGAAACTTAAAGCTTAAGAGTTAACTGGGGCAGAAAATAAAGGGATCGGTCGAATAATTTTAGTAGACCAATAGAATAGCATAATATTTGGGCAATCTAAAATTTCAAGGAATGGATTTGGTCACAAATAATCCTGAGATTTTGAACAAAAGAGCATAAAGAGATGATTATTTAAAATTAAGGAAGAGAAATAGGAGTATGATTTACTGTTGAATATAATATGATATGATATTGGATAAGTTTGAAAACAACAAAAACCAAACCAAAAAGCACTAAAAAACAATTTATAAATACTTAAACTTGTTATTTTTTTAAAAAGAAGTATCCGCTTGATAGATTTTTCCGTATTGAAAGGTGACTGTGTCTCACCCTCTTCAGGAAGCAGGGAAATAAATTTTCTATCAATATATAATCAGGAAGACATAGATCTCCCTTCTTCAACAGAATCCAACATTTAAATCTCTGACTAGATCCGACTAATATTTATCTTCTTATATTCTCCATAAATATATATTATTTGAATCTAATTCCATTCATTTAAGATATCCCAATTAATGTATATATATAGTTGTAAGAACATATACCTAAGCCTGCAGTAAAGAAGTTGATAAATCAACATTCTGCTTTAACTTGTTTTAAAGGTAATTTGACGAAACCACTTCATTAAGGCAACCACAGTACTCAGTTTTTGTTTTTATCTCAATGATTCTTTTTTCACCCTTTTCTTAAGAAAATTGCTAAATAACAAAAATTAAAGAAGTTACAATTATAACAATTAATTAAAGAAATTACAGTTAATTAAAGACATTTGAATTGAAAAAACCCAACAACAATTAAATTAAATTAAATTAATTAATAATTAAATAAAATAAATAATTAAATGGATTACAAAATTATTAAATAAATTACAATTATATAAATGAAATTATACCCCCTGTGCGCTACAGGCAAATGAACGGGGAGAAAGTAGGAAAAGATAATGATGAATAAATTCATATCTAAGTTGTTTTTTTTCATTTCACTAAATTTAAGACATTATATAATCGTTTTATGACATTATTTTTTAAACAATTATAAATTTTATAGGCGAGCAGACACTATCGTGCCCTGTTTTTTTTTTCTTTTTAAAAAGAAAACAAGGACAATGCGAATATCATTACTTATTCTTCTTTACACCTTCCGCCTTCATTCTACTCCAGTACTCTCTCATCCTCTTGGCCTGTTTCTCTCGCTCTTCCTAAGTTAATTTTCTCTTTCTTCTTTACCTCTTTCCCACAAGTATCCTAATTTCTATAAACCAAAAAAGTTCTTCTAATCCAAGCAGTTTTTATCCGTGATTTTTAGCCTGCCCAGTTCCTCTTTTCTTTGTTTTAGATATCCCTGCATACTTCATATAGAAGTTGTCGAAAATTTTCTTGTTTAGTCTGGCAGTACATTTGTAGCCTGTTTATATTCACTACTCCTGATGTTTATCTCAACTCTCATTTTAAGATCCTTCTAATTTTATTTAATATTATTTTAAAATTCTCCTAAAAGATGTGATCTCTTAGATAATTTATCAAAATGCTCAAGATTTTTATTTATTTTTTCGATCGAATAAATTTAATACAACGTGTCATTATTCTAAGAACCTATTGTATCTTTCGTTCTCTACATCATAATGACATTAATTCCGCTTTTTAAAATTTGTGTAAACAATTATTTGAAATACACAATTATGAATCCATTTCTCAATTCATTTCAATAGATTTGAATTAAGAGCTGGAGTATTATGATTAATTAAAAACATTTTTTTTTTTTATAACAATAGTTTATATATTATAAAATGCAATATTCTGATGCTAATAATCCGTATTGAGAAATACGAAATAGGATGAGATGAGTTGAATAGCTTATTCACTCTTTAAGGTTATAAAATTTTATTGACCGTTACTTCATTTGTATACTTGAAGCTGTTAAAAGTTAGAATAGATAAGAAGCTAAAAGTTTTATTATTTTTTCATTCGGGGCAGTAATTTCGTGGGCACAGTGATATTAAAATTATCATCTTCATTCTATAAATAAATAGTTTTATGACATATAGATAAAGATTTCAATAATTTTAATAGAAGTTAAATTATTAATTTCATAATTTAGAATTTTACGTCTTTATTATTAAATTATTAAACTTCAACTACATGTTTCGGTAAAACTTTTTCTCCATTTTTAGGTTTAAATAAACTTATATTGGAGAAACGGAACAACATTTGAATATATCAACATAGAAATGATTAAAAAACAAGTAATAAAAATAATTACTAAACCAAGTACAGAAGCTGGGGACATAAATTTGATTTCAACAAAACAAAAATTATGAATAACGAAAATAAAGCTGATACTAGAAAAATATTAGAAGCTATATGTATAATAACAAAACAATAGAAAATGCAGCAAATTACAAAGTAGGCATAAAAAAATTGGTAAAAAGTAAGCTACCATAATAGGTAGATAAAAAATAGAATAAATTATAAAAATAGAATAAGACTGTTAAATACTTAGAATTGATTAAAATGGTTAAAAGGAAGGATTTTAAATAATATTAATGAGTATTTTTTTAAAAACTTATTTAATTAATTTTAAAAAAAACAACTCAAAATAGTCCAAATTATTAAAATATACAGAAAAATCAAAATAAACATCTGTTAGCATCTTTGAACCCATAAGCCATATAAGTTTTAAATATTTAAGTGTTAAACAAATACATCTTGAGTTATTTACCTCAATAGCCGGTAATTTAAATACTGTAATACAAAATGGTCAATTGCTCTAAATGCGGAAACCAGATTTCTAGGGAGGACAAAAATTACATGTTTTAAATGCAAAGTTATATATCACGGCAAGGTGCTTCACTCTTCAAAAAAGAGACATAGAGGCAATGAAAAAACGCCAAAAAAACATGGTTTAGCCATCTGTGTGATTTAGGAAAAAAAAGCAGCCTAGGCACCGATAAATCTACAGATCTGAGATACTTGCGGCTGTGAATCGCTTAAGTGTCTCAGTTAATGATGAGAAAATGTCGTTGAAAAATTTATTAGATAAATGTAGGGATCTCAGCTTTGAATTAAGCGAAAGATTATGAAAAATCTAAAATCATTCAGAGGAACAAACCATCTTTATCGAGGAACTAGTCAACGAAAATAAAACCTTAAAAACAAAGTTGGCCAACTCGAAGTAAGCCTAAATAAAGCTGAACAGGGCCTGCTTAACAGATCCTTGGAAATTCGCGGCATCCCGGTACGCCCAGGGGAGACCTCTACGGCTTTGGTGTCAAGTGTAAGTGCACGGCTCAGAATTAAATTAAATATCGAGGACCTTTCGTCAGGCAGACTCACAGGGATGTTAAAACAAAAATGAAGAGTGAAGTGGGATACCGGCTGGCAGGAGCACGACTCCCACCGGATATATCTCAGCGAGGAGATGACACCTGTATTTGCTCGCCGTCAGAAAGACCTACTGGTAAAGTATTTATGGTTTGCGGATGAACGAGTTCGCTGCCGTAAAGATACTGGCCAATGCGTGATCTTCATCGACCAGCATCAGGGCCTGGATATTTCGGCTGACTTCTGCATTCGTTCCCTTCTTGCGCTCCCTCGGTCTTTTAAGCTTTCTACTATTGAACTCTATGTATTATTTTATTGTTTTTCTTCTACCATTTACTCTCTCGAAAATAATTTTTATTTTATGATGCAATGTTATCATCACTAAGTTTTTTTGTTTTTTTTACAATTATACATTGCGGATAGTGTTTTTAATCCTCGTTATTATATCTATTTATATATCAATATAAATATTTCGTTGTTTTTTTTTGTTTGCTTATAACAAGTAATATTTTCTTCTTTTTCACGTCATCCACAATTTCATCTAAATCTACTACGTGCCGTATATTAATGGTTGATTGTTGAGTTGTTCCAAGGTTCTTACCTGATTGAAGGGAAAAAAATGTTTCCTAAAATATAAAGATAAAGTTGATTACATTAATAATAAAGGCGTAAAATGCTGAATTTTAAAAAGATAAGATATTATTTATAACCCTTATAGTGAAATATTGTATCAGAGAGCGAATCATGAAACTAACCAAGTTCGTTTATACATAAATGTATATGAGTTCTGAGTTGATAGACTACTGGAGCACTATCAACCCGAACTTATAACGCTTCGCTTATTATCCAATGAATATGCAATTACTATACTAGGGAAGGTCCATGGAGTTTGAATCACTTCAGGCTAGGTAGTTTTTATCTATTTATCTTCTGTGTTTTCGAAAAATGATCATGAAGAATCACTATAAAAATAACATATGATAACCTAAATTTAAGGAAAACATAGGCTTCTAATAAATTTATTGAATTAACTTGTTTGAAATAATGTCGGAAACATCGATGGGTAGTATGACTCAAACCAAATAATACCAGAGTAAATAGTAAGTAGTTTATTTCTTCTTATTAAATGACAGAAATATAAAATAAACCTGTACTACTTACAACCCATAAAGGGTCTTGGGTTCAGTAATTAGGTAAGGGTGTACTGTTACTAGGCCAACGGTTGTGAAAGGAGAAGATTTGGCCTACATCCGCTCAACCGCCAAGTTTTTCCCCAATTAAGAGTACCCACTTTGTGAACATTCAAACTGTTCGTCGTTTTTTGACTACTCACTCATTTACTACACAATTTTTCAAAGCTCCGAATCAATCACAATAGGCTTATTTACATGAGAGTAATTAGGCCCATTGTACATGCGGAGTTGAGCTTTGGGGGCACCACTAAATCTTCATAATCCTTCATAAAATTCTCATTGCTCATTACGTTACAAACAACTAATCCATAGCAATGTATAGGTCAATTATGTTGCAGATTTGGCACAAACAAGACAACTATCCTAACATGAAAAGCTACATACCCTCTTGAAACCACTAGTCTTCAAACTTCTTTTACGCTCGATTCTTCAAAACCTGACGAGGCGTCTGAAAAAAAGATATCCTCGGGATTTTCTAATGCAAAACAGTTATTGAATTACAATTTATAAGTAGTTCTTTACAACAAATTGACTTGTTGTTTTACCGCATAGTAACCAATTTTGTATAGTTTATACAGTTGCAAATATCAATAAACTATAAATAAAAAAATTAATAAAAGAATAGTAAACCTTATGTAACTGAGAAAAATAAATACTGAAATAACGTATAGTACACATAATCATGTTTTACATGAGTTGTTTAAGCCTCCGCTACCATTTCCACAATCCAAGGGACCGTCGTCAGTCATGCACATAAAAGTGATTTTTCCTTTTTTTACTCTTGATATCTTCAGTAAAATATTCCTTTGAGCACAACATAAGGTTCGCAAAAATACACCACACGGTTCTCAAACCGATTCCTGTGATCACTCAAGTTCCAAGTCGAGTACAAAGTTCAAATTGATGATTATTCAACTAAATGAATACATAAAAAATATTTTTTTATTTATTGTAATAAAAAAATTATTGATATTTATTTTGATTTATACTATATACAATATCAACAATAAGTAACTTTGTAGATAATGATAAAAATGGCATGTCAATAACTTGTAACTCCTTGGTAGCACTTTAATGCAAGTATTACATTAGGAGGCCATCTTCATTTCAGACGCCTCGGGGGTTATCGAGTATGCAGTGAAAATCATGTTTAGGGACTAGTGGATTTAATTGATTATGGAGTTTACAATGAGAGGATGGGTATCTGGTTTAGGATAAATCAGCAACATACGGAACATTAAGATATTTATGGATAATTTGATTGTGACAAAGTAAAGGATTTTGGACTGTAAGGATCGGATGAATTGGGAAGTTTAGTAGAGCCCCTACAAAATAAGAACCATAATAATAGAATACATCTCACTGCCTATAAAGACAGACGAAAATGAGTCAGTTAAGATAGAAGAATCTTTGAACAATGAAGGCTAATTATTAAACCGTCAAACATCTCAAAGTTCTTACAACCTTTGATCTTCTGTTTATATCTTATTTTCCGAATATACCCAAAACTTTCAAGTTCTATGAATAGCGTATGAGCTTCACTCACATGTACTTATTTGTTCAAATAGTATTATTTTAGATTTTATCAACTATTCAAAGCAATAAAACCGGTTTTGCGACAGCGAAAAATATACCAAAGTTGCATATATTGCAACTGTAGTATATTTTACACTTTTGAATATTTTTGTCGTCTTTGCATTCTATATAAAAAATAAATAAATAAAAAAATAAATAAAACGCCTCGCACAAAGATAATATTTAAAATTTATGGTATACATTATTTCATCATTTTAATCGTATAATAAATAGCGAAGAAATGATTTGCCAATAATCCGAAAACGCAACTCTGAATACTTCACAAACTACAGAGCCGATGAGGATTCATTGCTACATACCTCGAGTATGTTATAGTGCAGAAGAATAAGTCTCCAAAAGGCCGTTTTCAAAATAAACTGCCGAACTTGTATTCTCAACAGTTCTTTAATGTTTTTTTGGGTTTGCTGAATCCAAATCTGAAGTTTCTACGACGGCAACCGTCGCGTCGGCTTCATACCAAATACCGCCCAAAACACATATTTTCAGTTTTTTATCATATCACACGACAGCGAAGCGTTTTTCGGTGAAAATCATTTACGACACGTTTCACATACTCTATCAGTTATAACTCCGAAACTATTTGTCCGATCCTAAGTAACTTTTTTTATCTTAAAGCTGGTTAAATGTACTTACTATCAAAACCTACATATAAAATGTTGATAAAAATCCATAAAACACTTATGCCATAACGCCAGAAACCGCGAACTGTTATGAAATCCAAGTTTTTTTTTGGCAAATCTTTCGCTCTAACACCGCAAATATTTGTTCGATCCCAAATTCCATCCTTCCATCTCAAAGTTGTTTAAATTTAGTTTCAGATCCTATAAATAGAATTTATATTAAATGCCATGAAACGCCCATGCAAGCGCGCTAAATGTGTTTTTCGATAAAATACGACCATTATGACATGTTTAGTGGCTATATTTAGTAATGATACTATAATTTCAGTAAAGCATCGATGAAGAAGTAAAATACGACCTCTACGCAGTGCTCCCTCGGTGATGATAACAGAGACGGTTCTGAGCTATGAGACTAGAACCATAACGGGATGTAGGGAATAGTACCCTGGGGGCAGATGTTGCTATATGTACATAGTCTTAGGAGTCTGTCTAGGGAGGGATCTCAAAAACCTCCAATTTGGGGGTTGATCTATGTCCTCTATTTTCGTTTCGTTTCCAGAATAAAAATCAACCACATACAATCTGTTAAACAATAAATTATTTATAATATAAATACATATGTGTATATATATATATATATATATATATATATATATATATATATATATATATATATATATATATATATATATATATATATATATATTGAGAGATATTTTAATGTTTTATTTAAAAAAAAAAAAATTAAAAATATTAAGAGATATAAGTAATATATTTAGTTATAATATAGGTATATATTAAGAGATATATTTTTAATATTTTGTGGTACCAGATACTGAAAGTTTATAATGCAACAGTGTTTTCAGTGCTGACTGAAAAAAATAAGAGTTTCGTCATAACTAAATAGCCTTGTAACACTTTGAAAATAAAATAACTGTTAAAATCGTTAATTTAATTAGGATTTATTTTTAGTTGCACCAGTTTTTTTTTTGTTTTTTTTCTAAATAAAGACAAAATACTATTCAATTATTTATAAATAATTATTCATTTAATAAAACTGCAACAAAACAAAAAATATTCTACCTTGTTTCAAATATAACATTACAAAATATAAAAAAAGAGTTTTATTAAGAATTTCACTTTCAGACGCATCAGAGTTATAATTTTCATAGAAATTTTTTCAGCCAATTTTTTTTCTTGTCATAAAATAAACCACAATCCGTTATTAATTTGTTAAATAATAATCAAACTGTTAAGTGTTTATGTACAGCGAGCCAAATAAACACAATGTCAACTTGTCGAATATTTTTTAGAATCTTTATTGGAACTTACTTCCAATCTGATGGTCATGTAAGTTGGTGCGAGAGACTCAGCGCGCTCGGTACTGAAGGTCATGGGTTCGAATCTCGAATCCCAAATGGGTAGGGTAAAATTTATTTTGTCGCGTATCCACGAATAAATCTTGACTTTCCCACCCTGGCAAGAATAGGTTGGTCACCTGTAGCATAACCCGTCTTTCCTGCCCTAGTTGGAGTACATAAGGATTTAAAGCCAAAATAAACCAAAAAAAGCTGTTAAAATAAGACTAATGTTATGGCGTTTATGTTTATGTTATACAGTTTTTAGTTACAGATCTAAAGCTTGGTATGCCTGTAAAAGGCGTTGTTTCGAGTAACTCTCTCTCTCCCTCTCTCTCTCTCTCTCTCTCTCTCTCTCTCTCTATATATATATATATATATATATATATATATATATATATATATATATATAAAACCGTTAGCAAGGAACATGAATTTTACTCTGAGTTCAGGAATACCGGTCTGTCAGACGGACCTGAAGAGTGTCTTCTACAAATGCAACCTGAACAGTTGATCTTAGTCGATATTCGACCAAAAATAAATTTAGTCAAAGATGGACCTGCACCACTTTCAAAATAAACGTATTTTTCATCTCCTAAATATTAGAATCTATTTTTTTTTTTTTTTTTTTTTTTTTTTTACCATAAATTGTTTATGCCTAAAAGATTAAAAAATTTAATCTTTAATCACCACTATCTTCAGTTTTTTTTTTTTTTTAATAGACTTGCCTCCCTTCCATAATATACGGCTCATATATAGCACATAAAACATTGATTTCTGACTTATTCACATTACAAGGCCATAAATGTAATGCTCCATATTTCCAAAAGCGATTTATTTAAATTTTAAATTAACATTTAGTTAATAAATTTGTTAATAGGCGAGCCAAAGTTAATAGTGATTTCAAGTATCTTGTTGTGATCATAGCCCTGAAACTTTCCCTATTCAGAGGGGTTTACTAACGCCAAGATAAGCCCTCAATTCCACTTGGCCTGATTATTGAGGAACGAAAAGATCCCGTCAGCTAATTGAAACATAATTAAGCTTAATAGAGCTGTATTTGTTTAAATATTAATTAATTAAGATGCCAAATCAAACAAATTAATTTGAAAATGGTCCTAAAATCATATTACAGTGAACAATAAAGACCTTTATAATAGGTGTTAATTGATCACTCTAATATTTAACCAAAAGCCAAGGAATTTAATCATACACTTGTGTAAACAACAGTAATGTTATCAAACAAAATAAGTTTCAATTTCAAAGTCGTCTAAGGTCATCAATACTAAAATTGTATTTAAGAGCATTGTTATTATGAATCACTATTTTACGATTATGATCAGAGAGGATTTTAAATAGTTATCATCTATTAGAAAGGTCTTGATCATAATTTGTAAAATAATATTCATAACAGCAATAACCTTAAATACAATTTTATGATTGATGACCTTGGACGATTTCAAAAATTGAAACGCTTAATTTGTTTGATAACAGTCTGATTTTTTCACATCTGTATACTTAAATTTCCTAATGTCTCAGATTCTTAACCGAAAAACTAATTACTTACGGATTCGTAGAGATCCCAAAATGAAAACTGTTAAAAATTAACTTTTTTTTATCTTAATATTTTTTTTTAGAAACAAGAACCTATATTGCATAGTATATTAAAATCAATAATTTTTAGATCTTTTAAACAACATATCTGTATACGATTAGGTTCTCTATAAGGAGTATAAATCATAAATCTATGGTTCGTAAAGTATAAATCAACAACATAAATCACTCAAGTAAGATAAATGATAACAATCCATTGTTTTTTACAAATGCCAATTAAATTGGCTTTCCTCATAAATATAAAAATGGAGGAAATAAATTTTGGATAAAAAAAAACAAATAAAACACACAAAAAAAAAAAACTAACTAACTAACTCTTTGGCGCTATGGCCCATGAAGGACCCTGGCCTCTTCAACAATCCTCCTCCATTCAGAACGGTCTTCTGCAGCTCTTCTCCATCTTCTTACACCTAATTGCCTTAGGTCAGCTTCTACATCTTCCAACCACCGCAGCCTAGGCCTACCTCTTCCTCTTTTACCTTCCGGTCGCCCTTCCAACACTTTCTTTGGGAGCCTTTCCTGATTCATCCGGTGTACATGACCCAGCCATCTAATCCTTCCTTTCTTGATACAGGAAACCAAATCCGGGTCCCCATACAGGTCTCTCAGTTCACTGTTGGTTTTTATCCTGTATCCATTCTCAATTTTGGTTGGGCCATATATTTTTCTCAGGATTTTCCGCTCCCAAGTGTTTAAATGATTTTCTTGTTGAAGTGTGAGGGTCCACGCTTCGCTACCATACATTACCATTGGTCGAAAGACCGTCTTGTATATTCTGACTTTGATATCTCGAGACACTTCTCGATTTAGAAAAATCTTTTTAAGTGACTAATAACATTTGTTGCCATTTTGGATCCTGGCTTTTATCTCCTTTCCAATATTGTTATTTTCAGTCACAATCGTGCCAAGATATTTGAATTTCTTCACTCTTTCAAATGTGCATCCACCATTTATTTGGAATCTGCCAGGCGTGTCTTTCTTGCATGATAACATATATTTTGTTTTATTTTCGTTAATTTTGAGCCCTATTCTATCTGCTGCCCCTTCACATTTATTGTACGCCTCGGAAACTGCATCGATTGTTGTACCTGTTATGACCACATCGTCAGCATATGCAAGGGGTTGTGTGCTTGTGTTATAGATGCAACCATCAGTCCTTTTTTGCATAGCTCTTATAATTAATTCCATATTAAATAAAACAGGGGATAAGGGGTCTCCCTGTTTAAAAAATAAATAAATAATAAAATAAAAAACTTTATTAAAAATAAAGGAAAAGTAAATAAATTATTTTTTTCGAATATAAGTATAAAAAACTAATGGTTTAATTTATTTTCTATCCAGCAAAAAGCTACTATTTCTGTAAGAAATCTAGTAAAGAAGAAATAACAACCAAATATCTCCTTTGTCGCTGACAACAATGAGTTTTCAATAAAAATATCATACTATTTTTAATATAGATTAATCTTCTTTTAGTTTTAATATGTTTTGCCTCAAATATACCTTTTACGTACTAAATCTTCTTGAGTGGAATAAGGCATTAAAAATAACTTGATAACTGAAAGTAATGAATCGTATAATGAGGGCAGATAAAAGTGTTTTTATCACTAAATATATCTTACGTCACGGAAAGGGCGTAGTTTCATAAACTAAATACTATCGATCACTGCAATAATTAAAAAAAAAAAAAAAAAAAATCTATTGTCAATTTACTATTGTAAATTAAATGGAAAATTATATATTATTCACATGTTATAAATAATATCATTTAAAGCTATTTAAACATCAGCAAAATAAATAATTACTAGTGGGCAAAAAAAAGAAAAGAAAAAATCTTCAATTATATAGTTCGGTAAAATATTTAATCAACAATAAATAAAAATTACTAACGATTAAAGGACAAAAACTAAAAGGACAACAATAGCGTAATATCCTTCGGATTACTTAAAAACCATTAAATCCTGGAATCAAAATAGTATCCTTAAGGACAAAAACTAATAAGTGGGAAATAGAGTGACCCCTTGGCCTTGATATCCTTTGTCATTCGGCCGCCAAAAATCGCCGGATCCTGGCAGATCCGAAACAGTATCCTTTCGGCTACATTTATTACAAGAACTAATAATGAAAATAGTGTCTGATAAAAATAATCAAAAACGTCTTGAATTTACTTTTCTTTTTTTTTCACTTATTTATTGAAATTTACCAACGTAAACATACATCTAGAAAATATGCAGAATTACAAATTATGATTTCATAATCAAAACCTGGGGAGAAGATGCCGATAAACGAACGATATATATTTGAAAATCTTGAGGCCCTCTTCTTTTCAGATGCCAGATAAGATTATTAAAATCTCCAAGACGAAATTTCTGGAACCAACGCTGCACTGTACATTCACTGATGCTTCCTTCACCCCCAGCAGAATTGAAGTTATGCGCGGTTTGGGCCGCATTTTCACCAAGTTTAAACTAGTAAAAATATTTGAGAAAAGGTTTGACGAAAATCTGGTTTTGGAAAGTGAATTTTTGAGGTCCTTGCCCATAAAAATAAAAACTCAACTAATCTTTCTGGAAAAACAAAATTTATAAGAATAGTTTATATTCCATTAACCAGACTGGAGGATTGTCATTGTTTACTTAGCAAACAAAATAAATAATTAAAAACTGCATTATTTTTCCACCACAATATTATTAAGGTCTGTAAGTAAAAACGTATCATAGGTCCTTAGTTTCAGCTCTAAGTGCTTTAGACTGTAAATTTATGTGGGGTAAACCAGACAAAATTCCATAATTCCAGAAGGAAATATTCATACTACAATTATAGAAAGAATAGTTCAATAAAATTGAAATTAACTGACAGTTTTCCATAATTACTATCCTCTAAGCTAAGGAAGAAAGTCCACACCAAACATTATTCATGGAATATATTTTACAAGGTAGTGAAAAAAAAGAAGATAAAAACAGTTATTGACATCATATGTATATTTTTTGGACAGAATTGAAAATACTTATACACAGTTAATAGTCCAGACAATGAGGGCTAAAATGAGGGGTGTAGAGTGCATGGAATATGCGACAATTTTTGACTTCATAGCTTCGTTAGGAATAGTTGTAAGGTGAACATACTTTAAGTCCCCGCCCCTGGGGGTGAGCTAACGGTGGGGGAGAGGGGAGAAGTTTAGTTTTTTTTGGTTTTTCGATAGTATCTCGTAAACGGTTGACTCTAGAAAAATATGTTTCAAATAAAAATGAAAGCTAATTAAATTTCCAATAAAATTAACTATACATAAATTCGTCGTATTTCTAACCGTTTACGAGATATAAGTTATTGAAAATCAATAATTTTAGAAATTAAAAAAACGTTTATTTCACTTTTTGTTAAACATTTGCTTCAAATACCAAAAACGTATATATATAAAATTAAAGTACATTTAATGCTCTACAATATTGATTCTGACGTTTTTTTCTGAAAAACGATTGTGGAACGTAATAAAAGCAAAAGCTTGACAAAAATTGAGGTGACATTTGTTTTTTCCCGAAAATCACCGATTCTTAATAACGTATATCTCGAAAACCGTTGGAATTTCAACGAATATAATTAACTTTATAAGAAATTTGATGAGCTTTAATTTTGATTTGTCGCAGATATAATCGAAAAACGAAATTGGGACCTTCTCCCCTTCCCCACCGTCAGCTCACCCCCCAGGGGCGGAAACTTTTAGTATGTTTACCTTCTAACTATTCCTAACGAAGCTATGAAGTCAAAAATTATCGCATATTCCATGCATTCTACAATGTGTTTATTGACTGGTAGGATTTAAAAGGAATTTTATGATTTTTTTTTTTTTGGCAATTGTTTTTTCCAATTTTTAAGATAGGGTGTCAATAACTGTTTGGTTTGCCCTATTTCTTTTTTTGTTTTTGTTTTAGGGAGGGGTCCAGTAATCGTTTACATGAACCCATTTGGACCAACGCATCACAGATTTAAATGTTCAGTTTCTAGGCAAGTTTTAATTTTTAACGTCGTGCAAGAAGTGAATACAATAGTTTCATTCCTTGAGTTCATGGTTAAACCTGAAAACATTTGCTCAAGTAAATTTTAATTTAAAATAAATAAAACGTTCAATGAACAATGAATATTATAAATGATATTCATTGTTCGTTAAATGTTATATATTATATTGTATTAACATTGTGCGAGCTTCAAAATTAAAAAAAAAATATTAATAGGTGTAATGTCTATAACTTCTAACAGATTTAATGACGAAGGTCCATCAGATTTTGAAACTTCGACCATTTAGCTGAGACCAAGACTTGGGAACTTTGGCTAACCATCAACCCCCGGAACTGACCCTGAAATAACCATTAATTATTTTGCTCCTCTATCATTAGTAAGCTCAAAGAAAAACCTTTGTCGCTCTGTAGGCCTAAATTATCGCTAAGGTTAAATTTCAAACCAATCTAGCTAACGAACAAGATCGATGGCCACTCATATGTACAGCCGGTCAATGGGAATGCCCGTCTTGGACAGAATACGTTAATGATAAGACTTTGACGAATATAATTTAATTTAAAAAATCCAACTCATATTTAAAGTTTCTGTCGAGATCTTAAAAATCCTTATTCGAAAAATATTGAAGAGAAACGTGATCTTCAATAAACAAATGGATTAGAATCACATCTTCTTTTTCAATGCTGATAGGATATTTTTGTGCTAAGCCATTTTGAAGTCATTTCTTATTATAATTCTTAAAATTATAAATATAGAAGTTAATTCTTGACAAGATAGAAATGCATCTATTATCTTTTAATATTTTTTATTCAATGTATTACAGAAAAAACAAAACATTAATATAAAAATCAACTCTGGGGAAATCAAGTACATGCGAATAGGAAAGAATCCTCGGATATTTATGAGAATATTGAAAGTAAATAGAGAGATATTAGAGCAGGTGGATAGCTTTAACTACGTATCAAGGCGCTCGTTTCAATGAAAGAGGATATACTTACAAGGAATAACTCGGAGAATCTTAGAGGTTGGGAGAGTGCTCTGTATTCTGAGGAGAGGATTTCTGGATGCATGAAAGGTTACGAAAAATACTAAAGTCCAAGATCCGATAGATTTAAAAGATCTTTACAAAAATGTTAAAGCTGCATTGCACGTTTTTGTAATTTATTAATTTGTAACAAAAATATTGAACATAAATCTAGAACGATATTGCCCAAGGTACTCATCAGAGTTGAGCTAAATTTAATCATGTTTAAATATTAGACAACTAATTTCCTGGAATCAATCATCTACTTTGATCATGATTAATTTTTCTAATTGAATTTTCAGTGAATTAAATCATTGTTTGACTAAAAATCATAATTAAATTAGGTGATTGTTTCCAGGAAATTAGTTGTCAAATATTTAATCATGATTAAATTTTACCCAAGTCAGGTACTTATTGGCAGGTAGTTTATACACTCATGTAAATTAAAGTCTGTAGGATTCAACTTTAATTCGATTCCTATCAGACCCAACCCTTTAATTTCAGTTTCTATGTCCCTATCTCATCTGAATAAGATTAAAAAAAATAAAAAAAGGATCATTCTGACTTTCCCTCTTCTATGAATAATTAATCATTTCACCACTTCTTTCTTATTTCTCACAGAATGACAATTAGCTGCCAAAATGATAACTCTTCAGAAAAAAACATAGATTGCTAGATTTGAATCCTTAGATCCGCGAAACCTTTTCACTTAAGTATCTGAAACTCATCATTAAATTTAATAATTATCTCTTGCTTTGAGAAATGTTTTTCTAAGGTAAATGTTTACATAATTGGTTTACATCGTTATAATTAATTTCTCAAAGCATAAGATATCCTTTTGCAAAGTTTTGATCTAATAGAAAACCATGATAACGATATAACTATTGAGAGATATTAAAAATAAATATATAATAAACCATTTGACTACATAGCAGACTTAAAAAAACAACAATTATAAGACAAGCGTTCAAAGCACCCAATAAATTACAAAAGTCTTATTTAAGTGACGGTAATTAGACTCATTTGGACATACATGGTTGAGCTTTGGGGCTCACTATATCTTCCAATTCTTTTCGTATCTATTCCTTACGATCCAAAATCCAACAAAAAACAAAGTTATCCATAAAGATTTTGATGTTCCATATGTTGCAGATTTGACCCAAACCAGATCCCTGTCCTTTCATAGTAAACTCCATAGTAAAACACACTTGAATCCAATAGTCTTCCAACTTGCCTCACACTCAATTCCCGATAATCTTTCCAGGCGTCTAAAAAATAGATGGCCAAGAGATCTTCTAATGTAGAACTATTGAACTACTCAACATTCTTTACATGTTTCTGACGTGTCATTGTAATCATTTCCCTCAAATTTACTTGTATATAATCCACCACGGCTAAAATATTCATCTTGTCTTAGGCGTTACTCTAAATACGAAACATTAAATTAAAAAATAAAACTTAAAGTAGATATATGTTTATATATACATATATATATATATATATATATATATATATATATATATATATATATATATATATATATATATATATATGTTTCATCTTCTTACATTATCATTCTGCGTTCTTCTATCCACCTTCTGAACACTAGATCCTAACCTTTGAACTTGTATAACGCCTCACATAGAACTGCTTCCTTTGAAAACTCCTTTTCGATTCGCGCTATCTCCTTCTGTAATTCCCTACTCACTCCTATTCGTAAAGCTGCTTCCCTTACTTCCTTTTACAATAGTTCTTTTTTACACCTTTTAGACAATCAATCTTCCGCAAATATGTTAATAGTTAAATTAATATTTAAAATTATTTTATCTTTTCATATATGATTGTGTTTTTCTTTTTTTGCTTGACGATAATATGTGCTGTAATCACTGAATTATTTAATATGTAAATACGTATTACGGCCAGAAAATTGTACTAGTGATTGTGCACAATTATTATTTTTAGTGGGCAGTAAGTCCCAGAATAGTTTATTTTTCATTTCATAAAATCTCGTTTCGAATATCGAGAACTAATTATTAAGAAGAATTATCAACTTATTGTTAATCCATACAGCAAAGTATTCCAGGAAGCTTGGCATTATTCCGCAATAAGATACTTCTGGAAATATTCCAAGGGAATCTAGGAGCAAACACTTAGACCGCGGATGAATTATAACTATCCTCTATACTAAAATATAATTATTGTAAATTATTATTCATTAAGGCAACCAGCCAACCGTGTTATAATAGGCGTAGGTGAAATGAGCCTCGCACTGTTATTAAATTAATTTCCGCTAAAATAAACTATTCTCATAATTTGAATAACTTATTAACGATTCATGATAATAATCTTATGAAAATCCTGAGTGTCTAACCATATAAATTAAATGGAAATTTCATTAGATCCATTCATTTAAAATCATGAATCATTAATTAATACTCCTTCCCTCACTTTTCCCTTAGCTTACCCCCAACTCTCACTCTTTCCCTCTCTCTTTTCATGTCTTAGGTTTATGTGTTTTTATTGGTATAGATATAAATACATTTATTAATAATATTCACAGAATTTTATCTTATTTAAAAAAGTGTTCAAAGTATTACTGCCATAGCTACGGCTGTTTATCAGGAGCGCTTTTTATTTGAATATGATTTATAATCATTATTGTTTATTTATTTTTAAATATGTAAATAGTTATTAATTTATTAACTAATTTGTTCACAAACAATAATATACTATCTAAATACATATAATATAATCCATTATTAATCATTAATTATGAATAATAAAATAATATCATAATTACCATATATCCTATAACAATATCTGAATTATATCTCAAATAATAATAATATATACTTATATCCATCCATTATTATGCTATTCATTAAACTATTTAATAATATCTAATTAATACCATCTTTATCTATTTATAACATATATTATTAATAAATAATATCAAAACACTTATTAGGTTATAAATAATGAAATTTTGAATAAGAAGGAAACGGTAGATATAGACTTCATTCAAATAACTTACTAGAGCTGCCCAGTCTCCACCATTTAGGTATTTGACCATATCAATTTCAGTTGCAGTAAGTGCACGAAAATAGTGTTTCCTCATTCCCACCAAGACTTTACAACGTCCTAAATATTGAAATACATCATCATTTTCTCCAATATTACACATAGAACAAACGTACTTTGTCCCTGAATGAATGGTCTATAGATCAAGTTGGGAGTTTCGCCTCAAATTATAATTATGATATAGGTAAATTTGAATTAATATAATCAATATCAAAAGATAATTGCTTATATATTATTTTATTGATATATTTTACTATTAATTTCAATGTATAATTTTTATTTTTTAATTTAAATTAATTTTTGTATGCTAATATGGTTACAATTATTTAGTTCTAAGATGTTTATATTTTTGGCTAGGGTCCTAAAGCCATAAGAAAATAAAAATTTCTTTCTCTCTCATTCTCTTTGTCGCTCTCGGAGTTAAAATTGATCCGGGGTGAAAATAAAATAAGTTTATTTTCTAATTCCAGTTCAATTTACAACCTCCCCTCACCGTCATGTAACCAACAGCCAAACTTATCCATTATTAATGAGCGGATATTGACTAGTAGGTGGAAATCTGTCAACACTTTGTTCGAGAAGAATCATCACTCATAATAGTAATCAGCAAGTCCATTTATCTGATATATTGCTTCATTTTCAACAAATGTAAAACATTGTTTTTAAATGACTAGCTACTTTAGTGTTTAATAGCGAAGAAAGCGTTGAAAAAAAAGGAAAAACTCTTTTTCCCTCGGAATTCGCAACAGGTCTAAAAATAAAAGAAAGAATCCAGTTCAATATCAAAGTAGAAGTTGATAAGGAAAAAGGAATTAATGAAAGGAACAGAGGTCCTCATAGATACAAAGGAACTCACGAATAATACCGGCATTTTATCTCTAAATCAGAAATTGGAAGCAATAAAAAAAATAATTACATTCTAAAGAAAGAAGTAGACAAATTAAAATGTCACAAATGAAAAATCATCTCTTTAGGCTACGGCCATACGTGCTTCATTTCCAGCAAAAATTGCGCTGGAAAAGAAGCTGTACCAATGGAACCCGTTGAACGGAATGTAGCCGGCCATTCGAGCATCTTTTCCGGGGGTCGGGCGCTTATTAGTCGTTCAAGAGGTGGCCACACGTGCGACAAACCCAGCCGCGTCTTGTTTCTCAAGTTTTCTTTAAAATGGAGCTGGACAGTGAAACAATTATTTCTGAATTGCTAAACCATCCATGTCTATATGACGTGAAGAATGTTGATTTCAAAAATAAGGAAGAAAAAAAAAAAAAAAAAAAAAGAATGAACTGAAAAAATGTCAAAAACAACCCTGCAGTGAGATTAGAATCAGCTTGGTTCTGGGACTTCTGACAAACTATAGCCTTGTCATATCTTTCAAGTGTGAACGAAAATCACGTTAAATAAAATTTTAAATCGGTTTTAATTTATCGGTGGTCGTCTTAAAGAAGTGGATAGGTCAAATTACTTTTAAAATAAATTAAATATTTCAACTTTCATAACTATCAATTAACTATTCTCCTTTCAAAGAAGAATTTTTAATATCTGCGTTATGAAAAGTTGGTTAGGTTGTGCTCCTAAATCAGGCCTTAAGTACCCATTTTTTGGGCAAATGGTATTATTAGAGTAATTACAGGATTTTGGAAAACGATCCAAAATGCCCAAACCAAAAAATGTACTAGTTTGTCTTAGCCCCTTCTTCACGATAGCCAGGGATATAAAACCATACATTTTTTTTTTTTAACGTTTTTATTTAGTGTATAAACTAAATAAATAAAATTTTAAGGATAAATGTGAAGTTAGTAAGATAGAGTATATTTCAGGAAAATATAAAAAAAAAAATAAAAAATCGAAATAAAAATAATTAAAGTTAAGTTGTAATGGCAAAAACTCTGACCAGTCGTCATTTATCTGAATAGATATAGATACGATGAGTAGGATAGGATTTATATGATTTTGACACTTGGAGCAGCTGAGAGAGAAGAGCTGAGATCTCTTTTGGACCGGTTTGCCTTCCTATTAGTAGGAGGCCAAGTTAGATTTAGTATCCCCGAGTATAATGTATGTATAGTAAAATTAATTTTTTTCATGACACATGTGATGACACATTTGTATTATCAGTAAACAATGATCCCTTCTTTGCCCCCCAAACACTACAATCCCATATCATAAACATTCAAGAAAGTTGTCAAAAATGGAGAATCAAAATAAATCCAAACACATCTCACCACATAACCTTTACCCTTTGTCGCAAAACTACAACAAACTACGACTTCTTGTCCTTCAATATCCTTTAATGATATTCCAATAATCCCTCTTGAACAGATCCGCTACTTAGGACTCCACTCCGACAAACGTCTTACTTGGAATCCACATATAAGATTAAAACGGCAGGAAACTGCTCGTCATTACAGACTACTTCAACATTTACCAGACAAACGTTCAAACCTTCCGCTTTATTACAAAAGACTCATTTACATGACTATGATTAGATCTATACGGACGTACGGAGTTGAGCTTTGGGGCTTTACTAAAACATCCAATTCAACCCGTATCCAATCCTTACAATCCAAAATCCTTCGAAAAATCCTCACTGCTCCTTACTTTGTCACCAATAAACTTATCTATAAAGATCTTAATGTTCCATATGTTTCTGATTTAGCCCAAACCAGCTACCTATCCTTTCATAGTAAGCTCCATAACCACTCCAATCCACTAGTCTCCCAACCTTGGGAGATGCTTCCCGCTCAATTTCCGATAATCCTCCGAGTCGTCTGAAAAGAAGATGGCCTAGAGATCTTCTAGTGTAGATTTTTTTTTCTTTTTATTGATGTGCTACTGGTAAGTTCTTTTTACGGTTAGACATGTTATTGTAAACGTTTTTAACACTTTAACTTGATGTATATTTGTACAGTTGTAAATTGGAATAAATTGATAACAAAAAACAAATGATTATTTCTTTTTTCAATTTTAGTTCATTTTTATTTGCTATTATTATTTGAATTTATTTGTTTATATTATATGAATGTATTTATTATTATCCATATTACTTATTCCACTTGAGTGAGGAAGCTTCTAGTATTTATTTAATAAAACGGTTAAAAATAAAAACATATATACAAATATGAAATCCGCAGTTAAAGATCGGATTGTAATGCTTAAAGAGATGATTTCGGTGTGATTAAGAAATATTTTAATGGTATGAAGAGGAGATTCACATTTGCGAAATTCCGAAATAGCCAACATTTATAGTAAACTAAGATATATTTATTTCCTTTGTTAATTTTAACTAAACAGAAAGACAGCTATGAAAATATTTTACTTGCTAATGTGTACTGGGCACACAAAATAAAGAAAAGTCAACACAGAAGAGGCAGGGTAGGCGTTATTTATGGGATTAATGCTTGCAATGTTTTCAGATGCATACATTACTACTATCAATTATATTCTAGATAACAGTGCAATTATGGTTCTCTTAGTTTATTTAAATAAGAACAAGTGGAACCATGATTTTGGAAACAATCTGGTTAATTTAATAACAGAAAATTAAAATAACGACCCACACATTATTTCAAATCAAATGCTAAGAACATATGAATGATTGATAAGAACATTGAATGGACATGTTCAGATGTACTGCAACTAGGGCAGGAAGGACGGGCATTCCTACAAGTTACCAACCTATTATAGCCAGGATGGGACGATCATCATTAATTTTCTGCCCCTGCAACGAAAAAAAATTAGCACGCCAAGGTGGGATTCGAATCCACAACCTTTACAACCGAGCGAGCGGAAACCCTCGCCCCAATTAGCTCGGTTTTTGTGAACTCAATTAAACCCTTAAGTGCGTCTAAAAAATACGGTACCATAGAAACTGAATAAAGAGAACATTAAGAGTTCGAATCCGGTTAGGAATACTCTGTGTTAGTTTACACGGAAAGAGGAGGAAACAAATAAATAAAAAGGTCCAAACATTACAAATACTATTTTCAATAACCAAAAAACATATTAAAATTAGTAAATAAAAAAAAAGAAAAGTAAAGTTTATTCTGGGACTTACTGTCCCCTAGGAATAATAATAATGAACAATTACAGGAACAATGGCCTGGCCGTATTATTTACAAATCAAATGCTTCTGTAATTATGGCATATATTGTAGGAAAAAATAATAACATAAAATATAATCATATATGAAAACATAACATAATTCTAAATATTTACTTATTTGCGGAAAAATGATCGTCTAAAAGGTGTAAAAATAAATTATTTTTAAAGGAAGTAAGGGAAGTAAAGCAGCTTTACGAATGATCAAGGATTCTTCAAAGGAAGTAGTTTTATGTGAGGGGGTATACAAGGTAAAAGGTTGGGATCTAGTGTTTAGTAGGTTGATAGAAGAACGCAGGGTTAATAGGTCAAGAATATTGGAAGGGTTTTAGAGATTGGAATAGGAAAGTAGAGCCGTCGGAAATTAGGAAAAAGCCAACCAAGCTCAGAATATAACACGTGACTTGCCTGGGGATCTCTAAGATAAAACTAATAAAATAGTTGATCAGTCTTCTCAGCTTCATCTCGAGATCACCAAACAGTCATTTTTAATTAATTGCACTAATTTAATGTTATTCTTGATAAAAATAAAAGATTTGGTAAGCCAAACTATCGAAAGTGAAAAACTTTTGAGTAAATATTAATAGATAACATTGATCAGAACCATAATTCCAATATGAATTTCTGAAATTAGTACTTAAAAACCTTATCGTAAAACTTATTTCACCAAATCCGCCTGATATTACTTATTAAACTATGGTACCTTTACTAGAACCGCCGATTTCCCTAGAGGAAATTCAAGCGGCAGTTAATAGTTGTAAGTGCCGTAGATCAGGTAGCTCTGGCGGTAAAGGCTACAATTTTTAAAAGCATTTTCATCCTAATTGAAAATATAACCTTCATTGTTAAATTATATTAATGCGCCACTATTTCTAAAAGTAGATAAGGCCAACACAATCTGATCAGTTTTTTTTTTTTTTTCAAAGAAATTAAAAATAAATAAAATTAAATTAAAAGATAAGTTAACGGGAAAAAATTATTTCGGTAAAAGAATTTAAATGTATTAGAATCGGAACAATGTTCCAAATAAAATGACAAAAAACAGTATTTTTTATAATAGCAAATATTTTATTTTTTAACAAGCTACGAATACTTACATTTATTTTTATTTTTTTTATTTAGACAAATATGATTTTCTTTTATTGAAAATATACTTCAATCTGTTTCATTCAAAGTCAACACGTAATATGGAAGTTTGGAAGTTCATGAATAAATCTATACTATAACTCACTGATGGGCAATAAATAATAAAGACGATTATGAATCTATGAATACAAAGAATAAATTAAGAAAAACAAAACAAACTTCAACTATAAAATGATATAAAACAAATACATACACAATATATATACTCTCAGCCGGTTTTAACCGGATACAAGAAGATGTCAGCTGCGTTACTGCTGACAAAACCCAGCTTCTGACGATATAAAATAGATTTTGCATGGAAGACTGCAAAATAATTCGAAACATCAGATGTATATGTTTTTCCTAACGAATATTTCTCACAAAATTTTAAATTATACCAAGTCACAAAAAAAAAAAGTGGGGCAAGTCGAAAATATTGATTCGTAGACATTTAACTCAAACGATAATAATTTTTTTTAAAACTAATATTTAATTTTTTTTTTAATCTATAAACATCACAATTGAAAAATACATGATTTTATTGAGAAAATTAACAATTAAAAAAAAAATTAGAAAACTACTAACTAAAACAGTTCATGTTTTTTTTTAGTTTTTTTTTCCTGCCCATGTTACGAGCAGCGTGTATTGCCTTCATTTGCAGCCAATACAGCTTCTATCCAACTGGTTATGCCCTAAGATTAAATATTTCATGGCATTGCAAACATTTCCTAATTATTCTCTTAAAGCGCTTAGGAGGTAATTGAGGGTCTCACGAACAGCAACTCTCAATCTACCATGTCTCACAAGTTCGTCCTTGGCGTGTCCGATTGGATTCATGTCAGGGCTCCTAGCAGACCAGTCCATAACTTCGATTCTAATTTTCTAACACTAAGTGAGGTCTTTCATTATTGTGCTTTAAAATGAAGTAAATCCCAATGAATGGAGCAAATGGGACAAAAAAGTCTTGGAGTTTGTCTGTTATGTATAAATTAGCGTTAAAATCGCATCTATCTAAAATTTACAGCTCAGTTCTTCCATTAAATGAATTCCCAGCCCATGCCATAACTGAGCCACTCCAAATTGTTTTTGTAAAGTGACTATGACTTGAGCATATCTCTCAGCATATCTTCTCCAAACTCTAAGGCGTCCATCTTGTGTGGTAAGACAAATTCTGTAAACAGGATTCTTCTCCAGTCGTCTTCATACCAATGCTTGATTTTTCGCAATTCCATTACACACGACGTTTTCTATTATGCACATTTTGTGGTGGTTCCCGAGCAAATTTTTTGGCTCATAAACAACAATCTACTAGCCTACAACTTACAGTATGTGAATTTACTCTTTTTCCACGAGTACTCCTGATCCAACTGAAAAGCAGTGGAGTGAAGATTTCAGAGGATCTGTAAAATATCTGTCATTTGGAGCCAATGTATTTTTGTCTTCCCAAACTCTGACGCCTGGATTATTAGTTAGTCTGCCTTTTAGTGCTCTGCGGCCCTTAATTTCTGGTACCGATATAATTAGCTGCTTAGCGGAAACCGTGAACAACTGTTATCATCTTGACAACCTTTTTTTGAATCTAAAAGTTCAGTAATGGAATAAGCAGTGGTAATAATTTGCAGAAAAAAACCAAACAGTTACGAATTACAACCGTTCAAACTTATAAATTTCAGAGGGTAACGCGAAAACATGATAACGCAAAAGAATTAAAATGGCCTTTTGCACTTTGAATAAACTAAAAACCTTATCCCGAAATTATGATGCATTATTTTTTCTAATTGGTTTAGTGAAATACCTGAAAATCTATATTTTCCGGATTTGCCAATATTTTAGTCAAATGTATTTGATTTTGTCAAATAAAGGTTTAAGATTATAATGTGAAATATTTGGAAATTATTGATTAACTTTAATTTGCATACCAGCTTTTTTTTAAATTCTTGGCATTTATTTAAATATACTTGAAACAGCTACAGAAAAAATGTAAATATATACAAGTTAAATTCAATATAAACGCCATAAATATACATTAATCAATATGACAAGACATGAAAAGGGGGATATGTAGATATTTAGAAGACCGGTGGTGCTTCTATCGACCTCGGATGGTGGTGTGCGGTTTTTCAGATTAAAGGCTTTAAGGATACACGTGTTCCACTATCCATAGGCCACTAAATAAATTCTTTGATATACGTATAGATATTTTTTTTCCTGTAAATAGAAATTGTTAACAACCGATATATTAATAAAACAACTATGTGTTAGCTGGTAGAACAATTTCTCCTATTTCGAATCATAGTTTTAATAAAATTAATTTAAATATAGGTCATTTGAATCGTTATCCATGTCAAGAAAAGCACTGGTATTAGACCCAGAAAATTTCCGTATTTATCAAAGACTATCGGGTAATCATTATTGTTCAACTTTTTGAATAATCACTAATAGTCCTGTCAACCTAGACCACAAATGGCCAATTAGGGAAACTAAAACTACTAGTTCCAATTTTTTTCAGGAATGTGCAGGAGATGGTCCCCTCAAAAAGAACAAATAAAGTCCCTCCAAAACTTGGTGCCACTTGGGGGGAGAGGGGAGGTTTAAATGTAACATTTTTATGTTTTTTTCTTATTACTCGAAAACAGGAGTTTCTTTGAAAAAAAAAATCAGTAGAAAATTAAAGCTTATTACATTTTCTGCAAGTTTGTTTATATATTATTTATATGGTTAAATATATATTTTTACAAAACACTGGACCGTTTCCATGCTACCGGCTCCGGAAGAGCTGTAATTTTCCAAAAAATTGTTTTTCATTCCTGGTTTTTGTGTATTATTGTCTTTTAGATCCTTACTCGTCCATTTTAGAGGAAGGTCGCCAACGTAAAACTTGTACAGCATTAAATTCCCTATAAGAATATAAATCATATGTTAATTTATATTGAACACGTTGCAACTTACATTAAGATGTAAATGAAATTAAAGATTCAACGAAAAATCTCCCAATTAAATTTTTATGTTCCATTCCACGGAAAACATAAACAACTGAAATTTATTACGATACTACTAAATTAGGCTCCGTAGGAAAATGGCGCAATCGAGTGCGTTTTTACAACAGACGCTCTCAAACCCTTCATTGTAAGTTGCAACGTGTTCAATACAAATGAACATATGGTATATATTTTATATGTCATTTAATGCGGCACAAGTTTTACTCTGGCGACTTCCCTCTAAAATGAACGAGTGAGGATCTAGAATACAAAAATACACAAAAAACGGGAGTAAAAAACAATTTTTTTCGAAAATTACAACTTTTCCAGAGCCGGTAACACGAAAACAGTCCAGTTTTCCATAAAAACGTATATAACCAAACTTGTAGCAAACTTGATAAACTTCAATTGGGTACTAAAAAACATTTTCAATGCAACAAACCGTTTTCGAGTTATAAGAGAGAAACTTAAAAACGGAACATTTGAAACCCTGCCACACCTCCCCCAGCAGCGCCAGGATTTAAAGGGGCTTTATTTGTTCTTATTCGGGGGACCATATCCTACACATTCCTGAAGTTGAAACTCATATTTTTAATTCCTCTGATTTTCGTATTTTGACTAGACTATAACTACCTTATACTTCACGTTAACATCACACGCTTCTCGTTAAAATAAGGTCCACATACTTTATGCGCCTCAAGAATTAGAAATATCAATGTTTACACCAGGTTTAGAAAATAATTCAACATTTCTATCTCAAAATTTCAATAAATAATAGAAATTTCCTTCTGTACAATCATATGACCATAAATTTAATAAATAAAATGTATTTACTATTTAATCATCCATGAAGTAATTGCCACTTCTATAAGCGTAGAAAATTATATTAATTCAATAATTCTAATTATATTAAACCTAATTTCCTTTATCTTTCTCCAGTTTGATTATTAATCTGTTGTATATGGGGTCTTCTCGATAGGTCTCCATAAGAGATTACAACGAATAATGAACGGTTTCATCAGATTTGTTTACGTAGCCCCCAGGCGTTGTCATTTTTCACACCTCTACACTGCCTAAGTGTGGCTCTACCCATCCACCCGTAAACAATATTTCCTGGGTATATTCCTTTACCATTAATAACCATCAACCTTCCTGCATGTATGATCTAATGGAATTTAAGTATTCCATCCACTCTCGATTCACAGCAAGATCACGTTCCGCTGACCTATAAATTACTCTCCACTACACACACTATTACTTACTACACATATGTGTTTTCTCAGGGGACAATGTTAATAATAAGAATAAAGTTTATTTTTTCATTTATTTCATCCTTCTACAAAATCATGCGTACCTTAAGTATTTATTATTTTATTTTATATTCTGATGACATAATAGTACAATACAGCATGGTGCATAGTTTAACCATGAATAGCATGCAACTTGTTAACTATTTTAATTCTGTTATGAAAATATTATTTTTTTATGGAAGTTTGTCTATATTTTATTTTATTATCAATAAAACGAATTGTTTCTTTTATATGTCTCTATGAGGTCACATATATCACACTGATATTTTCCATGGAGGTGGCTTTTCTTGATTTCCAACGGCAATCATCCCAGAGTACCTTTCTTTTTTGATTAAAAACTAAAAATTCTGCTTATATTCCAGACATGCATGCTTTACGTTCCTCTATAAACCTCCGGAAGATAGAGTGCCAACTTTCAAAGTTGTATACCGCCTCATTTAGAACAGCTTCTTTTGAAACATTTTTATCACTCCCACTACATCCTTCTCAGATTCCCTTACTTCTCTTCATACATGAAGTTTATTCCTTGGATTTACTTAATCAATATTTACTAATTCATGTTCTCAAAAATTATTCTTTCACTAATATGTAGAAGCATTTAAGTGCTTTTATTTTTATTATAATTTAATTTGGATTTTGATGTATTGATTTGTTTCTAACGCTAAATGTTTATTTTTCATTTCTAAATCTACAAGCATCCACTGAAACTAACGAAAGATCTTATTGTTCTTATTGTAAGTTAATTTTAACTGATAATTAAAATTTTAATTTTTTATTGATAAACATCTTGCAAAAACGTAAAATGAAGTATTTTAAGTTTTGTTTCTATCAATGAAATGGTGAACTTGTCCCTGGGAATGAAATAATTCAATTTCTGTATTGTATTTATTTTGCCTAAAACGATGTCATTTGGAAAATAGTGCTGCACTGGTATTTAAGAACTGTGCTTCTAAAATTAAATTTAGTTGAATTCAGGCGGGTCAACAAGTTGTTGAACTCAAATAGATCTCTTGGTTCCATTCTTTACACAATTGGCCCATTAATATATTTATCGCTTTTTTAATAACAATTTATTTGAAAATAAGTTAATTTCATTATCTATTTTAAGCTCTTTGTAACCACTCTTTAAAAATGGCGCTCGCCTCCAATCAATCCATTTTAAAACTTCACTGGGAAATATTTGTCGCTTTTTTATTAACAATTTAATTGAAAATCTGCAAATTTCATCATTGATAAACTTTCCTAGAACTATGAAAATGATTGAATTATCAAGTTTGAGAAAGCAGTTGGGGAAAGCCAAACCTGTAACCAGGTTGTAGCTTATAAAAAGAAAATAACAGAATACCCAAAAAAATCCGAATAATCAGATTCACTATTGAATTAGGGTAAATAAAAATACAGACATATATCATGTTTTAACTA
Source organism: Euschistus heros (assembly GCA_003667255.2). Classification (NCBI taxonomy): domain Eukaryota; kingdom Metazoa; phylum Arthropoda; class Insecta; order Hemiptera; family Pentatomidae; genus Euschistus; species Euschistus heros. Next base: position 4,111,573 of record RCWM02000022.1, on the reverse strand, counting down.
TTTATTTTATTGAATAATCAAATATGTGGCTGTTTATAAAATTATTTACTTTGTAACAACAAAGTTTACTTAGCATGTCGGAAATCGTAGATGTTTCGACACAGAACATATCCGCCAATTTTTTCCCAGATTCGTCCTTCCTAAGACGTTCTACAATGGACAGTTTTTTGGACACAATTAATACAACACCTTTTCTTTAAGTGCCATAACTCTTAAAATTTATAAAGACATCACTCGCGATGGCGGCCCAGGCTAGGAAAACCCGTGTAGGTTGGATGGATATGCTATTTTACGTGAACTACGATCCACGGTCCACAATGTGTATTAATAAACTATTACAAAAAAAATTGTATGTAATCAAATTTTTTTTTCAAATCAATCCTGATTGGAGTTTCATTGTACTTTTAAACCATCTATTAAATCAAAACAAATATTAGGAGACGTTGATATAATTTTACCTACCATAAAAAACTCAACAAAGAAAACACATACCGGCTTCAATATATAGAACCCAAAAGTTAATAAATTCGCTACCTCAAATCAATCTCGCCAATTGTGTTGATGAAGCTAAATCATTAAACTTTTCAAACGTTCAGCTGAGTGATTAGAGATAATTGGACGACCTAATTACTGAAAAACACGGCCGAAAAAATCTAAAATTTATGAGTTCGAACTTCGATTGAATTGGACCTAAAAAATTTTACTATGCATGTCAGAAATACGCGGCTACAGGAACAGGCTAGCCCGCCCAAGGGAAATTCTTGTGGAGCTAGTGACCACAATAAAAGCGGGTCTCAGCATCAATCTTGAGGACTTAGACGTGGCAGAGTGCCGAGGGCCATGAAAAGATGACCAACGGCCGCTACTTGTCACCGCGGAAAGAGCGATGAAAATCTGATACAAAAAAAAAATTACGAGAATTTTTTTTACTCAAAAAATACTGTAAATAAAAAAAGTAATCACCATAAGGATAATACATTATATCATTAAAAATGCATGCAAAGGTTGGTTTCATGAAGTTTAATTTTATTTGCATTTGGATCACAAACACATAATAAACGATAATACAAATCGCTAATAAAACAATATGGTGGTGAAAAGATGATAGGGACTAGGGCATTATGATGCATTAGGAAAAAGTTTTGCTCTAGAAAGAAGTTTATCGTAGGGGTAATAGAAGCTGGCAAACACCTGCCGAATAAATCAGAACTAAAAGCGTTTAAGCCCTCCGGAAAGAGCTTATAGTTTGAAGGATGCGTCGAAGGAAAGTTTTCGTTTACCTTTTCGACAAAAAGGAGTGAAATATTATATTCAATGAAAACGAGCTTTGATGAAAAAAAAATAGATATCAGCTTTCACTTTTGATTTCAGCATCATTTGCAAAAATTTTTCCTCTGCAGAAGTTGTCTAAATTCCTGAAAAGGTGATAATCTGTTGGAGACAAGTCGGGAGAATATGGTGGGTGCGGAAGAACTTCGTACCCCAGCTCTTTCAATTTATGCATGGTAAGTTTTAAAACGTGGGGTCTAGCGTTGTCATGTAGGAGTATAGGGCCCTTCCGATTTACCAATCCAGGTTGTTTTTTTCAATAACTTTTCGTGCATTTGGCCAATTTCATTGCAGTAGGTTGTAGAGGTAATGGTCTCACCTCTAGGCAAAAAGGAATAATGTATGATTCCAGCCATGGACCACCATACTGTAACCATCAATTTTTTCGGGTGCAAATTTGGTTTTGGCATTTGTCCTGTGCTTTCGTCGATGTCTAACCACTGCCCTTTCCGACGCTGATTGTCATAAGCAATCCAGCTGCTGAACGACCTAGTTTAAACTCATAAAAAAATATTACACGAAAATTGCGTATTTCCATGTTCATATTTGAAGGTGTACTAAACAGTGTGTAATTGATTACCCCTAATTTTAGAGAACCTTTATAATCTTTTGATAGATGAATTTCTTCATGACAAGAAAGTACAGTGTTCGAGGGTATATCTACGTCTTTTTAGGGAAACAAGAGAATGTTTTATACATGCTTCCCTAAAGCAAAATGAAAAAAGTTATTATACTGTATAAAATCCTAACAGTTACTTTAATGCTGTTCTAAGAAAAGCCAATTCAAATAAAGATAAAATAGGGTATAATCTTCAACATTTCATTGCATCGATCTCATTAAAAGCGCATGTACATCAAGTATGGTCTGTAGCGAGGAGGCGAAAATAGATTGCAGATGGTTAGGTGTGAAACATCGAATTGAGCCGTATTATTTATCTGAATTTATAAGGTGTTACCTCATATAAACGATATAGGAGAAACCATTTTTATGATAAAGTTTTATCAGATATTCTTTATTTCTGGACATTAGAATAAAAATTAAATAAAAATAAAAAAATTAACTATGACCCAGATCCTTTCATTTCTTTAATCGTGGTTGGGAGTCATTCTTTTTGGTAGTCAAAAATATGACTATCTTTAACTTTAATTTATTCTTTCAACACAACAATTTTATTCACAACTGTATACATTTGTATACAACAAGTGGATGTGAGGTTACATCAAAATTAGACATGGTCAGGCATAAGGGGATAAGGGAATTAACATGCTGTGGTTCTCACCAGACGTGATACTACATCATCAGGGATTAGACAAAGAGATCATTCATCCCCCTCCTTTCAATCTTCTATTGAGTTATGTCTGAAATTTGTAATGTTCCCATATTCTGTACCTGTTTGTCGGACTGTTCACGTAAATTGTCATGGTATTGTCTGTAAATTTTATAAATATGGCTCTGAACTGTCGGAAAACGTAGGTCTATATGCATTATTTCGTTTGACACGTAAAGAGGCGAATCTGTTATCAGTCTTAAAAATTTAGATTAAAATGTTATTGTTTCCTGAACATGCCTTTTTTTCTTTGACGGGTCCCTTAATCAGGAATACGTATGTACAAATTGGTTTTAACAAGTAACTGTAAATATTAAGATTCTGTGCAAGAGGGACTTTTGAGTGTATCTGGTACAAAGTATAGCAATGATGATACATAAATGCATAAAATTTTCGGTTGTTTCACATGAAATGTCCGTTTTCAAGGTAAAGGGATTTTAGTAAAAATACAATATGAAAACAATATAATTTTATTCGAAGTATTTACCTTCTTTTTCTACACATTTTTCCCAACGTGACAACAACTTTTTTATCCCGGATTTGAAAAACTCTGAGCTCTGAAGTGAAACAAAATCTGAAAACGCACTTTTGATTTCAGCATCATTTGCAAAAATTTTTCCTCTGCAGAAGTTGTCTAAATTCCTGAAAAGGTGATAATCTGTTGGAGACAAGTCGGGAGAATATGGTGGGTGCGGAAGAACTTCGTACCCCAGCTCTTTCAATTTATGCATGGTAAGTTTTAAAACGTGGGGTCTAGCGTTGTCATGTAGGAGTATAGGGCCCTTCCGATTTACCAATCCAGGTTGTTTTTTCAATAACTTTTCGTGCATTTGGCCAATTTCATTGCAGTAGGTTGTAGAGGTAATGGTCTCACCTCTAGGCAAAAAGGAATAATGTATGATTCCAGCCATGGACCACCATACTGTAACCATCAATTTTTTCGGGTGCAAATTTGGTTTTGGCATTTGTCCTGTGCTTTCGTCGATGTCTAACCACTGCCCTTTCCGACGCTGATTGTCATAAGCAATCCAGCTGCTGAACGACCTAGTTTAAACTCATAAAAAAATATTACACGAAAATTGCGTGTTTCCATGTTCATATTTGAAGGTGTACTAAACAGTGTGTAATTGATTGGGAAGCTAATGTTTATAAAAGAAAAGTAGAGGATTAGTAACTGCTTGATTATGATATGTGAACTTTGGAAGTAAACAACAGAGACTCGCAAAATCCTCTATGTATTTCAAATATTATAAAATCGGACATTTCAATAAAACAACCCAATAAATTCTAAATCTTAAGAAATTTTATGATCTTCTAAAAAACAGTTATTTAAATGTTAATTGAAAACAACATAGGTTTGTTATGATATAATTTTTTTTATGAAACAGTGAATAGTACATGAGCGTCTTCTGACGTTAAATAGAGGATCAAGTGTCTGTTAAATAATAATAATAATAATAACCTTTATTTGTTCATAAAATATACAAAAGCTTTCTATATTTTTTTATACCTATTCAAGTATGAACAAAATCAACTATTAGTTGATGATTTAAGTTCGATTGTATCTATTACTATTACACTAAATAATGTACCTGTCCCATCCGTTTCCACTCTTTCCTATCCATTGCTACTCTCTTTCAGGTTGCCCCTCCACAGCTTTTCTTCATCTCCTAGTCCCATTCCGTCAGTGGACATCCTCTCTTCCCTGCGCGCTCTCTTGGATACCAATCCATAAGCTGCCTGATTCATGATATAGCATTCCCCCTGATGACATGTCTAGTCCAGGTCCAATTCCTTGGATGCACTTTTTCCATCGTATCTGGGAGGCCAGTCCTCGATTTAATCCACTTTCGATGTCTGTTAAATAGAATTCAATATTTTTTGTATCATTAATTTTTCTAATCCTTAGCAGTCACTCTTCCAATGACAATAACCAAATAAATACTGTAACAATGTATCTGGAATGTCAAGCCTGAAGGAGGTTAGAATCTTCAAAACTTACTCCTAAATATTCCTTGAAAAGGTTTTTCAAAAAGGATTCAAACCATAAACCAAAGTTCAGAAAAAAGACACAGTTTTGAGTTCATCAATTTCTGATCATAAAAGGTTGATTGGAGATCTGAGGTACCTTGCAACTAAACGGTCATAAGCAGATATTTTTTATTATTTTTTTTTTTTTTAAACCCACCTTAAGCTAAAGGAGAATATTTAAAACGTAAACACACAGAGAATAAAACAATCTAACAGTTAGATAAAAACGTTGTGGAGAAAATTAGAACCCAAAATAAACAACAAGTATTCAGTAATATAAAGACTGACAGAATTAGCCCTGAGAACATTAGGAAAAAGCGTGGGCTGTCTTAAGACATCGACTGGTTTTAGGTTGTTTTAGCCCTCCTCAAACGTTTTTTTCAATACAAACCAGGCTTTCAACTGAATTGTCCGCCTTTTCTTCGGCAAAGGAACCGTCTTTTGTTCTAGTTGAGTCACAAAACGAAATTTACCTTTCACAAGAAATAAAATTATTTTGTTCGTAGTCGACAAATTGGATCTGCTATTATAGTGTCTCAAAATAATACAGTACTTAAATTAAAATTATAGGAATTTTAAAAAAGTGTAACTTATTACATAGCAGTTTGGAATAAGATAGTTCTTATTCGAAATTTTAATTTAGAATAAAAAATTATAAACTGCACTAATTATAATTTACTGCAAGACCTGTCGGAGCTAAAAAGGAACATAATTTTTTTGAAGGATGAAGATCGATTTGGTTATGATGTGAAGTGAAAAATGAAAATAGAAAGACCCAAAGTAAAATGGAAAGATGGAAGGGACCCTGATGGGACAAGGCATCAGGGTCGTTTAATAGACCAAGAGAAGCGGAAGAAAATTTTTAACGATATTTTTAGGTTAAGGAAACCCACATTAAAAATTATGTTTTGCCTAAATTATAATTGCTGTATAAAAAATAAAACTGTAAAATCAATAACAAAAAAATATATCGAGAGGTGAAATCAAGTTATAATATATATAGAGAATAATAGACAATCATTTCGGAATTCATTTGATTCATGATAACAAAAATGCGATGGACAAATTAGACATATCAAATTTAAAAAAATTATATACATTTAAATATCATAGATTACATCATGCATATTAATTTCATGCAAAATAAAGAATATTTTTCAACTACTCACAAATATTGAAGAAGATTAAAATATGTATATAAAACTCACCTGAAACAGAAAATAAAAACATTTTAGTTGTTAAAATTGTGCATATCGTATGATTGTACAAATTGAATGAGTGGATTCTTTGTCATCTATAATATTCATTGCCTTTTAAAGAGGAATCTTGTAATATTTACCTATTCCATGATACAATGGAATCGGTGAGTACAAAAACAACGTCCGGATTTTCAATTTTTCTATGATAGAGAGAAAAGTAAACGAATTCTCTAAATTTTTAAATAATTAAACAATTTCTTTAACATGGAACATGTTTTACCGATTACCGGTTAAAGAAAGATGCGTTGTTGAGATAGTTCGTTATTAGGAGAGTAAGAGCACGTAGGAGTTTAATTTTTCTTAGACTAAATAAAAATAGCTCACTAAGGAGTAATTTCAGTTTGACTCAGTTTCTCCTAATACGAATTGAAAAAAATTGACATGGATTTGACCGATCTTGCTCAGACCCTCTCGGCTGTTGTGTATAAAAATGTATTCTTTCTAGGAAATATACAATACACTCATACAGGTAAGCGGGGGAAAAAATAAAGGACATAAAGGCATAGACGGTTTGCAGGATTAAACTATTAATTTGAATATCTCCAACAGAAAACTGAATCACAGGTAAGCGACAAAAAATAGAACACCTTTGAGCATTGACGGTCAAGGGGAAAGAACATGTTTTAGGGGTTAAAACATGTTCCATACTATTCTTTCTTTAACCGACAGAAAGGGGGACAGCTTTTTTCCTCTGTTATAGCATGTATTTATGATGCTTGTCGTGCAAAAATTATATAGTGTCCATACTAATTGGGCTTAGGAAAATTTAGATTTCAATACGGTCATACGATGTTGGTATCTTTAGCGACTTTCGGTGTATCTGAACTCACCGCTTTAATTAAAAAAAAAAATCTAAACTTTTTGTTTTTTAAAATCTAAACTGACAGGAAAAAAAAATCCACCCAGGTTTTGTTTGTTTTTCTTTTATGGTTAAAAGTTTCATTTTTCTTTAACTAATTACGTCCCCATATTCTTTAACCGGGGCATATAAAACGTAATAGGATAATAAAAAAAAATTAAATTGATGCAAGCAGTATTTAAAAAAATAAATAAAGAAATTTTTAAAAAAAAATCAATATGCTTTATTACAGATTGGCGGTTTTTTTTTTTTTTTTTTTTTTTTTTTTTAGATGCGACAAATCCCTCAACAACTTGTTTTGAATAACATATGACCTATAACCTTTCGAATGGAAGACGTAATAAACGCAACAACGGCAGTAAACCAAATTAATTAAAATTTCACTTAAAAGTGCTTGTTTATTTATTTATTTATTTTTACTGCTCCGTTTATTAAGTTTTTTTTTTTTTTATAATAATTAGTATGTTTATATGCTCTTTTTATTGTATATAGGGACCTAAACACCTAAAAAAAAAATTCAGCCGAGAAAACTGAACAACCAACTGGGTGAAATATTTCGCATGCCAGTATTTTTAAACCATTTCGACAATTTTAGAGAGGAACAGTATCTGGAATCAAGTGAGACAATCTGAGATGTAGTTCTATAGCAACGAAAGAAAAAGCATTTATTAATTCTAATTCAAAAATAATGTTCAAAATTATAAACATGTTTTAGATAACCTAATCATTTTTTAAACCTGGATCATAGAAATCAATATTTCAATTGAATTCATTTTATATTACATTTATTGCTTTTCCGTTAGTAAAAAACAAAATAAGCTCAAATTTATTTCAATTGTAAACAATAAATTAATTTAAGTTTAGTAAAAAAGCAGTTGTTTTTTTTTTCTTTTTTTTTAATACAATAATTAAGTCAGATATTTTAGTTGATAAAAAAAAAACAACAACAACAACTAAACATATGTTTAATGACATCATACCGCTAGATTGATTAGGACAGTCTGGATCCAAATTATGTGAATGCAAGGAGAGTGCACCCAGCTTATTAGATGCTGATACCAATAGTGGATGCCCCTAGTGGAAAACATCTCACTGTTCATTTGAAGTATTAATGTTGGGTTGAGAAAACCACTCATATGGAATTTGATCTGCATGTCGGAGTATTTTACTGGAAAATTGGATATTCATTCGATCAAGAGATCATCGGGTTGAATCGAAAGGATTCTATTGACTTCACATCGCATCGGAACTTCCAGGTGGCATCGTCAAAGCAGTCTCCTAAAACTCCCGGATTATATATGTAGAAATATTCCTTAAGTAAGATAATGTTTGGCAAGAACTTTTATTTGTTTATTTTTACATTTGTTTATTTATTTACAAAATTTGTTTATTGGTTATTTTTTTTTTTAAATCTAAAAGTGTACTTTATCTCTAATTATTTAAAACCAAACTATTCTGAGGAGAAAAGGATTATTTTTAGGAATAATCTAAATAAGGACAAGCTGAGGCGAGAAAGATTAAAACCTCTATCAGATAAAACAAATATGACTGTCAAAGAAAAACCGACTAAGAATTTTTACATACGACGGTTTTTATAGGACACGACATGAGATAGCTAAGTGCGCTTCTGTATAGTAAATACTATGACATTACTATTCAAGAAATGCACTGGCCTACGTGACCGAACAAAAAATTTATCAACATCGAATGTGTGATTTATTTTTAGATGACTTACTGGAAATATTGTTATAGAACACCTACCTTTTTTTTTGTGCTTTTACATATTAAAAAAAAAGAAATGAATTAAATTAGATCAAATAATTATTAATTTATCTTTTTTAAATATATTTATTACAAGAAAAACAGACAGAAAGTAAACTTGTTAAGATAAAGTACGAAAATGCAGAGCCAAGGTCTAAAAATATTACTAAATTAATACGAAGCACATAAAAAAAAGTGAAAAATAAAGAAAATAATAAAATAAAAAAATCTAACCTTATTTATGAACAATAGACTGTCTCCGTAAACCTGTATTTCTAACATTAGTTCCGAAATAACATGATTATGTCCGGAAATTCTAATTATTTTAAGACATTAAGTGAAAAAAAAATCGTCTTTAGTCATCGAATTGGTTCGTGAAATCTACAAAACTAAGGGAGAAGAAGTCCTTGACGAGCGAACCGCTCTGCGTTGGTTAACAAATTTTAAGTTAAAATAAATCCTTGAAAATAAATGAGTTTTTTTTTTCAGAACTATTATAGAGTAATCTATCATTAATTTGTTCTTAATCTGACCTCTATTGGAAACAGTTATCTAGAATATAATCGCAAATGTCACAGGGTATCCATCTTTGGTAAACCGCAATTTGTTTAAACAAGGCAAAATCCGGCCGCATACTTCCCATTAAAACAAGGAAAAGTTTTAAAATACCAAAGATATGTAGTTCAGACCTCGCACCGTTGGATTGCTACTTTTTCCGATCTATGACCCATTTCCTTCAAGAGAAAAAAAATTAATAATTTTGCGGAAACTGTTTTATATCCGTTCCAAGGTGTTAAGGGAGCCTGGGATCGATCTAGCAGATAGCTAATGACAGTAGACAGAAATTGACTGGAATTATAGTATTGGTTGTATTTTACATTAAAGAAAATATAATATAACTGAGTTCAAAAATGGTAATTTATTTTTAAAATCCTATTATAGGCTATATCTATAACAGAGTTTGGATAGAGGACGAAAGCTTTTCGATCATAAAAAGTTATTACAAACGAAAAGAAAAAAAAATCGTATTCAGCCACTATTAATCGCAATGAAACTAAATTTAAAATGCCAGATACAGAGAAAGACATACTGATATGATTTATGAAACGTTATAAACAGATATATCTTCTGTTCTTGACAAGTATATCTTAATTTTATAAATTACAACTGGCTAACTGGGAGAATTAAGAGCTTATGAGCTAAACATATCATCTTATCTACTTAGCGGGAAAGTTATGGAACTAAGATAATAGATCGAGTTACTGACCCGTTAATAGTGATAAAATTAGATATAATTACATATTTCCTAGGGTCATATGTATTAATATTAATAATAATAAATCATGGAAAGAGTCATGCTATTTTTTTTTTATATAAAAATTTGCTTGACTGAATAAAAAAAAATCATACACAAAATAAACCTAGTGAAAGATGTAATAGAAAATATACCCAAGAGGAATTGGTTTCTTCCCTTTTGTTTTCCTTTCACTAACGGGGGAGTCTTCCTGGCCGGAGGGATAAAGATTGATGACCTAATAAATAGAAACAAATAAATCAACTTGCCACAACCGGATTCGAACGCATAATCCTTTCTAATTTTTTCTGGTAGCTAGGGTATCATACTTGTGTGTTAACACTAGCCAACACCACGACTTGTCGACTTGTCCGGCTCTATACTTAGAGCCGGACCCCAGTGAAAAGGCAAAAGGTTAAGTAGGGAACTAACAGGTTTTTAAAAGGCTAAGCCTTAAGGGTCTTATCATCTAGTTCGTTATGAGAGACAAAGAGGCTCTTTAAAAATTTAATCAAAAGCAAGAGATCATCTAGCTTAGTTTTCTAAAATAATCAGGGGTACAGCGGTATATTAAAACATTTAGAAGTAAAACAGATTAATTTCAGAGTATCACTGTTTACAAATTAAAACTACAATTACAATTTTTTTAGGAATGGGAATGCATTTTTCAACAGATTGCCTACATTTAAAAACTATGTTCGAATATTTTTTGGGTGAAAATATTTCCTGTTCAAATGTCCACAGTTTAAGAAAATAATAATAAATATAGAGAACTTAAACATTTCTACCAAAGGAACAAGTGAACTGCTAAAAAAGGAATAAAACTAAATTAAAAAAAAAAAATTAAAAGGGACTGAGAAACAGAGATCTGAAATGTGCATGCAAATTTGTTAATGTCGATAACTAAGGAATTACAATAATAATATATAATTTTATTAGTTATATTATATCATGCTAATAACTATATAATTATAAAAAATAATTTCTTATGATATTTGCTCAATGATTTTTCTTTGGAGAAAACTAAAATGGACCAACTCCAACTCAGAGAAATCAAAAGGTCTTTAAAAGTATGATGATAGAACTTTACAGATGAAACTTGGTGGTTATGAACTTTTTAAATTACTTCTGAGCCAAAGGATATTCCGGATGTAATAATCCTGGCTTGAAACTCGAACTCAGAAAAACAGAACATCTTAGTTATTTCTTCGTTCTCGAGTTTTGTTTTTATCTCAAGCATCTCAAGCAATGACTAATAGAATTCCATTTCTATACTATAGATGACTGCTTCTTGGATGGTTGCTGGATCAAATAGAACATAGGAAAAGCAGTAGAAGTAGACGACATATTAGAAAAGGTAGTACTTTCATAATGTTGACTGCCATATAAAATATCCTAAATGATTTTTTTTTTTGTGTCAAATAGTCTAAAAATATATCATTATCATTGTGTGGGATAAACATCAAAACCGGAGTAGCCCACAGCTTTTTAGAAACGGTGACCATCAAGATGCATTATGGAGAATATTCTTCTTCCTTTCCCTGAGTTTAATACCCTTGATTCTGGCCATAAAAGAGCGAGTGGCTGGCGATATTTCTCGGCAACCATTTCTGCCATGGCTCCGTCGGGAAAAATAAGCTGTCAAGCTGTGACGAAAAACGCCTAAATTAAGGTAAAATACAAAAGGTTTTGTACTGTTAACCCACAACGAATGTTCGAAAAAAGTAAGCGATGAAGCTACTGAGCTCATAAGGAGCCATAATTCGTCTTTTTCCAAGCAGGAGAATCATTACTCCCGCTATAAATCATCGTTTTATTAACTAAAAAGGTTCATTTTTGTCCAAAAGTATTCATCATCGGGAAATAGGCCACAACGGCGTGACCACTGCGGGATACAATGTTGTTGCCAGAATTTACATTTTAAATTGTTTTCATATTTTTCTTTGACTTGGGCATACAATATAGCTAAACGTATTTACATGGTTGCTCATATAGGTGTAAACAACGCGAATACACTATTTTCAAGTTAAAAAATGAATCGTTCTAAAAGTTCAACATATTTCAGGCTCTGCCGAGAGATTTCGCATATGTAGGTTACACAGTTGTTGAGATGGCAAATTAAATTGAAGGATTTGGAATATTTATATTTCAATTTAAAATGTTAACCTGTTTTTAATATATACTTCGTCGAAAAGGATTAAAAAATGCAGTGTAGTAGGTTCTGGGCATTAATTGGCACTATGTTTAAATATTAGAGTTAGAGAAGTATCAAATCGCTACTGAAACGAAAACGAGTAGTTTTAATCCTTGCAATAACGTAACATTCCTTATACAAAAACAACTCTGTAAACGTTTGGTTTTACCAACTCAGGAGTATTTACACTAGTGGAGTAAACAAGTAACAAGGTGAGAACAGTTGATACTAGGTCTGATTTGTATAAAAATATTTTAACAGGAGGTTATAAAAAAAAAAAAAAAAAGTTGCGGATGGCTTAAGCACGTGAACATTAGGCTGATAAAAATTGTTGATTATGAATTGGTATCCAGGGACAAGGGTTGTCCCTTAGTTTCTACTTTCACAATTAATCGTATAGGAGACAGTTGGTATTGAAGGTCGTGGGTTCGAATCCCATCTGGGTGTGATAAAACTTACTTGGCAGACCCACAAAATAAATTCTGACCTTTCCATCTTGGATAGAATAGGTTGGTAACCTTTAGGATAACCCAATATTCCTGCCCTAGTTAGAGCACACGAGGATGTAAAGCCCCTTTAAAAAATAAATAAATAATAAAACAATCATATAGAAATGTTTTTGTTACAGTTATTTATGCCAATTGACCAATCTCATAGTTCCATATGATTTGAGTTAGCGTATGGGTTCAACTAAATTTTAAAACATACGAAATCAGAAAAGACAGCCACAGAAAATGGGCGTGCGATTAATGAAACGTATTCAATAAACTTTAGTTCACACAGTGATAATTCGTATTCGATGGAATTTTAAACGCGTTTTCAGCTTATTCCTGATGGTTAGGCAGTAGCCTTAAAATTTACACTGAACAGCTAGGTAGACTGCAGTTTTAAGTTTAAAGTTTTTGAACACCAAGGGACATAGTACACCAAGAACCATGACACTTTTCAACACTCCCGCATATCTTAATCGTTTGAAGATGAAATAATCGAAACTGCGAGACGTAAACGTTTCCAATCCAGCGTAAAGCATATATATACTGCACATATTTAATATGCAAACATATTATGATTTTTTTGGAAAAATTATTAAATTTTAGATAGGTAAATTCTTTGATAATTACGAGGACGTAAAAATTAGATGTGGAGAGTTATTTGCCTGGTACCGGCATCAAATCCAATTACTGGCAAAAAGATAGGTGAACGTAGTTGAAACAATGAAACAATGGGTTTTAAATGTCTTTTTTAAAAACCTGGTAGTTAGGTTGGAGTTTTTTTCTCGAATACAATGACTAAAACGGCTGGGTTTAATTTAGAAAACGAAAAAAGTAAAATACTCATAAAAGAGCTATAAAAATAGTATTGAACTAAAAAAAGTAATGATTTTATAACAATCGAGGTTCAACAAAATTCGACCGTTAAGAACAATTAAATATCCACTGATTAGATATGAACAGATAGGATTACTTTTAGATGATTAATAAAACACTGTATTGTTAAACATTTTAACCTTGTAAATAGTGGAAATATGAGATACCATAGATTTTACACTGCATGAATAATCCATAGGTGTGTATAAGCATGGAATACAAATTAATTCTGAGAGAGAAATTCAAACATTACTGCTATGTCGTACAAGAAAAAAGTATTCTAGGGACATTTTTAGATCTACCAGCTTTTGCAGCACGACTGGAATGCAAATTAAATTGGAACAATCAATAGATTTATAATTAGTTTATATTGCAGAATATTCATTTAAAATGTTTCATTAAACTTTTTAATGGCTTAATATAAAAGAAAAAAAAAATTCTTTTCTTAGTTATTTCTAGGGTCGTTCCATATCATAATGCGAATGAAGCATGAAAGATAAACGGAGAGAAAAGATCAATAGGAAAGGCGTTGTAATCCCTTACAACAACGCTGAACCGAATCTTTAGGAACTCGGAAAAAATAAGAGAGCTTTACTTGGACGTTGTAATGCATCCACCGTATAGCTTGGACCTTGCTCAATCCAGATCTGAATAGTGTAAAGCAGGCCTCACACGAGACCCGAAAACAATCAGCTGATACAGTTTTTTGCATAGAAATCTTATATCTTTTATAGTGACAGAATTATGGTTTTACTAGGAAAGTGGCAAAATGTCATCGTTTAAAATAGCGTTTTTATAATGGTTTAAATAAATATAGTGTTTAAAATTTATAAACATAATAAGTTTTGAAAAACATATAAAAAACTAAACAAACGAAATTACCTTTTATCCAAGCCAATTCATATATAGAGGAAAACGTGTAATAATAGGTACAAGTATAAATATGGGCACCCCTAACTAGTGGCTATGGAAGGTACTGAAGATTGATGGCAAGGACTGTCGATGGAGCCATTTGCTAATAACAAGATAGCAGGGATTAGTTGGAACCAATCTTCAAGAAGTATGGAAGCTGAGTGAGTAATTGTGAAAATTGGTGTTAATGGACTGCAAAAATTTGAGAAGTATGTGAAATCGTCTTCATTTCGTGATCTCATGTTGAATTATAAATAATTTCACAGTGATATCCGGAAAGCGGAGATCTTAAGCTACTTTTTAAAGCACACCTTCAGACACGCACGCACGCAATTTTTTTAATATAATTATCATATATCTACAGTATAGTTATAATTTCCTTAATATTTCGTTTAAAGTCATTTTGTTCATGATGTTTAATTTTAGATGAAATAAATTTGAATGAATGAATTGTTTGTATGTAATGCGAGTATGCTCGTGAGAGCTGTTTGGTCTGGTTTATTAGTGTACTTAGTTTTTAGCAGTAAATTATTTTAGTAAAAGATACTAGACTATTCCATACATACAAAAACTATCAGAACCACTTGCAAAGCCACTCACAAACAACAACGATAAAACTGATTACGCTGTCACATTAAAAAAATACGTCCACCATAGCTAATTCTATAACTAAAAACTCTTAGAAAGCAGACCGAACAGTACTCCAATCTCTTTAATCCAAAATCGTTCGAAAATCCATAATGGTCCACTGTTTGTCACAAACAAACTTATCCATAAAGATCTCGCACAATATATTGCTGATTTAGCCCAAATCAGATACCTATCTTTTCATAGTGAACTCGTAACCACTCAAATTCACTAGTCTCTCAACTTGCTTCCTATTCAATTTCAATGACCCTCCGAAGCGTATAAAAAGGTGATGGTTTCGGCCTTCTGTCATAGATCCGTTATTGATGTGGTAATAATGGAGAGATAGTTGCTTTAAAAGCAATCGACGTGTCATTATGAGCATTACCTTTAATTTACTTTTTTTTTTTTTTTTTTTGTATACAGTTGTAAATTTCAATAAATAGCGATAATAAATTTTAAAAAAAAACATTATGTTGAGCAATAAATTTTGTTTTCAGTTCTAGCCAGTTTTCCTATTCCTATAGATAAGAATAATTCATTACCTGTCTGTAACTGCCAACATTTGCAATTACCCAAATTGCTTGCTGTAACCTGACGAGCAATAAATGCCAAAATTTGTTGCTAATTGTTCTCAATAATTTTGGGTTACATGTGATAGTGGTCATTTTTCTAAGGTGGGTCGGTGTAAATATGGGTACCCTTTCTTGGTGGAAATATTGGCCCCCGTTTTCACAGCAACGTTAAGTGCAATTTCTCCGTTCGTTATATTTCCTGATCCCAACATTGATCACCGGTTAACAATACTTTGGATCAGTTGACCAAAGTGTTTTCAAGAAGACTTCCTTGAGTTTCTCCGGGATAAGAGACCAGCCAGGGGGCATGTGTGGGAAGACGAAAGACCTTTAAAAAAATTTCGACCCACGCAACGATACAATTCATCATCGGACTCATCCGACTGAAATGACCTTTCCCTTGTGGACAGCGATGATGATAACATTCTTGATGTCAACGTTAAGGATAAACCAGACTCATGCGATGCAGCTTGTATCTCTTGTGATAGAATGTTCTCTGAAGACACTCGGGAAGAGGCGTGGGTGAAATGTGGTCACATTTAGATTAGGGAATAAAGAGCGATTTCTGGAAATAATGATTTCTAATACGACGTTCGTTCAAGGACGACAATAGATACATTTATTCTTTTTCATTAATATTCCTGGACACAAGATCTTCCAGAGCACAAAAAAAATTATTTATTTTTCGACATTAACATAATAAATACACCATAGCTCTACCATAGCTAGTTTAGGGCCGCAATGATGCTAAACCATTTAACAATGGTAACTCCAAAGTGACAGTTATCGAAGCAAATAAATCCTTCTTAAAGCAATCTAAACTAAGACAGCTGCGGTAAGAAACGGGTAGGAATTCAATCAATCTAGACAACCCAATATTGAAAGCACTATCCTAGTGAAGTCGGTAAAATGCTTGTTATTTCAAGCCTACTTTCAAAGAGAACATCATTTGTCACAATACTTTTAAATAAAGTATTGCTTTTATTGCTTATAGTTTGGATTTAAATTTAATTATATATATTTTTTATAGCCACCTTTAAAATTGTAGTTGCTGCTATTTTTGTTTTCACTAATATAATTTTATAGACTTACAAGTATAGGAATCTCGTAATTGCCTTAGCGAAGTTGAAGTTGTTTGGTTAAGAGTAAACGTAAACTATACCAAAAAGGGAAAAGGAAAGACGAAGTTGGTCTTTGTCCTGGGACAGTTCCGAACGCATCACTTACTTCTCTTCCCTCTGGTTCTTGACGTTTTACTTATAGGCAAATGATAACTTCGTGTAAAGATCCATAATATTCTCATTAATTCAGAATTGTACTTAAAGTAAAATTTTAACATAAATTGATTAATATATAGTCACAATTATTTTGGTTCTTATTCATAAGGTATAGTTGACTGTGAAGTATAGGAGATGTAGATAGTTAGGGTAGACAGTCATAGATACTTAGCAGATCAAAATAAAATTGTTATTTTATTTTAATTGTTAAAGCCAACGTTTCGACTTGCATTGCAAGTCTTCATCAGGACTAGAAGAAAAGAAAACAAGCAAAAAGGTATGACTAAATTGAAAAAAATATATGAAAAAACACACACCACAAAACATAAGTATGAGTGAGAATGTTTATGTTTTGTGGTGTGTGTTTTTTCATATGTTTTTTTCAATTTAGTCATACCTTTTTGCTTGTTTTCTTTTCTTCTAGCCCTGATCTATGACTGCCTACCCTATCTACATCTCCAATTATTTTTGGTTTAATGTGTTTGTTCAGCAAGTGACTTTTTATTTCGAAAGTTTTTCTCAAGAGCAAAAAGTAATTGCACAAGTTTTCAGAATTATAAAATTGATTATTTTGCATGACAGATATGAGATTATATGGACATATTTAAGGTATGATAAAAGGAAATATAAAGCCATATTTTAAAAGTATCTTTTGAACGTCTAGATCAGTTCACCGTTACATCAAGTTTCATAAGTTCCCTGAGGGCACTAACACAAAACTTTCGTTATCGTTGTATCTTCTGTAAACATACTAACAAGGGGAGGACACACTCAGTCTCTCACGGACCTTGCTGGCAATTTTTTTGGAGGTTCCTGGTCAAAAAATATTAGACACGTATTTTGCCATTACGACCAATAGGCCCTAGAAGCCGAGAAAAAAAATAAAATAGCATTAAGCATGATTCTTGCACAAAGTTTTGATCGCGGATTTGAGGAAAAATACAGCTACTCCATAGATTTTGGTTCAGGTAAATTAAATTCTAAAAAAATGATTAGATTTACAAGCAAACTACCTCTGTAGATTTTTTTCACACAAAAATTAACGTCAGATTCTAATTCAGCATCCTAAAAATCATTGAAAAACGCTTATTCAACAAAATCCAAAAATATCATTTTTTTCACGCTCTTCGAGGAAAATGAAATTTTTTAACCGATTATTGGTTACATACCTTTAAATCGCCATTACTTACTGGAAAGAGGAGAGTCTCAGCTTTCTTTTGATGTATGTAAATGTAAAATTCGATGAACATAAACCTATTAAAAAACATTGAAAATTCCGAAAAACAGTTTGATTTTTAGCTTAAGTTTAAAACCAGATAGGATGATGAAACCAAAGGCATTTCAAGCGTATTACTACCCTACATTTCGTGTAAAAAAATAAAGTTGATAAGTTAAACCGTCTAAACGTAATTAATGTTTTTGTCAATTTAAACAAAAGTTGCCTACCTAATTACAATAAATAATTATAATTACTTTAATATCTATTATTAAAGTAATAAATTATTTCTCCTAAATAGTATATATATATATATATATATATATATATATATATATATATATATATATATATATATATATACATTGGTTTCCTAAGTTTTGAGGGTACTGAAATGGAATTCGAGGGCTAAAAAATTTTCTAGCACATTTTACAGTGTAAATGCTAAAATGTTTCAAGTAAAGTGCATTCAATATATTTTTTTTTCAAAGAACCGACATCGGATTCAAATTCAGCATTCTAAAAAACCCTTAAATACGAAATTTCATCCAAATAGAAAAATAAAAATTCTTAAGGAGATGTAGATAATTAGGGTAGGCAGTCATAGATATTCAGCAGATCAAAATAAAATGTTTATTTTATTCTAATTCTTAAAGCCAACGTTTCGACTTGCAATGCAAGTCTTCATCAGGGCTAAAAAAAAAAGAAAACAAGCAAGAAGAAATGAAAAGAGAATATTTCTTCTTTTCTTCTCTTTTTTTCTCTTCTTTTTTTCTTCTTTTTTTCTCTCTTTTTCTTTCTTTCTTTCTTTCTTTCTTTTCTTTTTTTCTAGCCCTGATGAAGACTTGCATTGCAAGTCGAAACGTTGGCTTTAAGAATTAGAATAAAATAAACATTTTATTTTGATCTGCTGAATATCTATGACTGCCTACCCTAATTATCTACATCTCCTATATATCACAGTCAACGATACCTTATGATTAAAAATTCTTAATCTTCAAAATTTGCCTGACATGAATTACGTTTAGACGGTTAAACTTATCAACTATATTTTTTTACAAGAAATATAGGGTAGTAATAAGCTTGAAATGTCTTTGGTTTTATCATCTTATCTGGTTTTAAACTCAAGCTAAAAATCAAACTGTTTTTCGGATTTTCCAATTCTTTTAATAGGTTTATGTTCATCGAATTTTACATTTATATACATCAAAAGAAAGCTGAGACTCTCCTCTTTCCAGTGACACCAACCAGTGACAAAGTAGTGGCGATTTAAAGGCATCGTAACCATTGGCCATTGTAACCAATAATCGGTTTAAAAATTTCATTTTCCTCGAAGAGCGTGAAAAAAATGATTTTTTTTTTATTTTGTTGAATAAGCGTTATTCAATGTTTTTTTTAGAATGCTGAATTAGAATCTGACGTCAATTTTTGTGTGAAAAAAATCTATAGATGTAGTTTGCTTGAAAATCTAAACTCAACATCTTGGTGCAAGAATTATGCCGATATCATTTTTTAAACTCGAGATATAAATTAAATTACTTTAATGCTATTTTTTTTTCTCGGCTTCTAGGACCCATTGGTCGGAACGGCAAAATACGTGTCTAATATTTTTTGACCAGGAACCTGCAAAAACATTGCCAACAAGATCCGTGGGAGACTGAGTGTGTCCTCCCCTTGTAAGTATCTTCGATGGCTTTATTATCGATAGTGATGTCTCAAGAGATATCATTCATAGATATTTATCGATCTTTGCTGCTTAGTTTTAAGGGTAAAAAACTGCTGACGGTTATTATTGCCGTTATATTTTAACCTAATTATACTGTCTGCATTGTAACAACAGAAATTTTAACTTTATCGTACTAACTTTAAATTTATCTTTTCTAGTTTTTAAACCGTAGCAATAAGCAATTTTCTAGTAATTATTCCATCTAAATTATAAAAATATCAACCAAATTAAGAAAAAAGAATAATATATTTATGTATATATATTTAATATGGTTCAAACGATAAAAAAATAAAAATTAAAAATAATTATCGTAACATTAATAAAAACTCCAAAACACAAACATATACAAAGAAACTAAAGAATTTCTCAAGCCAAACCCAATACAATAATAACAAGAACATTTGGGAATAATTATCGAGAAAATTGTTTTTTTACTAAAATAAAAATGTCACCACAAAATTCACAGGTGAAACATATTTATCTATATCTATCCTGTGATAATGACACTCCTGGAATATATATCTCACTATGTGAGTAACTTTACAGAATTGACACTGAGAGGATCGCTCCTTGTCGTCAGGTAGTCGTGTGTTAAATGGCAGGGTCAAATTTTTAGCAGCCTGATAATCGTCTCCATTCTTGTATAATGTCTGGACGATGAGTTCAACCACAGACAGCTGGATTGATTTCTTTTAATCTATTATTTTCTAATGCCAACCATTCACCCTGCCAGTCACTTAAATTCTTCATATAAAGGGAAATCGAAGTATGTTATATATTTTGGTTGCTATACAAATCAGATTCATCGTTACTGATTCTTTGTTTAGCGAAAAACATTGCAAATTCTTTCGCTATAATTTCTTCATCATAGGTGATGTGTATTTTAATATTTAAATAAATCAATTGAAAGGATCGTTTATCTTCAATATAAAATTATATTTAATTGCTATGAGCATAAATTTAAAAAAAAATTCAAAAACTAAGCTAAAGGGACTTTTTTAAGTTTATACATTTACTTGTCAATGGAGTAAAATAAATTCTCTGGTTCTGTTAAAACATAGATGAATTCACCTATAATATACATCCCTTTGGAAGCCATACTCCCAATATAACTGCAAGAAGTAATAATGCCCAGTCTGCTGTGAGTAGATTCAATAACCTCAGTATTGCTGCTAGCAATAAGGCAAGCCAAGAACGTTAACGAGTTCAGATTTCACATCCCATAGCAATACTTCTTCTTGGTAATCGTGTCGACATTTGGAGTACTTTCATTATACTGATTTTATACACGGGAGAGAGAGAGAGAGAGAGAGAGAGAGAGAGAGAGAGAGAGAGAGAGAGAGAGAGAGAGAGAGAGAGAGAGAGAGAGAGAGAGAGAGAGAGAGAGAGAGAGAGAGAGAGAGAGAGAGAGAGAGAGAGAGAGAGAGAGAGAGAGAGAGAGAGAGAGAGAGAGAGAGAGAGAGAGAGAGAGAGAGAGAGAGAGAGAGAGAGAGAGAGAGAGAGAGAGAGAGAGAGAGAGAGAGAGAGAGAGAGAGAGAGAGAGAGAGAGAGAGAGAGAGAGAGAGAGAGAGAGAGAGAGAGAGAGAGAGAGAGAGAGAGAGAGAGAGAGAGAGAGAGAGAGAGAGAGAGAGAGAGAGAGAGAGAGAGAGAGAGAGAGAGAGAGAGAGAGAGAGAGAGAGAGAGAGAGAGAGAGAGAGAGAGAGAGAGAGAGAGAGAGAGAGAGAGAGAGAGAGAGAGAGAGAGAGAGAGAGAGAGAGAGAGAGAGAGAGAGAGAGAGAGAGAGAGAGAGAGAGAGAGAGAGAGAGAGAG
Organism: Euschistus heros; assembly: GCA_003667255.2. Lineage (NCBI taxonomy): Eukaryota > Metazoa > Arthropoda > Insecta > Hemiptera > Pentatomidae > Euschistus > Euschistus heros. The sequence continues at coordinate 4,090,009 of RCWM02000022.1, read as the reverse complement.
AGAGAGAGAGAGAGAGAGAGAGAGAGAGAGAGAGAGAGAGAGAGAGAGAGAGAGAGAGAGAGAGAGAGAGAGAGAGAGAGAGAGAGAGAGAGAGAGAGAGAGAGAGAGAGAGAGAGAGAGAGAGAGAGAGAGAGAGAGAGAGAGAGAGAGAGAGAGAGAGAGAGAGAGAGAGAGAGAGAGAGAGAGAGAGAGAGAGAGAGAGAGAGAGAGAGAGAGAGAGAGAGAGAGAGAGAGAGAGAGAGAGAGAGAGAGAGAGAGAGAGAGAGAGAGAGAGAGAGAGAGAGAGAGAGAGAGAGAGAGAGAGAGAGAGAGAGAGAGAGAGAGAGAGAGAGAGAGAGAGAGAGAGAGAGAGAGAGAGAGAGAGAGAGAGAAGAGAGAGAGAGAGAGAGAGGAGAAGAGGAGAGAGAGCGAGCGAGAGAGAGAGAGAGAGAGGGGAGATATGAGTAGAGAGAGAGAATATCTAGAGAGAGAGAGAAGAGAGAAGACAGAGAGAGAGATAATAGGCCTCAGAGAGAGAAACTCGATTAGAGAGAGAGGCTGAGAGACTAGAGCTCACAGTTATTTTTCTTGCTTAGCAATGTTAGCTAGTAGAGAGAGATGAGAGAGCTACAGAAGTTAATTGTTTGAAGTTCTGGAAAATTCTAGGAAAATAATTTATCATGATGACGTGACATTCCATAGAACAATTCGGATTAACCGGCTACTACGACAGGAGGATTTCTTGGAGCAAATGTTAGCTAGTAAATGACTCAGAAGTTAATTGTTTGAAGTGTATATAGACCCAGTTGAAAATTCAAGAGTGTATAACCCAGTTTTTTTTTTTCGGAAGAGAAAAATATTCAGCATCGCTGGTAATTGTGTAAACGAAGATAGATTCGAAAACGCAGACATGGGCGATTCGAGAAAAATATTCTGTAAAGAACTAAACAACACTGCAAACAATTTACTGCCTTATTTTGAATAGCTAAATAATTATGTCGAAATGACAAAAAATCCAAACTAATGGGACTTTACTTAAAAATAACCATGGAAATGTGATAATGAAATAAAAAAAAATACTTATTGGAGTATATGCTGTCACTTCTTACAGTTTATGGAAATTTAGATTGACTAACCAAACATTACAGACATGATTTCAGTCCCGAATAGACTAGTTAAAAAGGATTCTATTTAATAAAAAATCCTAAAACATGGTTTAACATATTGTATATGCACGTGCTAACTAAATTCTTTTATAGACCTGTAAATAAACATATTGTAGAGTGCATGAAATATGCGATAATTTTTTACTTCATGGTTTCGTTAGGAATAGTTAGAAGGTAAACTACAAAAGGTCCCCGCTCCTAGGGGGTGAAATAACGGAGGGGGGGGGGGGAGAAGGTCCAATTTTCATAAATCGAAAACGTCCAATAATCGTTTCTCAGAAAAAATGTCAAAGTAACTTTATCGATAAACACCGTGGACTGACGTACATCTCGAGAAAAAAATGTGTTATAATTAGCTTTAATTTTTTATTTTATTTTTCTTAAAGTCTACCGTTTTCGAAATATAATCGTAAACTTATAATGGCGAATAAGTCATTAATTCATATTGTACTGGTTCTTCATCCTTTCTATATCATTCCTGTACTTGAGGTACTTGTCGTCTAATTTCTAATGCGTCTATCAAAAATATTAATCCTTTCAATCCGAATCCACGAATTACCCATTTTTCTATTAAATAAAAGCAGGATAAAAAAAATCATCCTTTGAGCGACATTTTTGTTAATTGGTTCCCACCCGCGTCAAAGAGACGGTCTGGTGGTTTCAAATCGACGGGGCATAAAAGTTTTTATTAAAACCTATCAGACCATTATATTGAACACTGCTAGTGCAACCTAGATATACTAATACTATACTATATATACCATACTGCTATATACTATACTATGCTATGCTATATATATATATATATATATATATATATATATATATATATATATATATATATATATACTAATTGGACAAAATTTTAGAAATATAATACTTTAATAAATAATTCTTAAATAAAACTTTTAAGTCGACACCATACGTAAAAAGATATACTCATCTTTAGTCATAGCACTCTCGCTCAGCCTCCACTGCGTATTTTACACCAGCAGCAGTATTTTTATTTTCTTATTTTACAACAGAGACAAAACTGATAGAGAAGCACTGGGATCTCTTTAGAGTTAGTTTCTACTACCATAAGGTTTGGTCCGGGGATTCCTAAAATGAGTGTACATTGTAAATGAAGTATGATTGTGTTTTAACCTTATAATTTAATTTTATTTCAGTTTTACTGTTATTATTTTTTTTTGTTTGCTTCATTTGTAATTTTTTTTATTTATATATTTAACCTTATAAATTTGTAAGTAATGAATGAGACACTTATAAATATGCACAGATATTTATTTGTTTTTTTTTAACATACATCAATTACATATACTGTTTTACAGATCTTCCAGGATCTGACGATTTTTTAAGGCCGAGGGGCTTATTTTATTTAATTATTTTTATTAATTGATTTTTGTTATTACAATTATTTACAAGTGTATACTATATATATATAACCTTTGAATTATGATTACAATTGCAAATCGATAATTTGTTAAAAACCGCTCTTGTTTTCTAACCTACTCAATTGTTACAAAAAATAGCTAAGAGTTACTGTATCTTAGTATCGAATAATAATCGATATCTTAAGTCCCTACACATAGAATAGTTCATTAGTATATATGCTGTATGGTAATTTATATTTGTATATATTGTACAACTCATTTTCTGTTATTTTTTATTTCTTCTTTTTCGTTTATTTCTTACTGTATATATATTGTATGAATAGATTTATATATGCATCCATATTACTTGCTGCCCACATTTGAGCCAGGTTGTAATATTCAATAAAAGTTGTGTTTTTAAATCTTTAGTTCACTTATGAAAAATTGTTTCCTATATGTCATATAGATTGATAACTATGGATAAAATTTGGTCAAGGAGTTTTTTAAACGATTTAAGATTTGAGAATTGTTGAGCAAAAAAATCCGACACCACTTGATAGTACATAGTAGTAGCAATCAATATAAAATTGAAATTTTATTTATAAATAGCATACAAACTCAAATCCACAGTGCATTATCCTAATTTTTTAGTGATCAAATAACTTTATATACTTTTTTTTTTATATACATTTATTGAAATTTACTACTGTACAAAATATATACATCAAGTAAATGTATTGACAACGATTACAATAACATGTTAAAACTTGAAAAGAACTACTCATTAGTAGCACTTTAATAAAACTTCTACACTAGAAGGTTTCTAGGCCATCTTCGTTTCAGACGCCTCGGAGAATTATCAGGAATGGAGTGGGAAGCAAGTTGAGAAACTAACGGATTTGAGTGTTTATGGAGGTTACTATGAAAGGATAGATATTCCGTGTGGGCTAAGCAACATAAAGAACATTAAGATCTTTATAAATAAGTTTATTGGGGACAAAGTAAGGAGTATTGAAGGTTTTTCGAAGGATTTTGGATTGTAAGGATTAGATACGAGATGAATTGGATGGTATAGTGGAGCTCCAAAACTCAACTCCGTACGTCCAAATAGGTCTAACCACAGTCTTGTAATTAATTGGGAGCTTTGAACGTTTGTCGAGTAAATGTTTTAGTAGTCTGTAACGACGACAGTTTCTTGTCGTTTTAGTCTTGTTATATTATTTAAATTTTAATTAATAAATGTTTCTCTGAATCGATATATTTATCGCATGGATATAATAAAAATAGAGACTTGACCAATTTACACAGATATTAAAATATCTTTTTATCATTAATTTCCAAAGCAAATCCTAAAAGGTCCCGATTTACATACAAGTGGAACTCCAGAGTGAGTCTAGTGATCTGACTTACCTAAATTCATAGTTTCTTTAGATATACGATTGAATAACTGGATTTGTTTATGGAAACGACAATAATTAATTGTAATTTTAACATCTCGGTTGAATCAATCAAATATAATTAACTACCGGATAATTTTAACTGTGTGAAATAGTTTTCATTCATTCGCCTCAGTGTTCTCTAGTTTATAAATAATCCCCATATTTCCTATTTAAAAATATTTTTTTCTTAAAATAATAATAATAAAATAAATAAAAACAAAATATTGATAGATAATAAACCGGGAGTTGATCCGGCACTAAAATTGACTTGAATTTAGAAAAGAGGTATAAGAAGGAAATCTCCCAAAATTTACAAAACAAACATTAAAATCATATTATTGATTATAATAATTTTACAGCTTATGTTTTAAGTAAGAGATAAAATTAAGTACACTCATAACGGTGCTAGAGTAATAAAGTATTTTTATTTCTACCCACTAAGTGAGAGCCAAAAACTATTTCATTTCTTATCTTATATTGGAATAAGCGTTATCTTGCTAGGACAGTGACTAAAGGGTTGGAATCATTCCAAGATGGAACTACTAGAAAAATAGTAAAGGGGATGTCATTTGAAAAGGAAAAGACGAGGGTGATTAATTAAAAGCTTAAATTACAGACCATAATAGAAATCATTAACCTAAAACATTTAAATTGTTATTCAAAGTTATTGCTGTCTAGGAACAACTTATTCAACAATATTATATCAAGTCCAGACCCCCAACCTTGACAAGATACGTAAAAATATGTGAAAAAAAGCAAAGAAGTTAAAGTTTTTAGTTTTGCTTGTTAGCTCTTAAGTAAGGAAAAAAAAAATTAAACCCCATATCTGATCATAAATAAATGAAATCGAAAATTGTTCAAATATAAATTAATTAGAAATAAATTCCTTAAAATATAACTGACAAGAGGACGTTTTGACTTGTAACTCGTAGACCTATAACAGAGCGTTTTATTTTTTTTCTAAGCTCTCAGTCAATATAGAGAAATGATGTTTACATGTAAAATAGTAGTTGTATGCTATTTGAAATAAAATTACTTTTGTAATACTCAAAATACGACCCGGATTCAGGGTGATCAAAAACACCAAAAGAAATTATAAAATTCCAATGAAATCCGTTGTAAATCAGTATCGAAAGGGGTGAAAAAAAAAAGAAATTTGATTAATATAAAATTTTACTTATAAGGGTTTTTGGGTGCGTTGAATCGAGATTTGAGGTCAGTTTTCCACGAAAAAAATTTCCTACTGATTTACAGCGGATTTCACTGGAATTTTGTTTTGAAGAGTTTTGACCACAACGGAAGTATTTTTTTATTTTATTTCAAATAGCATACAAAACTACAAAAAAAAAAAAAAAAAAAAAAAAAAAAAAATCATTTCTCTATCTTTACTGAGAGCTGGGAAAAAAAAAAATAAAACGTGATTTTCATTTTTTTTTTTCGTCTCCCAATGCTCATGGGCGACTACAACCCTAGTTTTGCACTATTATAGGTCCCAACTATCCACACAAAAATAATTTATAATATAATTTATAACAGTTATAAGTTAAAACGTCCCCTTGTGAGATAAAAAAGTAAAATGTTAAATTATTACAGTAGATCCTTACTAATCCGCCTTCCTCTACACCGACTCTCCGGGTAATCCGATATTTCGGCGAAGATTGTTTAAATTTATGAATAGCTAACAAATGTTGACGAAGATGAACACAATTGTGGGGAGTCAATTTATGAAGAAATTTATATTGCTGTTTTCAAAATACCTGGAGAAAATGAAGATGAAAATGAGGAGGAATTTTCAGACCATCCAAAAATAAATAAGGCCTCTGCAAGGGAAGCTTTTGAGGTTCCATTGCATACAATGAGGTGCATGATAATGGCAGATCTGGTAATATTTTAGTATTCGGTAATAATAGGCAGATACAGCTGCTAGAGTCCGATAATCAGGACTACGTCAGAAAACATTTTTTTTTTTTTTATTTCTAATATCTGTTTGGAAATATTCATTTTTCCTCTTAAGATTAAACATGTAGGTATATATAATAAGCACATATATTATAATGTACGCTTCTATTTCTTATATATTTATAAAAATGTTATAAATTAACATTAGATAAAAAAATTAATTATTATATAAGTGATTAATATATTAAAGTTATATCTATCTATCTATCTATCTGGTTGGATCTGCAACCCTTATCAGGCCCTGGCTTCCTCAATAAGCTTCCAGCAATTGTCCCTGTTCTGATTTCCGATTCCTGACTCCCAGCAGGTCTCTCGCGTCAGCTGCCACACCGCCTACACATCTTCATTTCGGTCTAGCAGCTTTTATTGAATGGTGCAATAGCTCTTCAAGGACTCTTATCGGGATCTCAAATCGCTCCCTTAGGGCTACGTGTCCTGCCCAATTTAGTTTTCCAATAATTACGTTAAAGTTATATATTAACAAGTAATATAATTTGAATAAACGTTCATACTTTAGCACACAATTATAGTAGTTTTACTTAGACGTGTTTTTTCTTTTTGACTGTATCCCTGATCATCTTTGATATTAATAATAAAGTTTAATATTAATATAATATTTTAATCTCCGGTTAATCCGATCCTTTGGCCTTTCCGTCCTACATCTTTGTCCCTTAGGTTTAGAATTAATGAGGTTCTACTGTAAATCTAACAAAAAAATAAAATAAAATAATTGGTTTTTTAAAAAAAAATATATACGTATTAAAAAAATAATTATTTCCAATTACTGCTTTAACTTAATTGTATTAATTTAATTTTTTATATTACATTTGTTAAACTAAATATGAATTTATAAATCTTTATGATAAACAAAACAGCTTAGAAGAGGTAAATTATTTATTATTCCTCATTAAACATAAAAATTAGATACAACCTAGAAAATCAATATTATACTCCAAAAACAAGAAAAGGCTAATGAAAATCGAACAACTTGTGTGTAAGATAAGAAATTGTTTAAAATTTTAAGGACTACCCCTTGTCCGATTTAAAATATATATATATAATAATGTCGCCTTTCTCTCATGAATTTTATTGTTGCGAAATATTTCGTTTATTTATTCTACATCTAGGAGGATCATAGTAAAGATGGTTATTTAAAATATATTCCTTAACAGCTTAAAGACGAAAGCACACTAAATTCCACTCCCAATGGAAGCCTAATCGACTTTTAATGGCACTCAGGGAAAAGCATGTCACCGCCCATTAGTGTAGTTGCCATTCCACTGTCGATCCAGAACTCTTAGCTCTCACAGTACAAGTGATATGTGAGCAAAATATCTTCCACTGAGTACTTAGTAAACTAGCAGTAGATGGCTGTAGGATTTTAAAATGGATATTGCAGAAAGTTGTGCCGGATATTAGCAGGAAAGTCTGTTCGGTTAATTGGTAGTTTAGGTATAGTTTTTTTTTAACCTATATTACTAAATACTATGAAAGTCTTAGTTATTGTACTTTGTAAGAAATTACTACCTCTGGCTATTAAAGGAGATAATACCAACAATGAGGCAATATGAGGTAATATTAGCAACCATGCTCCAAGATTTTCTGCTCTTCAATAAAGGGTCAGATAAACTCTTTTTTAAAGTCTATTTAAAGTTGATATGACTTTTATATCAAGAGTTTGCATACTTAAACCTGTTTTCATATTTGTTAACTAGCTTTCATGCAATCTGAAGAGACAAGAAGGAGATATTGAAGAGATGACATTGATACTTAAACACTTATAAGTGAACTAAGAAATCTACGAATGAAAACTATTATTATTACTTCAAAGGAATATAAAATTTCTATATTGAATAAGATTGACTGAGTAAATGGTGGAAATATCATTGTACTTTGGGTTTCATGATTGTATTGCTCCTTGGGAAATAGTTTAATGGAGTCTCGGAGTATTATGGCACGGTTAATATTCCGCCTTCAGGGGATGTGCTAGCTTACGATATACATACTAAATCTCACCTCTTTGTTATGGAATAACGCCGTATGTTATCAAAAGATTCTAATCTGCTCCGTGCTAAAGCGTTGTATCATTGATGAGATGGTGGAAAAATGTTTCTTGCTCTCAGAGGTCCACTTAGGAATGTTATATTAGTTTGTCTGCTCTCCTGTAAAATTTCCCAAAGTAACATACGACGTTATTTTTATCACCAATTCAATTAAAACTTTTTTAAAAAAATATTAAATAAGGTTTATAAATATAAAACTGAAATAAACTACATAATTAAAAAATGAATCATTGTTTGTATATCTCTTAAGCCTATCTAAACCGTTCATCCGATTGGGATGAAAGTTTGGAAAATGTTCAGATGTAAGCCCTTGAAGGTTTCTGAGTTTGTAAAACTATGTTCTGATAGTTGACGCGGCAGATAGTTAGGCAATAGATATGCTTATATTTTTACAGCAATATCAACTTGGACGCTACACCAGCAGTAATGAAGCAGTAACGGAAAATTTAAAAGGGTAGATGTAAAATTGCTACACATCCCAATGATTTCAACAGATATGCCATTCGAATTCAAACGTTTGCAGTTTCCGGTGCAATTCGTCTTTGCAATGACCATCAACAAATCACAAGGACAATCGCTGCAAGTGTGTGAACTGAATTTCGAAAATCCATGCTGCTTACATGGACAACTGTTCCTGCTTATGCATCAGAAAACCATTTTAATTATTTGCTTTCACACCAAAATGAAAAACAAATACTATTGTGTATCCAAATGTACATCAGTAAATCGATTTCAATCTAAAACTTGAGGTGTCAGACTTGATGATCTAAATTAAATTGAATTTTGTTTTACATTACAATTAAACATAAAACATAAAAAACGTCTTTTATTTATACTCGAATTGAATATTTATAGGTAAGACAGGGCAACGACTGTCCGGTCAGTTAAGTTAAAGAGTTAACATGCCATCTATTGACTCGCAGTCGGTACGAAGTTTGGCAGGTCAGCTAATAGTAATGTAAAATTAGTCAACAACTTTAATCCATAAATGATAGCATATCTAGACTTCTTTCAGAACTTTATTAGCCGTCAACGCCTTTCTTTCAGATTCACTGAAAATCAAATATGGGCATGCCAAGTCAATTAACACTCGTACGCACAATAAATTATTTCATACAATAAAAGGCGCCCATTTTCACAAATAAAACAATACATAAAATGACAAAGGATCCCATACCACAGATTACCAGGATGGGATTGAAGAGAATCCGGGATGTGGGACCTACTTACATTAACAGCAAATAAAATTAAAGCTGTGATGGGAGTGCTACTGGATACCGAATTTCCTTGTGGATTACATTCAGCTTTTTTGATCGTTCTTTGGCTCATCTGCTAAGTGTCATTTATTTATTTAGGGACGGAATTAATAATGAAAATGGATTTAAATACGTATATATCTCATAAAACAGTATACTTTGTTGAGAAACTAATTCAAGATTCACTCAAATCTATTACCCGTTAATGTGCAAATGTATAGCAAAAGGCCCGCACACAATGTAGACAGAGCGCGTCGTAGCAAATCGGAAAAATGCCGAAGCGCTAACTGATACACTGAAAATATTGATAATACAAAATAAATATTTAAGTAACGCAGTCTAATAAAAACATCTCCGAAATAGTATAAATGGGAATTAAAAGGTATTTAAGGGAAATATACATTCAATACTAAACCTACTAACTAAAATATAGATTTTCTTTGATTATTTTATTTTATGTTGTTAAATACCAATAAGAAAAGTTTTTCTTTGTGCTAACCTAATTAAAATTTTAATTATAAATTTTATTCCCTTTTCTAATTACCGCCAAAACTCTGGCCGAGCAAATTACATCTCATTTTGTACTGGCTATTTATTGAGTGAAACGTGTTGGAATCTGAAATTGTCAGGGGAAATAGGACAACTAATGAATATACTCCTCGTATATCAGAATCATTACTAAACAGGTAGTTTAAATTAGTCAATTATAAATTAAAACTTCTGCTACATAATTTTAACTCTAAAAACAAGAAAAACTAAATAAATAAAGAGTAAATAAAGATAAATTGTCCAATATATAAAGTAAATAAAATAAATTAAAAAAGGAAATTTAAGTAAAAAATACAAAATAAAATTAAAAGATATAATATATAAATTTTGTTTTCTACTTATTTCGTTTTATATTGACCGTATGTAAAAGAATAAAATAAACGGGAAAAACAACTGAAACCTTCTTTATTTTCTTCATCGATTTCGCAAAGAACAGTTTTTTAATTTTAATAGGAACATCCGGCATGATTTCGGATAACAGTAATTTTTTTCTTTTTATGTACAGAAAGTAGAGAGGAAAGGGTGAGGGGTTATTGGCCAGATTTAATTTAAAAAATGGAAAAGAAAAAAAAAATAACCAGTACCGCAACAACCCACTAAATGTCTAGGAGTTTAAGTACTTGGCAAAGAATTGTTAAGTGACCAAAGGTTATACAAAAAGGAGCAATTACGATCTACCGCCATGTTTTTTTCTTATTTATAGAGGCTGGATGTGTCCGAAGAGGGTCTCCCACCCACGAAGATGATCCATGAAGAAACAAATTTAATTACCTGCCTTCATCCAGGCTCGAACTTGGGCCCGAATCATAGCAGTTTAGTACCTTACACCTCTCTCTTTTATCTTTAATAGGTACTTATCTATTTTATTGGATGCTACCAATAATTTGGGAAGTCCTCAGAAGATTTAAATAACCATATCTTAAATTACACCCCCAAACATAATGAAGACTAATCAGATAGTTCATTCCCCACTACGATTAACCCTACCTCGATTCCTCTAGTTCTTTTGAAAAGAAAACAGTACTCCACTCAACAACACTGACTCAAGATCCCCTTCAGTCCACATTCTAGAGCCACCTTTGAGAGTGATTTCAAATGGAATGCTAGAACGCAAAATGTTTTGTGTGGAAGATTAACTCATAAAAATATATTATTTCCAGTGATGGAGTACTATCAATAAAAATATTTTTTTTTTTTTAAATCTTTTCAGTTTTGTTTTTGCAGGGTCTTGAAAAATCTATATTTCTATAGATATAACAACTGTCCTGATGTGCTGAAGTAGGAATCTGATAAACTGAAATTTTCGGCACTTTTTTACTTATTTACAGTTTCTTAAATTTAATAAGAATGTTTTCGTATACTATCAAGTTAAAATATCCTTCACGGTATGTATATAATTAATTTTAAATAAAGAGGTTATTAGAAAAAAAATTAAAAAGAAAAAAAAAAACCTGTACCACTATCACACTTGATGGGTTTTAGGTTCAGTACTAGGTAAGAAAGTATTGCTTCTTGACCAACGGTTATACAAGGAGGTGATGTGATTTATTTATATAGGATTTCCTCTCATTAAGGGTACCCAGTTTATGGACGCTGGGTGTGCCCCAGGAAGGTCTCTAGACCGCGAAGCCGATCAACGACCGAAGAGTCAGAAATTAAATTTTTTGCGTTTAGCCGGGCTCGAACTAGGGCCTCAGAGCATACGAGGTGTTATCGAAAAGTTCCAGGACTGAATTTTTATACATTTATTCATACAACATACAGATTATTCAAATTTGTCTCCTTCAAAGTACTCCCCTTGGGAAGCTACACACTTTTCCCACCGGTGTTTCCACTGATCAAAGGCCCCAGAAAACTCTTCTTTTGTAAAGGTGTTTAGCAGCTCCGTTGTTTTTTTCTTTAATTTCGTCAACTGTTTGAAATCTTTGTCCTTTCAGGTGTCTCTTGAGCTTCGGGAAAAGAAAAAAGTCGGCTGGAACCAGGTCAGGTGAGTAGGGGGCTGAGGAATGAGAGTCATTGCGTTTTTTACACAAAAAGGCCATCTTTAAACCTCTTGAACCACTGATGGCAGCATGATCGGCTTAGACATTCTTCACCAAAAGCCTCTTGTAACATCAAAAAGCTTTCAGAAAACATTTTGTTCAGTTTCACACAAAACTTCACACAAACACGTTGCTCTTCTTTCACATTCATTTTCATAAAATAGCCAAACTCTATAAAACTAACCTCAAACAAACTGTGCTAATGTTACTTTCAGTGATGTTATGATTGATCTGCAAACACAGCTGTGTTCCTGTTGAGTCAGGCAATACAATGCTGCCAACCGCATCGCTGTGAGACATTGCATTTCCATAGTATATAAAAAGTCCTGGAACTTTTTTATCACACCTCGTATCAGTTCAGTGCCTTACTAACTTAGCTACTCCGCTCTTATGAGATGATATTACTTAAATAAATTTACATGAAAATTACTAATACTGCAATTAATAATTTAAAAATAAATGAATGAAGTAATTTAACAATCATCGCTTTGAATAAAAGACAAAGGTACTATAAGAGTTAGCCTAAGGGATCTATATGAAGTACTGAGTGTATACTGCTAACTGTATAAGCAGAAAAAAGAAGACGATACAAGAGGTGTGAAGGAAATTTAATAACAAGGCTTCACACTTGTGGTAGAGACTAGCAAGTTACGGAAACAAATTGAATAATATAGAGGTAAGCCGCCAAGACAAATTTAATTTCAGAAACTAAAGATAAACATACAGGATGTAAATGGAATCTTGTGTGGGCTCTGAGTTTATCTGAGCTCTGAGAAACAAGTCAAGCAACTAGAGATAAGAACCTACTTTTATTTAATTAAATAGAAAATAAGTAGGTAGTTCTTATTAATATTCAGATATCACGTTTGGGTTAGATTTTAATTTATTTTTCTAACCTAGAAGATATTGTAACAGCCTGTTCAGGAGTTAAGCTGTTCGGTAAGGCTAGAATTTTCAGGTACTATCAGCCGTAAGCGCTGGAGGTAAACCGTAGGGGAGGCGATGGCCTAACGAGTTGGGGTGAGGGTCCCAGCCAGCGAGGAGATATACAATAGAGCAGTCACGAGTGGAGTAGGGGTGGGATTCGTTCCCCCTCCACTACGCCACCTAAATTTCCGAAGCGTACGTTCCGTGTGTGCTGCTTAATTTCCTTGAAGTTACAAGTGTTTACTTTTAATTTCATACTTTTTACGTAAACCTATTCTCGTTGAGTTTTTATTTTGTTTATAAATCCATTCCACATTAAGTATGCCTTTTTGTGCTGCAATTGGATGTAAGAACAACAACAAGACTGGGACTATAAATGATAAGCAGTTTAGCTTTCATAGGTAAATACCTAACGCAAAATTCTTTCATTGTACCTAGTCAAATTTAGTTCGCGATGGTGTTATATGCAATTATTTTTTTATACTAAACACCACGTCAAAAGTATCGCAATACTTTGAAATATTTGAATTTTACAAAAACGTATTTCTTTTTTTTTTTCATAATAAAGAAAGGTTCTAAAGTTATATTAAACATTTCTAAACTAGACATAAACAATTATTATTAAACTAAATTACAATATTTCTTCCAATAAACAAAAAAGTTTGGAAACTTACTTTTTTAATATTTTCATTTTTTGCAATTTCAACTTTTAATTTTTTAATTTATGTTTAAAAAGACATATTGCCCTTGCCCCCTCTGGCTTGAATGACTGCTTCCAATAGTCTTGGCATAATTGTAAATAACGAACCGAATGATAATCATGGCCTGTGGGAAATTTGAAAAAAATAATCTAAAATTCCATCGTTTGTTATTAACAGGGGAAAACATTGATGTATCTAATCCTTAATGTCTCTCGTTTAATAAATAATAATTATATAAATATAAACCAGGTATGGATTAAGGTAAAAGCCAGGAAAAATCTCGAGAATTATGGGTGTTGCAATACTTTTGACGGGGAATTTATTTTAAGCATTAGTATCTCAGTTGAAATTGAGGAATATTAGGAGGAAACACTCTCGGTTAACTAAGAAGGTGTTTAAATTAAATGAAGTTTTGGCCGACTTGGAAAAGAAAAATTATTTACAATCAGAGCACTGCTAGTTACTTTTCAACGTATCACCAACATCATCAGCCCTAGTTAAGAGAGAAGCAGCAAAGGCAATATCTCCAAAATTACGGACTTTGTAAGACAGCAGGTTCAGAAGTTTTGCCATCACTCTGAACTTCTTGTCGCCGAAGGCATACAGTTATGTTACAGCTACTGTAAACGGACAGCCCGGGTTTAGCAAAGAAGTGTTTGGTGCTATTTGCGAAAAAGAAAAGTCCCATGGCAAACTTTTCGGAGCCCTAATGATAGACTCAATGGCAATTAGAAGAAATTTCCAATGGAGTGGGAAAAGCTTGGTAGGGTATGATGATTTGGGAACAGGTAGCCAATGCGATAGCTCACCTCTAGCTACCGTGGTTTTCGTCTTTCATTTAGTTTTCTTAACACTATCTGGAAAACCCCGCTAGGCTATTTTTTTGTTAACAGCAAGTTGCTAGTTTAACTAAACAGTGTCTTTCACTATTAAAAGAGGCAGGAGTAACTGTGGTATCCCTTACCTGTGATGGCGCCGCGAATAATCTAGCTGCAGCTAGGCAGTTGGGAGTTGAATTCAATGTAAATGAAGCTGCAACCACCACTATAGACATGGAGGGAGATAAATTGAATTTCTTCTGAGACCCATGCCACGTGCTAAAGTTGGTGAGGAACACTCTCCATGACAAGAAATATCTAATTGATAGAGAGGGGAAAGTCGTTAAGTGGGAACATATTCAAAATCTGCACTATTTACAATTAAAGGAAGGTTTAAAGCTGGGAAATAAATTGACCAGCAGCCACATAAACTATGGGAACCATAAGATAAAGGTGAAATACGCTGCTCAATTACTAAGCGCTTCAGTTGCTGATTCCATCAAATACTGCCGAAAAAATGAAATAGCTGAATTCTCAGATGCAGATGGAACGATCAAGTTCATAAGAATATTTAATGATTTATTTGATATTTTAAACTCTAGGAATTTGAAGGAAAAATATCTAAAGCAGCCTATTCACCCCAAAAATCGAATTATCATCCTGGAGAAACAGGAAGAGGTGGAAAAGTACATTGAGGGACTGAAAGAAGGCGATGGACGACCAGTATGCTCTGGAAATAGGAAGACTGGATTTTTAGGGTTTTTAATAGACATCAAAAGTACAAGAAGTATATAAAGTAAAGACGCTACTGGATACCAAATGTTTGACATTTTTAACACTATTCAAGGTTAGCTAAGATCACTTGGAAAGATTATTTGGATATATTCAAGGCAGAGGAAGTTTCAACAACAACCCAAGCGCTTCTCAGTTCACCTCTTCTTGGAAAAAAATTATCATTCATAAACAGCTTCACGAAGGGACGTCCAGCAGTGGGAATGCCATCCCACTGGATAAAATTAATTTATTGGGGATAAATCCAGTATCTTCATTAAGCACTAGAGACCCAGTAACTGTAATAAACTGTACAACCTCAGAGGAATGGTCTGGTAAGTTATTTAAGCCGATTGAACGTGTTGATTGAAATTGTTAATAATTAAGTTTTATTTATTTTAGAAGAGAGTAGTGTAGAAGAACCACTAGTACACCCAGAACTTGATAGCCATGACTATGACTACATCAAGCAACGCTATGAACTAGTCATTCTTGATACTGTAGAGTACATGTAAGCTCTAACTACAATAGTTTCAAAATCTATCTACCTTAACATTGTAATTTTACAAAAATGTTTTAACTCCTACGTTATGTGGTAAGGTCGCTGAGTGGTAACCTTCAGCGTTATGCCTGCAAAGCTAACTTATATGATGAACCAGTGCGGAGCAAAGGCAGCATAATTGGCTGCAAAAATAGAGGTGGTCTAATCCAGCCATCTCACAGTGTACGGCGGATTTGTATTACTGCGGAGACTCTCTTTCGCCAATATGTGAAGAAAGGAGGAAAGTTCAACATTGAACATTACTCGTGAAGGGTGGTTGGCATGCTGCACTACTGCAGTCTTTTTGATGAAGCCAAACATTTCACAGAAGAAGGACATTTTAATTTTTTAATTAAGGCAATAGCCTATAAATATTTAACGATAAGAATTAAAAGTCATGCCAGAGACATTAATCAAAAAATACAAGCTAATAATATAAGGAACAAATTTAATAAACTTATATTATTTAAAGGCCATTAAATTTTATAAAATATTACATTCTGTTTGGATTCCAATAATTTTTTTTATTTAAATTTTTATTAGTAATTATAACTTTTATATTCAATAAAAAAATTTTTTCTCCACTTTCTTTCCTCCCATCTTAGCTTCATTATTCTTGAATGTCTCTCCCTTCTTTCCCTGAACCACATTGTATCCCTCTTTTTCTCTCTGCTAATTGTAGTGAGATTTTTTATTGTTTTTCGGAACACCTCTCTATCCAAACAGTCGGTTTCTGGCATTTTAAGGTTCTTTAATTCTTCTTGCATTTGCTTTGTATATCCAACGACGCTTTTATAGCTACAAATTTTATCGAATATCTCTTTATTTAGTCTTTCCTTTTTCATCCTTTTCATATGTTCTTAGAACATCAGCCTTCGGATTCTTATTTCGGTCTCCAGGTTATATTTACAAAGTTTAAGTAAAAAATGATACACTGTGTTTGAAGGAATTTTATTACCTATACCTGAATCAGCAACAGTCTAAAATAATGTTGGTAAGTTGGGAACTGGGTTAACTCTGGGTAGCGAAGTGGTGGGGGAATACTAGTCCCACCTGCCTCTAGCTCCGGCCTACTCCTTAGCAGCTCTATTTGTATATCTCCTCGCTGGTCCCAGCACGCTCGGTATTGAAGGTCGTGGGTTCGAATACCACCAAGGCGGGTTAAAAGTTATCCACTGTCGCTCCATTTCTTCAGAGGTAAAATATTCAGAAATCTTACCAATTTAAATATAAAAATATCATTAAAGCTGAACCAAAGAATTAAGTAAATATTTTTTTATTACTCTTTGATTTCTGAAATTAATATCAATAATAAAAAAAAAAAAAAATAACATTAAGATTTCTTTATTCACACTCGTCTATTACAATACAGACAATTAGTGAATCTTTTGAGTTAAAGTACATGGCGTGAGAGGCATGAGGGAAAGCAGAACTCAGTGGCATCCGTTTGATTTTTATTTTTTTTAGTCCAGAAGGTCCCTTATCCAGCTCTTTTTTAGTCTTCTCTGTGTGTTATTATATAAGTGTATTAGGATATCCATGCAATGTTTCGGTGAATCGTTGGTTCGTATTTGTTCGTTAACTGTTGGAAGGAAGTAAAGTTATGTTGCTTACGTACTAGGGTACTTTTTTGATTGTCCTAAATGTTTTTGTCAGGAAGATTTGGAGTTGTTAATATGTGTCTATAATGAAAAAAGATTAATATTAGGAAAAATATAAAGTGTTTTAAAAGTAGAAAAAATAAAATACGTGTATTACATGCAAGTATATAAAATCAGTTGAATATATATCTATATAGAAAACCACACGTACACACAGATATAGTCTCTACTAGTAGATTATCGACAGAAATAATGGACGAAAAATAATATTGAAGTCATGTATCGCCGAAGCAACAGAGACAATAAGTAATAACTATCAGAGGTAGACAAATGACCGCTACATTATGCATCCATAGTTATTTGTCCGTTCTACTCCTTGGAACATGGAACTAACTATCTGCTATTATTTCTCCATAAGGATAATTGAGGAAACAATTAGCTAAAACTTGTTGTAAAGTTTAGTAAGTGTCATTAGGAGAACAAATGCTTGTCTCTAGAATAAAAGCACTGTAAAGAAGAAAAATTTCTAACTAGAAATGACCAAATGTTGGGATATTCAAAGAAGCATTCTATTTACACAATTACGACAAAATTGATTCTTAATGTTTTCGCAAACAAGATTCCTAATCTGAAAAGTGAAAGATTTTATTCCAGAGGTTTTTCCTACCGCTGAATATGTAAATAGAGTTACCCGAAAATACCTCTTAAGTTTTTATTGATCGCATCGATAGAGAACACAAAAAAATTATTCTTGGTGACGAAATTCAATGGACATAGATTAAATTATAAAAAATATTTTAATTGAAGAGTTATGCTAAATGACTGATGAGTACGAGATAAAGTATGTTGTAGGAAAAAAAATAAGCAATGTTTGAAATGAACAGACCATAATTTTATTTTGCCAATTTTTTGACCGTACCTTAATTATCCATCAGTGAAGATGGAAAATTAAGATATCATCATAACTACATACTGCCATGAAGAGAAAAATATGACGATTAATTATTATACTGTTGTTCCCAATTAATCTAAATTCAAAAAGATAAAAGGCAATAAAAACAAGATCTTGTTTAAATATAGAGATTCGTCTCTTAATCTACAACAGTTCAATATAGTAACTTTTTTGTTAAAGGTCCATTTATTTTTTATTAAATAAAATAAAATTACATTAACTTTTCAATTACATTAAAAATTCCAACTACATCTACTCAAAAATAATAAACATGTCGCTCCTGTCGTGGACTACTGTGAAATCTCCGAAAAATTCGAGTTTTTCACAACAAATCATTTGTTGCGAGACGCAAGAAGTTGCGTTATCTTTATGTTGTCTAAACTGTAATAAGTTAAGTTGTTCAGTTGTTGTAGGTGAGGCGGAAGTTACATTTTGAAAGTAGGAGGATTAACGAAAGCTATTCGGAGTAGACTGTGACAAATCACACACTGTCTATCAGGATATCGTAAAAATTACTTTGACTGTATAAAAAAACATAATTAAAAAATGCAAAGTGACATAAGTAAAAATTTCAAACGTTATTTCTTATATATTTTTTTTATTTTTGAAGAGAAAAGATTTGACCCCAGTTGGGATTCGAACCCAAGTCTCCACCTCTCTAGCGTGGCGCCTTATCCACTAGGCCATCGGGCTCGTATCCGAACCAGGGAAATCTTTTCTCTTCACTGATCCATACCCCCGGGCACTCGCAATTGCGATGTACAATTCGGGGATGAATGTTCAAATTGAACATTACTTTAATTAGATCTATTGACGAGCTGTCATATATATATATTAAATTTTGAAGTGGTTCTTGTTTAAAAATATTTTTTAAATATATTTTTTTTATTTTTGAAGAGAAAAGATTTGACCCCAGTTGGGATCAAAAATAAAAAATATATATTTAAAAAATATTTTTAAACAAGAACCACTTCAAAAGTTATTTCTTATATATTAAGAATTTCGAGATTTTACTGTATTTCACGACTAGTGCGATGTAAAGTAAACTTCTGCTAATTTTAACTTTAAAATAAAAAAAATTAAATTAGCACAATAATAAAAGAGAATGTATGGACAATTAAAAATGTAGATAACAAAGAAAAAAAATGGTTTTTGTGCTTTTGAATAATTTAATTTGGCTTAATTCATTTAGTTTTTTACACCAACCACAAAACGATGTGACAAGACTCGGAATGTGTAATAATAATACTCTCTGATTAAAAAAATATTTAGGAGATTAAAAAAATATTATAGATAAATAAAATAATAGATATACGAGATGATAAATAAATCCTGTTCAGTCGTAACTAAAAACAATATTCCATAGAATGAAATTCATACGATCGTAAAACCTGCCAGTAATATCCAATTGTGGTATTAAGGTTTTATGAGACAGTCATATCATATCTTTATATCATTTTATATCCTAAAGGAAAAAATTTTTCTATCATGGATTAGGACAAACTTTTAAATATATATACGACTTAAAATTTTTTTTATTTTAAATACAGAAGGCACTTTAACTCCCTCAAATATTACAGAAAAGTGTCAAGTCGTCTTCAAATGGGAAAAACAATTCCAATATTAAAAATAAAAATAGAAAATTCATAATAATGGATCCATTCCAACCTGACTCATAATTATTTAATTACAAAGCAGGTCCAACCATATTGTGAAACTGGTCAATCTCCAATGACTAGTCAACACATAATAGAAGACTGTTCATTACTGCAACAAGCCTTTGAAAATAATAAAATACCCCAATCCATAAAATATCCTCTAAAAGACAAAAAAAAATCAAAAGACAAAATAACTAAACTTTTAAAAGAAATATATCAATACCATAAAATTGATCAAAGCGAAAAAAAATTATTATTATTATTTTTAATTCATTCATTGATATTTACAACTGTACACAATATATACATCAAGTAAATGTGTTTTTAGTGATCACAATGACTAAAATAACTTGTGAAGGAATACTCATTAGTATCATTTCAATAAAAATTCTAAATTAGAAGGTTTCTAGCCCATCTTCTTTTCAGACGCATCAGAGGATTATCGGGAATGGAATGGGGAACATGCTGAGAGACCAGTGGATTTTAGTGGTTTGGGCTAAATCAGCAACATATGGAACATTAAAATCTTTTCGGATAAGTTTAGTAATGACAAAGTAAGGAGCATTGAGGATTTTTCGAAGTATTTTGGATTGTAAGGATTGGATACTAGATGAATTGGATGGTTTAGTGGATTAAATTCCAGGTAGATTCCAAATTAATAAAATACGTACGTAATTAACGTACAGAGAAAATCACCCTAATGTATCAGAGATACATAATATAAAAACATAAGCCATCCTAAAAAAGAAAGAGATAGGGAGATACCTTGAAGGAATTGAAGTAAATTAATTTTCAAATACCATTTGATCTATTCCTATACAAAGGGACCAGGATGGCTGGACTCTTTGAGGCAGTTGTAATTATTTAACAACTGATTTCTTGGATTCCTTCACCTACTTTAATCATGATTAAACCTTTCAGTTCGTTTTTTAGTCAATTAATGATTAAATCTATTGTAAAAGCAACTGGTCATTATGATTGAATTAGGTGATTAAATTCCTGGAACTTAGTTGTCAAACATTTAATCATGATTTAAGTTTGTCTAACTCTGGGGTCTCAGAGCGCTTGCATACATAAGGTGAGGGTTTAATTCCCGCCTGGGTCAGTTGATTGTGTCGTTTGTGGTGATCTAGTGAAATTAGTCTCAGCCTTCCCACTCTGCCTAGAATTGGTTGACAAGTTGGATGAGCCGTCTTTACAGCCCCAGCTGGAGTATATATAGATGTTGAGCCATAAAATACTAATTGCATGGGTGGCGGCAGTATGTTACTATTGCAACTATGGAGGCGAACGGTAGTTGTGGTAATAATGCGGAACCTAAATGGCCCTCTGAGTGCAAAATACAATGCTTTTTCACCACCTGAACAATAACACAACGCAATAAAAACGTACAACTTTGTTCCATAGTAAAGATATCAGATAAAAGATGTATGCTAGCTAGCACCTTTTTTTTTTTTTTTGTTTATACAAAATTAAACTAAATCATATAATATTCTGAGGCTACATAGAACCTTTTTCCCCGGACAAAAAAAAAACTAAAATTAAAACCAGACATAAAACGTTATTCCCCCCACCTATTCTATCGTAGTCCCTTTATTGCGGAAATAAAAAAAAATCTACTACCTAGTAAACCAACAAACATACTGTTTTAGGATCGATTATCGAAAGTTCATTGGAATGAGAAAAAAAACAAACTAATAAATAACTAATCCAATATTCTATAATTTGTATATTCTATTAAGTGGATAGCGGATCCTATGAAATTTTTCTTATTTTACAAAGCGACAATGAGACCAGTAATAAGTTCTGGCTCTACTGTTTAATAGCATTGCATCCGATTCGAAATTAGCCGCTTTAGACAATTTATAGTCCAGGGCCTATGTTAAGGACGTTTAAATAGTACTCCGATTTCCAATAAGCTGCTGGAAGCTGGTGAAATCCCATTACAATTAAGGAGAAATGTGTTAAGCTACAGATTTATGTTAAAGCTTCTATCAGGGATGTCTTGTACAAGCACTAGATTAGACCGACCTTCAACCACAGTTCTAACCCACTTTTAGTGAAACGACCAACTCTCTTCACTATTACTACAGGTTTTTTAAATAACGTCTATAACGTCTAAATACCTAAATAAAATTAATTTAAAATGGGAATTGGTTGTATGCTGCGGTCATTAACAAATAAATAAATATAAACAAATCATTAAAGCTTGTTACAATAGTGCTTGGCCAATCTAGTTACATTTATACAGCAAAATACACATGTGTAGGGAAATATTTACAAGAAAACAAAATATAGATCCATTTGATTTTGGACATATAAAACAAAATTTTTGAATTAACTATTCTTTGATATAACATAACTTACTTAATTATGTGGTTTTATTATGTACAAGTAAGCAATTTAAATTATACCAACAAATCGAAAATTAAATAAAAACAAAAAATTACATCTTGTTTTTGTTACTAATTCTCTTGGGTGTTATGTCACTATTCGTTCAAAAGGAATTTTCTAAGCTTAATAGCATTTGTAATGAAATTATATAATACGTTAATTTTTTGCTCATCTTCAATGGTTAAAATCGTGGCTATATTATGGGGGGCGTTTTTTAATTTATTATTAATTAGAAAATAAGGCAGTTGAATAGAATATGATATAAGCTTTCTTTTTCATTTTGATTACATAAGTTACATATGGGTTCGAAGTCTATTTTGTATAATATTACTTTTTTAAATAAATCTGTATTTTTTTTTACTGAGGGAAGCCTGAGTTGTGTATTTGGCACCAGTAATGTGTGTGTGGGTTTTAGTTCGTTATAGTAGGGATTAAAGGTAGAATAGTTCACCCTTTCTAAATCTTGAGCTATTAAGATGTTTTTATATTCTCCAACAGCTTTTCCTAAATTCTTTTTTGTTAGGACATCTATCAGCTTACGTTGTAATCAGTAAAAGAATAGTATGCAGAACAATAAATTGATATTTTATTGAGTTTTTTATGTTCCCCAACAGACTTACCATCAATTCAATTACAATCAACAAATCCGCATCTTTATAAAAATCATTTTCATCAGGAGCTATTAATTTATTGTTAAATATTTTTTAAATTATGATATCTTGACATTTCACCATACATTTACCAATGCACACTGTTATTGAAGAACTGATATATTTAGCCTGTTGATTTCTGAGAAGCTAAGCTCAGAGCTCTGTATCTGGTCTTAAAATCTTAACATAAATTTTGAATAAAAGTAAAATTTTGTTGCTATTCAATGGTGAGTTTAAATAAAAATTGAATACTCTACAAGATTCGAGTACTACAAGTAGATCCCTCAGAAGAAAAAGTGTTTAAGCCCAATATTGTCATCATATTTGGATGAATCATATTTGCATGAAACCTTTCAGCAAGAAGCAAGAATGATGTTGATAGACAGCCTCAACAACTTTCCAAGCGCCCAGTCAGCATCTATTTATTTATTTTTAATGATTAAAGCTGATTTATTCATATATACAAACATCGAAGATCTGTGGTAAAAAAGATTTTGTTAACAACTAATTTTGAATGTTTCGCTAGTTTCACTAGTTTCACTATTGTTTTTCTGCAATAGAGAAGTATAATAAAACTATACCAAACAGAAATCTTGAAGTATCTTGGTTCTGGATCTTGGAGCTACTGGTAGCTGGTCAGAACATACTGTTAATTGACCAAGAGTTACGCAGTATAATAGAAAAACAAGATATAAATAAAACCACAAACAATAAAAGAATATTTATGTATACACATATAAACATATATAATCCTAAAATAAATAATATAATATTCCTGAATGATCGATGGCTAAATGTTGATGACGCCGATAGTTTTGAGTTTCAACAAGCGGTCATCACTTACTCCAAAGTGTATTAATCTCTTTAATTCATGTTAGGAATGCGGTGGGGCGTTAATGAATTACAAGATGATTGATTGCACATCCTTCTTCCAACTCGACTAACGTCAGATTTCTGAACCTTGCAAAAATCATCCATTAAGATTAAAATGGATAGTGATTATCTTTGAACTGAGTATCGACACTAATTATTTTTACTAGTATATAAAAATCATCTAATGTTAGATATAACGTAAATGAGTTACTGCTATCTAAACCAGAAGCAACAGTTCTATTAACTTTTTCTCTATCCAAAAATTTTTTTTCTCCTGCAATAAAAACTAAAAGAATACCTGGGATTATTTCTTCAATGTCGTTCCCACATTCTCCGAGGTTTCAACTGAATCATATACCGTAATAAGTGTGACAGTTATCATGCGACTTTTAATTAAAACTGTCCGTTTTTGTTTATTTCATTATGGTACTTATGTAATTAGTAATATTATTAATTAAAAACCTAAGTTAAGGTCCTCAATTAGAGGGGACTGAAACTTGCAGGGGCTCCTCAGTTCGGTACGGGGCACATACATATATACCTCAGGATCACCTTATTCCCTGAGAAATTCCAGTGGATGGATAGGGACACCAACCTAATGGTAGGTACTGGTGCCGGTATTAGTTAACGGTAATTAATATGGCCACGGTGTTTGTAATCTTTATTTATACCTGGACATTTTTTATTTATTTATTTATTATTTATATTTTCTTTTTTGATCCCTTTGAAACTAAAAAAGAACGAACGAAAAATTAGTAATCCTATACGTATGCGATAGCATATAGAAACGATACAGTTTATACCGTTTTCTTCTTGAGGTATTGGATTGAGAAATGGGATAAGGATTCGTTGTGATATATTCACCTGATTGGCTAGAGTTGTTGTTGTTTGAAGTTGAGTGGCCGCCGCGTACATGAAAACCAAATAAGTAAAATTCATAAACAAAATAGAATAACATAATAGCAAGAAACGAAAGATGAGAAGGTTCCGGGTAGTCTATTATCTAAGTTACATCCTCGTCTTTAAAGTCTCAAAGTTCATTTTTCGAGATGGAATAAAGATTAAATTAATTAAGTGAGAATCGAACCAAGAATATTCTAAACAAGGTGACTTGAGGTTGTCGCCTCATGCGTTCGGCCATCATCCCTTCGCAAGAGCCCTTTATAGACATCTCGAGAGAGAAAATGATTTCGTTTTTACCTTCGTTTCTTCCTTCAAAAAACAGAAAGTTATAAACTATGCAATAGAAGAGGTTCATAAGAACGCATTTTAACACAATGAATCTTTTTGGAAGCTAAATTATTGTGTGTGTGTCTATATAATATATATATATAATATATATATATATATATAGGATAACTTCCGGATCCGAGGTCGTGGGTGCGGGGGGAAAAAAACAAACCCAACAAACCCGACAGTTGGAATGAGGAACGAGCGAAGGACTGGCGGGGCAACTTACCACGCGAGTGGTATAATACATAACAATGGGATAAAGGGAGGAGGTTTTGGGTGGTTGCCGTGGCGAAGTTGGGGGGCGGACCATTAAGGCGTTCCTAATTGATAAGGGGAGTACAAATTCACTTATATTAGAAAGGGTGGGCGGATTATAATAGGAATAGGGAGGATGACATCAGAGCTGCGAGTGGCAAACTCACCACAGTGGACGCGGGCAGTGCAGTACGTTTGGGTGAGGGCGTATTTTGAGATGCTACGAGTCTAGCGGGAAAGGACGTGCAGATAAAATACGACATCACAGAGAAGGTTGAGACACGGAATACGATCTGATAGTAGGGTGGTTTGACCTATAAGGCGAGCGGGCTTGGAAATGCAGACTAAAGCAAGGGTCGCTTGTCAGTTCCGGTAGTTGGGCGATCGGGAATACCGGGACCACGGTGGTGATAGGATCAGGTCAGGCGTTGAGATCGGGGCGGTCGAGCTGTTGTCAGAAAAACGTTGAGGATTGTCGTAAGGCCGATATTCGGATCTGTTTTACCGGTAGTGGCGAAGAACCTGCCAACGAGCGGGGGGAAACCGGTTCACGGATCAGCACTTAAGACAGACAGGCCCGGTCTACGTAAAAGATAGGAGTACCGCGCAAGCGATGAGGGAGGTTATTCGGAAACAGCTAGCGGATTGTTCGACTACCAGATGAATAATTAGACGAGAGCAGCAATTTCCCTTGTTAATAGAGCCTCGCTGTGGGTCGTCGAGAAGGAAGGCAAAATATTGCCGGGGGAGAGAGGACAGTATATCGCGTTGTTGTCGACTATCGGAAAAGCTGAACGAGGTGGGTAACACAACGACCGAACGTACCCGCCTACACCGGGGTTGAGGATATACTCGATAGAGTCGGCAGAGCAGCGGCATCTTTAGTATCATTACACCTCAAAAGAGGGTATCATCAAGTCAGGATGGCCGGGAGGATATCGAGGGAAAAAAACCGCTTTTTCCTGGGAAAAGGGGGCCTTAACGCAATTCGTAAGAATGCCGGTCGGGTTGAAAAAGGGGCCCGCTGGACGTTCCAACGCCGTTGGCATGATACAGTTCCAAAGAGGGTTAGGGACCCGATTCGCGCTCAGGTCGACATGGACGACTCTCATAGTGGTTCAGTAGAGCGGAAGCGGAGCATGTTGGAACATTTGGAAACTGTATTCATAGAATCCGACAATTTGGGCTTAAGCTGTAGCGGGAAAATTAAATTCCGGCCTGAGTGAAATTAGCTTCATTGGACATGGTGGTGTCGGCGATCCGGAGGTGCCGACCCGATCAGGAACCGAGTAAGGGCGATGTCAGGAAGCTCCATTGCCGGAGTAATGTCCGGGGGGTTAGGCGGTTTCTGGAATGGTCAACTATTATCGACGGTTCATTTCTCGACGTGTCGCCAGAGTTTAACGCAAACCACCTGGACAGAGTACGATCCTGAAAAAGGGTAGGCGATTTGCGCGGGACCGCTCACGCCGCTGAAAAGCATTAGGAATGATGGGAAGCACCCAGACATAACAACCCCCTACTAGCATTCCCCGACTTCCGCTCATGTTGCGGATCACCACGGACGACGTCGAGCGCGGTTGGCTATCGGAGCCGTGTTAATCTCAGAAGTTCACCGAAAGGCGAGAAGCCGATAGCATTCGCCAGTCGGAAATTGAACGGAAGCGGCGAGTCGTGACCTCGAGACGATAGAGAGGGAATGATTGGGCGTGGTCTGTGGGCGATTCGAATATTTCCGACCTTACGGATCTACGTGGCGAACATTCGAGATATTTACCCGACCACAAAACTCTGGTTTAACTAGTGAACACCGCTTAGAGAATCGTCAGGCTAAGGGTGGTCAAGGTGTAAGCACGGCTAGGATACAGCTGATACATTCCGATCATCCACAGGAAGGGGGTGGAGAAACGCGGTGGCAAGATTGGCTCTCGCGGGATCTTGTAGTACAATGCTATCGACGAGGGAAGGAACCCTCCACGGAACCTAATTTGCCGCTGCGGTATTTACGAGGACTGGCGAGAACGGAGAAAAAAACAGACCCGAAAGTACCACCAGTGCGTCGAGAGTCTGAGGATAGATTCGATCGGGTCCTGAACACGACAGGGGGAGTTACCGGAAAGTCGAACGAAATAATAAAACGACAAAACGGGTACAATTATTATTATTCGCTCGAAACAAGGGACAGGGGCGTCGGAAACCAACAGCACTATCGGCGGAAAATGCCTCACCCCCGTGGTGGTAATCGTGAGGGCCACAGCTACGAGTAGAGTTGGACCGACGCATTGAACGAGTATTCACAGGGAATTTGCTGTACCCGGTAGTGGATGCCACATTTTCGTTGGGGAAATTAAAACTCCTTATTGATAAAGTGCGAAGGTTGTGGCGGCAAGAACGGATGAGTATGGGTTTTTATACGATAACGAGGGTGCTTGCGGAGAGTCGAGACGATATCCATGATAAGGCGAGGCAACGCCAGGATCGTGTCAGACCCATCCTGTAGGGGAAATCAAATCGATCGGGGGATTGCAGAAACCGTGCGAGCCCCTAAAACGGCTATATTTTTGGAAAAGCAATGGGGAGGTACAGTACACGGGATGGTGTCGAAGGATGCGAGATTTGCAAAAGAGCTAAATATGAACAGGAGACCGCCGGTAGCGGACAAACAGATAGTCTCCCCCACGGCATCGGAAACCGTTGAGGACTAATTCAAATCGACGTGTATCCTATAAGGAGGGTTCAATACCTGGCTTCCGGCTATTGACTCTTGTAGTAGTTAGCTATGGCCGATCCGGTCGAGGAGAAGACGCCGGGCGCTTGTCGGTTTGGGAAGGAAGTGATTCGGCAATGGTGGCGCAACGTACGGAGCGTTGCGGAGGAAATTGTCTCGGACTGCGGTCGCGGAATTCGACAATGGCACCCCTAATAAGGGAGGGAAAGCAAAACGCTAGGGATTCATGGAGTACTGAATACTCCTCACCACATTACAGGGAGAGGGGGCGGTCGAAGGCGACTCAGTAATACACTCGGAGAACATCTCAGGCTTTCCTTAAGCGGGGCGGAATTTAGAAGCCATACGAGGCAATGCCGCGAGCAGTGATCGCGTATAAAACCACACGAAGCATTCGGCGACAGGGCTATCACCGTGGTACAATCGTATTTCGGAACAAACTCGCGGGGACCAGGAGACCGAGGAGATCTTATTAATAACGGTCAAAACGATCGTAGCTATGCGGGAGTAACTTTCGCGAGGCACGTGTGGCGCGACAAAACAAGCATGGCGTACAGTCCTGGGAGAAGCTTATACGGCGGAAAATCCACAAGAGTACACTAAGAAAACCGAACAGCTCTGAAAGGGGCGTCGAGGGAGAATTCCCTTCCTCTTAGGAACAATTGTATACCAGCGATTGAGAACGGCGCGTGAATAAAACAGCAGCTCCGAATACGAGGGGCCCCTTTATCGATCATTACGATAACGGGAAAACAACTCGTTATAACGATTCGGGACGTGAATCCACCCCCGCGCGGGTCCGGACCGTTTCATGTTGGGGGAAATACGATCTCCTCATAAGGTGCCTCAGACCAGACCGGAGGCTGTGCCAGGGTCAGGATGCGTAAGTGATGTGATTAACAAGTGCTATTTTATTTTGCAGCATGTGTTAGTTGTTCTGGTTTTGTGTCCCACTTAGAACGTCCTGTATCGATATATTGTTTCCTTATGTAGTGGTAACTAGGTAGCATGTAAGTTTTTATTGTTTGTTTTTTTAAAGGGTAAAGTTCAATATGTATCAAGAAGTTTTTTTTTTGTTGTTTTTGTGTTAAAAGTTCCTCGGAGATAGGAAATGGAAGTGGAGGAGTTATCAGATAGATCGACTCTATTTGTAATAGAATGAGGATTCAGGATTTTAGGCTTGTGATTAGTTTAAGTAACACAGATAAGGACCTTATATATAGGAGAATCTATATGAATAAAGTTCAGTGTTGTGAGACAGTAGCCGTGTGTGTCATTCTACCCGATTACCCTGTTTTTTAAGTCATTAGTTCAGTCTTATCATCACTTATATATTATATATATATATATATAGATATTAGCATATTATCTATATAAGTAAGGGTGATCAGGGGATACTATACATCCTAATTTCCCCAACTTAATCCAAACAACACCAGAGTAATAAAGCGGAGTGATAGTACATCCTAAAGTTCGTCTACCTTACAGTCCCCAAACAACCCCCCAGAATGTATATAAAGCGATGCTAGTCCATAAATTTCGTCTATTACCAGTACCGGGTGTGTCTTCGTCCCTTATATTTCCTTGTTTTTTATTGTTTTTCTCTTGAAGAAACTTAACTGGGGCCGAAAACCGGGAAGCATTCAAGCGGAGTTATGGGTGTTAAGCAGTTTTAGTTGTTATTTCACGCCAAACAGTTTTTATCCGTCTCAATCGTCAGAACTCTGTTCGAAATTTCTCGTATCTATCGTACTTTCCACATCTATCAAATTTGAAAAATACAAAATGGAGGGCAAAACCATTTTGAAACCGCCAGCATTGAAGTGCAGCCAGAAATGCAGCCTCTAATCCAACCAGAAGAAACTAGAAGCATGCCCCCCGCGGAATTTGGCAGCGGGGCGGGCCAAACGCGCTAGGAATTACTGAAAAATCAAGACGGCTGATGTTTCAGGATTGAGGAGAGCGATTGCTGACATTGAAAGGTAGCGATGGTGAGCGTCGGGGAGCGGAACCACTTTCGGAAATGGAGGAGACAGAGTACATGGCACGACTCGAGGCGAAAGCCGGCCGAGAGTCTGTTGGATCCAGCGATGCTGTGCGCCTTAACGAGCGGCTTGAGTATGCCGGGTCAAGCGTTTGGGTGGGGTCTAAATAAATCAGGCGGACGAAGACACTCCATGGGTGGTCGTGAAAGACAAGACTGAAGAAGGCATTTGGCGGACGGTTCGATGGGACTCCGGAAGAGAAGAGTCCTTTCGTAGGTTCCGCCGAAGTGAGAGGCCGAAACAGTCACACGGGCAATATGCAGGATCGTGTTGTGGCCCAACTTTCAATAAAATACGGGAGAGAAGATGAGGGAAACAACGGGGGAAGCGGCAGAAGTGGAATCGAGGATGGCCTTTTTGTCGACAATCTTAAAGGTGCGGCTTGTCTAATGGAAAAGGGGAAGAGAGAGGGGCTCCCTGAGAGAAAAAACCTTTTTGGAATGCGACGAGAGAGATGGTTGAATCGACGCGTAGGGATGAGAGGAAGGTCCGGAAGGAAGACGGAGGGAGCAAGGTGACCGTATAGGAGGACGGGACGCGCGGAAGACACGCAGCAGCCCACGAGTGGATATGTGGAAAAGACGGTTGGAGTTGGATTTTGGAGGCCAGGGAACGACCATCGGGACGGGCACAGGGAGGGCCCAGGGACGGAGAAGAAGATCTGGAAGAGAAGAGGCAAGGAAAGGTCCAAGGGTGCGGAAAACCAGGTAATTTTGGTTGCCGCAGTGCACCAGAACAAGGTGATTTTGAATGTGGCACAGAAGGCAACATTGCGAGAGACAATGCCCAGACAATCAATAGGCGCAGAGGAACAAACCAGGGGAGCCGATGGATGGTGACCGCCCATCGGGTTTGTGGAGGAGGAGCGACGGCCGAGCGGAATCGACAAGGTCGTCGGAAACTTCAGAGACGGAAGGAGAAGATTAGGAAGGAGAGAACAAGGGACCCTGGTAGGAGCCACGCCAGACAGAGGAAGGTGACAGGAGGAGCGGGGGGGAGCGAAGGAAGGACGGCCGGGGAGAGGAGAATACGCGATGATAGAATGAGGAGGTGAGTGTAAAAAGAGGGGAAACCAGTTGGTGTTAAATAGCGTTAAGAGTAGTGAGGGGAGGGTTGCCGATTATTTAAAATTGCGAGGATTGTGTGGGGTCTAGTTGACACGGGAAGTCGACTACCATAATGGAGCCAAGATGGTTGGTAAGACAACTTATGTTAAAGAGGAGAGGATACCCGAGTAAAACCCTGAATTGTAAATTGATCACTCGATTGGCCCCTGTAGGTTGGAGGGGGAGGCGCAGAATAGGATTAGGCATGGTGGGGAAGAACCAGGTGGGAAAAAACTACCGGTAACATGTGGTGGAAAAGCAATGCCGCGCGGAAGAATAGGGAGTATTATCGGTGCGATCTCTTAGGGAAAGAGCTGGACTAGGATAAAAGGGAGTGGCTGGATCAAGGGAGGGTGCGAATAGGAGGAAGGACGATGAATGTGAAAGTAATCGGGAGTGGGGGGGGGGGTAGAACCTGCTATGGTCGGAGCAATTGATCTGGTAAGGGTAGATTGTCGGCAATTCATTAAGAGACCGAATACTCGGATGTATATATATATATATATATATATATATATATATATATATATATATATATATATATATATATATATATATAAAAAGGGCAATATTAATAAAGTTAAGCCAGTGTTAGGATAATTGGAAAGATTTTGAAAGCTTAGAGGTTCTCAAGTCCAAGTACCAAAGGTATACTGGAGATGTAATGTTTTGTTAGATAAATGAAATAAAACATTTACAACAGTTTGGAAAACATTGGATTGGATGTATGAAATATGTTTAATATTAGATTATCCACCCCCTAAGTCCGTAAGTCCATATATGTTTCAGGATAGTCTTGGGAACATACATTAAATGATTTTTATGTATATTTTATACCCATAATATAAGATAATATAAAATACATCATGAATTTGCTTTGTTTTATAGGAAACAATTGTATGAATTGCATCCGTTGTTTGATATTATTTCAAATATAATAGTAACAGCTCTATCCATCTACAAAATCGCACCAGCTGTTCGTAAGTGATCCTGGAGCAGCCACCCGCCTTATTTAGGAGGGAAGTGGCTGTGGATGAAATATTGCTGGAATTTTTAGTAGGCCACTGAATACAATGTGTGCCAAGTTTCGTAAAAAACGGCCTTTTCGTTCGAAGTGCTTGAAGAAGTTTGTTTTATAAAGAATTTAAAATTATTTTAATATTCAGACAGGTTTATAAGCAAGATAACTTTATCTTTTAATATCTTAAAAATTATATAAAAAAACTAGACATTAAAATAAAACGTAAATTATAGTTCATTTTAAAAGCATAATAAATAAATAAAATGTTTTATTTAAAACTTTTGCACGGATGGATAATAAAGCTAAAATGTTCAATAAGATGTATAGCTTTATAAGACATCAAAAAGTTTTATGAGAAGTGAATAATTTACTAACTCATTTTAGCGATGGAATTAATATGAAGGTTAAAATATAAAGTACAGAATAATTTTGTTATGCTGAAAAATATATAGGCAGCTTTGAAAATGATTAAGGTAATATTCATTTTAATTTTATGTGCATATCCTACAATAATGTAAAAATATAGTTTAATTTTTCTAATTTAAAAACATTAATTCCATACATTTAAAAGGGTTGAAAATAACAAAGCTAAATTTTTCTCTAAATATATGGTTGAAAGTCTGGTGAAACTCGATAGTTTTAAAAAATAAATCATGAAGCTAGCTAGAATTATGTTTCAAACGAAATTTGAATGAATAATACCTCACGAAATAGGAAAATCGTAGGTCTTCAATTCTTTTAGGAAAACGCAAAATTAAATTTGGCTGGTTTAATCAATTTTAAATTCTCTAGTCTTACAATAGCATTGTATGAAAATAATTTCTTCTTCAGGCTTTATCAATGGTTTCCATTCTCCATACTCCAACAAAACTCCAATAATAAGTATTGGCGGATATTGTCCCACTCCTTTAATACAATTTTTTGGTCTACCTTCTCTTTACATTACAGAACAGTAAATTTAGGATGGATCTAAAACAAATCAACAGCATGATGAAATTATTATGTTTATTTTAGCTTATATGAACAGCTCATGGCCAAAATTTGCCATATTTTACATGTAAGCTTCCATCCAAAATTGCAGATTAATGATGAGCGCCAAGATCGTTCTAGATAACGTGTTTTTCATAAAACATTTATCAAAGAAACCTATTTTTTACAATTTTTGAAAAAAAACATTTACTCGCAAAGAATACAAGTTCTGAATAATGCTAACATTTACTCAATGGCGTCATTAATGAGCCTCAATTATTCATTTGGGAAAACAATCCAAATGATTGTCTTTAAATTTTTAGAAAAACACTTGCTCCCACACCGAGATAACAAAAGATCATGAATATGTCAATGTATAATCTAATGCTTCTGATATAGAAACTGTAGGCAAATTTTCGAACTTAGCAATGCCAACAGAGCTCGATCATATCAAAAAAACTCCATCACTTGTACAATGTAGGCATAACATGACTTTTTTCATTCAAACCATTATTGCTCCTAAGTATTCCTAATAAGTGCTCCAAAGACAAATGTTATATAACAAACAATATTTTCCATAAAATTTCTGATAAGGAAACTGTTGCTAAATTTTCAATCCGAGCAGCACCAAAAGAGCTAGATCGAGTCAAAATGTTCCATCTTTGAGTTAAAAAAAAAAGTTACACATTTTGAGGGTGAAAAAAGTGACAACTATATTATATATATATAGGAAAAGATATATCAAAGTCAAAAAGCATTGTTCAATATAATAATAAGGCTTTATTGACATATTTACAATTACAAATCATTTAGTATACATGTGCCGGTCTAATGTTCTCTACATGATTAACATAGTTTTATACTTGGTGAATAGTTTTACACTTTAAAGATTGTCTGTGAACAGTAGGAAAAATAAGGAAAAAACCAACAAAAAAAAGAAAGAAAAAATAATTACATAATATAAAAAAAAATATATACGAAATTAAATACAAAACAATAAAAATAAATATAAATAATCAATATATAATAACCAGCATACATAACTGGTGACTATATGTATACATAGAGTTGAGTAATCTGTAGGGAGGTTTATGTTAAGAGTACATGTTTGGTTCTTTTGTGCGTGTATCTTTTGAGGGAATTTTTATCATAGCTACCAATTTCTTTTAATAGGGAATTTGCTGAATTGATTTTTTTTGAAAAGTATGCATTGGTTTGTTCGAAGACATGCTGTTTTAGAGGGAGTAAGTTTAGGTCATGGAGCGTGATTGATATTTTAGTGTAACGAGGATAATCATAGATGATCCTCATGAAAATGTTTTGAACCGTTTCCAATTTATTATATTTAGAGGAGCAAGTTGAGCTCCACACCGGTGAAGCGTATGTGATTTGTGCTCGGATTAATGTTTTGCATAGAGTTTATTTTTAGAGCTTAATTTAGATTTTGGATTGAAATAGGGGAACATTTTGCAAACAAGTTTTTTAGCTTCATCTGTTTTGTTGTTTATATCTTCAGTGTATGTTAATGGTTTGTGCAGTGTTAAAACTAAGTATTTTATTGATTTAGACCAAGGGATGTCTTCTGCGTTTAAAATAATATGCTGGTCTATGAGTGTTCTACGTTTTGTGAAGATGACTGCCTCTGATTTGCATATATTCCCTTCCAGTTTCCATCTCCGGCAATATTTATTAATTTTTTTTGTAAAAAGTTATTGTTATGTTTGCGCGAATTCTAAGTAGTATGAGTACTTCTTAAAACATTTATTTGTAGATCCGCTGAAAAATGGTTAAGATATTTGATTTTAAGTAAACGGTTAAGATATCAAAGTTGATTTTTTCAGGTAATTACTGGTATTATAAATCACCATGGTAGTTTCCTATTTTAATTTTTTATACTGCAACATTAATTCAGATAACTTTCAAAGCGACGTAAATTAATCAAGTAATAAAACTCTTAGATTAATCATCTTAACAGAAATTGAAATATTAAATCAGTAAGAAAAATTAAGACTTGTCGAAAATCTGACTGCATATGTAAAGTAACTAATACTAAAATTTTAAACTTTACATGAATTATATTTCTATTGGCCCTGTTTTCGAGCTAAATTTTAAAGTAATTTTGATTGATGTTGAGTAATACTGATTTAAATAAAAAAAAAAAAATAAAATAAAAATCTTCCTTTTTAACATAATATCTTAAATTATATCAGGAAGTATAATAACTCAATCAACTACATTTCAGCAGAATAATCAAAGTACCGAAATAATCATCCCTTTGAAGCGGTATTAGGTATAAATTCTTGCAAGGGAGTATCCCTTTATCAAATTATATAATCACTAGTACTAGCTGGTTATTAGAGGTAGAGGTCAGAGAGCCCTCCTCAGAAGATATCAATTTAATTCAAGGTGATATTGTTCAATGCAAATATATATATATATATATCCGTATATATATATATATATATATATATATATATAATCCCGATAAATCTATATCTCTTCATATATATATATATATATATAAAATTGGGTATTAGGTTTTATGTATATACTTTGTATGTATAATAATCAGTAGAAGTGTGATATTAAGCGTTGTGCAGAAGCTTGAAGGGTTCCTTCAGTTCCAAGTAACCCCCGCTATGTCCGGTCTATTACTATTCACCTGTTCTACTGCGAGGTTTGTGGTCAGATCAGCAATTCTACGTAATAGAACTCCCCACTTAGATTTGTCTAAGGTTTGGAATTTGTGCTGTAGTAGTTTCTCATTGTTAAGAGTAAAATATTATATTATGTTTAATAATTAATTGCTATATATTTAGGTCTAAAGATTATATCAAAAGATAGCCCCCAAGGGAAAGAGGAATGGAGTTTTCGAGGCATCTGAATAGACATGGCGCCGGTGTACCACCTAGTCCTTTTCGGCAAGCGTTCTGAAGTCAATCCGAATAGAAATTCGAGATTTAAAACCATACTTTAAATGCGATAAAAAGTAAGTCTAAAATTCCCAAACCGAAGAGGTTACATAATTGCATAAGTTTTTGACAATCTAACACCACTGGCCACCACGACATTAAGTGTAAATTGTATATTCATACAAGATTAAGCAAATAAGTATATTTATTTAGTTTCTGTTTGAGTTTTAGTTTTAGAGGCTTAGGTAGCTAATATATTTTTTTAATTAATTAATTTTTTTGTAGACCGCAATTATACATAAAACATGTAAACGGAGAAAAATTCAAAATAGTAATATCGTGAATTTAAAAAATTAGTAATCCAGATATATCGCTATAAAACTATTTCAATTTTGGTAGTGTTGTTATAATGATATTTCCTCTCCATTGTAATAAGGTGAAACAAAAGTCAGCAGCATTAGTTTTTACATTGATTTGGAGTTTTACATATTGATATTTTGTTATTTCCATTTCCCTTATGTGAGGAAGTTTTAGTTTACCATACGTATTTTGTGAATGGATTTTTTGCCATCCATATTACTTATTGCCCTA
Organism: Euschistus heros; assembly: GCA_003667255.2. Lineage (NCBI taxonomy): Eukaryota > Metazoa > Arthropoda > Insecta > Hemiptera > Pentatomidae > Euschistus > Euschistus heros. The sequence continues at coordinate 4,053,437 of RCWM02000022.1, read as the reverse complement.
AAGGTGAGACAGATTTAATTGAATAAAACACATCAGTCTAAACAGAAATGTACTTCAGAAATGAAACTTCTGATACACTTTTGTATCAGAAGTTTCATATTTCCACTTCAGAAGTTTCATATTTCCACTTCCTTATTTTCACTTCCTTTGATATTTTCACATAATTATTTTCTTATTTCTCATTTTAATATAAGATTATATAATAGAAGTTAATATTAGTTTGAACATGGATTTAGCGTTTATGTGTAATTGAAGGAGAATAACTTCCCCCTCAAATGTTATCAACAAAAACATCGAAATTAATCGGAACAAGGTTTTTTTTTTTTTTTTTATTTAATTGAAATTTACAACAGTATATACAATACATTATACATCAAGTAAATAGGATGATAATGATAAAAATGACACGTCACTTGTTTTTAAAGCAACTACCCATTGGTAGTACTTGTAAAGGTTCTATATAATGAAGTATTATAGTAGATGGTCTCGAGGCCATCTTTTTTTCAGACGCCTCGGACGGTTATCTGGAATGGAATGAGAAGCAAGTTGTGATACTAATGGGTTTGAACGATTGTGGAGTTTGCTATGAAAGGATAGATATCTGGTTTGAGCTAAGTCAGAAACGTAAGGTATATTAAGATTTTTGTGGATACGTTTGTTTGTGACGAAGTAAGGAACATTTAGGATTTTTCTAAGGATTTTGGATTGTAAGGATTAGATACGTGATGAATTCGATGGTTTAGTGGAGTCCCACGGAACAAGGTTAGAATCGATAATAGGTATTCTCGATTAGGTATTCCCTAATAAATAAATGTGAATTTACGGGAAATTGAAAACACTAACGGTTTAAAAAATAGGTTTCTTGTTCGAAAAAGGGTGGTTGAAAACATAACGCCCTCAATGATTGATTTTCGTTTATATTTTTGAAAGTTTATATTATTCTTTTTTTTATAAGTTTATATATTCTAAGTTCCCAACCGATTTTAAGAGTCCAACCGACGCTTCTTAAAAGCCAAGTCTAACGGTGAATGGGCTGGCTGCCCTATTCATTGATAGATAGATAGATATACTTCTCCATTGGAAGGCATCAATAGGAGATCATCATGGCATCCAAAAAAGATGATTCTCTTTCGAGAGAAGAAAATATATTAAATACTAAATAGTAGAAGAAAATATTATTCCGCAAATATCTCCAAAAAATTAATGTAAAAAATCTTACAACTTTTAGAATTCTTTATAATTTCAGATATATTAATTTTGTTTCTATTGGTTCAATATTTCAAGCTATTTTTTTAGCTAATATAAGTAATATTATTCAGGACAGTATTCGTATCAAAGTGAATTAAAAAAGAAATATGGTATAGCAGCATTAAGAGGAACTAACCTTATTATTCGAAATATACAATTCAGAATATGTATAAAGCTATACAATGATCCAATTAAATATCGCATTGTAAAATGCAAGATATAAGTACACTAAACGATTCATTTGATAGCGTACGAATTTTACCAAATAAAGGTTATTGTGCAGAAAACTGACCCCGCAGAAGAGTTAAGATTGAAAAAAAAAATAATCTACTAATATTCGTCAAAATACCGTCTAGTATTTTGAAATATAGGGTTTTAAATTATGATCTATTTTATCAGATGTGAAGAAACTAATAATAATATATAATAATGTATTAATCTTTTAAAATAAAATAATTTTTAATCAGCAGTAATTGTTCGTCCCCTCACCAGTGTGGTTCAGTATCCCTGAAGAAGACCTGCAAGGCAGGTCGAAACCTTGGCACGTATTAAAGTATTTTTACTTAGACGTGGTGTTCCTCTTTGACTGCATCCCTGGTCATCTCCATTTTTTTTCTATTGATAATTTATATTGCACATTTGGCAGAAATGAATTCTGCTTTATTATTTAATGCCTAAAGTGACAAATGTAATTTGTCATTAAATATTAAATTTTTCTGAATAAATTGTATTCTTTTTATTAAAGGAAATAGTTGAATTACATAGGAATGTAAACACCTAAAAATTAATAATCTTTTCACAGAGAAAATGAACCAATGAAATGGATGTAGTTTTTTTCTGTAAGTGTTATTTTATGATAACAATTTTATAAATAGACTATAAAAAAAAACAAAAAAAACATAGGGAATAATGCGGCTAGGTATAGCATATATAAATAATAAAAACAAACGCTTTTAATCTATTCTCTCAAAGCTATTTTGATCTGTTTGTCGCTATTAGACCTTTCGATCTGCCACAGCAGTAAGCAAATGCGATGTTTGATGTTAGCGAACCCAGTCAGGTAGACCTCTGGCACTTTAATTGGATTGTAAGGGATAGTGGAAACGGCCTAGGCGAAGGTCAACGAATTGGAATTGGTGGGGTGTCATGTAAATTCAGGCAATGCTTGAGGACATGCGCCATTACAAAGGGAACTTCAAGGTTATGATATAGAATGCCAATTGGAGTGTGGCCAAGGTGTTTGGATCGAAATGGCTGTTTTTTTATTTATTTTTTTATGCCCCTAAAGAGTGCTGCCCTAATTCATAATATTTGAAGTCAAGGGATGGTTACGGTTAGTTTCACTCATTGAAAATTACAAACGGTAAATCTACAGAAGTAGTTAAACCCACAGGAAACTACATATAATTTCAGGGTTATAAAAATTTAAAAAATATACTTGGTTAGAGTGTATTTATTTATGTAGAAGAGGCTATGAAAAAAATAGTTGAACCTCATATGAGATACATCAAAATGAAAAAATATTTTTAAATTATTATAATTTGGATCTTAAAATAAGAACCCCTTTTAACCGGTCGGGTCATGATCAAAAACCTGGCTAGCCAATCTGAAATCCCAGCAAAAAATCATATTTTTATATAATAACCATAATACTAGAACTCTGAAATATTCATACTTAGGATTATTGTTTTTTTTTCCGATCTCATTTGCTATTACGATTGTATCTGTCTTCTTCTTTCGAATTCGGCCATCTGTGGACCACGTTGAACAATTTATTTCTTACTCTTTCATTCTTTCCTTCTTTTCCAAATTTTCAATTTTTTCTTTTTTGTTGAAATCATATGTGCATAAAATATACAGATACATTAGTATTATTATACCTGAATGCATGTTCTTTATTTGTTATAGACAGAGTTATGTACAAATTATAATATTATTCATAAATATAGAGAACGTCCGCAGTACGAATCTACAGCTCTTTAACAAATCGTTAAATAAAATAAAAATATTTTGTTTAAACTATATAAATGAATATTTATTGGAACAGAAATATATAGATTAAATTTCATACATGAACACATAGGATATAGGATACATGAAAATTATATATTTACCTAGATCACACCCTCCATATATTTATCCAGATCCTTATACATTTACCACAAGCACTCATCATCAACAAATACACACACACAATACATACACATATATATATATATATACACACAATAACTAAGTAAATTATAATTATTATTCGGATCTTAATTGAAGAACACCTCTCAACCGGTCAGACCATGACTAATGCCTGGCCAGCCAGGGTCTGAGGTTCCAGTTAAAAATGTCCGCATTAAAATAGCTTATTTTGCATCAGATATTATTATGATGTGCATGTAAATACAACTCAGTTTGGTACAAATCACTTATAATTATCTGGTTTTCAAAGCCAAGTCTCTATTTCCACATGTCAGAATCTGTTTGGTGCTCAACTTTCTTTACTGAACATTTTTCATCTATCTTCGCGTGTCTTTTTATTGAGGATCATTCACGTTTGCAATTATACAATTAGCTTCGCATTCGCAGTCCTCTTTATTAGAGATATTGTTTTTTCAACTATAAATAATTTTCGAGTACAATAAAAATTCAAGGAGAAATATCGCATGAGTACCAGCGCAGGTTTAGCTAAAATATATTTGTTACATATATATATATATATATATATATATATATATATATATATATATATATATATATTTATTTATTTATAGTATAATATACGATTGCAGTGCGGTTACATTTAAAGCAAATTCATCTGTTAACAAAAATAAAAACAAACCATTATTAAAACAAGTCGTTTCAGGGATGAAGGATTTTTTTTTTCTTTTCTTTAAGTCCTCACGGAAGTAATAAATCACAAAATCGTGTTTGAGTAATACCACCTATAAATATTTTTCCATTATCACTGTAAATAAACAATTTAATAGACCAATAAATTAAGGTCACTATGGATGAGGACATCTGCGACTTAAAAAAGGGGCAAAGCTTTAGGATTGGAGGGACTGAATAAGGGGAAACTTCTGTGAATAGATTGAAGTACATATAAAAATAACCAAAGTAATGATTCAATTCAATTAAATTTGAAACGAAATCTTTTAAAAATATTAGTTTTTTTTTTAAAACAAAAAAATCCAGGAATCAAAATTTCATATAGTTTTTATTAATTTCTCTCTATTTCTTTATTAATGAAAAACTATATCTAGTAAGTTTGCGAGAAAATTATTACAATAACATATCAACTATAAAGCTATCGATTGGTAAGTATAATATTGTTTTTATTTTTACGTAGTATCATTTAATAAGTATAAATAAATAAAAAGCCTTACGAACAAAAAGGCTACTAAATCTGAGAAGTAAATGATACGAATAATAAATACGGGACTTGATAGAGCAAGACAATAACCGAAAAAAATTGTTAGGTATGAAAGTAAATAGAAAAGTATGTGAAATCCAATTAACATCTAATTTAAATTAAATGGTAAGTTGCAAAGGAAAAAAAATACTAATGAAATCAATTTCATTTTAAACACAATTAAACTTTAAATAGTGCTAAAACTTTAAATAGTTAAAACTCAGCTGTCAATAAGGTGATTAGAAATATTCGTGGTAATTACGGTTGCAGTAAGTAACTTCAGAGAATTAAAACGACTGCAATCCAATTCAGCTTTCAATTTGCACTTGCAGAAGGTGCATGAGGAAGTTTGCCCGCTGCATGGCGGATTAGAGAGACAGGTGTTTAGTCTCAGGCTGATTGTTTGGGCCCATTACACTGAAAATAATTGACTGGCTCCCGTCGTGTTTCAATGCGGCAACACAATGTACTGACCAGTTCTTAGCCTAATCCATCTGTCTTGTTTGTTCGTACCAACTTTAATCGCCAAACAATCCGATTTGAAAAAAAAAAAAAAAGAACAAAAAAGAGAATGGAAGTCTGGTAGAGATCAAATAGAAACCACAGGTGGAGAAGAATAAATTTTAACCGTGTTCCAAGAAATTTGTAGATTAATTCAGTAAACATCATCAATTAGTTCATTGTATTAAATAAAAAAAATGGTAACGTACCTACGTAAACCCAGTTATTTAATTACTATTATCAAACATCATTAAAATGTTTACTTGACATAAGTTGTACTATCCCTATTTAAGTGATAAAATTTTAATGTTAATTGAAAGTAAATCATAATCTGTCATATTCATATCCTTTGGTAAATGAGTTGGTGTTCCTCAATGCACCTAACTCCTATCCTCTACAGGCTATATATAGATGTCATGCCAACCTTGACATTATAACACCGTCCATAATGACACGTGTAAAGCAATAAATCACTTCAATCTCACATCATAAACCTTCTACCGTAAAATGGACGCGAAACTGATACAAAGGAAGGATACAGATAAAATTTAATTAATCCGATTTCATGAATACAAAGATGTAATATCTTAAAGAATGACTTATTTTCAATAAAATTAAAAAAATAAAATTACTAGGGTAATTTGGGATACCATACAAATTTAACTTGAACGGAATCTTGATAAATTTATTAATATTTTTAATAACATTTTTATGATTTTTTGTAACAAGAAATTTTTACTGGAATTCGTGATTTAAGAAAAAATAAATAGGTACAATCGTATTGAAGTGAAATTCAACAATTGAGTAGTTAAGGTGTTACACTAAAAACTTTACAGCTGTTTCCAAATACGAAATACATTAACTGGGCAACCAGACCCAAACTCATACAAAGCATATTTTTATTACGTATATATACCGAACTAAAACTCCAAATAGTTCAAAACTATTCAAGCTGCGAGAAAAATAGAGAGAAAATTGTCATAAGAAACCATAACTCATTTGTCACAACTTACATAGAGAGAAATCAAAACGTCAGATTCAGAACTTGAATATATTTCTGTACATTATAAACTTCTTACATTCAAAGAATGTGGTAAAGTTCGGCGTAACTCAACCTGCAAAGAGGACGAAAGGAGAAGAGTAAAGTAAAATATAATCCATCCTGGTCTCGAACAGCTCCCCTTCAAATCGGCAACAAATCTTAGGCGTTTTGTAAGAAACTACCACCTCCACTAAAGTAGTGAATCCGCCTTATTTATTTTTAAATTGATTGTATTTATTTTTAAGATCAAAGATCATTTGAACTTCAGGAATATTGTCTAAAATAAAAGAAATGATATCCCATTTCATTATCAGACTGACAACAATTTTGATCAATGATAAAGGAGATTTGATAAGATAATTTTTCGAAATAGTGATTATTTTATATTCAACCATAATTGAAATATAAAATAATAAACTTTAAGATTTTCAATCAAAATATTTAAAAAATTTATGACAATTGATCGGGACTTAAAGTAAGAAATTAGTAGACCGGAACAAATTTTAAAAAGGTATAAGAAAAAAAAAGCTTCTAAAAATTTGATAAAATTTCAAAGGTTTATTAATATCTTTGCTTCCAATTATGATCATTTCTTTACATAAGTAAATAAAAAATGATAAAAGTATAGTTGCCTGTTATGATGAATGGCGAAGTCCTAGTCCCGTCAACCACAACAGTGACAAAGAGTACATTTCCCACACTTATTCCCAAGTTTTGAACCTAATTAAAAGACAACAACCTTCCCTTCGGTCCTTTCTGTCTCTATTTTGTATTTTGGTTATATTATTATTTCAATTTGCATCATTTTGTTATTTATCTGTATCATTTTATATTTGTGTTGCACCCTGATCATGACGGCATTGGCATTATTTTATTTATCTCTTTTTATTCTGTTTGTATTTATTTGTGATTTTGTTATGTTATAGTCTCTCTGTTGTTCATTTTTCTTTTATATTTTTGTTACATTTTCCTATTCTGCATCCATGTGCCCCGCGGCTTTCCTCCATTTTACCTGCCCAGCTGTTCTTACCGTTTCACATTAGCCATCGTTCGTCTCCTCACCAGTGTGGTTCGGTGGGTAAGTGTTCTTTGCCACTTTTTTCCTTTTCCTTTTATCTTTCCTCTTTTATTTTCCTTCACCTTTATTTCTTTATTCGTTTCTTTTCTTTTATCACCTTCTACATCATTTCCCTCGTTCTTTCCCATATTTCCATGTTTTCATTATTTATTTTTTTTTTTATTTACATTACATTTCCTTCTGTTTTTTTTATTATTCACTTATTATCCTTTTATCTATTACCATAATTTTTCATTTTATTTCTTTATTTATTTTATTTTGTTTCCCTTATCATTCCTGTATTGTCCTTAATCTTACCCTGCTGCTTTGTATTATTACTGATTTATGTATCTAATCTTTTCTATGCGGTTTTTGTATATTGTTTTTTATCCATGCCAATCTGTATCCAGTCATCTGTTTATCGGTCTGTTATTTTTGTCACATCTAGTATTTTGTTCATTATAGCCCTGAAGAAGACCAGCAAGGCAGGTCGAAACGTTGGCACATATTAAAGAATTTCTTCTTAGGTGTGGTGTTCCTCTTTGACTGCATCCCTGATCATCTTCTCCATCCGGAAATAAAAAATATTTAATTACAGAGATTAGGTGTAATACTAAAAAAACAACTAGTGTATTTAATCTATTACATGGTTAACACATAATGGTATATGGATTTAATTTATTAATATATAATTCATGTTTCTCTAGATAAGGTCCCTAAAAATATCGCGTGACCAACTCACGGACAGGTATATATATACCAGCAGCTTGCATTGCAATTAAAATAATATTACAAACTTATATATGTTGATGCAATACAATTAAAAATTGACATCCGCGGAAGAGGGTGAAAGGGTATAAATTCATATTTTAAAATTACAGCTGATCTTAATAGAATGGCCATGAAGATCTAATAACAATTCTCATAGGATCAAAAGTGATTACCAAATTTAATAAAAATTAGCTGTCATTCTAAAATAGGAAAATACACCTTTCCTCTCCCCCCCCCCCAAAAAAATAATTGTTTTAGAGCAGTTTTCATATCTTGAAATTGTTAATAGATATATAAAAAATCCCTGATTTCAATTCTTACTTGATTACTAAAAAAAAAAAAATGAAATAAAAAAATGAATAGTAAAAAATAATTTAATTACTATTCAGCATCAAACATAATTAAAAGGTTTCTGAGTATTAACACGAATCCTTCGAGGGATAACGTTACATAGGATTACAACTTGCATACTTCTTACAACACTAGATTTTCAAACAAAATATGAAAAATAAAAAAGAAGAAAAGATTTTGAAAAAACAAACAAATTAATTACTGGACGTAATCAATAATAGATCAATTACCAGTTAAAGGTTCGGCCCCTTAATTCTTATTGTTCCATATTACCACTAATTACCTATATGGGTCATTATTTCATAATGAAACAATTCGACCTCAATATTTCGCTCCACGCAAAAGTCTAATATTTTTTAAATCAACTTTAATAACTAAAAACATGGCTGACATCATTGCAGTGTCAGTGTTGCCTCTAACCTTTAGACAAACAAAAAATCCCTTCTCCTAGCCACCAGCTTTGTTAACAATCTAGGAAGATAGGTTTCACCATAAATAATCATATAAATGTAGGAAATGGATGAATTGGCTAAAGTTAAAGATTATAGTGTACATTAGTACAATCGAACCATTTTTAAATTTCAAATAATTTTATTAGTCCATTTAATTGCTAAAAAAATAAGGTGAACTTTGTAAACCTGAATTTTGACATGTCTAGGGAGATAGAAAACTAGGATAAATTAATTAATTCGAAAGTGTCATTTAATAGATATTGGCAACTAGAATCTCATCATCTACGACCTATATGTAACATATTTTAAACTGATGTGTGAGGGCAAACTGTTGAGGTACAATCCTCTGGTTACAAGCGATTGTACCATAATGGGATAATGACCGACATGCATAGTAGGTTTACGTATAACTTTTTTTTTAATTTTCTAAAGTTTGTTAAGGGTTAAATTTTTTTTTTTTCCAAACCCTTATTGGATAAAATTCTTGTGCTTAAAAGGATTGGGAATTTCTATCGATGATTGGCCTTTTTCTCTACTGGGTACACTGTAAGGTCTGCAGAAAGTTTATGTTATCTTGGGGTGAGAGTTTCTAAGAAAGTTTATATTTAGGTGATGGGGCTCACCTAAATCTTGCTGTGGGGAGACTTAAAATCTAAACTATTTACACTTACCAAAACTAGATAAGAAAATGTCCTTATGGCCACATTTCTGACCAGCGGCCTGTGAGCTCTGATTGGCCCGTTTGGATGTCCTGGTTATTGAGGTGCGATTATTGAAGCATTTTAATAAAGTATATCTTACTACTTTTTATTGATATCTATCCAATACAAATATTGAGAAGAAACATTAGAAAGCGTTATCGACATAAATAAAAAAAAATAAAATAAAGCAATAATAAAACAAAAGAACAGTGGAACGAAGTAACTGCCACAGTGACGTAACATTCATTTTAATCTTAAGTACTTTCTTGTTTGATGTATGATATAATTTTACTATTTCAGAATTAATAATTACTGCTAATTTATAAAACTATTACTAGCACACTACTGTAACTTTTTGGATAAGAGTCTTGTATAGATCCGAACTAGTAATCCTCTATAAATGGTATGGATTCGTTCATAAAACATGCAAATCTGCGTGTAGTGGGCGTTTAACAAGCCCCCGCTGTATCGCATATTTGCGTGGCTGAAATCCATAATGAACGTTAATTAAGCAGGTATGTGTTTAGTCGCTGTCGGATTCTAATGCGGGGTGTTTTGGTCATTTTTTAAACTGGAACGTTTATACGTTAAATGTGAACACAGAGGTCACACGCATGTCCAAAATATGTCTGTATAATTAGTTTCATTTTATTGCATAGTTGGTTAACTGTCAGAGGAATGATACAGACAAAGAATACCAACTTGTGGCATTTTTGAGTGAGGGTTGTAGGGCTTAATGAAGTTTTTTTTAAAAATTAATTGTAGCAAAGTATTCTTCATCCAACTTAATCATATATAGCTACATATAGCTTATATGGTAGCCCAGGCAACCAAGGAAAAATAGGAGAATTAATTCATGTAGAAGCCAATTTTCGCACAGTTGTAGGGGAAGGTGTCCTTATCAACATCCTAAAAGTACTGGTGGTTTGAATGAAGCTAAGGGTGGAGGGGCGTTCTAAAGATGGTTTTATTTCAGTATGTCAATCAATAATAATATTATTAATATATAGAGAATATATATATATATTCTCTTCTGTAGTAAACCTATAGAAAAGGCTTTTATTTATAAATTCATTTTAAAAATACACCATTCAAAAAGCATAATATTTGCATACAATACTTCAAATGACTTTTCTTTTAATATAAATCATTTTTATAAAATATCCATAACTTTCAATAAAAAAGAAAATAACAAAACTAAAATAAATCGATAAACTGAAAAAAAAAAAAAAAAAAAAAAAAAAAAAAAAAAAAAAAAAAAAAAAAAAAAATGAAAATGAATAAACATAAAATAAAAATATTCATTTACTAGCTGAATTCATTGAGGACGGGAACAGGCATTGGCAGCAATCTACAAAAAGATAGCCAATAAACAAATACATTCCAAATATAACACCTAAAAGTACTTACCACAAACTAACTCGATTACTTACAAAACACGGACCTTCTAACTCTTACCTGAAACAATTTCACTTACTAAACTCAGACGCTTGTAAATGTGACGGACTAACTCCACAAACATTCTTGCACATTTTAAATGACTGCCATTTATGCGAAGACGAGAGACATAAATGAGTTAGGGCTTCTCTAATGAAAATATAAAATGTACCAGAAATATAAAAAGGAACTACTGGAATACAGCAATATTTTAAAATACAGAAAGACTAATTGAAAAATTTTGAATATCTAAATGTGTTTCAATTTACTGACACTCGAAATGTTTTTAATTTTATTTTTTTTTATTCTCATTTTATTAATTTTTTTTTCAGTTTATTCATTTAGTTCAGTTTTTGTTATTTAACTTTTTTGTTGCCATTAAAACATTGCATGCATATAATATGCTTTATACATGGTGTTATTTTTTTTAGATCATTTTAAAATAAACGCATCATATCATCATATGATTTTTAAATAAACGGTTCTTCAATAGGGATACTACAAAAGAGAAGGAAAAAAAATACTATATATATATATATATATATATATATATATATATATATATATATATATATATATATGTGTGTGTGTGTGTGTGTGTGTGTGTGTGTGTGTGTGTGTGTGTGTGTGTGTGCGTGCGTGTGTGTGTGTGTGTGTGCGTGTGTGTGTGTGTGTGTGTGTGTGTGTGTGCGTGCGTGTGTGTGTGTGTGTGTGTGTGTGTGTGTATAGGTGCCTCCAACTGTCTTACCGCGGCTCATTTTCGGTTATTTCTCTTGTTGATCTGGTTCTTCGCTATCATCATCTGAAAGAAGTAGTTCATTTTCATCCAGCCCCATCCAATCCCCTACATCAGCATCACTGAAGTGCATTGACCACGATACTGACTCAGGGAATCCCAGTGGTCGTGAACAACAAAACGTAGGGTTCTCTCTGGTGAGTGAAGATTGATTCCGTTTAAAGGAAGTCATTATTTTAACGGGGGTCGCCTAGAAATTCGAACTGCCGAGTTTGCGGGAGAGTATTGTAAATTTTTCTCGTTTGAATATAAAAAGTAAAATTTGTTCTTTTTCATTTCTTCCTCCAATATTTTTAAAAAAAATATAACAATTACAATAAAAACAGCCCTAATGCATACAAGATTATTTCCCCCAAAGTATCCGTTAAGTGAATATTTAGATTTTATCTTTTCATATAAGATTGTATTTTTATTTTTTCTCTGTCGACAACATGTAACGCATAGCCGATGCATTAAATTTTAAGTAATACGACCAGACAATTGTATCAGTAATTGTACATTATTAGAGGACAGTAAGTTCCAAAATAAAGTTTATATTTCATTTTATATAATTCAAGAAAACCGTTATAGTAATGAGTATAGTAAAAATAAAAATTATTATTTGGGTATTAATCAACATTTAAACTGCTTAGACATTTATAGGTTTAATTTTAGAAATATTCGTCGTATAAATTAGTACTAACATAATTTTCATTGGTCTAATGTGGTAATAGGGGATGTTAAACAGTTGTAAGGTAAACTGTTTGACATAAATAGGGCTCATTTGGCTTCCAGGCACGCGCGCCATTATGTTTGAATAAAGGTCAAGATAATAAGAAGATTAGGCAGGTACGGCGAAAATACCAGCATCAGGGATTCGTCCTGGTCCGGGAAATATTTAAGAATAAGGACCAAAAAATATTTACATCATCAGCTGCCAGCAAAGCAATATTCACATTTTTTTGGAGTGGGGGAAGAAGGAGGAAGGAAGTGGGAGAAATATGATGTATAGCCAGCCAGCCACAGGAAGATGAAAGGCTGTATTGTAGTAGGACCGTACTTTTGGGAGAGTATTTCCGGTCGCAGGAGAGGAAGATAATCTCAAAGTAGGGATCAACCCAAGATACACCGCGCCATAGCTCATCCACTGCTTTATGATAAATAAAAGATTATAACAAAAGAATCATAGAATTAGCAAAATAGTAGAGTTGAATTTTGTGATTGGCACTTGTATCTTATCGGGTAGTCTGGAAAATAACTAGTTGCATGTTCAAATAACTGTGATAAGAACATCCACTGTCTAAATCTTCTTAATAAGATAACAAGAGTACCGTAGCTGCAAAGTGTGTTAATATTTCACGCACTTAGCATTCGTAAAATTCCTTCTGGGTAGGTTAAAATTTACTTCGTGCTAGACCCACGGCATAAATCGTGATCTAAATTAGGCTAGGATAGGTCAGTGACCAGTAGCATAAACCCGCCCAAGTTGAAGTAAACAAGGATATAACGCCCCCCCCCAAAAAAAAATCCAAGTTATAAGGAATTATACTTGAAGATCCATTATCCACTTCCTTTTTAGCCTCCGCTAAATCATATCAGAAATTTGTAGTGTTGTAATATTCTGCACATTTTTGTTAGAGAGTCCACATTATTTGTCATGAATGTGGACAATACGAATACGTAAGTATGTATGTATAGTATCGTTTAACATAAAAGGAGGAGGGTTTTAATATACGATTTTTTGGGCTGGTCCGCAAATTTGAGATGCATGAGTCTAGAATTGTTTTAACTAGCAACTGTAAATGTAAGTTATTTCTTATTATTTATAGAAGGAATTTGATCGCCTTGAAGATGGAGAGCCCAAAGAGCTAAAATCTAAAAACGAAAACCAAAAAGAGGAAACAGCATTGGTCCAGGAGGAATCCGAGGCGGTCCGAGAAGAAACCGTAGTTCCTGGAGGAATTAACAGCTTTCCTAGAGGATGCTGCGGCGATCCTGGAGGATATCGCAACGTTCTAGGACGAAGCCACAGCGTTACTGGAGGATGTCGCAGCATTCTAGTTGAAAACCGCATTGTTCCAGGAGAAAGTAGCAGCGTTTCTGGAGGATGTTACAGCGTTCTAGGAGGAAGCCGCAGCGTTTCTGGGGGATGTCACAGCGTTTTAGAAGGAAGCCGCAGCGTTCCTGGAGCATATCGCAGCGTTCTATGAGGATGTCGCAGCGTTTGAGGAGGAAGCAGAAGCTTTCCTAGGGAAAATTGCTGCGGTCCTGGAGGAATCAGAGGAGTTTCGGATGGAAGCCCTAGCTCCTGGAGGAAGCAGGCACTTTCCAGAAGAAACCAAAAGCAAATGTTTTCCAAGGAAAAGACGAACAGTTTCTGGAGAAAAACAGTTCCAGGAGGAATGCATTTGAGGAGGGGGCAGTGTAACGAAATAAGGAGAACTACCCACGTTGCTAAGAGACCTAGACTTGTTTAGCAGTATTTACTCGTTGCTAGCAGATAATGTAATTACAAGACATAATGTAATTAGCGTGTTTATGTCTTTGTGTAGTGTTTATTGGTGTAGTAAATAGTAGTTAAATGCCCGTTATTATTGTGCTAATGTTAATCAATACTGTTATTTAAGCGTGCCTGTTAATTGTAATTATCTTGTTAATTTTTTGTTAATAAACCTTGAATTGAAAACCGCTCTTGTGTAGTATCATCATTTATAAAGCATAGTCCTCAACATTTTAAGGTAGTGTTCCAGAAAAATAACTTTAATCTTCGATTCTAAAACGCTGAATAAACAAAGAATTATATCAGCCAATTAATGTATATATATACATTTATATATTTATATACATTAGTAACATTTAAGTACAGTGAGTTGTACAAAAAAATTATTTTGTGCAATACAGTTCTACCTTTTGAAGTTCAATATAAGTGTACGGCCTTTAATCCCCTTTAAAATTACAAACTACTAATAATAGATGGGTTATATTGTAAAGCTTTTTGAACGAGTTTTCGTCTGCAGGGTAGGAATTTCTCTTAGTTGTTTTGAAACATTCTACCATAGTAACAAAATAAAGTAAAAAAAGATGAAAATGTCGTTTCCTGTTGACAATGAACAAACAAAACAATAAATTACATCAAAGCGAATAGTGGGGAACGTAATGGACCTTGAATCATTCTGTACTCTCATATGAGCGGGTAATAAAAAAGATGGGAATTTTGAAGGTTGGCGGTACTTCTAGAATGGCAGCTCGTATAAATGCTCGAGAAATAAATAAATAATATTTCATGTGACATGTGAAAGGATAGAAAAAAAAATGAAAAAAAAACAAAATGTATGGTACAGTAAATTGTAGTAATTTGTTCAAAGAGTTAAGTACAAAGGTTTCGTGTTGGTTGGAAACCTTTCAGTACACGCAATGAAGAATGTAACGAAACCACACACAATCTGAGCATTAAATTAAATTTGTTTTCATAATATCAAGGGCTTTTAAGCATAAAAGTTTAGCTTTCTTTCGTTTCCAGGGAATAATTAATTATTAGTTTCAAGATAAGTATAATTAAATTGTATTTTTATAAAAACGAATTTGGACAACTAACTATTTATGTAAATTAATTTGCTAGGTCCCGTTATATGACCTAAGATCGTCAGATAAGATTAATTTATCATTACTAAACACAATGACTTAACTTGCCCATTTTAAGCGTTGCTCTGTTTACTTGAACAATGTTTACCGGTTATAGCTCGCGCAGTTCCGCATTGTGAAGCCTTCTAAATTCTGCTGTTTTTTAATTCTTTTCTAGGCCAAATATTCTAAGTAATACTTTATTTTTTAAAATCTTAAGGCGTTCTTCCTCCCTTAACGTTAACGGCTATGTTTCGCATCCGAAAAGAACTGTTGGTAGTATAATAGCCTTTTTTATCCTAATATTTAAATTTCTAGAGAATAAGCGCGAACTGAGTAGTTTTGCGACCGAAATTCAATTATTAAAACATTTAAAAAATAAAAATAAAATGAAACAGTGGAACATTTCTTAGGAATTCTTTTTCACTGCAGTCCAAGACTGCTCCTAACTTATGAAATTTTAAGCCTTTACTTCATCTTATATTTCTTCAAGAATGGAAATATTTGCAAACTTGCATTTTCGTTTAATTCTCAATTTCTTCCATAGACAATTCAATGTGAAATCAAAAGATTAACGATCTCAAAATAGAAAGCCATGCAAAGGCAGTAAATATTGAAAATGGGCTAAAAGGGTAAACAAGTTCAGCAAAAACAGATTTTAAATGGAAAGCTAGAACAACAAAACCCATTCTCCTCTAACATCGAATCTCAACAATTGAAACGATTTGTTTTTTCCTCGTCCACGTTATCTTTATGTTTTCAATTTATTGCAACTACTTAAGTCAAAATTATTTTGATCTTTATGTTCACAATTAACTGAATAAGTATGAGAATGAATAAATGAGGCTGAAAGGCACAAGTTGGTTATCAGTGTAGTATAAATGGTATGATGATATAGCGAGATAGGATCCAACGTTCAAGCATAATAGAACTCTCTAGTTCAAGACTAATTAGGAAATTAATGAATGCAACGACATTTCGCGAAACCCTCAGTCCTCTCTACATAACAAGCCAAGGAAATATACTACAACCCACTGAATAAATAACCACAATAAACAAAAAAAATGTCCGGAAAATAAATTAATTAAAAATGAATTATTAAATAGTAAGGGTACTATTTGGCAAACTTCCAAAATAGTGATGATGAACTATGAAAGTGCAAATTAAAGTGTTTTTGTTTAATTTCAATTAACAATAATTATAAATGTTGATCTTTGTGAGAAAAAATGTAAATACAAATTTTCATGCTCAGATATATTACTTTGCCATAGCTATTTCTTGAAATATTTTAATAAATCAAATATTCAAAATTTATTATACACCTGGACAGTCCCAAAATTGTTTTGAAAATGACGAATTGAAGCTCAAATTGTTACATTTTAATCATTCCAAATCGGTTGGGCAATATTAAACACTTTTTGTAAACTTTAAATTTTCAAGTTTATTTTACCTCCTGAAGAATTTTAAAAAATGGACTTAGCAGGTTTTGACTCTAAAGGCCTTAAACTAACACCCTTTGTTTCCAACTTTTACACATTTAAATTGAAAGAGAAACATTTACTGAATATTTCTGAACTAATACATTAACTATTTGTTAAAACTAATTCTATTAGTAATAAATTATTTTAAATTTATCACACACATACCTACAAGAAACTGCTCGTCGAAAATGCAATATAAATCATATAAAAGCCTATGATATTTACCTCAGAATCATTTTATAACAATATTATATCAAATCAGTTATTCGAATATATAAGATCTTCTCAGCAACCGATCGTTTTTCTTGTTGTTAGAAAAAAAGATGCAGATATACAGGTTTTGATAAATTCAACACTTCATATTAGACCAAGTACAGCAAATGCTAAGCACAGGGTTTAAACAAAGAAGAATCAATGTTTAATGGGCTAGGTTTGGATATAATTTATGAACATTATTCAATTCAGTTGGGACTACCAGTGCGTTGAATAAAAAATAAAATACGTTGAAACCCGTATTAGTTAATCAAGAACGAAATATTTTTCTCGATAGAAAGCACCATGATACTGTAAGATACTAGATAAGATACTAAGCTAGTAAGATACTAGCACCATGCTAGTATAATGGACCGCCTTTTTCATATATACGGACCTCTTCCTAATCTTAACCTAAGAATAAAGAACCAGATAATTCATTTCTGGAATTCATAAATTAAGGGCATACTTACTAAAAATACAAGAAACTGCTCATTGTTCCTGATAATTTTAACATTAACTATACAAGCATTCAAAGCTCCCAAAAATTACAAAAGATTCATTTACATGACAGTATTGTACCCATTTGGACATACGGAGTTGAGCTTTGGGGCTTCACTAAATCTTCCAATTCTTCTCTTATCCAATCCTTACAATCCAAAATCCTTCGTAAAATTCTCAATTCTCCTTATATAGTTACAAACAGATAAAAAAATTGAATCCACTAGTCCCCCAACTTGCCTCATACTCCAAATCGTAGTCAATCCACTGATGAAATAATATAAAACTAATTTTCTGCCTATAGCCCAGACTCGTACTCGGGTCCAGGAACAAGCAATGCAGTATTTTACGTTACTTCCATATACTCTCTAGAATCAGGGACAGAAACAGGGAAAATAAAACTACAAAATTAGAATAAATGGTGCTGGTGAAATAAACAAACCTGTAAAATGTAAAATCTTCAGCTTAACAAGAACAATAATGAAATCATTATATTCTCGAACAGAATATTTATATTTTCAAAGGATCGATTTTTTAAAGATCGATTGTAGCTTCAGTAGAAACAGCACTCTAACTTTCCTCCATCTAACCCTGATGAGGGTCGGTGACATTCAAATATAACCGGACTAAATTTATCACTACAATTTGAAAATGACAGTTTATTCTTAATTTGAAATTGGGTTGGAGTACCTCTTTTTTTTTTTTTATTATTTTTTTTTTTTTTTTTTTAAATTTCAATCTATCACGTGTAAAACTGCCAAATATAAGATCAAGATGAAGATTAACAAAATTGGCAAATTTCAGAAATATCGAATATTAAGTTTCTGTTAATACACAAAATCTAATTTATTGAGTTAATCGTTCAACTCAAAATTACATCTTAACACAGCAACAGCCTACATTCAATTCTTTCACAATTAGCATACATTAGTAAACAAACAAAATATCTTTTAATGAATATATTTACAATCCTTATCACTGTTAATCACCAGGTTTTGCCCCCAGCCCAATAAATTTTATCGGGTACCTTATTTCCATAAAAGACCTCCCCTCTCTGAATTGCATGATGAGGGGGTTGAAAGTTATTCAATGAAGGCAGAGACGGCTACAGTACCCGCAACACAGGAGCCTACTGCGGGTTCCTGTCGGGGGTGGCCCATGAACATTTTCATTAACAAACTTTTTAAAGTTTAATAAGTATAAATGATTTATATTAATCATTTGTTAACAATTAATTTACAATTTTTATGTCAGTATACAATAATAGTTTAAATATGAGATCGGCTATAATAATAAAAATATAGAAAATCATAATAAGTTGAAATTGGGTTGGAGTACCTCTCTTTTTTTTTTTATTATTATTTTTTTTTTTTTTTTTAATTTCAATCTATCACGTGTAAAACTGCCAAATATAAGATCAAGATGAAGATTAACAAAATTGGCAAATTTCAGAAATATCGAATATTAAGTTTCTGTTAATACACAAAATCTAATTTATTGAGTTAATCGTTCAACTCAAAATTACATCTTAACACAGCAACAGCCTACATTCAATTCTTTCACAATTAGCATACATTAGTAAACAAACAAAATATCTTTTAATGAATATATTTACAATCCTTATCACTGTTAATCACCAGGTTTTGCCCCCAGCCCAATAAATTTTATCGGGTACCTTATTTCCATAAAAGACCTCCCCTCTCTGAATTGCATGATGAGGGGGTTGAAAGTTATTCAATGAAGGCAGAGACGGCTACAGTACCCGCAACACAGGAGCCTACTGCGGGTTCCTGTCGGGGGTGGCCCATGAACATTTTCATTAACAAACTTTTTAAAGTTTAATAAGTATAAATGATTTATATTAATCATTTGTTAACAATTAATTTACAATTTTTATGTCAGTATACAATAATAGTTTAAATATGAGATCGGCTATAATAATAAAAATATAGAAAATCATAATAAGTAAATAATAGACAATCATTTATG
Organism: Euschistus heros; assembly: GCA_003667255.2. Lineage (NCBI taxonomy): Eukaryota > Metazoa > Arthropoda > Insecta > Hemiptera > Pentatomidae > Euschistus > Euschistus heros. Next base: position 4,033,852 of record RCWM02000022.1, on the reverse strand, counting down.
AATTCATTTGATGAACGATATCTAAAATGCGTTTTTCTATTCTTTAAATAAATCGATAAAAATCAAAGAAAAAATAATAATATAAGTTTCAATATCATTGTTTACATCATGCACATTAATATCATGCTAAATAAAGGATATTTTTCAGTTACTCACAAATAACGAAGAAGAAAAAAATATTTTATAAAACTCACCTGAAACAGAGAAGAAATACATTTATTTTAAATGTTTAAAAAAAACTAAAACATATATGTAGGTAGAAAATTCCATCATATATATATATATATATATAATTTTTTTTTTCTTAGCTAAAAGTTTGATTTTTCTTTAGACTTTTTTGTCTCTATATTTTTTAACCAGGGCAAATGAAACGTATTAGAAATAATAAAAATATAAATTAATTTTAGGCAAAATTACAATTAATAATATTTTTTATAGTTGTCCATTAGGTGAGGATATCCCTCAAGAAATTTATTAAAAATCACATTAAACATACACTTCGTCGAATTATGTACATAATGAACACAAGAGTAGGATATAAACCTATTGATTTAAAATTTCGTTAATTTTTTTTTTTTTTTTTTTTTTTTTTTTTTTTTTTTTTTTTTTTTTAATAACAATTTATTGAAATTTACAACAGTACAAAATTTATACATCAAGTAAATGTGCTGTTAACTATTACAATAACGTGACAAAACTTGAGTAGAACTACTCATCAGTAGCACTTTAATAAAAATTCTACACTAGAAGGTCTCTGGGCCATCTTCGTTTCAGACTCCTCGGAGTATTATCAGGAATGGTGTGGGAAGCAAGTTAAGAAATTAGGGGATTTGAATGGTTATGTTGCCTACTATGAAAGGATAAGATTTGGGCTAAATCTGCAACATATGGAACATTAAGATCTTTATGGATAAGTTTATTGGTGACAAAGTAAGGTGCATTGAGGATTTTTCGAAGGATTTTGGATTGTAAGGATTGGATACGAGATGAATTGGATGGTTTAGTAGAGCCCCAAAGCTCAACTCCGTACGTCCAGATAGGTCTAATCACAGTCATGTATATTAGTCTTTTGTAAATAATTCTTGTCGTTTTAGTCTTGTTTCTGACTCTGTAAAAGTGGGCACTATGCCCTGATATAGAAACGAAAACTAATGAAACTTTAAGCCGAAAAAATAAATAAAAAAAATCAATTGAACGGAATTCTTTGCCTGTCAGGGTATAAAAAGAAAATACAATATAAATATTTTGTTGGTATTAAAATAATTGTTAATTAATATTTACAACTGTTTATTACAAAGCCTGACAGGTGATTCTTACTGGTCGATTGATCGTTTGCTTGTGGTCAGTTGGTTTAGTGACCAGTGGGAATAAATATATGTGAAAAACAATTTAAATAATAGGTTTGAAAATAATTTATGTGGACTAAATGTTTTTAATCACTAATATCTTTTTTTTATTCGTACACGTTGAACGAACGTTCATTTCAATTCCAGAAAGAGACGAATACAATAATTTGCTAAATACAAATATAAATACTGATAAAAATTTATACAAAAGAAATAAAATTAATAAAATAATTTAATGATCTCTCACTCAGTCCCCGCTGGATTCGGACAGCAATGACAAAACTGTAAGAGAAATGCTGAAACTAGTTTTGATCAGGCATGTTCTCCCATCATAGGGGCTCAGTGTTTGTTCATATTATATTTTATTGAAATTTTATAGCATTAAAGTACAATAAATGCATTTTATTTCTTTTTACTAGGGTATTTTATTATTTTTGTATTGTTTTAGTGTGCATATTGTATAAATGGATTCATTACCACCTAGTCTAATGATTTTGAAAGAGGTAGATTGTACTATTTATTCAATAAAATCAGTTCTATTAAAAAATGAAAAAAAAAAAAAGATCTAAATTATTATAAATAACAAAACATGTGCTATTAGTATCATAATTATTATAGTTTACTTAAAATAATTTAATTAACGGTTCTTTTAAAAACAGTTTTTGGTCTCTCTGTGAGTCTATAACCGTATCTAGCAGCCAAGATTAAAACTATTAAAGTATCCATGACTAACACGTATTACCAGGGCTTTTTAAAGATGCCTTTATATTAAAAAAAGTTTAAATAATAGGTTAAACACATTTTAAATAACGAAATATAAGTAAAAACTATAATTCAAGAAGTGATCAAAGGATTATACCCAGAGAAAGTCTCTAAAATAGGCTTCTAAACACAAAACTTACATTAACATCTTTAAAGCAGAATTTAACGACACCGAAATATCGTATTGATAATCTGTTAACTAACCTCCATAAAATGTAGGACATTTTTACCAAAACTATGAATGTTTTGTTTTATATAATTAATTATTAATTTATATAATAAATTATATAATTTATATAAAAATCAAATTTATTCCAATATTTTATATTAACTTGAATACAAATAGACAGGATGTCAAATTAAAAATAAAAAAAAAACTATAGTAAAAACCGCTAGTCAAAAAAAAAAAAAAAAAAAAAAAAAAAAAAAATCAATACACATTTTTTTTTTCTCCTGTAATATTTCGGTTTCAGAATTGTATTGAGTTCTACCAAAACGTTATTTCCAAACGTTTACGGTGAACGAAAAAGTTAATTTCAAGTAAAGTTTTTGTTTTTTTGTTAATAAAATGAAAGAAAAAGTAATAACGCAAATAAGAGATGGTAAATAATTTAAACACACATGGGCATCACAATTTAATTAGTAATGTTCAGGAAAAGGAAGAAGATAATTGAAGGATTGCAACGAGTGCCACAAAGATAAAAGAATATACGACCCTCTTTACTTAACGATTTTAACAGTGCACTTTTATGGTAGTTCAGAGAGAACGTAAAGATAAATGGGCCTATCTTTTAGGTCAGAGTAATTTAGCTAGTTACTAATAAAAAAATCACTTGCAACCAGTCATATAAAATTTTTTCAGGACATGCTAAAGCAAAATAAATTGCTGTATGTAGTATTGTATATATCCCTAGATATTAGATCCAGAACCTCCTCAAAGATTGATCTATCTATCCCTGATAGATTTTAGAAAAATAAATTCACAGAATCTTTTCACTATGTTATTTATATTAAATAATATAAAACTGAGATCACCTGATTTTCAATTTCAAATTATATAAATAATATACTAAAGAAATACTTATTTGTATTAATAATTGTTTATTTATAACCATCCATTATATGTTCTTTTAGCATTTAAACATTTTCTAAAAATTTAAATCCAAACACGTCCAATACAAAATTGACTATTAGCAGTTGTTCTGAAATATAAATATTAAACAAATAGCGTGTGATGCATGAGAAGATATATGGTAAAATAGTTATTGAAACCTTAATTAATAAATGAATAAGATTCCTTTTTAATCCTACAGCTCAACTGTTTTGAAATATTTTCAATTAGTCCTTACTTTAAAAGATAACCATAGAGTGTCAATAACTGATTTTAAATTCGTCATTGTCACTGTCTTGCAATATACACTCCAGTAATAATATTTGGCGTGACCTTTCTTGTTTAGCTTAAATTATAGTTTAATTAAGGAAAAATAACTGTAAATCTTTTATATATACATTATTAAAATTTACAACTGTACAAAATATATACATCAAGTAAATGTAATGACAACGATTATAATAACATGTTAAAACTTAAAAAGAACTACTCATCAATAGCACTTTATTAAAAATTCTACACTAGAAGGTATCTAGGCCATCTTCGTTTCAGACGCCTCGGAGGATTATCAGGAATGGAGTGGGAAGCTAGTTAAGAAACCAAATAGGTCTAATCACATTCATGTATATGAGTCTTTTGTAATTAATTGGGAGCTTTGAACGTTTGTCTAGTAAATGTTGAAGTAGTCTATAAACTGTAAATTTAAACTTTATTTTATTATAGAACCATTATTTCCTTAATAATTGTATGAATATTTCTTAAAGGGTGTCTCTCATACGGTTTCTTTTTAGGTTCTTCCTGGTATTATATTTCTTAAGGGCGCCTCTTATGCAGTTTCTTTTTAGGTTCTTCCTGGTATTCTCCAAACATTCTATCAATAATCATAAACATTTTTAATCTTTATTCATACCTGTCCAGTGTAGAAGTGACAATAAGAAATAAGAATAGCTTGAGGGGCATAAGGAGAAGCGGAACCCTGTAGTAGCTTGATTATTGATAGCTTATTCCAAACGGTCCTTCATCTATCTCCTTCTTAGCTATTGTTAATTTTTTATCTGCGTTGGAGCCAGGTAGTATTGTGTTAGGATGTAATTATTCGTGGAATCGTTTCTAGTGAATCTGTATTTGTTTAATAACAGTTGGCATGCGAAGGACAGTATAGTTGTGTTGTTAATGCACGATGGTTCATGAGTGACTCTCCTAAATGTTTTTGCCAAAAACATGGTCCGTTATTGTGCGTATTTTTAGCTGTTATATAAATGTGCTTGTCATTATATGCCTGCGTTCCAGGAAGGACCACCGTACACCAAATCGGGGCAAGGTTCTAATACATATATTTGCCTAAGACCCTTAACCCTCCCTCCTCTCCCAACATCATCCTAAACAAAGTTATATTTCCAATTTATTTTTTCACAAATAAACTAGAATGTTTGATATATTTCCTAAAGCGCATGTCGCCATAAATTCTTTTATATCGAAAGCCACTTGTTACTATGTCAGCTTATGGCAAGAAAAATAAGATAATAATAAGAAAATTAAAAAATTAGCACCTAAGTGTTAACCATTAAAACAACCATGAAATTTAATATCTTTCTAAAATTTTGAATTCAAAAAATTACACTGACCGATTACCAACTATTCTCATTTAGTTAACTAACGATTATTATTAAGTTAAATTGCTAAAAAAATGATTAAAAATAAATAGTTAGTGGAGGTGTAAGTGAAAAAGACTGTTAACGTTTTTGTTCTCTTTCTATGAGGTGTCCCGGTAATTGGAATTCCCAAAAGCCCGTGCCCTACAAGAGCTCAGACCCGGGGGATTTTCTCCTCTCTCCTGCTCCTCCGCCCCCCCTCTATCGTGTCCGAATATGTAAGTGTAAGTGTTGATTTTGTTAATAAAGTGGAATGTTTTAAGAGAAAAGAATGCTTAGCCTTTGACTGACAATGAGTGTTTCCCTTTTTCTTAATACATTGGCCAAATATCATATCAAGTACAGATTCTATCTGTTAAATTCGTGTATTGTTATTAATTTTATTTTTTTATAATTATGGTTATATTATATTTTATCAATATGAACATTTCATCTACTCTATAATTTCTTAATCGAAACATAAACGGCCCCAGGCGGTAGCAGACAGTATCAATTAAAATTAATAGAACAGACTTTCCTCGACTAAGTGGAGAACCGATATTGACGGGAAATCCTCCTAAAGTTATAAGGATTTTAAGAATATAATTTATTAATTGAAACTCTCCATAGCCCAAGATAAATAAAACAATTTATCAACATTAACTTTCGATATTCAACCATTTTTTCACTTATTGTACTTACTGCACAGTGCAGTATAACATTTATTAGTATTTTTATAAGGTTTGAAGACTGTTCAATGTTTTCTGATGAAGCTACGGTTGTTAGATAAAATAGAAACAGGCAGAAAATACAAATATACTAAGGAATGAAGGGTTTTGTCACTGATTTTATATTCACAGCTATCAAAAATTCTAAATATACAGGGTGATTACCTCTTAGTGTAAAAAAAAAAAAAAAAAAAAAAAAAAAAAAAAAAAAAAAAAAAAAAAAAAAAAAAAAAAAAAAAAAAAAAAAAAAAAAAAAAAAAAAAAAAAAAAAAAAAAAAAAAAAAAAAAAAAAAAAAAAAAAAAAAAAAAAAATGGGTGAAACTAGATCAAAAATGTAGAAAAATGTCGGAGACCTCATCTTTCTATACCAATCCGTTGCAGATAACCACGAGAACACCATGTTTTTTCGGTTTCAAAAGTAACGTTTAACATATCATTCAAAAGCTGATTAAATTTGCAAGTTTTTGTGAGATTTGCAATTTTGTGGATAGTTTTTTTCGATAAGCGGTGAGCGCTGAAGTAATATAAGACATTGTAACTTCTCTAGATAAGGTGAAGATCAAGGTGTTCTTTTGGTCACAATTTGGGAAAATTAAAGGTTACATGTACTCTGCTCTTATAGAAAATTTAATGCTAAATCTGAAAATGTGGCCAAAGTTTGAGAAATATTTTTTAAAAAATGGAGATATTACAGCTTTTATGGTAAAATGGTTTCATCAAAAAAGTCTTAGATTTATCGTATGTCTGCAACGGATCGGAATAGAAAAGTGAGGTTTGCGACATTTTTCTACATTTTTGATCTAGTTTCACCCAATTTTTTTTTACACTATGAGGTACTCACCCTGTATATGTGTACAAAGTTACTTAAATAATTATGTTTTTAAATGAACAACTTATTTAAGTGCTTATTCACCATGAACTCCACGTTTCTTTTTAGTCACTTACCTAATTTTGGTCCAAATACGACTTTATCACATATCCACTGGAATGACAGATATAATAACCGATCAGATTTTCATGGTTGAGATAGATAATAATAATAAAAATATATTTACTTTTATCAAATTTAAAGACTATCTTTATAAATTTTATTTGTATCATACCAATAAATACAGACACGTATACAAATAATTAGGACAAAAAAGGAAATAACAAATAAAGACCTAAGCATACAAATTGTAACAAAAAAAAAACAAAACATACAATCTCACATTGTTTACATATTTATCTCAGTCATATCAAAATTTTGTTAAGCCAACCTCTAAAATTATCTATACTATTTATGTTTTTATGATTGGTTATTAAGTTTTTTTTTAAAACAAAACAATTTTTTTTTTTATTAAATTATTGATTTTGACGTTATGATCGCATAATCATATCTTAATCATACTTATAAAGATATCCATCGTAATAGTTAGAAATCAGTTGTATAATAAGAAGGATTGTACGGTTAGACTATATTAGGAAGTAAGTTCATCAACTACTGGTTGCGAAGATCAAACGAAAATTTTAAGTAGAGTAAGTGGAGTTATGTAGGTTAAGAAAAAAAATTATCTGAGGTCACCCAGTTAAATTTTTAATTTCCAGAAATCTTTTCGAATTTCTCATTTTAATTTACAAACTACCATAATAAGTCAGCTCCTGGCATAAAATAATGTTGTTGTTTTGTTTTTTTAAGAACTGTTTTCGGTTGCTATAAAGAAAGTTCTGGTCGTGAAATAATGAGCTTAAAATCTAAATTTTCAAACAAATGAACAGCAGCTTCTTTAGACGTTTAAGTTACAAAGAGGGTTTTGTAATTGGCCTATTTGTTAAATTGGTACGTTATTTTGACATCTATTAAGTGAAGAAATTTATTAATTAATAAAAACAATAAATAAAATGTTCTGGAGAAAATTGACTAGGAAAAGAGCGTAGCCAACACTCGATCGGTTTCAAGCTGACCTAGTCGACTGGAAAAAGCAAAAAATAAAATAAAAAATCCACTATAAGCGGATAGCGAATGGGAAACTGTGTCCAGAACGACAGGAAATAAATGATTTTTTGATGGATTGAAATTAATCAAACGGTTTCATCTCACTCAATGTAAATGGCTCCATGAAACTTCACCCACGCTCGAATAAGTTTCACAGTAACCAAGCGCAGGCTTAAAATATTTTCCTTAAACAAAAAAAACATAATCTATCTTTATACTCTTTTAATACAAGAATCTATAGTGTTCAATTTTATTTTCTTTAGATCCCTATAATCAATCTTCAATAGTGTGCATATAGTTTTTTTTAATTTATGAATGTAATGTTTTTTCTTCAATAATTACAGCCTTGTTGATTTGTTCCCCATAATCATAAACCTAAAATTTGAGAAGAAGGAATTTAGCATTTTTAAATTTGATGAAAGAATTTAAAAAAAAAATCTCCAAATCTTTTCTTGCAGCAGTCTTGTATATTCTATACCTTTGCAGCCTTTAAATAATACTTAGACGATTTGATACCTACTTTAAACTTTTTTTTTTTTTTTTTGTGAATCATATTTAACCCACCTGACACAGACTTCCATTCGATTATGAGAAAAATTCTCTTCGGTTACTCTTTAATACTAATAGCTTTGTATGAAAATATGTAAGCCAGACCATTGTACTACCTTGTGATACAATTTTGTTATTCTTAGGGGATAAAAAGTCCCAGTATAACGATTATGTTTTTAATTTTATAACTATTCATTACGGTAGAAAATGAAATAAAACTAATATAAACTGAAATGAAAATAAATAAATACATAATTAGTTTTACTTGTTCAATTTATCATTCATCTTTCATACGGTAAGGGTAATATATTTTTCAATACAATAAAAACGTATAAATAAAATTAATAAATCATCTATGGTCAAGAATGCATATATAAACCAATTCGATAAAAAGTGATTTATTCTTGAATATATGAAGGTTCAGCATGGAAAATCGCGGTAGTCAGCTTTTTGTTGATTTTAAACTGGTATAGCCATTTGATAGTGCATAGTAGCTTTATTTGTTTTATTTTTTATCAGGGGAAAAAACTATAGTCCACATAAAATCGTTAAAAAACAATTTAAGAAACAAAACAAAAAATAAAACAGCTGAAGTCCTGAGTGTCCAATCCAAAGACACAAGAGTTTTTGCCAAAATCTTACTCGAATTATGACGGTCGAAGGATATCCTTTGCCAAACCTTCCCGACAATTTTATTTTCGTCCTTATGAAAATTATTATATATTTTGGTTTTTTAAAAGGTCTCTCTCTCTTTCCATTTAATCCTTTTCAGAGGACACTATAGGATACTATTTCGAGATCTGCCAGGATTTAAAAATTGTTGATGGCCAAGGGATACTCCACCATTTCTACCCTTTTGAAAAATGATTAAATATTATGGTATTTTAAAAGGACATTCTTTCTTCCCGTTTGTTCCACTAAATGTTGGCTGTTTTAGTCAGTGTCCAACATATATATATATATATGTATATATATATATATATATATATATATATATATATATGTATATATATATATGGTGGGATTCAGAGATAACCCCTGTGTTACGTACAGAGCCACTGAAGAATACTATCTTTATTCCCCTTTAATAGCTATGTTGGACTGCCTTGGTTTTTTCCCATGACCCTTCAACTAACAAATCAGCATTGGACAGCAGTGCTTTTTCCTCAAACGATAAGCATTGGAAATGCCTCGTTATTTCTGGGGTATTAAGAACTATTTAAGAATTATTTTTTGATTTTAAAATGTTGGGTAGAGGTTAACAAAAGGTTAATTTTTGAGAACTTTAAATTTCATTTTCCTTAAATTTACAAGGTCGGATTACGGTGGTTCCCCTTGAGCTTTCATATTTTTGTGTATAAATTTTCTATTTCTTTTTTTATTTTTGCACTTCATTATTTCAAAATAAATGTGCGATTCTATTTCCTTTCAAATAAAGATCAAGTTTATATTAATTTAAAAAACGTTGGGCTTCCAGACTTTATCGGACTTTGTTTAGCAAAATAAGTCATTTGCCCCATTTAGAGGGAGAGGATATAATATCTGATTTTAAGGAATCATTGAATTAAAAAAATATATATATAATTAAAGTATTAAATCATCAATAATAAATGGACAGTGCCCAAAACAAAGTAAGAAGTTGATGTTCACGAAAATGCTCACTAGAAGTGAATATAAACCTATATTTAGAATCGGTTTCAGAAACTGTATTCACGTTGGTGTCATCTAATCAGGCGAACTGCTCTGATTCCGTACTATTAAGGGATATACTTGTCAAGTGACACACCCACGAGCTCTAAGCCACATACTACAGTAGGTTTGATTTGTATCTCAGATATAGGTTTACTTTAAAAGAGATATTAAAAGTAAATTATTTCATAAATGTGGTTTATACAGATAGTAGAGTAATCATTTTTGAATATTTAGTGAAAAGATCATAATCATTACTGTAAACATCAAATGCGCTCACGCAACATTGGCCAGTGTAATATTTATTTTATTTTATTTTTTTTTTTATTATTGTTTATAAATACTACAATAATACTGTTTCATGAAAACTTTTATTGCATTTGTTTCAAAAATAAAATCCTTCAAAGAAATCAAAAATTACAATTTTCACAAAATTTTTATTTTTTATTTACGGTATGCGTTAAAGCAATCTTGGAGTAATTTAATATAACATTACATTGCACAAACAATTTAATTATAATTTGACTGAAATTAAAATTTAAATATTACGACTCTTTAGCGGTGAAAAATAACCAATTGTACTATTATTTTTCAATGGATTAAAAATACACAAAATCTATTAAGGAGAAAAAAAAAATTAAAAAAAAAGAAAAAAAAAAAGATTTTCAATAATTACAAACCTTAAATAATAAGCAGGTACGAAATATTAAAACTTAAAAAAATGCTTAATATGTTGCATACACACAATAGCGGAAGTAAATGGGATAAATATAAAAATAATTTTTAGAGAAAAAAACAAAACCGACTTCAAGATTAAACCTACTTACAGAAACTTAACTAAAAAATAAAAAATAATATTTTAATTGTTTTAGAACAAAAACCGTTAAATGACAATCAACGTAATTATCGATACTTATATACCTATTCACAATTTATGATCAGTTATTTTTGGAGTCGGTACCAGCTAAGAATGGCAGTTTTATACTGCCTCTGCAATACACTTTCGAATGGCCCGAGACAGCGGTGTGGCGGTGATGAAACAGTGGGAGGATCTTTACAATTACCATTTCTTTTCAAATTCTGTTAGTTTTGGTCGGCACCGACTCCAAAAATAACTGATCATAAATTGTGAATAGGTATATAAGTATCGATAGTAGGCGGTGTCTACTTTTAGGCACCCTCAGAAAAAAGCTCAATTAAGTTGAAAGTTATATGATAAATTGGTACCAGGTATTTAATTTTCTTTATCAATGATTTTATATGTATGTACAAACAACATACACATACCCATTAATGAAAAATATACGTAATGATTTCAACTCCCTATTTGTGTTCAATTTTCCCAATTACATGAAGGTAAGTGGAATGATAACCTCGATAAGTCAGTAACTCGAACTATTTTTCAGGGTAGCTTGAAAATCGAGAATTGACTATATAAACAAAAATACACTCACCACTAAAAAGTGAAAAATAAAAATAATTTTTAGAGAAAAAAACAAAACCGACTTCAAGATTAAACCTACTTACAGAAACTTAACTAAAAAATAAAAAATAATATTTTAATTGTTTTAAAACAAAAACCGTTAATTGAAAATCAATGAAATTATCGATACTTATATACCTATTCACAATTTATGATCAGTTATTTTTGGAGTCGGTGCCGACCAAAACTAACAGAATTTGAAAAGAAATGGTAATTGTAAAGATCCTCCCACTGTTTCATCACCGCCACACCGCTGTCTCGGGCCATTCGAAAGTGTATTGCAGAGGCAGTATAAAACTGCCATTCTTGGCTGGCACCGACTCCAAAAATAACTGATCATAAATTGTGAATAGGTATATAAGTATCGATAATTTCATTGATTTTCATTTAACGGTTTTTGTTTTAAAACAATTAAAATATTATTTTTTATTTTTTAGTTAAGTTTCTGTAAGTAGGTTTAATCTTGAAGTCGGTTTTGTTTTTTTCTCTAAAAATTATTTTTATTTTTCACTTTTTAGTAATGAGTGTATTTTTGTTTATATAGTCAATTCTCGATTTTTAAGCTACCCTGAAAAATAGTTGGAGTTACTGACTTATCGAGGTTATCATTCCACTTACCTTCATGTAATTGGGAAAATTAAACACAAATAGGGAGTTGAAATCATTACGTATATTTTTCATTAATGGGTATGTGTATGTTGTTTGTACATACATATAAAATCATTGATAAAGAAAACTAAATACCTGGTACCAATTTACCATATAACTTTCAACTTAATTGAGCTTTTTTCTGAGGGTGCCTAAAAGTAGACACCGCCTTCCACCAGTGGCGATATTTCTTTATTCTTTAGGACGGAGATTTAGTTACAATGGAGATTTTAAATAATCATAATCATAAATATGTTTAAAATGTAAGGTTATATAACAGTGATTTTTATTAACTGGTTTTTTTTTTTTTTTCTTAAAAAGTGCTGCGTTGATTTCAAAATATTTTTTATGGGACTACCTCTGAAGTATGCCCTACCGGTCTAAAAAAGAATCATCAAAATTGATTAAGAATTGGCGGAGGTTCTCAACTCGTCTGTATTTTTTTTTGTATGTGTGTGTGTATGTTACGCGATTACTCTGTCAATTCTGAATCAATTTTGATGACTTATTTAGATCGGTAGGGCATACTTCGGAGGTGGTCCCATAAAAAATATTTTGAAATCAATGCAGCACTTTTTAAGAAAAATCAAAAAAACCGTTAATAAGTGATTTCTTAAACTGTTTTTTTGATTTTTTTTAAAAAGTGCTGCGATGATTTCAAAATATTTTTATGGGACCACCTCTGAAGTATGTTATACCGATCTAAAAAAGAATCATCAAAATTGATTCAGAATTGACGGAGTGATCGCGTAACATACACACACAAAAAAAAAATAAAAATACAGACGAGTTGAGAATCTCCTCTTTTTTGAAGTCGGTTGAAAATAGGTTTATTATTGTTTATCAAGATAACAATATTATCTCAAATCTGTTCGAATATATACGATCGTTTCAGCTACTGAGCAGTTTTTGGTTGTTAGAAAAATGATACAGATTTTGAATAATTCAAAACTTCATATTACGGTATGTATGGTAAACTTTAAGGACAGATTTAAACAAAAAAGAATCAATATTTGATGGGCTTAGTTTGAGTATAATTAATTCATGTATATTATTCCGTTTAGGCCACCACTGCATTGAATGAAAAGTGAAATGCGTTGAAACCTGCTTTAGAGAAGTTTTGTATAAATAAGAGACATAACGAACTGAAATTATATATCAGAGCTATCTGATCTCTATACTATAATTTATCGTTGTTCGAGTTCAAATTTAATTTTTTTTTTTTTTTTTTAAGATCTAATAAATAATAAACTATTGTTGCTGAAATATATTTGTTCTTCACTAACGATTAGTAGGTATGAATAATGAAGATATTTTTATTCAATAGAAAAAACAGTACAGCAGATATGAGGAAAAACATTATAAACATCTGACTAAACGAGTCGGATTCAGCTGCTAATTTCAATACTAACAACGTAGTATAAACAAGATTTAACAGATATATTTAAATACTTTTGTTTATTAGCTTTTACTGTTTTCATAATATCCTTTATGAAATTTGATGATCAAATGATGATAGTTGTCAAAGAATGAATTCTTGAACTTAAATAGAACATAGAAATAGCCGCTTATCCCAATAATAAAAACAACAACAACAATGGCGCTACGGTCAGAACCTTGGCCTCTTCCACGATTCCCCTCCATTTATTCCGGCCACCAGCTGCTCTCTTCCAGAACCTCACACCAAGGGTCTTTAGGTCCGCTTCGTCTTCCCCCCAGCGCAATCTAGGCCTTCCTCTTTATCTCTTCCCTCCTTCGGGATGTCCATTTAACATGATTTTTGGCATTCTGTGGGATCTGATTCTATGAACATGGCCCAGCCATCTTAATCTTCTTTGCTATATTGTAGCAGTCAAATCTGGAGCTTTTCTTATCCCAATAATACAAATCATATTCTACTGAGTATAGATATGCTTTTTATATATATACGATCAACAACGATTTAATTTCGAAGATATTATCAAGATATCAAGGAAATATTGATATGCAACTATTTCGCTTTATTTTTGTCAACTCTCGATAGCAGTTAAAGGGTTATTCTTTTCAGTTTCAAGTTGTTTAGATTTAAGGTACCGATCATATCTATTGTTTGAGGTTCTACCGGTAAAAATAATGCTAGTAAGTCCATCTATTTCACCAATCTTTTGGATATACTCGAGTTGTTGAACCCTATTGATGGAATTAAATACTAGGCCTTAATCTTTACTTGGGAATTGAACAGCCTTCAGTTTTGATGTCACTGCAATAAAGCTTTTAACTTCTGTAAGTTATTTTAAATGACAAATCCGTTTTTACCTTTGCTGGTATTTAAAAAAAATACAGAAAAAAAATCACTTTAGATAATATTTTAATTCACAGATTACATATGTTGTTGAATGGCTCCAAATACATAACAGCAAAAAATCTAAAACAATTACACCTACACTAGAACCATGGAATGAAGAATCAAGGCCAAGAAAAGAACAAGATAAGTTGACAAGACTACAAACTGCCATAACTTAAAACATCCATTGCTACTTACTGGAAGCTAAGCCACCAGAAATGCAACAAATGCCAAGTAAATCTAACAATAAAACATATTCTTTTGGAATGCCCAAAATACCAAAATCAGAGAAAAGATAATAAAAAGAAAATTATACACGTTTTCACATTCAATTAATTAAATATATTATTTTATAACCTTGAAAAAAACTTGCAGTTTTCAACTAATAAATGGTTTCTTAAACCAAATGTAGTGGTACACGGCACCGGGAAATATATAAATAAATAAACAACATTTTCAGTTTCAGATTAGGATTTTATAGGAATTTAACTAATAAAAAAATATATTTTATTTTGATATCACATAAATACCAGATAGGGCTTGGGGTCAAATGAGTGCCTGTGAACAACACACAGAGAACGAAATACTTGCCGAAGTTAAATCAGAGAATTACATTGTTGAGTATCTTCATACTCATATGAGAATCGGTAAAACCAATTTTAATTTAAGCTCTTATATAGAAACATAATTTCAAAGCGTTCAATTATTAGAAACACTTTTTTTAGCATTATTTCTCAAACTTTCATTTATTATTATTATTATATTATTTATTATTATTTATTATTATTATCCACGCAACAAAGTTACATGGATATTTTAGTGTTAACACTGTGAAGAAAACTAGTCTGAAGATGGGATAGTACCCCTAAACATGTAACTTTGTTGAGAGGACAATAAATGAAAGTTTGAGGAGTAATGTTCAAACCGTGTATCTAATAACAAATTATATACTCCTTTATTAAAGAATGAAAAACATTTAATACAAAAATTTCAAATATATTACAAAAGTAACACATTAAAATCGTCTAATGTCAAAAATTAACTGATTCATGCTGATTTAGTTCGTTTACATTGAAAAAATATATTCACCAATCAACACACTTGGAGGGAAAATTGTCCTAATCAGTATGTCCGAGGTTGAGGGTGAGAAAAGGTCTGAGGAAGGAATGAAAAACTTACTCCCCTGATCTCTTTTACTAGATCAATGCCACGGAAGATAAATCGCCCGGTATCGTCTTTCCTCATGACTCACATTACATTATTAAATTGGTTGTGATGTAACGTTATTTCCAGTTTCTTATTAACAAATTAATTTATTACGTTTTCAAATATATCAGTGTTCAATTCCTGAAAATACATCGATAAAGATTATTACATTTTTAAGGATTACATGAGCTATTTTAGAAGAGTCGTGGAATGAAAATAAGACAAAAGACCAAAAATAAGAACAAGCTATATCGAAGGTCTGCGAACGTCAAACATCGAATAAAAAGGCTTTCAATACATTTGCAAGATCTGACAAAACCAACATGCGGAATAACACAGTGTCAAACCAACCTATTCTCTCGATCTGTCTGCACTATGGTAACTCTATTTCTTTCAAAGGTTCCAGGGGCATACGGTTTACGGCACGAGCGTATCATTGTATTCTTCATATGTAACAAATATGTTTTGTAAATATCAGTTTTGAGAACATATTATAGAATTGTTTAAATAAATAAATAGAAACAGTGCTATATATCTGCCTGCTGTATAGATAGGGAGTTTTTAAAACTATATGGAAACTACTATTAGTTTCGTCCCTGTGGTTTTATATTACATCACTCAATACCTATTGGTATCTAATTTATGTAATATATTTGTATTCAACTTATTCTCTAAACAACTATTGTGTTTGACCTAAACTTTAGGTCAGCAGAAAATTTACTAATGTTCATATTAACTTTCCTTTAAGTTTTCAAAGTATTTCTCTGTGAACTCTTGGTCCATTCGGCTAATAGCAGCCAGGTAGAGTTTGAAAACCGACCGATATTGTGATTCGCACCATTCCACAATGGTGAACTACTTAACTCATTTGTACCCATATTTAACTGCATTATCTTCAAAGTTCTAGGAAGGTTTATAAATAAATAAATAAATTAAGGCTTAGCGAACCCGAAGGTTCGATGCCGATACCACCAACCGTCAACTGCACACTTCCCTCCAATCCACTCCTCCAAAACCCAAATCCCCCAGGTCGGCCCTGACGCAATCCTCCCATCTTCGTCTCGGTCTACCCCCCGGTCGTTTACCCGACGACACATAACTAATTAACTTTTTCGGAATTCTTATCTAGGCCGTATTGAAAATAAACAAAATAAACCTTGGTTCAATGAGGAATGTTTAAATGCGTGTTCGAAACGAAAAGCTGCTAAATTAGAAGGCTTAACAATCCCCTATATCTAGGAAGTTTAACAATCATAAAAATTACAATAGTAAAAATTTAAATATACACTGCTGAGTGACAGGAATGAGGTTTTTCCGCACTGTCATATACTTTCATGGTTATAAATTAAAATCCAATCAGATTAAATCATTTAAATTATATCCACCGAATAAAAATCAAAATATCGATCCTTCGCTTTTTGATATTGTATGATTCATGAGCCATTTATTGTAAGCACTGATAATGCAGTCTAATATCTGGAAGTTTCTAAATAGCCTCAGTCCATCTTGGATTACCAACTTATACCTTTAAATAAGAAATTGGATGTCGAATTATGCTTTTACATTGTCTTCAAACACCTAATAAGTGTAATTTTAGCCCTGTTGACAATTACTGTCATGCGTGAAAATATCATTGAAAAAATAATACTTCATCTCATACTTAAATTAAAGATTTTTTCAATGGATAAAATTTCAATAATTAGTTAAATATTCTAAGTCCTTTACTTATGAAAGCAGGCAAAGCCGCGACGGGGAAGCTAGTTAAAAATAATTAAAATAAATCATAATTAGGGTTTTAATGATTGGACATGAGGGCACAATCATTTTTTTTTCTTCAGTCAAAAACAAGTTCTAATCAAATAACTTTGGATTGCGATATTGTGCAGGTAATCCAATTGAGGAATATAACATAAAAATTTCACCATATTACTGTTTAATTCAAGTAAATTAAATCCTGCTTTATAATTATTGTTTAGAAAATTATAGACATTGTATCGTACTTAAATATTTCAGTATTTCGAGGAAGGAAGGGGAGAATTTATCCCCTGTATCTATTCCGCTGGGACCGCCACTGGTATTGGGTGGTCGTCGATTGAAATAGAACAGCCAGATACACAGGGCAGTAATGAAAACATAGCATGTAGATTGTTTTGGATTTTTTTAGTTTCAATTTCTAGTAATCATACCGGTTTTACACATTGTACCCATTTTTTTATAGGGTTAGTGTGGTATATATTAAATATATTAAAACATTTAACCCCAAAATATCTTAGCAGAAATGTTGAATATTACACAGAAACTCTAAATCACCTCTGAGATAGAAATCTCTAATAAAATGGGATAACGAAAACCATCAATCATAATTATTAAATAAAATCGATAGTAAAATGAAAACAGGTTAGTAGTCTTCCCTTGAAAAATATTATGTATAAATACGTGCATATACACGTCATGATATGAAATATTCTTAACTAAAGTAGATTCTCTTTTATCCATCTCTACCGGATATAGGAAAACGCCAGATAACCGAACCATCAATTATAATTAGAAAGTATCTCGTATAACAAAAAAAATATTTTTAGTTAGAAGGTTGTCTGTGACATGACGTGTATGGAATGAACCCAATAAGATGAAATAGAACATCTACATCACAGCTTTATTTTCCTTTCTAGGATACATATTTAGTATTTTTTATAATTTTTTTTTTTTTTTTTTTTACAGTTAATTATAAATAATAAATTGGATGTTAGTAAGAACATATGTAGATATTTAATAAAATATTGTATTACTTTATTATTTATTGTATTATGTATCACAAAAAGTTCAGATATATTAATAATTATATTATTCTTTAATATACAAATGATACAACACATACTCTTATAGTTTTTTTTTTTGTTTCATTTATTGAAATTTACAACTTTAAAAGTATTTACATCATGTAAATGAGTTAAAAACGATGACAATAACATGCCAAAATTTGAAAAGAACTACTCATCAGTAGCACTTAAATAAAAATTCTATACTAGACGGACTCTAGGCCATAATTATATATTTAATATAATAGTTTAATAGTAGTACTTAAATTTCAAAAATTGGCTACGGATTCATATATAAACGCATAGGCCATCTTCTTTAAACTTATAATTTAATATAATTTTAAAGTAGAGAATTTCAGTTTATTGGCTACGGATTCATTATATAAACGTATATACGGATATAATATTTATACATATAAATTTATTTATTTATAAGGTAGACAGTTTTCTTTTTTACGAGAGCTGGTTAAGGTAGTGCGTCGGTTAAAAGAAAATAATATAGCATAACTGTGAACAATTTGGGAAAAACTAGATAAGTTAATTTTGTTCCACAATAAGATAAGTACCTTGGGCAACACATATTAGTACTCCAATGTGGGTTGCTCTAAATATTTATCATATTTTGGACAAAAATGAACTAATCTAGTTTTTCCCAAATGGTACAGAACTTACTGTATACTCTTATTAACATATAATTTATAAAATATATGTTAAAAATTATAAAATATAGAATTCAAGCATGTGAAATTCACGAATCGTTTTAAAAGAGGAATATTTATAAAATTCGGATCTTTAAATGAAAATCAGGAATGAGTCGATTCCAAATAACGACTCCTGAAAAAACAATAGGTGGCAGGAATTGATACAACTAATATCTAATTACCTCCACCTAATAATTTTCAAAATATTGAAAAACTAAACATAAACTTACTTTTACATTAGATTTGTAACATGAAATCTTAAACTTGGAGACCTTTTTAAAGTATTCTAAATATTAACCATACAATATTGCAGACAGAGTTGGGCAAAATTTTATCAAAGCTAAAATTTGATCATGGCTATTTGACAACAAATTACCTAAAATCAATCAACTAACTTAAGAATCATTAAATCTTTTAGTCATTTTTTAGTGAACTAATAATTATTTGACTGAGAGATTTGATCATTATTAAATTAGCTAATCGATTTCAGGAAATTATTTGTCAAATAGTTATGATTAAATATTCATTTAATATGCAGATATTTTATTATTTATTATTGAATATATATATATATATATATATATATATATATATATATATATATATATATATATATATATTTATTTTTATAAACTCTTTTTTTTGTAGCTGACATAATTTCTTTAACCTGGTATCGAGGATCAAGATTCGATTTTCTGGTGTCGGTGTCGTGATACTAAAAATTATTAAATCGTTCCTAACAAAATCTCATCTGACTAACGTATTCCACCTACGACAAATCACATTTGACCTATTATTAAACAGTTTCATGACAAATTACGGGCGAAAGCTGGAGAGGAGTTGGAAGATAAATCTACTCGCCGAACGATATTAATTACCACAATGTCGGAAGGAAGCAAACGCGCTCAGTGCTGCCTTCCTCTTCCCTCCTAATGTAATGTATCTTTTATCTCAACTCGTTCCATGATTGTATTTTGTGTGATTGCGAATACAACTAATACGAACAGTGGTAAGTCGATCTCATTTAAATAAATCGAATTATATTCTCAGCTTAAGTACATTTTTGATAGTTTAATTCAGTTAACATTAAAACAAAATACAGCAATCAGAAATCAAACAAAGGAATTGTAGTAAAATTTCAATTTTAATTAAACCAAGAATCAGGTTCTTCACCCCTTGCCACCTTCATACAAACTGTTCCTATTAGTTTGTATAAAGATGCTATGCGGCAATGAAAATATATTTTAGGCCCGTGTTCAACGATATGGAAATACTGAATATTTAAAGCAGGACATAATGAATACTCTCCGGCTTTAAAGGCACAAGGCAATTGTTGGGAAGAGGAATGTACGCGGTATTATAATCCCGATAATGGGCTGGAGGTATTCGAATATCAGTGGGTTAAAATATTTAAGCATTGGTTCCAAGTGTCTAATATATATTAAAGATAAAGAAAAATCAATTTTTAAAATGTTTATTACTAGCATATTTACTTTATTCAACAATACCCATTAAACATACAAAACATCAATTAATTTATTTCTCCTTACTAGAACAAACCTAAAACCAAAAATACAACAAATAACATCACTAAAACCAATTTGGTCCTTCGGAAGAGAACTTTGGAGTTCTGTGGCCCCCACACACACACTCATAATATACAAATAGACAACCATACAAACCACATTGTAAAAAATACTTAGGACTCGATGACTGAACGATTTGGGGCAAGGCTCTAAGCGCTCTCGGTACAGAAGGTTGTGGGTTCGAATCCCACCTGGACGGGTTAAAACTATTTCATGGCGGACACACGAAATTAATCTTTAACTTTCTACCATAGCTAGATTAGGTTGGTAACCATTAGGATAACCCTTCTTCTTTGCACTAATTGTATTTCATAAGAACGTTAGGTCTCAAATAAAGAAAAATATAATACAAAAAAATAAAATACTACACGTCCTAAGGTACATTCATAACACAACACACAATCTCTTCCACGTAACGTTTCCCCAACATTTTTTAAACACACAGCAATATAGTCACATTTCTACACAATGATATCCAAATGATCCTATACAGACACTTTTTTATTTCTGTTTAACTAACAACACATTGTGTCAACCAAAAAGCTCCTGGCCCAGATAACTCTTGTTACATTAACTTTAATTTATTATATATTATAATCTTTTTTCATAGACAATATTATAATTTTAAGGGATATAAAAAAAATGCATCTCCTTCACTTAATGAATAAAATAAACTCTGCAGAGGTGAATCAAATATATATTATAAATAAAAGTATTTATATTTAATACAAATTTATTAACATAATTTTATTATTTTACTATTACATAAGTACATGTTGCTCATGATTCACCGCCTTCTGTAATAAATGAAAAACAGAAGCATTTTTTAAAATTAATTCTAGTCTTTGTATAGATAAAAGCAAAGAATGTTTACGGTTATAAAAAAAATATAATGCGAGAAGTTTTATTTTAAACAATGAATTTAAATGGTATTAACATTTTACAGTAGTGGTTTCCAACTTATGAATCTTCACTCTTTATTGAATACGAAACTTTTAGTAATCTGTAATCTGTATCCCTGAATTTCCATAAAAAAGCTGATTATATAGGTACACACCATATTTTTTAATCTGTTTAATAAGCTACAAAATAATATATCGTATACGAATAAAAATACATAAAAATTAAGAAATATTATATTATATTGCAAATCGAAGAGTTTTCTTTGATAATGGTGTTTCTAAAAAGAAAGCAAACACACAGTATTGACTTTATTTTTTTTAATTTGTATTCAAAAGTAATAATAATTCAGTAAAAGTTGAGCACCCCTACACTCGGCACCTCTCGGTAGGTCGGAAACCATTAAGTTAAGCAGATATCCCAAAGGTACATCCTTCTCACTCACACAAAACTAATGTCGTTTGGCATCACTCATCCAACTCCATTGGAATCATACCTGTCTCATTAACAAGGCAGTAATTAGACGCTATTTGGACATAAGGAGATGAGCTTTACAACCCAGAATCCTTCGTAAATCCTTAATGGTTCTTATTATGATAAAAATAAATTTATCCAGAATGATCTTAATCTCTCACCCTCCTAGGCGTCTGAAAAGAAGATGGCCTTTAGACCTTCTAATGAAAAACGTTTGAGAGCTACTAAATGGTAGTTCTTTACAAGTTATTGACATATAATTGTAATTATTGTCCACAAATTTATTTGATGTGTATATTGTATACTGTTGAAATATCAATAAATATTTAATTTTATTTAATATTCACCTGTTTGCAAAACTATAAAAAATTACAAATTATTTATATATATTAATAATTACTATCATGGAATAAACAATTACCAATAGGAGCGTATGCATATGTTTAAAAGAATAAAAAATAAAATTGGAAATTGCACTAGTACAGCTGACTGTGGAATTTAATAAAGGAGATAAGTGCATGGGGGTGGGAATGGGCCGTCTCCACTTTCACACTAATAAAATTAAAGATTCGTTGCATTGAGGATCGTACATATCGCCAGCCTATGGATAATATGACGATAAGTGGAAATTCAGATAGTCTATATTATTTTTTACGATACTACTAGTAATCGAAATTCTATTAATGGAAATATACGAAAATACTCAAACCAATAATTTATCATAAGGACGAAAAAACTAATAAAATTCCGCCATCTTAAAACAGTTAAACAGTCTAATATTTTAAAAAAGTGTCCTTTTAAGGACAACAATGGCGGAAGTCCGCCATCTTGAAACCGTTAAATATTTTAAAACAGTATCCTGGAGGACAACAATGGCGGAAGTTATCCTTCGGATAACTTATTATCCTTAAGGACGAGAAAACTAATTCTAATTGTGGATGGAGAGAGTGGCCAAGGATGTCCTTCGGCCTCAAAAAATCGTAAGATCCTGGCAGATCTGTAAAACAGTGTCCTTATAGTTTTTCAACGCTAACGACCCATTCCCGTGGAATGTTTTGACTAAATTGGTACAATATAGAAGAGTGGCGGCTTATTTAAAAAAAAAATGGAGATTTGAATAGTCAAATTTAAAAAAAACAAAATTATTCAAAAAATACTCTATTGCCAGAAGATAAATTGAAAATGTATAATGAAAATAGTATGGTGGACTGTATGATATAATGGTTGAAGAAGACGCAGTAATGTAATTGGGCAAAATCTGGTAATCAGTATAAATTAAACTTCTAAGTTAAAAAAAATTATTTACTTTTTGAAAGAAGACCTGCTAGCAGAGCTGGGCAAAATTTAAACTTAGGTAGAATTTAATCATAGCTATTTATAATTTACTGGAATCAATCACCTAATTTAATCATGATTAAGTCTTTCAGAGATTACTTAATGAAAACGATTACCATAACAGAAGGGAGGGGACTCCTTTGAATAGGTTTCGCACATTTTCCATAGGAGCGCGATCGATCTTGAGGATATTTTAAATTTTCTTAGACCAAATAATAACTATACACCTCAGATTAAAAATCCCGTATAAGCGATCCGCTATCTTCAGTACGAGAGTAAAATTGTATTGATTTTTAATTTATTACAGCTCCTTATATTAATTTTTTTTTTTTTGGGGAGGGATCATCGTCCTTATGTACTCCAACTAGGGCAGGAAGGACGGGTTATCCTACAGGCTATCAACCTATTCTATCCAAAGTGGGAAGGTCAAGATTTATTCGTGGGTTCGCCACGAAATAAATCTTAACCCCACGAGCCCACGACCTTCTGGCTACGAGCACGCTGGCCCACGCCCCATCTCACTCGGCGACCGAGTCACCAAATTCCTTATATTTGATTATGTCGTGTTAAAAAAATATCACAAAATGTTATTTTTTTTAATTTTATAATTTTTTCACATCCATTCCTAAATAATACAACTATAATGATAAATTCGATTGTTTGATTTTTTGAGCTTTAAAAATATACATACAAATTTTAAATTTTTTAAAAAATCCAATTCCGTGCAAAACTTGCAAAATAAAATTCCTTCAAGTAGCTAGTAAATCTCTTACACTTATAACTAAATCTCTAAATCTCCTTAAGTCACTCGAAAACCGCTTCAGTTCTCAATAAATTATTATAAAACCAACTATTACCTAAATTCTAGAATGTCTTGTATTTTAAGGATAAGGAATAATTATTTAGTTATCGATGTATTTAATAAAAGTAAAAGTGAATATAAATATATTTTATATTTTTTATAATGTATATAAATATATATGTATATTAATTCTTTAAAGTTCATCCAAGTTAATTTTTTTAAGAAGGCATGTTGCACAATTGGTGGGATATTAAAACCCCCGAAATTTCGACAAACAAATAAATCTGTACAGACATGTCTAAATACAAATTTTGGACCACACATGAAGATATATATTGAAAAAATACAAACATTTCAATTAAAACTATTATTACTGAAAACGAAATGACCTCAGTCAATGATTTCTGTATGTATTCTACTGCAAAAAAAAACAACAACATATTGACTACAAAATGGTTTCAGTACTAATTACAGTATCACATAAAAAATACGCCTAAAACCGAAACAGGTGACACGATTAAGCCTAAATTAGTTATTTATTTAACTGCCATGTAAGGTCCTACTTTTACTTACACGATTGCTTTTTCGCACGCAAGAAGGAGCGAAACCAACCAAGGCATATTGCCGACTGTTAGTAAAATACTTCACACTCGAGTTAAATCTTAATTTTTTTTTGCAACCATTGCTAACTTGACATTAACAGTTAATGGGTAACTAATAAAATAATTAAAACTCTATGTTAACATTTTGTTAATTACTATAAATATTTATTACAATGCTACAATTATAGGGATTAGTTATAAAAGTGTAGTTTGAAGAGAAATTTAATGTTAGATTTGAATATGAACTGGATGAAGAATTAGGGACGGAGTTATGAGCTGAGATGTGGTTTTGACCTTGCCCTTGTAGAAACAGCTGTTTTTTTGCCCTTTAGTAGATATTAGCTTTTCCCCCACTAGTAGATAAAGTAGCACATTAAAGAGCTAATTTTGATTTAAAAATACTTTCTTTATTAAATGGTTGAATGAAAAAAGTAATTGAATGAGAGATATTTTCTCCAAATGATATTTATCAAAGCGAATGTGGATTTAATCATATATTTTTTAACTTTTATATTAATAAATGATATTACCATCAAGGGTACCAGTAGACATAACAGTTTTTTTTTCTTTCTCTGAAATTATAGTTATTAGGTTCTTAAATTGGAATCACATAAAAATATACTAGTTCAGGATTATATAATATAATTATTAAAGGGGCATGGTATCTCAGATGTATCAGAAACTGAATTACCTCTACTAAATATCATTATCAACGTCAATGGGATGATTTTATTTCGTTCTATTATTTGTCCGAGACAAAGTCTATGATTTAATGACACGGTACGCTTAGCAGGAAATTAAATGCTTGTTCTTATTAAATGCTTAACGAGCCTTGTTTGTCCTATTTAGTTTACTTTCAAGTTGAAATTACGAATGTCAAAGGTTTACCGTTGCTATTGTGTTAAATACAATAGGATTATTCAATCAACCTTTTATTGTAAACGGATATAACAACATAATTTATCGGATTAGTTTTGATCTCCAATACACGGTGTTTACAGCTGACATTCCAACTCATCCTACCACTGTCTTCACCACTTACGCTGATGACACGTGTGTTATCAGTAAACAGCAATCCCTTAATTGCCTCTTAAACACTCCAATCCCATATCCTTAGCCTTCAAGAAAGGGGCCAAAAATGGAAAATCAAAATAAATCCAAACAAATCTCAGCAAATAACCATTACTCTTCGTCAGAAACCTACGACTTCCTGCCCTACAGTATCCTCTAATGATATTCCACTAATCTCTGTTGAACAGAACCGCTACCTAGGACTCCACTTGGACAAACGTCTTACAAGAATGGAATCCACATACAAGACTAAAACGACAAGAAACTGTCCGTCGTTACAGATTACTTCAATATTTAATAGACAAACGTTCAAAGCTCCCAATTAATTACATAAGACTCATGTATATGACTGTGATTAGACCCATTTGGATGTAGGGAGTTGAGCTATGGGGCCACTATACCATCCAATTTATCTCGTATCAATCCTTACAATCCAAAATCCTCAATGCTCCTTACATTGTCACCAATGAACTTATCCATAAAAATCTTAATGTTCCAAATATTGCTGATTTAGCCTAAACGAGATACTTATCCTTTCATAGTAAGCTCCATAACCACTCAAAACCTCTAATTTCTTAACTTGCTTTCCACACCATTCCCGATAATCCTCCGAGGCGTCTGAAAAGAAGATGGTCCAGAGAAATTCTACTGTAAACTTTTTATTGAAGTGCTACTGATGAGAAGTTCTTATTAAATGTTGACATGTTATTGTAATAGTTATCAACATATTTACTTAATTTATATATTTTGTACAGTTCTAAATTTCAATAAGTTGATATAAATAAAAGAAATGTTTCATCTAGTTAATGCTCTTTAAATTTTAATTGCCACTTCTCGGATAGATTCCTGATTTCTTTGAGTAATCTCTATAGCCTTTTAGTTAAATACAAATGGTAAATGAACTGCAGATCTGGATAGTAAAAAAGTTCCAACTCTCAAAAAATATAAAATGAATTTCATTGCTATATTCACCTATTTCAAAGGATCTCTTGTTTCACTATATGGTGATAAATTTAATAAATAATGAGAAAAAACAACAGAAAAGATAATGCATTGAGGAAGACCACACAATCTAACATATCAATAGCAGACTTGTTATGACCCATGTTTGTTATTTCAGAGGAGGCAATTGGCAACGTCTTTGGGCAACAAGAGAAGGTTGCGAGCGACATGAAGAAAAACAATCCAACCACCATTAGCGTGGGTTTCATTTTCCTCAAACAGAGTAGAAAATAAGGAGTGTTTAATGATTTTCTGACAACTGCAGTTTGTCGCAGTTGCAGATTTTCATGATTTATTTTTAAGAATCATTCAGGTGTTAATAAAAAAATTAACAATTGAAGCCATTGATGGAAGAAGGTGTAAACTCAGTTTTTTCAAAAATGTTTTTCTTTATTCATATATTCTGCAGTAAGAAAAAAAAAAGTCAATATTAGGGCGAATTAGCATAAACAGCACATTAAAAGATGGGTAAACTTGACGGAAGGAATTTTTTTATTAACAGTAAGATATTGAATAAAATTATGTGCAAAGTAAATAGTAAAATAGAAAAAACTAATAGAGGAATAAAGAACAGATAAAATAGAAACAATTTTATAGAGAAAATTCTAACTTTCGGAAAAGTACACAGTAACGCTGCTTCTCCAGAATATTTTTATAAGAGTGAGTTAACACCTTCTTCCATCTATGGCTTCAATTTTTAAATAAAAATTTAATAGAATCGCATATTTTTAAAAACAATAACTCACTGATCCTGTCAGGTAAAAAAAATCCTCAATGTTTCCAGTCATATAATCATCCCATCTAATTTGTTAGAAGTAATGATTTTTAGAGGCCGAAATTGATGGCCAAACCGTTATTCGAAATTTTAATACTTCTGTCATATTTCAGTTCTAAACAAATACTTATATACTAAACAAATACAAATATACTGCCAGATCACCCATTTCCTCATTTTCGAAATATTTTGGTAAGCAAGTGTTAATGAAACGGGAGGTGATGGGATTGGTAGTAGTTCAGTTTTACTTCCCATCACAGATCAAAGCCTTTCTACGTGTTTTATTCTCCAATAAATAAATTTAAAATAACTTGAATAAATGTATGTATAGGGATATATTGAAGAAATTAAAAAAAAATTCTTTAAAAATTCTCGCGTTTTACTACACCCAGTATGCTCTTAATATAGCTTCCTTATCTAACCGAGGAAGGAGATCCAAGACTAAGATAAGTTTAGCAATTAACTCTCCAATGGGACGGGTCGGTTGATTAAGTACACCACTTAATGTTTTCTTTTTATTAATTTTTTTTTCCAATTTCTTTACTAAAGTATCTACATTTTTGTACATTGTGCTCTTAGGTAAGATTTATAGCTGGGTCTGGAGTAAGGAAAGGGCAAGACGTAATTTGAAATTCAAGCAATTTGAAATTAATGTGGCGATTTAGGCTAGAATTTTTTATTGTTTACTTTTTATTCCTTGTTTCTTTTGAAATGTGGAAGTAAGAAAGATTATTTTTGTTTAAGAGTTTTTTCCTTTCCTTATACCGTTCTTTAGGACTGTTCAATTTTCGTAGTAAAGAGTAGCTCTTTAAAAATGATGAAGTTCTGAAAAGAAGCAAAAGCAAGTACCACTAACACATTTTTCTTTTTCCAATGATAAAAATTGATAGTAAATTATCACCAAAAAAATAATCAATTTTTTATGTATTTTTAGGATAATGCTATTTCCGAATAAGATTTGGCATAAAATCCACGTGCCGTTCCAAAAAAAAAAAAAAAAAAAAAAAAAAAAAAACTCAAGTACTCTCTCTATTACCAAAGAAAATCATTAAACATTAGTTTTGGAAAATTCAAGGATTTAAATCATACATAAACTGGATAAATATGAATATATGAATATTGTAAATAATTATTCTATTCTATTGTAAATAATTATAATATATATTATATTAATATTAAATACTATAATATGTACGAAATCATAAATAAAATATTTAATGACGTTTAAATATTAATAGTAACGACAATAGAATTCAATAAAGAGAGAGATATGCTTTATTGATATAAAAAGCATATTGCTGCCCAACTTTACTGGGTTGCAACGGACACAACTTCTGTCTAAATAATTTCAAATTAGAAAACAATATTTTAATTAACAATAAAATAATAATAATTCATAATATTTATAACTCGGGCATGATTCTATGATATTAAAGATTTAATTCTAGTTTACAGCTATATATAAATTAAATAGGTTTAATGATGGTTTTGTATATGAGAAGTTTGTTTTCAACAGAACAAGATGAGATGTCCTATTTAGTAGCCTATACCTTGACTGAAGCGAATGTTAAGTTCTTGCCTTTTGAGTTGAGTATGAGGATTCTATGTAAGTCTTAACAATCTGAACACTTCGGTTAATGCCGGCCGGTGTTTGCAATGTTTGCAAAAATATAAGGAAAAATAGATATTAACAAAAACCTGTAGCTACATTTACTTAAGACTATGAAGCTATAAACGAAGCGCCTCGAGCATTGCCGATGTCACCCGAACTCCAACGAAAGTAATTATGGCCTTTTAGCCAGCTGACTAGTGACAAGTCGGCCAAAGTCATGGTTGGCCTATCTCTACTAAATTTCTCCCAGACTAGAAAAAACGATAGATCATAGATATGTCTATCAATAATCTACTGATTCTGATAAGGAAACTGTCCGATCCGAACAACAACAATAGATTTATAGTGTGTCAAAAAAGCCTCAACACTTTAAAAACGAGACAATATTTTATATAAATATTTATCTAAAAATATAAATAAAAAAACACAATAAGCTATATAAAAGTGTATAAGTCAATTCGAATAGTTTATTAAATTATAGTTGGAATTTGAGATATTTACCTGTATTTTAAAAAATATTTAATAAAGAAGTATAGTCAATGAAAAAAAAAGAAAAACTAAATGGACCAGAGTGGTACAATTAGGAAGACCACGTCGTTTTTTTTTTGTTTTTTTTTTCATTTTTACACCCCTAAAAAAATATCTTACCGCTACAACACCTGAAAGGCCTTGGTTTCACAACATCGTTATTAAATATTTTTCGATACAAACAGTTATGTTGACCCCGCACACCCTTATTATTATTATTTATTTTCATTTATTGATATTTATAAGTGTACAAAATAACATACATCAAGTAAAAAATTTGTTGATAGTGAATACAATAGCATGTAAACAACTTGCGAAGAACTACTTAATAGTAACACTAAATCGGGAATGGAGTGGGAAGCAAGTTGGGAGACTAGTGGATTGGAGTGATTATGGAGCTTACTATGGAAGGATAGGAGTCTGGTCTGGCCTAAATCAGCAACATAAGGAAGATTAAGATGTTTATGGATAAGTTTATTGGTGACAAAGTAAAGAGCATTGAGGATTTTTCGAAGGATTTTGGATTGTAAGGGTTGGATACGAGATGAATTGGATGGTTTCGTGGAGCCTCAAAGCTTAACTCCGTACGTCCAAATAGGTCTAATCACAGTCACATAAATGAGTCTTTTGTAATTAATTGGGAGCTTTGATAGTTAGTCTAGTGACCCTTATTTAAATATATATTTATATCTTTGGACGATTTTCAAGCATTTAGCCTTTCAATAATGGAATTCTTTCTTATTATAATCGCAAATCGTAAATATTAAAATGGTAATACAGTGTTGTAAAAATTTCCAGAATTAAGTCTACTTCATTATATCATTAATATAATAAATACTGGGTTTTTTTTTTTTTTTTTTGTAAATAATAAGTTAACTTCAAAATCTGGACATTTTTCATGTTAAAATTTCTCTAGCTTTACTAATTATCTTTCTATTATTTAGTATCCTCCTGGAGATTTCTCCAGAGCCTGAGCCTGGTTTGTCTTCTATTAGTGGAAGGGCAGGTTGTGGGATCCCTAAGATTAGTGTATATAGTAAATAACGTACGATTGTATTTTTAACTTTTAATTTAGTTGTTTTATATTATTACTATTATTATTATTTTTTTTAATTGGACAATTTCATTTTGTGTATACATATTTTTTTAAATTTATATATTTCACCTATATGTATATTCTATACTTCATATTGCTTATGTATAACATAGTTCGTTTCTGTTCTATTTTTTTATATATTTTTTGATATAATTATATATTTCTTTCTATATTATAATTTATATATTTCTTTCTCAATGTACATAATGTTTGAATGTAATCATACGCCATCTATATTACTTATTGCCCACATTTGTGGCAGATTGTAATAATTACTCAATTAATGATAAAAAATATATATATATATATATATATATATATATATATATATATATATATATATATATAAAAAAAGTATACTAACATATTTTTAATACAAAAATGAAACGTGATTTACACTAAACTATCAGCAAAGCAGAGTAATGTTTCTTTGAACAATAAACGCCTATCTGTGATACGAATACGTCATAAATGTAATACAGAACATACTAAAGAAGAGATAGGCCCGAGTTTTACTATACATTCAGAATATTAGTACACATAAAATTGAACCTTCGGAACGATTTAGGATTTATGAGGTTCGACTTAACTGGGCCACAATATAGAGTTTCCTCTAAGCTACATCAGTCTTAATAAAGATCATCCATGTTCTTTTGTAAAGTTTAGGTGATTGCAATTATTATTGACCACGAGATATTGAAGCTAGGCAGTTAGGGTTGCTATGACATCAAAAAATACATATTTCACTTTTTTATTTTAAAATTCATTGACATTCTAACAAACTATTTGTTGAATTTATGAAGATTTTACAACGAATAGTTTAATTTTATGGATGCAATGTTTGGTTGTTCGGAAATTATGAGTATTACAGGATTTCATGTTTTCATTAAATCACATATCTAAATAATAAACTAGTTATTTCATTCATTACTTCTTTTCATCACACAAATATTTTTTTAACTCTGCAGTATGTCAATTCTTAAATACAGTCGATAAGAGCACTTTACTAAGATGCTATAGCGTTATTTTCGTCTAATTTTGTTTAAACTCGAAACGGGACCCAAACGACTGGGAACATTAACGATGAGTCTTAAGTTACTGCAGTAAGAGTGAGTTATTTTTTTGTTTTTGTTTGTTTTTCATGGATAAAGATAATCTACCAGTAATAACGAAGATAGTGGTAGAGCAGCAAATCTCTACCACTATCTTCGTTATTACTTTTTGTATTGTACAAATGGGAATGAACGTACAGGAATTTTATATTATTTTCTTCATCTTCACAGTCTTAAGTGATTGAACCGTTCGATAGTAGTTTAAAAATTACAGTAGGAAAATTTAATACTTCGATAGAAAGAAGGTAATGGAAGGACTGCGTACCTTGATGAAGTTCGTAGAGATTTTGTCGAAGAAAACCCAAGAACCAACAGTTCGAGATCTTGCGTGGTTATACATCCATCTTATTTTCAGTATTAAATCTATCCCATTCCAAAGAGGTCTTATCCATATCTTGTCTTTATTAGTTTGTTTTTCATGGATGAAGATAATCTAGTAGCATTTGCTGCTCTACCACCATCCTCGTTATCACCTTTTATTTATTATACGAATGGGAATGAACCTACAGGAATTTTATTACTTTACTAATAAGCAGATTCTTCTAAAAAAATTAGATTTTTAAAACTAAAATATATTGAATTC
Source organism: Euschistus heros (assembly GCA_003667255.2). Lineage (NCBI taxonomy): Eukaryota > Metazoa > Arthropoda > Insecta > Hemiptera > Pentatomidae > Euschistus > Euschistus heros. The sequence goes on along the minus strand of RCWM02000022.1, from coordinate 4,001,403 downwards.
CTGTTCGTCAATGATCAGATATTATTTTCTTTATGGGTGTAGTAAAGTTTTTTCGACATAACCAACCCTTCATTAGTTACAAGCATCTTTCATTACTGATCCCCTCAGTGTAAACTCTCTTTTCTTTTTTTTTAAATTGTATTTATATTTTTTTATTGAGATTAATAAAATTTGATTAAAACTTGATTATAGAACGGTGTAGTTAAGTTTGGGTATATGGGCAATAATAACCATCACCAGTTTTTTTGCCCTAAAAAAACAAACAACATTACCTGAAGAAGATTATGTTCCGTTTTAATATTTTCAAAATAACTTCTACAGTATAAAATTCTTTATGAATTACACAAAATGTATGAACCATGGTGAACTATTTTAGCAAAACAAGTTTATTTCATAGGGGTGCTATGGAAGAGAAAACAATATAAAATAAATAAATCTGTTAACAATGTTCTAGTACAGTGAACGTTTTTCATCTCTTGCATACATTTGTAATTTAGCTATTAAATGTAGTGAAAAATGGACTCAGAATGTATCCATAGTTCAAATCATTTTCTATTTTGAATTGATCCGGCCCTCTTTTGTCTCCGATTAGCGTATATCTATGTTTATTTCAAATGAACAGGTTTTGGCATTAGACTGTCACATATTTCTTTTCTTGGAGCCGAGTCAAATCTATCCTTAATGTCAAAACAATTCCAAAGGTATTGCTGCTCTACTTTGTCGGTATTTTTTACAAGAATATTTCTAATGGCGGAAATGTTATTCAAGAAATATAATGTGACAGTATAAGGTTTGTAGACTACTGATAAAAGTAGGCTTCTAAGGCCAATCGGATTCAAATCAATGACGGAGAGTTCGGAATGTCTTCTTGTTATTCAGGTAAGTCAGTAACAAAATATAGCTACAAACAGGAATGCTATCATCCTACTATTATTAACGAAATACCAGTAAGGCTGTAAATATATTATAATCTAGCATCCCCGTCTCATAAGTAAACAACTTGGATAATATTAACTAATAATTGAAGTTTTATGTTACTATCAAAAAATCTAGATAAAATAATGCACGCATAGAAGTAATTTCTAACCTTGTTATAATTTTACTGATTAGGTGATTGAAGATTAAGTTAATTAGATATCAAATGTTTAATTTCACTGTATGAGTCGGTAGTCCAAATGGCAAGAGGCTACTGAAAAACTCTTCCGGATAATAGACTGCATTATCAGTGCTAACAACTAATGGTCCACGATTCATATTTATACACACACTATCAAAAAGCAAAGAATCTACATAATTTTTATTAAGCAGAAATAATTTTATCTATCTCTTCAGGTTGGATTCTAATTTCTAACCATAAATGTATATGATAGTGTGCCTAACCTCGTTTCTGCCTCTCACATTGTACATTAATTTTTTTACTTGAGGTACGCATGATGATATAGAAGGATCAATACAATTAGGATTGATGAATTAAATGCCACTTCTATTGAGATTATTTTATTCGAAACTAGTTTTCAAATAAAATAATCTCAATAGAAGCGGCATTTAATTCATCAATCCTAATTAATTTTTTTCTTATTGCTAAACCTTTCTAGAACTATGACTTTGGTTCGGTCAAAATTTGGTACAAATAGTTCAGTAGTTTTACCATTATAAACTCCATTGGAGAATGGCACTAACCACTATCGATCGATTTACAAACTTCACTGAAATCCACATGTCACACCACATATTTAAATCTGTTTCGATAATTTAATAGAATTAAAGTAAATCTTACTTTAAATTTCAATCTTTATATAACACCGTACCTTAGTAACCTGTCATGTAGAATGGCGCCCGCCACTTATCGGTCAACTTTCTTCACTCACACCAAACTTCACTTTTATTGACATACTATTACTTTTTTAATAAAAAAAATTGATAGAAAATCAAGGTTTAGCTATTGTTAAACCTTCCTGGAACTATAATGATGTCGTGGTTAAAACTTGGTATTGATCGGTTCAGTAGTTTTCGTGGTTAGCGATCACAAACGAAAACTGGCTTGTCCTTTTATATAATAGTATAAGTATGTTAAAGTATATTTAAATAAATACGTTTGGATTCAGAATTATAGCATTATAGTGTACAATGCGTATTGTTTCGTAAACAAACAGCGGAATCAGCGTGAATTTCCCCGCTCTGGCAAGGATAAGTTATTACCTGTTGAATAACACATCTATCCACCCAAATTCGAGGCTACTCGTTAAACGCTTATAAAAAAATATATCATTTAATATATATAATAACTTTAAAAATTTATTAAATATTCTATAAACATCTATAAAAATATAATCATAATAATAAATATTATTTTTTCATCCATTTAAAACTTTATATAGTCTATACTCATCTCCTACTCCTACGCATTATTCAATTATTTATTCATCATTAGAAATTTAGCTCGGATCGCAGAATGTTAATGAAGTATCTTAATATTCACAAACGTATTTCCATCTCATCCTGGCATTAGCCATTTCGAACAGTGTTAAACGTGTACAACGAATTACAGATATGAGATCTATCCATTCAATTACTTACTGAGAGAAACGTAGAATTAATAAGTGCCTTGACTTATTTTCTTTATGGCATTTATGACACTCATCTCGCAGATATATCAATTTCACATCATTTCTTAACATTGTTTTATCAAGTGTGTGCGACTTTATTTATTTTTTTTTTTTTAATGCATGAGTCATATACTGGAACAATTCCCTCTACTAGAAGAAATTAGTAGTGGTAAGTGAATGTTTTATTACCCTTAAAATCACAATTTAAAACAAATCCGTGAGGCAGTTGTAATTTATATCAAAATTCATTTGAATTTACGTAAAATTTCATTTTCAGAAATACATATTTCTTAGAGAACGTACTATACAGCCATGATCCTTATAAAAAATGTTCTAAAATTGTACTCAAATGAGTTAAATAGATTTAAGATCCATATGTAGTCATGTCTTTTCAGAAACTTTATATACCGTTACATACATGGGATTGTTTGAAGGTATAAACATAATGATATAACCTTTCAGGGAGGTTGCGAGGAAATTCTTCATTTAATTTTGAAAAAGCACCCTCAATTGGAGTTCGCAAAAGAAATGATTTTATTACAGTTATCATAGCCATTACAGTTATTCTATCTTTATATTAAAGCGAAAAGAATGGTTGTACCCCCCGAAAGACCCAAACAAGCTTTTGAAATCTCAAGTCAAACTTCACGTTAAAGAATAGTTAAATATGTAGTCGACGATGGTCGCAGTACTTTAGACTTTAGACATTTCAAGCATTCTAGCAGCATTCTTCACCCTCCGTTCCACTACAGTTATGTACCGTTTGTGAAGAGGACAAACATCAAAAAATCCTGTGGTTAAACCCGCGCACATCTTCTCTCATATTTTTTCGTCCCACACGAATGCGATATGTGAGGGAAACTATCGATGAGTTATTCACAAAAAAATCACATAATGAAAATCAAATTTCTCAACTAGTCCCAACTGAAGTGAAAGTGAGCAAGAGGACAGTCAGAATTTACACTGTTATATTGTTATGTTTTATTATTTATTTATTAGTTAATTTAACTCAATATCTGCCACAATATATAGAGATATCTAGAGGGTCACTGCACATTATTAGTTAAGTCAACTCCTCCTCAAATTGCTTTAAGTTGATCGTTGTTTAACTCTTGGGCTCCTCCACCTTTCGTAGAAGTTAATAACTTATAAAGAATAATCTCCCAAAAGGAAACTATTGGGATCTAGAGTTAGAAACTTTTACCAATAGTGTCAGAGCCCAAGAGTATAACAATGATCAACATAACGCAATTTGAGGAGAGGTCGACTTAACTAGTTATGGCCAGTAGTGACCTGAGATACTTACTTTAATTAACTTTAACTTATAAGCTCAATAATTTTATCCCCACCTTCTGACGTATCCTTTGGGAAAAGTCGTTTACAGCATGGTACATTCTATATACAATGTTTGTTTTTTTTGTTTTTTTAGAGGTAAGATGAGGTAAGATTTAATGGAAATAAAAAAATCTTACCCTCTTGACAGTCAATGCTCATTTCTTTCTATTTTTCGCTTAACTGTGATTCAGTGTTCTGTAGGATATAAATATTCAAATTAAACAGCTTAACCCTGCTGACCGTTTTACCCTTATGTTCTTCATTTTTTCCCCGCTCATCTGTATGATTGTGTTGTTTATTTCCAAGGAGAGTAATTTTGAATACACAAGAAGCGATATAACGAAATAAAAATTTGTCATTGTATTATATCAGATGACAAATTCAATCCTTCATTTTCTTTCAGTATATAATAGTAATTTTATTCGAGATTTTCCCCTTTTTGTTTTATTATTTATTCTGATACTTCATGCTAATTAAAATAATTATAACTGTTAAAATAACTAGTTTCTAGTATTTACCGATACAAAAAGGGTTAATGTCAATATTTAAAATCTAATTTTAATTATAATATCGAATTATTCGAGACATTTATTGACCACATTATGCACATAAAACGATTTTAAAGGTCTAACTTACCTATTTTTTCGAGAAACCAACACTTGAAAAAGAGGGATCGAGCAAGAACGGTAAAATCAAGGTTATTTTTTTAATTTCTTATTATGAGAAAGTCAAAAGATCTCACTCAATAGAAACTGCCTCCAAGTGATAATGTAATTTATTATAATAAGAGTTAAGCTCTTATCTGCTCCTACTCTCCTAATATCAAACTATCAAACTTAGCGTAACGCCCTCACGTTCCCCAAAAACATAACGCTTTTTACCAATTAGGTCATAGGTAAAACATTTTGCATGTTAAAAAAAAAATATGAAACCTAATTTAAGTAAAATCACACTAACTAGAATAGTTTACGAATTGGTTTCGTTTGTATAAAATTATTTCTAAAAATTAAAAAAAAAAAAAAAAAAAAAAAAAAATAAAAAAAAAAAAAAAAAAAAAAAAAAAAAAAAAAAAAAAAAAAAAAAAAAAAAAAAACCATTTGGTTACCTCACCGATATTTTTGCTTCAAAATAAAAAGAAGAGGAAAATAATTCAATTAAGAGTTCTCATACATTTGAAATATTATCGATTATTAAAGCTATGCGTAGACAGAGCTGTCAAATTCCGCTCGCTCAAGAGATTGAGGATAATGGATAACGGAAACAATAGATTCTTGGATCGTAGAGTGGCTGTTAGTGGGGGGAGGAGGAAGGGCAGATTTAGGACAAAGGAGGGGGAAATTCGAGAGGTGTTGTCGCTGAGTGAGGGGAGTATTCATGCCTATTCTTTTAATTCTTCACCCATAGACATCCTGAATTGGACAGGGATCACAAAGACAAAATGAACGAAGTGGATAAACATTTTTATCTATTAAAAATTGAACATCCTGGAAACAGAAATTTATATTAAGCTCTATAGCAAGTTAGATTCATACATCTATTGATATAAATCTATATCTCTAGATTGTTAATTTCTAGCAGCATAAAAATAGAAAGACCAATACAATTAGCTATTCCTTTGGTCACATTAAAAAGATGGATTAAAAAAAAAATAATAAAAATAAAATAAACTCTATTTCACTCTGAATGTGAAAGACAATAGACCATGGATATATCAACTACATTTTCCAATTTACAATTTAGAATAGAAAGGATCGATTTGCTTAAATTAATAATTAAATTAAATTGAAATTAATTATTATTCGAAATAAATAAAGTTAAGAGGAAAATAGGGTTTTTAAACGTGACTTTTTTCATTCAAACCAATATAGCACCTAAACGGTAAGTTCTAGGGGTAAATATTATAAAACCAAAACTATTCTCTATTTTAATAGAGAATAGTTTTGATAGTTTTAATAGAGAGACAATTTATTTTGATACGAAAACTTTTGTGAAATTTTCGAACCTGAAACACCAACAGAGCCAGGGCGAGTCAAAATATTAAATTTTTCAGAGTAAAAAAGTTACACATTTTGAGGGTGAAAAAATCGTTACGCACATACATTACATTACGCAAGAAAACTATAGACCCAAGCCAAAAGACACCCATCTAAAATGTTTTAATGGATACTCCTAATATAAGTATATTTAATTATAAAGTAGAACAAGATTTCCATAAATATATTGACAGGGAAAGAAAATTATACCCCGATTGATTTATTTTATTTTTTCGGTTAAAATATTTTAATTTTTTTTAAGGTGCATACAGCTTCACGTACTTACCGGAAATATATATGAAACTTAATATATATGAAACTTATTGGATTGTTAAAAATATAAATTAATTTAAAACAAGTAATATTTTTTTTAAAAACATAGGGTAACGAAATTTTAAATAAATATGATTTATTAACGTTTCATGGGGCATATCTCTTTAGAATTTATCATATATCACATAGGACGAATACTCAATCGAATGCAAGAAGTAATAAACCCAAGGGGCGGATATAAATCTTATAAACTTAAAATGTAAATTTAAAATTAGCTTCTAAATTTTTTTAATACTACATTATTTTATATAATTAACATTTTTACTAATCCTAATACATTTTATATGACATAGTTGAAGTGAATGATGATAGTAACACCTAAAAAAGAATGGAATTTAGCCCAAAAAAAATGAATAGGGTGGAATTTTCGCATGTCAGTGTATATAGCAGTAGGTATTAGCATATTTAAATATTTAAAAAAATAGATTTTGCTTTATTCTGATTTAGGTGTATTTGGATTCTAAAAACTATAACTTAAAATCCTGCAGTATCTGAAAAAAATTATATTTATGACATTTTAAATAAAATGGTTTGGGGTCACCTGTGGTGTAGTGGTTAGCATAGCAACCTACTAAACCCAAGATCGCGGGTTCGCAGCCCGGCAGATGACCTTAGGATTTTTTAAAGGGAGTAAAAAATCCTTAGCTATGCCGTCCTTCGGAAGGGACGTAAAATGGGGGTTCCGAGCCTGTGCGATGTCAGGTACTCGTTAAAGATCCCTATCCTAATTATACCTGGATAGGCAAAATTTAGGACTCCCACCGTAGCATCGCCCGATTAGCCATAGCAGCATAAAGTGACGTTAAACGAAATAAACAAACAACAAACAATAAAATGGTTTTTTACAGTTTCACATTAGATTGTGCGTACCCTCAAACAATTTATTCAAAATCACATTAGATATATACCCAATGAAATGTATGACGTCATGAACGCAAGGGGATTAACGGCCAGGGCCGTATTAATTTAAAATTGTTTGGTATTTTTTTAAAAATACGGTTTGCTTTAAAATTATCATTTTTAATAACCCTTTTTTTAACATTTCCTGGTTCAAGTAGACGGGGAAGTAAATACCTAAAAAATAATAAAAGTTGTACAAGAGAAAATGAAAAAAACTAATTGGATGGAGGGTTTTGCCTGTCAGTGGATATATGTGTATGCATAAATAATTGCTACATTCACAGGAAAACGTCGTTCAGTGAGATATTACAACTTTTCAGTGCAAACCTTGGAATTGTTTTCGTGAATTAATATAATAGATCAAGTATGATTTCTTGCATTTTGATTTCATTGGTATCAATTAATTGGTATGGTAGTTCTCAATTTCTTGATTTTTCTTTATTTAACTTTTTTTCTTTTTTTTTTCTTACTGACCTAAAGAAAAGTTGAAACAAAATGGGGTTTTCAAACATGACTTTTTTCATTCCAACCAATGCAGCTTCTAGATAGTATGTTCTAGCAACAAAGGTTATAGAACAAAAAAATCGTTCTTCACTAAAATTGTAATAAGGAATCACTCGGCAAATTTTAGATCCGTGCAACACCAACTGACCTAGAGCGTGTCAAAATATTACATTTTTGAGGGAGAAAAAAACGTTACACCAAAAAAGCATAAACACTTAGCCAAAATACATCCATATAAAAAAATATTACTACTACCGTGATATTAAAAATGATCAATAGATTCAAAAAAATCAAATAAAGAACCAAAAAGAAAACAAATGAGTAAAAAAAAAAAAAAAAAAAAAAAAAAAAACCAGTAAGCTATATACTTAACAGAGTATCCAAGAAACTCTGGAGTATGAAGGACTTAATGTCCAGATGACCCAGCTTAATTTATTTAATTAAAATGTTGGAAGGGTTTTGGCTTTGCATACATGATGGTTGTTGATGACTCCGGGAAAATGCGAACCTCAATCATTTTTTATTGGGCTTCTAAAAAGCATTTTTTTCCCCTTCAATATATCCGCCTAGGTACGGCAATACATCCGTAGCCGGATACCAATCTTAAATGTTTCAATTTAAATTATAATTAGATATCTGAAGACAAGCTGTAAAACAAGGTCCCGATAAAAATAATAACAATTAATATCGATTACTTTAACTAAACCATAGCTTAAATTTAATTATCAGGAGTCTAATAGAATTCAATTCCATGCCTAACTATTCCAGAACAAGTCCTTGGGGAGGGTTAGTGGGGTTCTAGTGGTTAGTGGTCAGAAACTGGACCTTACCAATACTACAGTATTCATTGTTTTCATGAATAAGAAAATCAGAAGAGGAACTATTCCTAGAGGTGAAACAAATAAGTCTTCCTAGCCATATCTATGAGATATGCAACTAGACATGATCATGTAAACCTATCTGTAAGGTCTTAAAATCTATCAATCTATTTAATATACCAACTAAAACGAAAATAAAAATCAAGCGATTTATGATCAGAAAAAGAGTGTAATAGAAAAAATAAATATTTTTACTTACTTGATACTTAGGTACTTAATATTTTTTTTAAAAGAATATTCTATTCTACTTAATATTTTATTTCAACAAATATTATCTGATTGAATATAAGTTAGAGAGGAGGCCAAGGTCCTTCGATGACCGTAGTGGCAATAAAATAAATATAAGATAGAATAATTCTTTTTTCACTGTCCTCAATAATTTCTTCTATTGTTATTAGAAAAAAATAAATAACTAATAAAATAACAAGATTGAATCTTTCTAATTTTATTGGTATATAATTAACAAACAATAACATTTCCTGTGGCAGTTTCATCAGGCTGTAATCTATACCTATATAATTTAATAATACCTGCAAACAAAAAAGTAAATTCTATATATATTTATAAATCAACACTATATCTAATATGTTTCTGTAAAGTAAATTTTCAAGTATAATTGTCGGAATTTTTATACTATACTCACAATCAGTAACTATAATGTTTTTTGTTTTTTTAATATGTTGATTAGTTGTCATGAAAAAAAAAAGTTTTAAAAATTAAATCTCAGGAATTTATTGACTTCCTAACAATATTTAAATAAAATAAAATATTCCAAGCTTTTAGCACAGTAAATGGAAGTAAAAAGAAACCAGGCTCAGAGTAGCTCTAATTTTCCTCTTTGGAATACTTGCTGATATTAAAAATTATTGTATACATATTTTTTTTTTTAACTGTCTTTACAGGCATAGGTCCAAAACAATAAAATTCCTCTCTAAAAATTTGTAATATTAGGCTTAGCTATTCATTTTTTTTTTTCTTTTATCTTTTAAGTAAACCAAAACTAGCTTAGGAGTGTTTTAAAAAGAGGAACTCTTGTATGTATGGCACTCATCATTTTTTTTTTTTTAAGTCAATATATTCCTTATTTAATACGGCCTTCTCTGTTCTTTATTACTAAATTTTCATTTCGTTATTCAACATAGCATGTATTTTTTAATGTCTCAACCAACTTAATACTATTAAAATTAAAAATGTTTACGTATTTTTTTTCCCAGGCCCTTAGAGTTTATTAACATAAATTCTTGGAATCGTATCAAGCATTTATAAATTTTAAAAAACGTATTCAGTAAATCCGCGAACCATCAGCTAATGTATCTCCCTGAGATATTAAGAATATTCATGATTTGTTAATTTAAAATAAATTGTTATTGTAATTATAATAATCATAACAACAGATAAAAAAAAAATTAAAAAAAAAACGAGGCTAAAATGTTTACCGTAAAAGGGTGTTACTTTGAACAGGTGAGGCTACTGTGAACCAACGCGCTTTTAAAACGAAAATTCTTCTAGCGGGCTCAATTTACTAACTAGCATCCTCTAGTTTTTTCTAAACATTTGAGAATTTAACTTAGAATGTTCTGCGATCGCAAAAAGAGCACATGTTGGCCGTCCTTGGCCAATGTAAGCCTTTTTATAGTATCAGAGTTAACTTGTGTTTTTATAAATATGTCCAAACCTGGCGTACATGGCAGCAGGATTGTTTCATATGATTAATACATTGATCACTAATCCTATTCAGCAATATTTTTTTTTTGTTTCATATTTTTAACTCAATTCTTTAATTTCATACTTTTTACTAAACCAAAGAAGGGAACATGGAGGGATATTTTGAACAAAGTTGTTGACAACTTTTAGAAGACGGTGTTACTTTAAACATTGTGTTACCGCCTCTTTTTTTTGTTATTAAGTGAATATGAACAATCATTCATATTTATAATTAAAACTATTTTAGATTTATTCCTTTAATAAATAAGTAAAGTATATTTCGTACATTTGATAATTTACAAAAAGGAATATAATTTATTAGGCACTTGTAAAATAAACAAAAAAAACAAAACAAAAATAACTAACTTTTAATTGAAAATTAAATTAATTAAAGTTACAGACGCACTTTTGTTCCTTTTCTGCTAGTAATTTTGTCATTCTATTCAAGATTCCTTGGTGTGTTTCGTTTGGTAAGGATCAATATTACTTGAAACCAAAATCAAGTTTATCTTAATAGATACTTTGTAAGTTTTTAATTTAATAGCTAAATGTTTATAAAAGCTAAGAACATGGTTAAAAAGATTTGCGTCTTTATTATTTATGTTTCATCAGCAAATCAATACGTGATGAAGTGAACCCGACTGACGGATTTACAGATTGAGGCGAAAACCATCTTGGCTCAAAGTAGCCTAAATAGAAAAATAACTCCTCTCTCCCTCTTATTGAAGATAGCGGAATCACTCATACGGGATTTTAAAGCTGAGCTGTGTAGCTTTTATTCCCAAGAAAATTTAAAATATTCACAAAAACGATCGCGCTACAGTGCAAACTGTGCAAAACTTGTGCAAAGTAGCCCCCGGTTACAATATATTTAATGATTTCTCAAAGATGTAAGTCCTTTTTTTCGTCAATATAAAGTAGTTAAATTTATTCATATAATAAACCAGCGGTTTTTAAATCATAAATCTATAATACATATCTATGGAACTACTTTTTCTACAAATTGAAACAAACACAATTATTTATACAGAATGATCACAACGTGAATAGATACAGCTGGGGAAATGGAAAACCTTATAATTTGACTTCAGTTTATTGTAGTTGCTTTTCTACATTTTTCTGAGGGAAGAATAAAACAGGGAACTTTCAAAAGGAAATAGATTACCCATTTTTCCTCGTACAAAAAAGAATTGTCAAAAACTTAAGAGTTGTGCCACAATAAACGGCACGGCTATGAAAACGAAAACAATAGCTGTGATTAAGTGCAGTTTAAACTCTGAAACACGAAACAATGGTAAAACCCTTAATCGCTGTTTCATGATCGCACAAGTTATGCTAAGAGGCAGTATATCACCTAAACGCTTACTAACTTGTTTCTCAGTGTTTTAGTATGCCAAGTGGTTGGAAAAACAAGAATATTTTGCAAATACGTCAAACATCTTGTTGAAAAGGGCGATCAAACGTCCAATGCAAAAATAATAGATTTAAATAGCAGAGATAATTATCATGCAACGAGATAGTTTTGTTGTATGATACTCGTAATTGAATCGGTGAGTGCAGAAACAATGTAAATCACAAAATATACCAACAGCGTAAATCCGCATTAAATTCTAAATTTTCCTAAGCCCTATTATTATAGAAACTAAATAATGTTTTCACTATAACAGAGGAAAAAAAATTGTTTAGTTATTTTAAAATTTGGAGAAGTTTACTTTTTTTTCTCTCATGAAAAAAAATTAAAATCCGCTGTTTCTACACTCACAGATTCAATTATATTAGGTAGATAAATAAAGAGCTGCATTATGAAAAACATAAGTCAGCCAACAAGATTAATTTATTTTATAAATAAGGTTCATAAATAAATAAGTATAATTTATTGAGTTAATATTTTTAGATATATCATAAAGCGGTAAAATGTTGTGCTGATTCGAAATATATTTTTTTTTTTTAAAGCCTAACGGAAGTTTTGTTCCAGGAACATAAATACGAATTATTTTGAAGATTCAACAGCTCTTATGTAAATATAAAAGTTCACCATACAATATAATAAGAAAGAAGAAGTGTACACTATATTTCAAACGTTGGGTGAGTTCTATCACAACTAAATACCTAATTTCCTGTACAAGTTCTTATCAAAATAATCTTCGAACTCACTCTTAAAGCGCGATCTAGCTAATGAACAGTACAGCCAATTTCAGTTGATTAGCGAAAGTTTAATGTGATTCGAATCATTATTCATATGCTGTTCAGTATATACTTTTCAACTGAAATCAATCCAACCAGTATCAGTGTTTACACAGTTTAGGGACATATAATTTCTTCGTTCCCGTTCCACTTTTTTATATATAGGCTTGAATGCAATACTACCTATAATTCAATTATCACATAAGCGTTGGTATAGTTCATATAAAACTTAAAAAACGTTAAAAATTATGTATTTTTTGTTACGTCAAAGAAGAGAATTGAATTTCAGGAATAGTCGTTAAAAGTAATAATGACTACAATCATCTACGGATCCACTGTCATTAGATAAAATCTGAACCTTCAGATTATAGTGTTTGGTTATATAGTGTTTGGTTTATCAAATATGTAAATAAGAGCTACCATGCCTAGTACACAAACAGATGTTAAAAAAAAAAAAAAAAAAAAAAAAAAAAAAAAAAAAAAAAAAAAAAAAAAAAAAAAAAAAAAAAAAAAAAAGATCCTTGCCAGTCGTTTGAATGCTTTAAGATTTCATGAAAGTAAATATTGAAATATATAAACTTTTATGCTGTTTCATATTAAGATCAATTAAATTAGACTGTTAAATAATCGAATAGAAACAATATGTAATGTTAAATTAGGTTATTTTCCCTAAACGACTGGTGCATTTGTAAAATAACATTATGCGAGTAATCTTCGCAAGCATGTGTAAGGCAAATTTCAATGGGAGGATTAGCGTAGGAACTGTCATAGGACAAATATTTATTGATATATAACCATATTAGAGATTATGATAAAAATAATAATTATATGAAGCTGAGAATAACGATACTCTTAAGTAATTTCAAGCCAAGAGTGCAGTGCCAAAATTAATCCAGTTATGATAGGGGTGTAAGATTTGGTCCCTAGCCAAGATAGGACAATCAAGAGAATTCATAGAATATTCACTGATAAGCATACCGACCGTGAATGAATCTTAAAATACGGAAAGCTGTGAATGGTTTCATGAGGAAACTCGTCAGTTAATATCTCATATTATAAAGGAATGAGGTTCTGTTCTCGGGAATGTAGTTCTGAGCTGTCCACCAAAAGGCATCCACCCAACCTTGAATAGACTTGGCATGAAGCTACGTAGGATGGATAGACGGAGAAAACACAAACGCCACAGAGATCTATGAGATATATACGACGAATAGATCTGTTTTCTATATACCTTTGTATGTAAGAGTGTTTGTATATATTTCAATTTTTTTTTTTTTTTTTTTTTAAATGTTAATTCATCTCAACCAGCCATACGAAAAGTTCAATTTTTATATCAATTCATTATTTATGTTTTGTTTTATATAGAATTTTGTGTTTTAAATATACATGCTGTTAGCAAAATATTTAAAAAAATAGATTTTGCTTTATTCTGATTTAGGTGTATTTGGATTCTAAAAACTATAACTTAAAATCCTGCAGTATTTGAAAAAAATTATATTTATGACATTTTAAATAAAATGATTTTTTACAATTTCACATTAGATTGTGCGTACCCTCAAACAATTTATTCAAATCACATTAGATATATACCCATTGAAATTTATGACGTCATGAACGCAAGGGGATTAACGGCAAAGGCAGTATTAATTTAAAATTGCTTGGTATTTTTTTAAAAATACGGTTTGCTTTAAAATTATCATTTTTAATAACCTTTTTTTTAACATTTCCTGGTTCAAGTAGACAGGGAAGTAAATACCTAAAAAATAATAAAAGTTGTACAAGAGAAAATGAAAAAAACTAATTGGATGGAGGGTTTTGCCTGTCAGTGGATATATATGTATGCATGAATAATTGCTACATTCACAGGAAAACGTCGTTCAGTGAGATATTACAACTTTTCAGTGCAAACCTTGGAATTGTTTTCGTGAAAAAGAAAAAGAATTGAAAAAGAAAGAATTGAAAAAGAAAATTTTGTTCTATATAATACAAACAGCAAAATTACAACCAAGAATTAAAAAAAATCTCGACAGAGCGATGAAAGCTACGGAGATGACATTTTACAAAAATGATTTTTGCTATCCATAAAATAGAGTTTTTGAATAAGCAACTTATTTTTTGATACAACATAAACATAAATCAACATATAATGTTCCCTTACTTTCACAAAAAATCTAAATTAAGTCCTACAAATAAACTTATGTTGTATAAAACAGTTATTCGATCCCACATAACATATGCCTCACCTGTGAGTAGCTCAACTTGAACAACCAACTACCGTAAACTCGGAATGATACAAAACTTGGGTATGAGGATAATCTATGATTACCCTCGGTATACAAAAATATCAACAATGCTGCACGATCTCAATCTTATCTACATCCAACTTCACGTCTATGATCAAACCAAAACATACTCTCGAAAAACAACAATTTCAGAAAATTCGCTTACCCAAGAAATCGCTAATTACAATAAAACATCACTAAAAAGATGCAGGCATAAAACAACGAAACATGTACTCCTCACTTAAACTAATTTATAAATCTCATGTTTGCTGTGTTCAATATTTGTATTTATACCTTTTTTTTTAGTAATTTTTATATAAATGGTACTATATGATGTAAGATATATACATATAAGCTTTTTTAATTGATTTTATTTATTTTTAATTATTATTTTATTTTTTTAATATTTTATATTTTTCCAGAGTTCTTTCATTTTCTGAATATGAGCTAGCTTTCTCTCCTCTGTCCATTTGGTTACTGTGGTCTTCTTACTGGTAAGGGACACTGAGAAAACTCCCTGTCGGACAGCTTGTCGGAACTGCAGTCGGTCTCGTGGGATCCCTAATTGTTCCAGATCTGACTTCACTGACGTTATCCACTTGTTCTTGGAAGCCTTGCCTCTACCTTCCACAGTAAATATTCTGTTTGCCAATCTTTTGGGATGCGGGCTAGATGTCTATAAAATGCCAGTCCGCTTTTCCTTATGCTTGTCAGGAAATCCTCTTGGTGTTAATATAGCTCATCAATGTGCAGTATCCTGTATTCTGTAGGTGCCATTTTCTTCTCTGACTGGTCCGAGTATCCCCTCAGGATTTTCCTCTCCTTGATCTCCAGCTTCCTGAGTAAGCCCTTCCTGGCCATTACAAAGCACTCGGAGGCATGCAGAACAGCTGGTTTGCCTGTACAGTGTAGGTGTTAAGACAAGCTTAAGGATCAACATTCATAGGACGGAATTCGTGACCAACATCAAGAAATCTCCCTCTAAAATTCCCTTAGAAGACACCAACATACGAAAAGTACCTGCAGTGAAGTATCGATCTCTATAAACCACACCGAGAACCTAGCCATAGACACCAGATCCACCAAGTTTGAAAGGGCTTATCACTCCTGCCGAGATATTTACTTATCTAAATGCCTCTCCAAAAATCTCAAAATAAGACATTATTAAATGATTTTTTTTTGTTATATGGGTTTTTTCTATTTTTCCTACAGTTTTAAGATAAACTTTTGAATTGTAAAGCCTATTTACTATTAAATAAAATTATATTAATCATGTAGAGGATGTATGCCGGAACATGAACACTCAATGTGTATTGTAAATTGTAAAAATGTATATAAAGTATTATTAGATAAAAAAAAAATGGAATGCAGGAGAAAGAGAACTAGAGTACCTTTTTAGTTTTTAATCAACTGTTACAGTTGGGGACTAGGGCTCACCTTGCGAGCCTAAATGTTTAAAAACAGGTAAAACATAAAATATGTTCTTAAAATATTTATTTATTTTTTTTAGAAAAATATTAAATAAATATTACAAGCCAATGAATAATATGGATGACAAAGAATCCACTCATAGAATATGTAAAATCTAAACTTACTAAATTATAATTGTCATCACGACGGCTATATTGGTAAAAACGCTTCCATCAGATTTCGTCTTATAACATCTCAAGTTTATACCCTTTATATTATAAAATATTTTACTTAGGACGGAAAGGTGCTCTCAAAGGAAAATCAAAGACATCTTTATTTGAAAATAAGTTCGTACACTAGAGCATTTTGCCTAGAAAATATTAGAGTGACATAGAAAGGTCCTACGTGACATTGAACTCCTCTAAGGGATCTTATTTTACTTAGGGCTAAGGTAAAAAGGATGAGACATGTGAAGGAAGATAATAATTTTTGTGAAAAGCTCGATATTTCACTAAGCTACTAACTCCTGGTTTCCATATAATTTATTTAAACATTTAAAAAATTTATCATATATATAAATACATATACATATATATATATATATATATATATATATATATATATATATATATATATATATATATATATATATATATATATATATATATATATATATGTGTCAAATTGGGTCTGAAGAGTAATTCGGATTAAAACAAATAAAAAATAAAAACCATATTGTTCGAGTTTAAACAAATTAGTTTGAATGAATAATGCTAACTTTTCAGACGATTCTCAAGCGCGATGAGATTTCCTAAATTCGAAACAACAAATGAAGAGAAGAGTAAATAAGAAAATTATTCCTTAATTAAAGCTTTAGGCTAAATTAAAATTATTCTAATTATTGATTAAATTAAATTAAAGATTAAATAGAGTTCCAAATGCAACTTCATAACTTTCCATAAATCCTTGGCTAAGGAAAAAAATAAAAATAAAAATAAAATATGGAAAAAATATATCATATATATGACCTAAAGTAGTATGGACAAGATTTTTTTGAGGAATGTTTTTATGGTTAATACTAGAAATTCATTGAAATTCGCAGATTATGTACACAGGAGGTATGAGTGTTAAATGAAAAAATTTATAAAATAAATTAGAGAATAGATAGTGTTAATAGCCTAAGAAAAAAAAGGTGTCCGATCATATATATTGAAAATGGAAAGAGACTGATTAAATGTTCCCCATATTCAGTAAGAGAGGTATTTTTAATTACAATTGTCTTTCAATACAGAAACATTTCTCCAACGAATATAAAAACAATTATAGGTAAAGGGTCCCCTAGCGATTAAACTCACATTGTCAAAAAAAATCATCAGAATTTTAAATATAGGGCTTGGTCTTCAATTGTCTTTAGCTGATATCCTGTGTAATTACACCTTAATAACTTCGAACCTATACTTTTCCTTGCTCTGATACTTTTTCTGAATAATGTATTCATTATTTCAATTCTATTTGTTAGCACTGCAATTTCAAGTTAGAAAAACAGTACCATAAAAAATACGCATTATTAGTTTACTGTTTGTATTAATAGTGCAAATCACAACATAAAACATAAAATAGTTTTAAATACTAACATTGAGACCATGGTGGCCAGGTGTGCGACAAGAATATTAGCATTCTTGTAATTTACAAAACTAGTAGAAAAGTAAACTAAAGTAGAAAAGTTAACTAACAAACTCAGAATAACGAAAAACAATAAGTGTGTCTTATTCTATTTGGAAAATAAATTACCATGTAATGGCTAAATACAGAGGCCTAACTAATTTCTAGATGCCTCATCAAATTCTACGTGAAAAACTACTAACAGAAGCCCAGTAGGTTTTGAGAAAAAAAAACACATCAACAACAAAAATGAATTTTTTTTAAACCGATACATTTTCTCACAATATATTTTTATTTTTTTTTTTATCATGCCATCCAATTGGTTCGTGGGATGAGACTCAAGAGTTCAAATCCAGCACACTAGGGGGTAGACAAGTTTCACTAAGTAATAAACTCAATTTTGGCTATAAATGTGTTATATGAACATGAAATTAAATATGTATAATAAAAAAAAAAATATTGAATTTCATAAGAACTGAACTATAACATTTTCTCATAAAGAAATAAGTACATAAGAATTATTTTAAAAGTGGAGCAATCAAACAAAATGAAAAAAAGGAACTTCACCTGTAGAGAGAAGGAAAAAAAAAGATAGGTTCTTGAAGAGCGGAATCTTATGCGGAGTGAAACGAAAGACTCAAATTAAAGGATATTGTAATCATCAGAAGAGTGATAGAGGAAATATTGTGTAACGGTGGACCTTATAAAAGAAAGGCCACTCTAAATCGACGTAAAGACCAGCATAAACCAGAGGGCCTTAGTCGAAGTGGAAGCAAACGAGGAAGTATATCAGAGGCTTGTGCGTTGAGTGGAGGAGAACATAGAATAACTTAAAGATTCGAATTGACCGATGGTAATGGCGACTTAGGGGTTTCGGGATAGTATTTGTTTAGTGGCAGCGACTATACCAACCAATAGAACTTCTGAAAAATATTAGCGATTTGAAGAAAAGGGTGATCAAAGTCTTTGAAGTAATCTGGTAGTATTAGAACTATTGTTTTTCCAATCTACTCTTCGATCTATTTAATCTAATGACAGAAAATTATGTTAGTTTTGTATACTTTTATGATCAATTAGTATTTAGTAAAATATTCACATAAAAATAAATCATTCAAGTCAAGCAATACGGAACAAACAACGATTTTTTTTATTGCATTTACACACAGCACCAAAGGTTTTATTTATTTGAAGGCCAACAGAAATGATCAGAAGGGAACGCCTAAAAAGAGAAGAGATATAAGAGTCACTCATCCCAAGGGTACTCTCCGAAATGAGCAGCTAAGATAGTTGGCTACATTTGCAAGAAGATATCTTCGTGCCAGATACTGGAAGATCAATCCATTTAAAGAATACTTTCCAGAAGGCCTCGGTTTGTATAGCAGCCATACAATACCAAATAGATCACTCAAAATACTGAACATGTACTGAGCTCGTTCAAACTAATACACACAACACGTGTGTTTGTAACTTGAGAAGTATCTCAAATATATTATTCTGTTATAGATAAAAAATTAAGAGTAAACTATCCCAATTACGAGATTGCTTAACTTTCAACTCTGTTAACATTTCAGCAAAAATAAACATAAATAACATCGTTTCCCAATAAAAATGATATTAAAGATGACAGACCTCCTTCAATTAATCATATGATGATACGACTGTGAAATATTAAGGGTTATTGCTCTCCCAACGTTTCCTTCTGCAGCAAAACATGATGATTATTCACTTTGACAAGCCCTCCGGCAAATCATAATGCCAGGGGAAGTGAAAGAGGGAAATTTATTAAGAATTTAGTGCCAACACAATATATTTAATATTAGATTAATGTTTTAAACAAGTATACATAATAAACTTGAAAAAGTTTTAATTTCGATACAGTAAACGGATCTATACATTCGAGGTAATCGCGAAAGAATGATTCAGTATAACTCTATAACTATAACATCATATTAGAAAAAAAATTATTTGGAAATGTTATTTTTTATACCATTTTTTTTTTTTAATATTAAGGCTAAATAAGTAAGCACAGGATTCAATTTCAAATTATGCCGCATATTTTTTATTTTTCTTTCATATTAAATTTCAATAATGACCATTTCGTCAAATGCATAAATCCAAAGAACAATATTTATCCCATTTATTCCAACTAAGTATATTCTCTTTGGGACACAAATTCAAGGTTATTAGTCAAAATGAACTGTCTCGTTAAAGCTTTTAGTTAAAAGTTTTTATTGAAAAAGCAACAAAACTGTATTTTACGAAGTTTTATATATATATATTGAGAAACATTTTTTTGGTGGAATCGTGAAATAAACTAAACTGAAGAAGAAGGGGTTCTTGACAAGCAAATTCTATTGCTTGGGTCGGTTTCAATAATTTTCGAGCAGAGTTGTGAAAAAAAACTCAATGCTTTGCTTTAAAACCACGAAGGAGTAATCCATCATAAATTGGTGCCTGATAAACGCACAATAAACTCTGACCTCTATTGCCAGCTGTTAAATAAAATGTACTCGAAAATGTCAGTGTTATTCACCTTTGGTTAACCGCAAAGAAGTTCTATTCCAGCAAGACATCCAAATTCGGTAGGAAATCTTTTAAGGTTTATTTTATCTAACACTACCCACATCAATTTTCCAATTTACTATTTAATATGGGCTAGTAATTAATTATTTTTATTACTTTTTTTATTTTTATTATTATTTTTTTTTTTTTATGCATCACGTGTTTTTTTCCCCGATTTTTCCGTGTAATACAAACCAGTAATTAAATTTGTATAGAAAAATATTTCAAACTAAAATCAAATAGAAATATGCGAGAAGAAGTTGGTATCTCAGTAATTTTAATTTAAATAATTTTAAATAAATCAAATCTTGTCAACAAAAAAAAAAATACTCCTAACCAGAAAATAATGTATTTAATATTTTATCATTGGCACCTGCAGCCGAAATCAGTTCTTTTAAATAGAAAAAATAAGTATCTTCATTTCAAAAACCCAGATACATAAACATTGTAGTTTTTCATTAAAAATTATTGATGAGAGTACTTTCTTTGGACAGTAGAATTCGATAAAATACTGAAATTTATACTATTTTATTTATAAGATTTTTATAATAATAATGGTTTCTCTAAATTCCGACTTGATACTTTGGTAAATTAATAACAGTCCAAGATAAAAAATATCCATAGATAAAAAAATAAAAAAACAGCTTTGTTGACGTAGGAATAATGTGTCCGAAAGTTAAATGTTTGCAGTAAATAAATGACTTGCAGTACGACACTCCCTGCAACGCAATTTCTCGCAAAGCATGCTCGTTTAATTAAATACATTCTCTTTTAATGAAAAAAAAAAAAAATCACTGGAATAAAATATTTTATAATTTAGTCTCTTTTTTTATTTATTCATTTTACTCCAGAAAATTCCAACAAAACGTTAATGAAACTCTAAAAATACCATTATCGTGAATTTCATTTATTTATTACATATTAGATTATACATCCATATATATATCCATTTAAAAAAAATATGAAACAATGAATAACGAGTCAATTTCTTAATATGAAACTTAACTTCATACTTTTGATAAGGTAATAAAATTAAATTTAATAAGTCAATCATTTGAAGGGAAAGAAGGAAAAACCGCGGTAGTCCGCTATTTTTTTATTTTTTATTTTAAACAGATACTGCCATCTGATACTAAAAGGACTGTACTTTTTTTTCTTAAATAAATAAATTAAAAATAAAAGGCTTAGCGAACCCGAATTTTTTATTTTTAAACACTATACTGCCATCTGATACTATAAGGACTGTACTTTTTTTTTCTTAAATAAATAAATAAATAATAAAATAAATATAATAATAAAAAAAGGCTTAGCGAACCCGAATGTTCGATGCCGACACCACCAACCGTTGACCAAACACCTCCCCTCCCTCCAACCCACTCCCTCAAAAGCCAAATCCCCAAGATCGGCCCTGATGCAATCTTCCCATCTACGTCTCGGTCTACCCCTCGGTCGCTCAAAACTCATTACTTTTTTCGGAATTCGATCATTACTAAAACCAACGACGTTTCGTGTGAATATATATGTATATATATATTATTATGCAATTTTTAAATGTGACAAAAAAAATTGTTTATAATTTTGTGTGGTTTTTATTAGTTTTATTGGTTGGTCATTAGACACAAATTAAACTATTATGTAACATCAAAAACTGCCACTATAACCGCCAACTTGAAGGAACAATTAAAAAAACACAACAGTTCCGAGCAAGGGGCAACTAGCAAGGCATGTCAGTAGAAGAAGAGATTAATGGCTCAAATTATTTCTTCGAACTGGTTAAAGGATCCTTTAATTCAATAAATAACGAAGCACCCTCAAGGAGGCCTGGATGATCATAAAAACCTTGAGTGTCAAGTTTCCGAGACGTTCTCAAGTAATGATGACCCTACTTCACCAACGAAGGGAAACGGATTTAAGGAATCAGTAGTCAGCCTGAAAGAAACATGAGACGGCATCATGAACGAAATCAACCAAGTGATTTTTATCAGCTTTAATTATATATCATTAAACAAAGAAATTTAAATTATACACCATGAAAATAAAAAACTTCACACAATCAGTTTTCAGTTTTTTCCACATTGCAGTGACCCTGAAATAGGTGCATATATCTCAACGTGTTCCACCTCTCGATATTTATATAAAATCCCGTATTTAAATAAATATTTATACGAACATCCTTAATTTTATATAATGTACAATTTTTTTAGAATAATATAGGAACGGACATTGATTTAAGATGAAATTAAAACCAATAATTAATCGAATGGATTTATGAGATAATTAATAGATATTAAAAAAAAAAGATTGAAAAGAGAAAAAAAATGAACATACAAATATTCCCATAAGTCAACCATAATAATATTATTTTAATAGATATGAAATGTAAATTTTATTTAAAAACTGTATCACTGGTAATAGAATGAGGTAGAATTAACTATAGGTTGACTGTTCAGTTGTTGAGTTCTAAGTAGTCAACCTGATCCAACTCCTCGTTGTATATATATTTCCATGGTTAAAAGGTATTTTTCTGATTTCGTGGATTTAATTTTACTGTACCATTTATTTATTATACCACTATAGTGGTCAAGGTGATATCATAGGAGGGTAGCGAAACAATAATAAAATAATTTAATCATTTTATGAGAAAAATTCATTTATTATAAACATTTTACATGCAATAAGTACACTTATTAAATAAATTTATTATTAATGTGATGGTTGAATTTGTTTTTAAAATTATCTTCATACGTGGATATCCATTAGAAACATATAAAAGCAAATTTTTCGCGTGTGATTACATATGATTCTTTTATTTAGTTTTTAGAGCAACCTTTTTTTCAAATGAGGCGTGGCAAAAGATTCTAATATTTTCAATGCCTTTGTCACTAAATTATTCATGTAGCCAAGCAAGCCAAAACCTAAGAAAATAATATTTTTCTTTTTTTTTTCTTTAAAAGAATAAAATAAGTGAAGTTAGATTATGTAACAAAAAAAAAAAAAAAAAGGTTAAGAATCACTGGTTTATTATATCCTACTTTGAAGGCGGCCATTGGTCTCCTTCAGTAGTGCTTTGGTTATCAGTTTGTGTCTGTATCTTCTTGTGCTGTCATAAATAAACTGGTCATAGTTCTGTTCACTGTTTCCATCGCAGGTACAAATGCTGTTGTCAGTAAATAAATAAAAAAAAAAAATTTAAACCTTTATTTTGGTAATAATTTAAAACGCAATGGATAGAACTTTACACATATTTTTTTTCCTGCCATCATTTCACGTAATGTATTACATAACTCAGATATCATTCCTCTTGATGTTCAGTAAAATGGAATCATTTTATGTAGTTATTTTTTAACACGTAAAATACAGCTGAAATGAAGAAAGCCTTCTTCGAACAAAGCACTCCTCTTTCATATTACAGGGGCTAGGGGCTCCAATAACCATCTCTGAATCAGCAAGAAACTGGACGTCCAATAAATGCTCAGACCACCACCAACCTACCCAGGAATTCCTTTATAAAATGAGAATCCCTTTACACAAAAGGTTAGAAAGCAGTTCAGCGTAATCTGGATGCTTTGATACAAGGAAAGAAAGTTAAAAAAAAAAAATCTGGAAACAGCTCCGATCCCATAGGATTCGGGTATGAGATTCAATAATGTAATAAGAGTTCCTGTAGTAATTCCACTTTCTCAAGAGAAAATAGGGTCTGCTAATTAATTTTCTTAAAATATAAAAAATGCCAGTCCTGCTAAAGAACAAGATATGAAATGATCCTTTTGAGAGCGAATGTAACATACAATATTCCTTTATGTAATTTTCTTTAGAGGAGGTCAGTAGCCAGGAAATTGGCCACCAGAAGTCATAGAGGTTTAGTAGAAAGGGAAAATTAAATGGATCCACGAAATCAGGAAAAGGCCTTTTAACCACGGAAATAACTTTAGAATAATGTGTTAATGCCTCCATAATAGGGACATAGGTTTTCTTAAACCAAATATTTCTGAAGATACTTTTTTTCTAAATAAAAAAAAATCAAGAACCATAAGTCATGTGGCTCAATTAATTCAGTATTTAAAACAACGAAATTATAAATATGTCTTTTTTGGTCTTACAGCATTAAAAACACTAATTAATTACTGGGGTTAACCAAACTAGCAATAAGATACTTATTTTTCATAATCAACTACATACACATTCAAATTCGCTATTAACTCAACTTGCATTCAATTCGATTATCGATCCTACTTTAACGTCTGAAAAGAAGATGGCTAAGGAAAATTTGAATATAAAACTTTCATAAGAGACTTATAAAAGAGAAATTTCTGTTCAAGTTTTTTCTATTTATTGAGATTATTAATTCAGATCATTTAATAGATACATATGTTAATAATACGTTGACAATATTCAAAAGGAAACTTAATTTAATGTCATATTAGTTTCTGTGACTTTCGTGTGAATTTACGTGCTTTTTCAAGTAATGACTTAAACAAAAAAAAAACATTTTTTGATCCTTATCTGTAAAATATACTAACTACAGACTAATATACAGTCAGAACTCGTTAAGTCGAAGTTGAAGGTTGAAAAAAATTATTTCGTGATATCAGTTTTTCAAGATGACAAATTTTCAAGGTATCGAGTCAAAAAAAAAAAAAATAATAATAATTTTTCGATTTATCATAAGTTTTTACTGTATTTTTATAATCTTATATGAGGCATCCAGTTGCAAATCGTAGCAAAACCAAATTTCTAAATTTTTCACCTGAAGCCAAAAACCATAGCAATATGATGCCCAATTGATATGAATGTAATTTTTCTTTCATAATTAGCAGAAACATAGATGTTTCTAGTTGGTCAAGCGTAATAAAAGCCCCTGTTGACCAGTTTTTTTTTGTTTTTTTTAAATTGGTTTTTCTTCTGTACTTACTCCGTTTTGCAACAGTTTGAGACTTCTTCCTTTTTGATAATGTTATATATACATGTCCTGAGTTGATTTATAGAATTGAAATGATGGATTAAAAAATGATTTTACGTTCAAAAATGTTACTTATTTGCTTGATGAACAATAAAAACGGATTGTAAAGTAAAAAACGATATACTCGTATGTACATACACGGACTAGTCTATGTAATCACAATACATATTTTCGTTAACTAATTATTATTCTTTCTCATCTTACTTCTAGACAGCCTTTTAGTAAAACTTTTTTGAAAATGGTTAAAAACCAATTATCATTAAAAAATATGTGTATACATAAATGCGATTATTTTTTAGAGTATTGAGAAACAAAATAAAAACAATAAAGTATGGACCTACGTAGTAGTATCAAAATAAAATTGACTGTGTTTTTTAGTAGGTAACTTTAAAATTCAAAACAAATAGCTATCTATAAACTTTTTTTATAATGTTTAAAAACATTTATCAGTTTAGTTTAACAAACAAAAAAATGAAATATAATTTAAAAAATAGACTAGTCAGTAGAAATTACGATCACAATAACATGTAACTTTTCTAAACATCTAATTGTGTTTCTTCCACCTCGTTTATGTCTCCTAAATATGAAAAATAATATGCATAATATGGCAGCCATATTGTGAGATACTCCCTTCGGTACTGTGATATGCATGGTTTTACTCCCTTTTGCAACAGTACGTGATTTTTAATTGTAAATTTTAACAGTTTTTCCTTCGTTTTTAAGCCTAAACTAAAACCTAGTCAGTCTTCTGCGTGGCAAGGAGCTGGATCGAACGATATATAAAACTCAATTTCGATTTTCAGTGGATATGCTACGTTTTGCAGTTAGGCACCTCAATATAAAGAATCGACTAAAAGAAAATTCTTGGATTAATGTAATTATTATGACTATGTGTAAAATTTATCTCTGGTTTTACACTAGCTTAGGTTTCTTATAATATAGAAATTAAATATTAAATATTATAACATAGAATATTATTAGAAAAAAGGTAGTGCATTGATAAAAAATAAATAAAAATAATAACATTGATTTATGAGACATGATTTGGTTCCTCCGTCCTGTCAAGGTAAAAGGTAAATTGGTTAAGACAAGTATAAATTGCCCTTGAAAGATGTTGTAATTTAACCGCTATAATATTCTGACATGAAAGCCTCAGGTTCCTCGGAAGAGTTAATTTAGGCCACGGTAAATATCCTAGCCAATAATGTAACACTACAACAAGATAACGGTATTTTATAATCAAAATAGCCAAATGGATTTTACAATAAATTGTACACCCGACCTTTAAATACATGAATTACTTATTTTTAATTTATGATTTTAATGACTAGCATATTCCAGAACAAATATGGGTAAATATTAGTGATGCGATGTTTTGATTACTATTTGTTTCAATTTGATATCGGGTCTACTGATTAATTTGTGGGTGCAGACCGTAATATACAATTACTATTACATAACATAAATAAAAAAAAGTTATTTTTATCGCATATTTCTAAATAACATTTTTAAACAAGAGAAGTTTAAAACAGGTATATAATATAATACTAAAAAAATAAAAATAGGATCAACTTATTAGAGCTACCGGACGATCAAAAATTATTTAATGACAAAGATGATGATATTTTCTATTACCTATAAATCAACATCATATCCGAGAACCTAATCGACCGAATATGTAACATAAATTTGTGAACAGAAATAATGTCTGGAAGAATTATAACTCAAAAAGCAGCGATATGATTTATCCTCTTTTAAAATAGAACACAGTCAGAATTGCGAGTTTGGAACTCTGCACTATATCAGAATATTTTTAAAAAAATTTTAGAAAAAGGTATGGTGGCATGGAAATGTTTGCGTTTGCCTCTTCCAAAATGTTTGAGGACCGATTTTCTAATAGGTTTTATTTGAATATTTTGTTGGAACCTATTAAAAAAATATAAATATTTCGTAAAAAAATGTTTTATTTATATAAATCTACGAAAGCTATTTAAGAGGAATACTAAGGTTAGCTCTTTCTTTTTAAAGCATCTTTCTAGTTTAATAAGCCTTTCAACCCGATTTCGCTATAGTCAGGCATGAACATAAGAACGTCGATACTCACGGAACTGGAGAATGCGAAATCGAGTCATTACGGTATTATTTCAGTTTAAAACAGGAATAACCAAAACATTCTTTCTGTATGATTATGGTGTACCGCCTGATGATGACAAACCTTTAAGTTCTACGGTTAGATAGTACTGCTGAAGAAACAGAAACATTTGCTGCGTGATTTTCCTCCATCGGCCACAAATTCTACGTCAGCTCCTCCACACAAAAGCCAAACTCCAAGTTGGCTCTCCAGTAATCCAAGACAATATGCAGTAACCAGTGGTACATCTGCAATGAACATTCTTGAAGCGGTTGATTTGGTTGTTGTCAAGGACTTGTAAGACAAGACACAATGCGTAGGCCACCAAAGTTTACACTAAGATTATCAGAACTGCATGGGACAGAACGCTATCAACTTTGTGTGAAACTGCAAAGAGGACATTTGCCAAATTGCTGTGATGTTTTTTCGAATAGATTGTTTTTTTGTTTGTTTTTTTTTTGCGGGGGAATTCTTCCTAACTTTTCAAACGTTTGCCTTAATATGCAGGAACTCGAAAAATAAATAACGAAGAAAATCATAAGGTAAGTTCTACAACCCTACCATAGAACAAAATTCCGTTTTATTTAAAATAATATTAAATACTATGTAGAATATTGAAATCTTTGGAATGTTGAGTCCAGGTGCCCTTCTGAATGTGGACATTTCCCCTTTTTTTTTTTATGTAATAAACTAATAGTAATTTCAGGTAAGAGTGCAAAACTATCCCAATTTAGGAGTCGGCATCTTATGATTATATAAAATATTAAAAAACTCAAAACAACGACGATCCTTTGATTTAAGATGCTGGAGGAAAACGTACGAAATGAAAACAGCGACAGTACATTATTTTTAAAAAATATTTCAGAACAAAGAGGCTCCTAAGTAGTTACAATAAATGAGGATGCCGGAATTAAATGAAAAAATAAAACCTGCTGTAACAGAAAATTAATCAGAAACTCTATGAGGCATTTAAAATGAATATGATTCACCATTATATTACCTTTCTCGCTCAATTCACTAAATAGTATTTCAATCATTTTCGTGCTACTGCTGTCAAGAGTTATAAAAGTTCCATGGAGGATTAAATAAAAGATGCCTTGACGGGCTTGGAAGATTTTTTTTTCTTTCTCCCCTGAATAATATTCCTACGGAGCAATTCCCTTTGTTTCGTATTCTCATTTCCTTAAACAAACTTTAAATGGCTTTTTATACAGTCTCTGCTGGGTTGGCGTGGCTGTAATAAAAATGCACTTCAAGGAAATGCCAAGGAAGTTCGGCTGACATTTCTTTTTTTTTATTTTTACTCTTTGATTAAACTACTACTATTTTGAATAAACTACTATTTTTATTCATAATAAACTACTTTTAATTTTTAAACATTCGAAATAAGTTTTTTTAAGACTTGTCAACTATATTCGTGTTATACATTACAATTCAATCAGTCATAGATATGCAATTTAAAAAATAAAACTTTTTAAGATAGAATTAAAGGGATCTTAACGCCTAATCTAGTTGATGATACTCGTTAGTGAAAACCCGCTGTTGCTGACAGGCTCTTTATAAAGAGAGTCGGGAAATCATTTTTTAAACTTATCTTTATTCAAGATTAAAGAAGCCCTCAATATTAAAATATTTTATGTACAATGACAAAGAAGAGGTATCGAACGGCCTCAGAAAAGATTTCTTGGCTGGATGATTGAAGCATTTATTATCGCTGGAGGAGGGAAGAGGGGATATTTTAGTAAATATACAGAACACTAAAGACCTATAACTCAAATCCGCTCAAAACCCATAAACTATAACTTATATAGGTACTGCCTGCTACTATTATTATTCAATAGGAAATAGAAGTTTTTATTATCAAAGCTTAAAATTTATTAAACCCAACAAAGCAGTAAAGCGTTATTATTAAAATTTTATTTGCTATATCTTCATCTGAATATATCTTTGATAAATTCTACATCTCCGTATTAAAATTTTATTATGCGATATAGTTATTTATAGAAAAGTAAAGAATTGAAAAAGTGGGATAATAATGTAGGTCAATAATCATTTCCCCACGAAGATTGTATATACTGATGTTACAAATATATGTATGTATAGCGTTATTACAATATAAGAATATATACATAGGTTATAATTATTTTATTAAATTAATATATTTTTAAGTATTATTTTCTAATCACATAAGCTGATTCTTTATCAATAATTCGTATCTCTTGTCTATTAGTTTATTATTATTCTTTATTGGTGTTATTTTTATCAATACTATGCTCCAGCAGGTCTTTCGATCTTTTACTTAAGAACAGTTATTTCCATAAGAATTTCTGTTTTACATTTAGAAACTGATAGTGATTAGTAACTAAGAAGAATGTGAAAAAACGCAAAAAGAATCATCGGAAATTAGAAATAGCGGTTTCGACACTATTAAAATTCCTGAAATGAATCTAATATTAAAATAATCTCCATTCTATAAACTTCTGACACATTTAATAAAACATAGAAAACAAAAATGAAATCCATACTGCTATATAAAAAAACAAACCATTTTTCCTTTTTGATAAATAACCACGAAAACTACAAAACCAATCTGTAACAAATTTTAATTACATCAAAACATCCTTACAGTTCAAGGAAAGTTTACTCATTCAAGCAATAATAATATTTACTGATTTTCAAGTAAATTGGTATTAAAAACGCGATAAATATGTGGAGTGCAGCGAAGTTTGAAAATCGACCGATAGGTGGCGAACGCCATTCAGCAAGAGAGGTTACAAAAGCACTGTGTTATATAGAGCTTGAGTTAGTTTAGTTTGTTAGTTTATTTCGTTTAATCACTTTTATGCTGATATGGCTAATCGGACGATGCTACGATGCGAGTTCTAAATTTTGCCTATCCAGGTTAAATTAGGATAGGGATCTTTAACGAGTACCTGACATCGCACAGGCTCGGGACCCCCATTTTACGTCCCTTCCGAAGGACGGCATAGCTAAGGATTTTTTACTCCCTTTAAAAAATCCTAAGGTCATCTGCCGGACAATAGAGCTTGAAATTGATAATAAAATTTTCTTATTTTCGATTGAATAGTTATTAAAACAGATATATACGAGGTGCGACATGTAGATCCCAGTGAATTTTAAAGCTGGACCGATATATCGCTAATACCATAGTGAATATTCTCTGCCCATCTGGATTACCAACTAATTCATTGAAATTAGTCCAATTATGCTTCCGTATGACCTTCAAACACCTAATCTGCGCAATGGTACCAGGTTATAAATTACAGCTATGCGTGGAAAATAATTCTGGATTATTATTATTCTGGAATAATAACTGGAACGGCGAAGTCGTATCTTCGCCACTATGTAAAACTGACGAATGTAAAAAAAAAACATTTTTTTATTTCATTCGTTTACTGTTAGATTCTACAAGGCCTAACTTGTGGTAAAAAGCAAAAAATTACATTCCTAATTTCGGTTTTCTACCGTCGCACACTGGGCAAAATCACCAATTTAGGTGGACAAAATTCAAGTCAAAACTTTGGAATTTCTGAGTGCTTGACCTTTTTATCATTAATTGGTAAGACGCTTAATACTAATATTTCCCGCCATACCGTGTTTACAAATAAATAGTAAATTAGTGATTCATTCCTGTTTACACAAGTGCCTAATAACCAACAGTGGGATTATCTTTATTCGATGGCTATTTATTATGTTCAAGGTGTGTGTAGCGGAAAGTCTTTTTGCTTTTATTTAACTATGGACATTGTTGAGGCAGGTAAGGCATTATATTTCCACACTCGCTATTAAATATACATTGGAATCTGCCTGTAGAGTTAATTTAGCAATTTGTAAATGTATGCCCCTATTGAATAACGAAAAACTATATAACCACCAAGTTAGCCCAAGGATTCGTTTGTGGGATTTGTTTCATCAATCCTTCTAGTCTTTAAATGATGCAAAGAATTTTTGCGATTTTTTGCGTTTTGGGTGATACATAATTTTTTTTCAGACACAACACTCCGAATCACGAGGGGGAAATTTTTTGAAGAGTGGGTTATGTTTCCCAAAAAAACCGCCAAGACCACTTGCTGAAATTTATTCTAACTTCCGCTCATATTAATTATCAATAAAATGTGGAGATTAGGCCTTTGAAAATTAGAATTTCCCGTCTTTCCGACAAAATTTCAATGTCACAGAAAATTGGAAGATTTTTTCAATAAATACTCTAGTTGGCTTGATTCCGATGACTTGGATTTTAGTATTTCAGTTATTCAGCCTACTTGTCAACGCTCAAAACGCTCTCAAAAAGGTTTCGAATGTTCTAGTAAGAAAACAAAAAAAAAGAAAAGTCAGCGAGTTGTTGATGGTTGACAGTGAAAAATTGATTTTCGCTGCACAGCACGCGCTTTATGTTTCTGGTAACCATGGTTCTTCCAAAGTTGTGAAAGGCATCTAACTCTTAACAGCCATCTTATTCTACAAGAAAATTTCATGAATAGCAACAAATAGTGATTTGTTGACAATGATATTAGTTTTATCGGACCCTATTGTTGCTTCACTACGAAAACCTGTCAAAAAAAAATAAAATACCGTTAGATTCAGATGTGCTATATTTACTAAAGTGCACTACACCGAATGAACAATTATCCTTATCAAACTTAAATCTTGTAAACCAAATGATGACATGTCAGAGCCAGAGTTATCAGATCAATCTGGATCATCATATTATGATACAAGTGAAGAAGATAATTAGTTGTTTAATATTCATATTTTTTTTATATTTATCTACCTGTGCTTAATTACGTTTAATAATTATTATAAATTATGGCTAATTTTATTTCTGTAATTGATATAAATTCTATTTAATGTACATTGATTATTAAAAAAAAAATTAAAATAAAAAAAAAATGATTTAAAAAAAGTTTTACAATCCCGTTTCTGGGACAATTTGTAAGAGAGTTTTAGATTTTAGCCTAAATGATTTTTTTAAAATACATCTATTAGCAGGTTTACGCGACTCCGACCCACATTCACACATTCGTCAGTTTTACATAGTGTCGACGGTATGTATTCATATAATTTCTACCAATCCACCATTTTGAAAAAAACGATTGAAAAAAAACTTTAAAATTAATTAAAGAAATTTCAGATTAATTTGTACGTGAACACGATTATTATAATCACGTTTTCTAAACCCAGTAACCGTTTTGAAACGACATATACAATCCCGGTCCTGTTTGCATAAATAGGAAATAAACAACACTGAATATAGAAGACTGAATGCATTATGTATTCATGAGCACGCCACACAGTCTCATGCTAAATAGAGGAACACCACAAGGACACTAAATCATATAGAAACGTAATCATGTTATCTCTATTCCAAGTAATAAAAACGAAATAAAGATAAATTCCAAACCACCTATTTAACAATGAGTTTAAGTACTGTTAAAATCTAGATTTCTAGATTTTAATTGTCCAGTCAACGAAGGGACCATTTCTACTTCATCTTGCCCCTGATGGAGTAGGCATTCGTCAGAGTAATATTCCAGTCAATGAAGGCCTGAAATGGGGTGTAGAGTGGATTCTCTGTAATCCAAGGGTTTTCTTCAGCAACATGTTGAGGGTAGTTAGAAAGTAAACATACTAAAAGTCCTGGAGTTTTCGGGCCTGGGAACACGAAGGGGGGACGCGAAAGGACCCTTTTTCTGATTTTGTGTTTCTATCTCGAAAAGGTGCGTCGTATGCAAAACAGGACTATTTACTAAATTAGTGTAAATTAAATTCTCTGCAACATTTATTATATACACATTTTTCATATTCTGAGATATACGCTTGGCAAATGTGAAGGACTTTAGTATGTTTGTTTTACCAAGAAAAGTAAAAATTATGTAACTTTTGACAAGTTAACGATAAATTGGCAGTATATACTTTATAGGAAATTTAATTTTCTACAACATTATTTATGAAGACTTTTGTCGTAGGATGAACGTTTTATAAGAACGTTCGCATTTGGCAAGCTCGAAAACGGTACAAAATATAAAAAATATGCGCATAATAAAAGTTGTAGAGAGTTAAATTACCATTAATTTAGTAGATAGTCATGTTTCGCATAAATACATACGAGATATGCCGCAAACCAAAAAGAAGGGGACCTTTCGCGCCCGCCCCCCTCTTGTTCCCAGGCCCGAAAGCTCCAGGACTTTTAGATGTTAACTTTCTAACTTCATGAACATGCTTCCGAAAAAAAACTTGGATTGCAGAAAACGCACTCTACAATCCTTTACTGATTGGACTATAGGGAAAGCGAGAGACCTTATTATAGTTGAACAAATGTTGAAAAAAATAAACCAGGCTAACATCAATCTACTCCCGTTCTCCACTGGATTACTTCTTATAATATATTTGGTGGTTATAAAAATGTAATACACTCTACTGCAAGACAATTTCAATAATAAAAATTATAATAAAACAAATATTTTTTACTTTGGAAGCATAGCCAATATAAAATACGGAATCCACCTCTGAAAATCATTACTTCTACAAGAATCGAGGACGTGAAAACCATTAAAATCAAAAACTTCTTGCTCTTTTATTCGCCTTCTATTCATTGAATTTCTTTGACCAAACAAAGGATCCTTTGAACAACGAGAGAATTCAAAGAATCACTGCAGAAAAGAACTTCGGGCTGCCAAATATTTACGTACTTACACCAACTCCTAGGGGTTTTATTTTATGTTTATGTCACTCTGATTTTCTTTAACAAGTACACATTTAGAAGTTTCAGCGTTTGTTTTTTTGTATCCGTTAATGAATCGGAAAGAAAGTTCGTGTGTTCGATTCCTTGGACCGGTTGATTTTATATTCATTAAATCAAATGAATTTTATGGGTATATACGAACCTGTGGTGCGAAAGAGAATTTTTAGGATCTCCTGGAATCCTGCTCTACCCATATAACAGAACAAGGGGAAGTCCCATGGTGGACGCCAGCCCTAACACAGAGGAAAAGAGA
The DNA here is from genome assembly GCA_003667255.2 of Euschistus heros. NCBI lineage: Eukaryota > Metazoa > Arthropoda > Insecta > Hemiptera > Pentatomidae > Euschistus > Euschistus heros. The sequence goes on along the minus strand of RCWM02000022.1, from coordinate 3,966,903 downwards.
AGCATACAGGGCCAGGCGTACCAGGTATGCAAGTTTAAAATATCGTTTATTTCTTAAAATATATACACAGTAATTTAAAAAAAAGTATAATATATTTTATTCAAAGTACTGACCCTCGCTTTCTACACATTTTGTTCCATCTCTCGGGCAATATATGGATACCATTCCAAAAGAATGCTTCATCTTTATTTGAAATCCATTCATCGAGCCATTTTCGTACGTTTTCGAAATTGTTGAAGTGTTGCTCCGCCAATGAGTGTCCCATCGATGAGAAGAGGTGATAATCAGAAGGCGCCAGGTCAGGTGAATACGGCGGGTGGGGTAGGAGTTCCCAACCAAGCGAAGAAATCGTTTCCTTAGTCAATCTGGCTGAATGTGCAGGAGCGTTATCATGCTGAAGAATGACTTTGGCGTGCCTGTGAGCCCATTCTGGGCGTTTTTCGATTAATGCGTGACTCAAATTGATCATTTGTTGTCGGTAGCGCTCGGTATCGACTGTTTCGCCGGGTTTGAGAAGCTCGTAGTAGACTACTCCCTTCTGATCCCACCACACACACAGCATTGTCTTCTTCCTAAAACGATCCGGTCTTGCACTCGATGTGGATGGTTGTCCTGGCGTTACCCATGATTTTTTTCGTTTGGGATTCTGAAAATAAATCCATTTTTCATCGCCAGTTACAACTCGATGCAAAAAACCCTTTCTTTCGTGGCGTAAAAGCAGCATTTCGCACACAGTTTTTCGTTTTTCATCTGTCGTTCGTCCAATTCATGTGGAACCCATTTTCCAACCTTTTGAATCTTTCCCATAGCTCTCAGGCGATCGGAAATGGCTTGCCTAGTGACATTCAACTGTTCTGCCATCATTTGTTGGGTTTGGGTATTGTCTTCGTCTAATAAAGATTGCAATTCGAAGTCCTCAAACTTTTTTGGTCGATTTTCTCGTTTTTGATCAGTAACATCAAAATCACCACGTTTGAAACTTTGAAACCAACGTTCACATGTCCTGACGGTTGGAGCAACATCGCCATAAGTCTCAACAAGAATTCGATGACATTCAGATGCCTTTTTCTTTTGATTAAATAAGAAAATCATGACATGCCGCAAATGCTCTTTATTTGGCTTAAAATTAGACATTTTTAACACCAAAGAAAGGTATAATACGTCCACGTAAACGACTTAAAAACAACTGACTTTTGTAAACAAATGACTAACAAACAAAATAGCGTTTAGAGATAAGCAAATCCTTCAATAGGCTAAGAGCGCATTCTATTGGAATTAAAACGCCATTTTAAACTTGCATACCTGGTAGGTACCAGGAGTGCAAAGAAGACGATAGGAGAGATGCACTCCGTAATGAGTACAAGCATAGGCAGCGGGTATACCGAACTGAAATTAGAAAGCATAAGAGGATATCCTGGGACGAGTTCATTGTCAAGGAATCGGAGAAGAACCCCTGGGGAATACCATACAGGGTGGCAATGGGTAAGGTCAAGCCACTGCAGATGATGGCGGCCTTAAGAGAAGGGCAGACCCAGGCAGCCACCCTGGAGGAAAGTGCGACGATGTTTATTAACTCTACGTACCCCAGGGATGATCCGTCCCAGGATAACGAGGAAGATCAGTTCATAAGAAGAGCCACGGTATACCCACCAGGTACCGACCTATGCCCACCATGGGATAAGTGGGACCTTCGTCTAGCCGTGGATAGACAGAGGACCGGAAGAGCTCCAGGCCTTGATGGGATAGACGCGGCAATCCTCAAAAATAGTACCCCTTACGTTGAGGATGAACTACTTAGCATCCTCAACCGATGCTTAGATGAGGGGTACTTCCCAAGGAAATGGAGGGTTGCCGACTTGAGACTTGAGGTAAAGATAAGGAGATGGCCAAAGCCTACAGGCCAATATGCCTCCTCCCAATGGTAAGCAAGGTTCTGGAGCATCTGATAGTAACCAGCCTCAGACCGGTCCTGAATGCAGCGAGTCATCCACGGCAGTTCGGCTCGACCCGTGGCAAGGGAACTACTGATGCGTTGCTGAGAGTACGCCAGCATGTGGAGGAAAGGGCGGAGAAGTATGTGATGCTACTATTGTTTGACATATCCTCCGCCTTTGACAGTGTGTGGTGGCCGGGCGTGCTCCAGCAATTGCAAAGGTTCGACGCCCCCAGCAACCTGTACTCCCTCGTTAGTAGTTACCTAAGTACAAGGAGTGTAAAGATAAGAGGTAGCTACTACGAGGTAGAGAGAGAGATAGAAAGAGAATGCACACACGAGTTCGGTCCTCTGACCGGTCTTGTGGAAGCTAGTCTTTGATGAGTTGCTGGGGGAGCTGCAGGAGAGAGGGCACGAGGGAGACGACCTGGCAGTCATCGTGGCCGCAAACAGCAGAGCCAGAATCAAGACCGAAGCAGAGAGGTGCGCCAGTTTTGTGGAAGAATGGTGTGCGAGGAAGAAGTTGAGTATGGCGGCAGCCAAGACTCAGGCCATACTCGTTAAGGGCTCCACGGATAGGGCCCACCCTATCACCCTGAACATCGGGAATGAAAGAATAAGACCAGGTGAGGAGGTTACATACTTAGGAGTTAGGTTTAGAAAGAAGTTCGACGCAACCCCTCACCTGGAGTACTTGAAGTATAGGGTGACCCTATCACTAAATGGGCTTAGTAGAACAGGGGGTGCGTTCTGGGGCCTCAGGTACCCAGCAACGATGACCATTTATAAAGGTGTGGTCCTGGGTATCCTGAGGTATGAATCCCCTGCGTGGAGCCGAAATCTCGCACAACCGCAGAGAAGAAAACTGGCTCTGGTGCGTGTCACGAAGACCTTTAGAACGGTGTCGCATGAGGCGGTGCAGGTGCTGGCCGGAGCGATGCCCCTGGACCTCGTCCTGAGAGAGGATAGGATAAAATATGAAGTTAAGAGGCAGGGGCTGGAGGCGCTTCCGGAGGGACTCCAGCAGCGTGTTGGCGAGACCCCAAATCTTTGGAAGAAGATACTGCGGGAGGACTCCATAGATGGAATGGAATGGAATGCCACGGTGGGTGGCAAGTGAGAAAGGAGCCACACTAAGGAAGTTTTTCCCCACCGTCCAAAGAAGATTAGAAGCGAAATGGGTCCTCCCGGACTACTGGGTCTCGCAGATACTAACAGGACACGGCGGGTTCCGGGGAAAATTGCATGAACACGGAAAGGATATCGACCCCCGGTGCCCGACTTGTGGAGTCCTAGAGACAGCAGAACACGTTGTGTTATTCCTGCACCGAAATGGAAGGACACCGTGCCAGGTTGTCGAGGAAAACCGGGATCTTCGCCCTCGACGAAGCGGACTTCCCTCGACTCATGGAGGAAGACAATTATCCCTATTTTAGGGAATTTGTCTATGGATGGAGGGAAGTGGTGGGTCCTACACATTTCACCCTTGGTAGGCCCAACCCCGCTGTCGGCGAGCCACCACCGGAAGAACAAGAAGAAGAGGAAGACGAGAGACTGTGAGGACGAGCAGGACCGGACGGATGCTGCGGACCAGGAGGGCTGGACCAGGCAGTCCGGACGGATGCAGTTCCCGAGAGTGACTGGAGTGGACCGGACGGATGCGGCGGACCAGGAGGGCTGTACCGGGCTACCGTCCGGAATTAAGGAAATAAGGTGCGGTCGCTAAGGCGTGCAAAGCATGGCCGGGCCGCACCGCAGGAACAGTAAGAAGGTGCGGTCTGAATGCGTGCTGTGCATGCCAGACAAATATATAGTCCTCAGACAATGATGTAAATTGTAAATAAAGATTTTAATTGGCGGCAGCGGCATACATAAATCCCATATGTTGAACCCGCTGCCGCCAAAAACCCCGTATGCCTGAAAAGGCCTGGTAGGGAAAAAAAAAAAAAAAAAAAAAAAAAAAAAAAAAAAAAAAAAAAAAAAAAAAAAAAAAAAAAAAAAAAAAAAAAAAAAAAAAAAAAAGGTTAGGGAGCCAAATATAATTAATAAGTTAGGATGCTTATTAAGTGCTGTTTCTTTATTTATCTATTGTGCCCATTCAGGGCCGCTCAGAGGGTAGGGGCAAATCCCCGGCACTATATATCATTATATCATTATATAAATATCTAGCATCCCCCATCGCGGCTTCGCCCACATATATTTATATGACTATCGATAAAAGTCTTGTATTCAAGTATGCAATTCAATGGGTACGACATGTCGATCCCTGTGAAGTCTGAAAATCGACCGATATGTGGCACCATTCAGCAGTAGAGTTTACGATAGTAACACTACTGAACCCATCTGTACCAGATTTCAACAGCCCTAAAGTAATTGCTAATGCATAACAAAAAATGAGTTTTTTTACAAATAATGGTTAACACAACGTTTATTAGATCATTTGATTGTATGTCCGGGAGATCATCCCAATTCTGAACTAAGTTCGAATGGTCGCTCGTACTAACTTCGATGTTCATTCGATTAGTACTCCTAGAGATCTTACGTATTTCGAACTTAGTTTGAATGATCGTTCGATTATAACCTTGAACTGACACATAATTATAGATCACTGTTAATTTCCTAACATTTTGCACGATCTTTATTAGGCTATGTTCTCGCTTCTGCTTAATTTGTGGTTATTTATTTATTGTTTATTTGTCCATTTGGCTATTTCGGTGTTATTAATTACCTTGGGCAACTATTTTAAGTTTATTATTTTATGTATTCATTTGTTTTTTTAAATATGAATTAGTTTAGTGAATGAGGAAACTTACTCACATATACAATAAAATTCCTCAAGAAACTTCCTCATAGATTTTTTTTTTTTTTTGTTTTCATTTATTGATATTTACAACTGTTCAAAATAATATACAACAAGTAAATGTATTGACAGTGAATATAATGGCATGCAAATAACTTGTGAAGAACTACTCACTAGTAGCACTTCAATAAAATCTACACTAAAAGGTCTCTAGGCCATCTTTTCAGACGCCTCGGAGGATTATCAGGGATGGAGGAGGAAGCTAGTTGGGAGACTAGTGGATTGGAGTGTTTATGGAGCTTACTAAGGAAGGATAGGTATCTGTTTTCGGCTAAATCAGAAGCATATGGAACATTAAGATCTTTATGGATAAGTTTATTGGTCACAAAGTAAGGAGCATTGAGGATTTTTCGAAGGATTTCGGATTGTAAGGATTGGATACGAGATGAATTGGATGGTTTAGTAGAGCCCCAAAGCTCAACTCCGTACGTCCAAATAGGTCTAATCACAGTCATGTAAATGAGTCTTTTGTAATTAACTGGGAGCTTTGAACGTTTGTCTAGTAAATGTTGAAGTAGTCTGTAACGACGGGCAGTTTCTTGTCGTTTTAGTCTTGTATGTGGATTCCAAGTTAGACGTTTGTCCAAGTGGAGTACTAGGTAGCGGATCTGTTCAACAGGGATTAGTGGAATATTATTTCCTCAAAGATAGAATTCGAAGTAATATGTTTTTAATATAAAACGTAACTTTGGTAGAACCCATTATCTGGATTATCTATTTGGTAGAACCCATTCAGGCTGTGAAGAAGCACTTCTGTGTTATACCAATAGATCGAAACCTTCGCCTCGGTGATAAAGTACACGATAAAAGGTCAGCTAGAAGTCCAATATTATCATGTATTAATTATTGAATATCCTTATTTATTGTCTATTATTTAAATTTCTGTGCCTAGCCTGTAAACCTGCTTTAAATATTTTTTAACAAATTTTATAGTCGGTAATGTACTGATGTACAGGCAATGCTGAATGTACAGTGTGGCAAACCTCGTTTCTGGCAGTCAACACTGTACGTGTAAGTGATTATTACTGTAATCTTTATTACTGTAAACCTTTCTAGAACTATGATGATAAAATTTGATAAAAATGAGTTCAATAGTTTTACCATAGCAACCGATGTCGCAGAATGGCGCTAAGCCACATATCGGTCGATTTTTAAACTTCATTGGGACCACTTCATGTCACATCAAATATTTAATGCTTTTTAAATAATAATTTAATTGAAAATAAGCAAATTTTATTATCAATGCCAAGCTCAATATAACACTGTAGTTTTGTAACCTCTTGTGTAGTACCGTCAACTATCGGTCAATTTTCAAACCGTTATCCACTTATCTTCGCGTTTTTAATAACGAATTAGTGGAAATCAGTAGATTTTATTATTGCCAAGTCATCCATTTTTTATTTTTACTTTTCTGTTGGATAGAATATTAAAATATTGTTAATATACCAATAATAATGTGTCTTGAAATTTTATAGGCAACCTCATTATAAATGACTTCTTTCTAGTAGCAAACAAACTCCAAATAACAATGCTGCTGTAATTAACATTAATTGTCTCTATAGATAAAGTCATTGTGGTGGAACAGATACCATTATTACAGGCTGTGAAGAAGCACTTCTGTGTTATGCCAATAGATCGAAACCTTCGCCTCGGTGATAAAGTACACGATAAAAGGTCAGCTAGAAGTCCAATATTATCCAGCTAAATATAAACCCTTTTTTAAGGGCTATTGACATAGTTATTCGGTATACAAAAGCAACAACTTGTCTATAATTACTCAGTTGACCTCTGAAAGCTATATTAAGAAAAAAATGTAATGATTATTACAGTTAAAAAAATTGTTTTTATTATTTTTGTTCTTCTAAAATATATTTTTAGATTTTCTCCAAAATATAATAAAAATTCAATAGAATTTTTCATAAAATATTAAAAAAAAAAAAAAAAATTATATCTTATATTACTATTTATATATTTATTTGAAAAATATTTTCAGGCGATATTGGTTTTTCCAAAATAATTACATACATATAAAATTCATGAGAAAATTAGAGTGTTAGAAAAAAATATATGTCAGAAAACGATAAGGTGACCCAGTTTTAATGAAGTTAAGTAGGACCAACCAGTTCTACTACCAAGGCACTATTCTCGTAAGCAATGGGAGAGCGACAGAGGAAGTGAAGAAAAGAATAACCGATAGACGGAAAGCTATTGTAATGTTGAATTCCTCTGGAGTGCCAACATATGTACCAATGTTAAAAAAACAATATATTAGGCCCTAGCAGAAAGCATAATGCTATACAGTTCAGAAACATGGGCTGTATGAATTGCAAGGGATAAGTTTTCTTTTGTTGTGGCTGAAAGTATAGCTGGCCAGGGACTAACGGAAAAAAAGCGATGGTCAGAGAGGAATGGAGGAACCATCTGAGGGAGGAGTTCGGTTGAAAGAAACTTCAAATAGCAAAGAAAATCCACTCCAAGAAGAAAAAAAAAATTAATTTTTACCACTCTATGAAATTGCAATCAAAAATAAAATCTAGATTACAAGCTTCTGTAACATGTTTTCTTTCACATGTAAATATATGTATATAGCCTTTTTTAATATTTGTGGAGCATTATTAATAAATTTAAAAAAAAAAAAAAAAACTAGGGATAGAAAAATCAAACATTAAATTTGTTTGTTTATCTGGGTTTAACGTCCTTATGTACTCCAACTAGGGCAGATGGACGGGTTCTATTTTAGCCAAGATGGGAAGGTCAAGATTTATTTCGTGGGATCACCACCCAACCCTGGTGGGATTTGAACTCAAGACTTTCTGTACCCAGCGCACTGAGACCTCGCAACAACTCGGTCGGCCATCGAGTCCCCAGATTTCTTCATCTCTTGAAAATATCTTATAATTTTAGTAACATAGATAATTTAAAAAGATTTCTACATTCTTGAAAGTGGTTACATTCTAGTTTCGAGATTCCTCAGATCAAATAGGTATTGTAAAGAAAATGTTATATAAAATTTTATATTCTTTCATATTTTTGTATTAGTTTAGATTGCAATCACATCTTAATGTGGTGGACTATAAAATCTAAAGAAAAAAAAAAAATCATGATAAAGCAGACTGATTAATCATGGACACCAATACACAGGTAGACAGTAGACACCAATAATAAAAAAAAAAAACATTTTATTTATTTCTAACTTACTATCCAAGGCAATGGACAGAAAGCTATTATCAAAATCAATACAACAATACAAATTGGCTCGGCAATTAACCTGCCAGTAAACTATTAACTGGCCATTGGAGCAGGAACTGACAAGGAATGGCTTGATCACATTCAATCCGTTACACAGCAACAGTTACAAATGTGGTGAGCTTACTACAGTACTGTGAGCTTCATATATTTCACTGCACACTCACAAACAGAGGTACAAACTTTTTACAAACGACATACACAAAGGAAGATATAATTCTTATTTCAACATTTTGAGAATTTTCAAGAGATAATAGAAAAGAATTCATATTCTTATGAATGAATTACTGGAGAACTATTTTAATTGTGAATATTTATATTCAAATCATCTACTGATAAGATTCTAATATAAAAAAAAAAACTATTGATATTTATAACTGTATAAAGTATATACATTTTTACATACGAGGAAACAATATTAAAATACTTGTAAAGCAGCTACCCATATTTTTTTTCGGAGGGTTATCAGAAATCGATTGGGAAGCAAGTTGGGATACTAGTGGAATCGAGTGATTATGAAGCAAACAATAGAAGATAGCCCAGTCAGTCGATTTATACATCAAAGTTCGAAAAACCACATGTGTCTACCAATTTCGAATATGTTTTCAGGGCTCATAAGAGTGGTTGAAATCCAAGTTTGCAACCCTGAAAACGTGTTGCGGTTTGTGTAGCACTCTAAAAATCTCAAAATGTTAGCAATATTTTCAGTAATATGTAATACTAATGAATTCGGTCAATTTTCAAACCGTTATCCACTTATCTTCGCGTTTTTAATAACGAATTAGTGGAAATCAGTAGATTTTATTATTGCCAAGTCATCCATTTTTTATTTTTACTTTTCTGTTGGATAGAATATTAAAATATTGTTAATATACCATAATAATGTGTCTTGAAATTTTATAGGCAACCTCATTATAAATGACTTCTTTCTAGTAGCAAACAAACTCCAAATAACAATGCTGCTGTAATTAACATGAACTTGTCTCTATAGATAAAGTCATTGTGGTGGAACAGATACCATTATTACAGGCTGTGAAGAAGCACTTCTGTGTTATGCCAATAGATCGAAACCTTCGCCTCGGTGATAAAGTACACGATAAAAGGTCAGCTAGAAGTCCAATATTATCCAGCTAAATATAAACCCTTTTTTAAGGGCTATTGACATAGTTATTCGGTATACAAAAGCAACGACTTGTCTATAATTACTCAGTTGACCTCTGAAAGCTATATTAAGAAAAAAATGTAATGATTATTACAGTTAAAAAAATTGTTTTTATTATTTTTGTTCTTCTAAAATATATTTTTTTAGATTTTCTCCAAAATATAATAAAAATTCAATAGAATTTTTCATAAAATATTAAAAAAAAAAAAAAAAATTATATCTTATATTACTATTTATATATTTATTTGAAAAATATTTTCAGGCGATATTGGTTTTTTTTCAAAATAATTACATACATTATATAAAATTCATGAGAAAATTAGAGTGTTAGAAAAAAATATATGTCAGAAAACGATAAGGTGACCCAGTTTTAATGAAGTTAAGTAGGACCAACCAGTTCTACTACCAAGGCACTATTCTCGTAAGCAATGGGAGAGCGACAGAGGAAGTGAAGAAAAGAATAACCGATAGACGGAAAGCTATTGTAATGTTGAATTCCTCTGGAGTGCCAACATATGTACCAATGTTAAAAAAACAATATATTAGGCCCTAGCAGAAAGCATAATGCTATACAGTTCAGAAACATGGGCTGTATGAATTGCAAGGGATAAGTTTTCTTTTGTTGTGGCTGAAAGTATAGCTGGCCAGGGACTAACGGAAGAAAAAGCGATGGTCAGAGAGGAATGGAGGAACCATCTGAGGGAGGAGTTCGGTTGAAAGAAACTTCAAATAGCAAAGAAAATCCACTCCAAGAAGAAAAAAAAAATTAATTTTTACCACTCTATGAAATTGCAATCAAAAATAAAATCTAGATTACAAGCTTCTGTAACATGTTTTCTTTCACATGTAAATATATGTATATAGCCTTTTTTTTAATATTTGTTGAGCATTATTAATAAATTAAAAAAAAAAAAAAAACAACTAGGGATAGAAAAAATCGAACATTAAATTTGTTTGTTTATCTGGGTTTAACGTCCTTATGTACTCCAACTAGGGCAGATGGACGGGTTCTATTTTAGCCAAGATGGGAAGGTCAAGATTTATTTCGTGGGATCACCACCCAACCCTGGTGGGATTTGAACTCAAGACTTTCTGTACCTAGCGCTGAGACCCTCGCAACAACTCGGTCGGCCATCGAGTCCCCAGATATCTTTATCTCTTGAAAATATCTTATAATTCTAGTAACATAGATAATTTAAAAAGATTTCTACATTCTTGAAAGTGGTTACATTCTAGTTTCGAGATTCCTCAGATCAAATAGGTATTGTAAAGAAAATGTTATATAAAATTTTATATTCTTTCATATTTTTGTATTAGTTTAGATTGCAATCACATCTTAATGTGGTGGACTATAAAATCTAAAGAAAAAAAAAATCATGATAAAGCAGACTGATTAATCATGGACACCAATACACAGGTAGACAGTAGACACCAATAAAAAAAAAAACATTTTATTTATTTCTAACTTACTATCCAAGGCAATGGACAGAAAGCTATTATCAAAATCAATACAACAATACAAATTGGCTCGGCAATTAACCTGCCAGTAAACTATTAACTGGCCATTGGAGCAGGAACTGACAAGGAATGGCTTGATCACATTCAATCCGTTACACAGCAACAGTTACAAATGTGGTGAGCTTACTACAGTACTGTGAGCTTCATATATTTCACTGCACACTCACAAACAGAGGTACAAACTTTTTACAAACGACATACACAAAGGAAGATATAATTCTTATTTCAACATTTTGAGAATTTTCAAGAGATAATAGAATAGAATTCATATTCTCATGAATGAATTACTGGAGAACTATTTTAATTGTGAATATTTATATTCAAATCATCTACTGATAAGATTCTAATATAAAAAAAAAAACTATTGATATTTATAACTGTATAAAGTATATACATTTTTACATACGAGGAAACAATATTAAAATACTTGTAAAGCAGCTACCCATATTTTTTTTCGGAGGGTTATCAGAAATCGATTGGGAAGCAAGTTGGGATACTAGTGGAATCGAGTGATTATGAAGCAAACAATAGAAGATAGCCCAGTCAGTCGATTTATACATCAAAGTTCGAAAAACCACATGTGTCTACCAATTTCGAATATGTTTTCAGGGCTCATAAGAGTGGTTGAAATCCAAGTTTGCAACCCTGAAAACGTGTTGCGGTTTGTGTAGTACTCTAAAAATCTCAAAATGTTAGCAATATTTTCAGTAATATGTAATACTAATGAATTTTCGTAAACTATATTATTTTTGGTGATAGAGTATATTTACACTAAATTTGTGACAGTTACAGCTCAATTGAAACTGCGTAGGTCAACCGGTTTTCCGAAAATTAGTGAATTACCACAAAATTTGGAAAGTTTCTGTTACCATTAAGTTCTCGGCCGAATGCCGACGGAAGTACTTGTTTCCCAGAAATAATGTCAGAAAAGACTTTAGATAAAATTTTATAAGCTTCAATTTAAGACTTAAACGGTTCCAATAGGCCAAATAGTTTTCTCAGAAACGGGAAAATCGGCTTTAGAGGAGAATTGGTTGAACGTGAACATTTTATGTATACAGTCGAAAAATGATCTTAAATACATAAGATTTCAAAGAAAGGGGAGCATAACTCACATAGTTAGAATTTGTAAATATACTTAGTAAAATGAGATGAGAGTTTAATAATTACATAAAATTAATGTGCGGACAATATTGATAGGTACTCACCTATAATAGAGAAGAATTTGAAAGAGATTTAATTAGCATTGATTTGAGACCTGGACCGTTCATGTAGGCTTCACTTTAATAGTGTAAATATTCTGTATTACCGAAAATCACATAGTTAACGGGATAAAATAAAAAACTGAAAATAGTGCTAAAATTTCGCGACTTTTCGAATACTACACAAACTGCGCCAGGTTTTCAGGGGAGTAAAATTGTATTACAACAACCCTTATGGTATCTGCCTAATCACATATTAAAAGATGGTGGATGCGTGCGATTTTTTACCTTTTTTTTTTGTATAAATCGGCAGGGCTAAGGATAAGTATCTGGTATGGACCAATGCAACAAAATACGGGACATTGAAATCGTTATAAATAAGTTTCCTTGTGACATAATAAGGATCACTGAGAATTTTGCGAAGGATTTTGGATTGGATTGCAAGTTTTACTGGAGCCCCAAAGCTAAATACCGTATTTCCAAAGAGGTCTAATTACTTTTATGTAAACGAGCCTTTAGTAATTAATTGGAACCTTAGAACGTTTGTCAATTAAATGTTGAAGTAGTCTATACCAGCGAGCTGTTTCTTGTCGTTTTGCTTTATTATTGTGTGTGGATCCAAAGCCATAGTGAATTTTTTGAACAGGAATTATTCTTAAAGGATATTGAAGGACAGGAAGGGTAAAGGATATTTGAAGACAGTGTAATGACACGAAAAATATTGTAAATAAAATTAATAATTTTATTTTCAAATATTATTTAATAAGGCAGTGACATAGTAAAGATATTTTAATGTTTTTGATAAACTGATCAAATAACAAATACTGTTCACATCTTTCATATAATTGTGAAAATGTTGTCATACATTACAATTCAAATTTGAAATAAAATTAAAAATATGTATCTACTTAATGTGAAATGTAAAAGGCAGTGAAGGAGCAAGAGGTGCTTTTTAGATATTGGGCTCTCTGTAGCCGAACTCCATAGCGTGAACATGTTTAATTAGTCACTGTGAGAGCCAAGAATACAACATGTTTAGCAACATTTATAGTTTTTACTTTAAATTGTAGATCGAGTTTTTACTGCAAAATTATGGAAGACCGGTGAATAGCGAATCGTTCGAGGGAACCAAAATTGAAGGTTCAAACATTTTTTTAGTTCATGAACTAATTAATTTAAAGAAAATAATTAATTGGAATAAAAAAAAAACTTTTAATTATCAAAGGAGCAGAATTTTAAAATATAATATTATGTTAGCTATAAAGTTTTGAAGTCGTAGTAAAATTATTTAAACAGAAGAATAACATAGATATTACGATAACTTAAGTCTAATTGAGTTGGTTTTCTGATTTTGAAATTTAAAGTCTTTTAGACAGTAATTGTTAATTTATATTAGGAGATTTAAGTTGAATTGAAAATTAAATTCATAATGTTTTACTGCTAATTTTATCAATATTTAATGTTTTGTTAATACCAAAATGTTTAAAATGCTGATTTTTTTTTAAATCACTCAAACTTTTCGTTACCTGTCAACAACCTGAATTTTATCCCGGGATCAAACTGTACATGTTCACCATACGACGGAATCACGAAAAATTATTTGTGAAAAATCATTGAATATAATTAACATAACATTTTACAACCTTTCATAATAGGCTATTTGTTTTTTGTTTTTTTTTTATTATTATTTTTTTTTTTTTACATTTAATTATGAAACTCGTTGAAGAATAGATTTATTATAGATTAAAATGAAAGAAAAAAAAATCTCACAAAAACGTCTATAAATCAAAATAGATTTATCAAATTTAACTGGCAATGTTATTTACTGATATTCGAACATTTCCAAATCTTATCTGTAATCTTGTTGAATTAATTAAGGTTACAATAATTGAAGATGAACAATTTCCCTTTCATAGAACGTCAACTGAATGTTTAATAAAAAATTAATTTATGATCAATTAATAAAAATAAAAAGAGGTGTTTTTCGTAAGAAGTAGATTGTCTTTTGACTAAATCAGACCTTGTTCTACATTTACGATATTACAAAATTATTAAATAAATAAAAATATAGTAAAACGATAGAGATGCCTATCCATTGATTATGAACAAAAAAATCAGATTTTTTACTAAATTATAATTCAATACATAAAGTGATAGACAATTTATATTTTATCCATGAAAGGGAAAATATTTTGAATGAAACAAAAGTAGGAAGGACCCTTTGCATAGATAATTTATTCGTCACTGAACTGAATAAAAATAAAGTGATAGAAGAGAGTACCTCTATTAAAATAAACTATTTTAGATAATTTTTTTTTTTAAATTATCATCTATTAGTTTGCAAAGCCAATGAGATAGTTTGAAGTAGTGAGAAATTTCTTTACATCTATTTTTTTCTTTAAATCGATTAAATGAAACGTGACCGAAGAAAATTGTACAAATTCAGGACTGAATAGTTAGTTTGTAATTTCAAATCTAACAAGAACAAAAAAAATTAGGTTAACGAAAAACGATACAAAAAAAAAAAAAAAAAAAAATGCCTAGATACTTTATATATTTTTATTTAACATTGTTACAGTATTCCACTGATCCCCGTTGAATAACCCACCAACTAGGACACCATCTGAGCAAATAAATTACTTGGAATCCTCATAAGAGGCCTAAAGAAACTGCTCGTCGTTTTCGACTACAGCATTTACTAGCTCCCAATTAATTACAAAAGAGTTATTTACTTGATAGTAATTAGACCCATTTGGACATACGGAGTTGAGCTTTGGGCAACCAATAGGCCTCCCAATTCTTCTCTTATCCATTTCTTACAATCCAAAACCCTCAATTCTTTTTATAATGTCACAAACAAACATCTATAAAGATATTAGTGTTCTATATGTTGCTGATTTGAGGCGAACCTAATACCTATTATTTCATAGTATACCCACTAGAGTTCACTAGTCTCCCAACATGCCTCACACTCAATCCCCGATAATCATCCAAAGCCTCTGAAAAGAAGATGGCCTAGAGACCTTCTAATTTAGTTGTAAATATCAATACAAAGTTTAAAAAAACATTTTTAATTTGATTTTTTAATTACTTGAACGACAATAATGATGTTTATTTACATACATATCTCTGTTAAATGTTTCAGGTATAACTGTGATGTCTGATGGAAGACGACTGTCCCATTATCCTCGGAAACATGAGCAACGAAACCGGCTCCTATCACGTTCCTACACGCAACTACACTTACATATTCATCTGCACTCCCATAATAACCTTCTGCGTGGTCATGGTTGGCTATAACCTCATGATCTTGATGTCGCTGTACTGGATCAAACGACCAATATCCGCTACCATCCACATTTCTCTGAGTATGGCAGGTTCGGATGTCTGGACCCTCATTCTTGACAGCCTTGGACTTCTTTTCAACAGCCTACTACCGATAGGTCTTGGGATTGAAGAGCAATACCTGAGTAACTGTTCTCTGCTGATACTCGAAGGGCTAAGGATGGGTGGAAAGCTCACCACCGTTGGTCATCTACTATTTCTAGCACTAAACCACTATTGTGGTATAAGGAAACCGCTGCAGTACCATCAGAGGTACCATCCTTTTTGCTGTACTTACTACAGTATATGCTTAATCTCGACAGCATTGTGGATAGTTCCACCGGCAGGAATAATTTTATATTTTTCATTGATACCGGACGATGGTCTACGACACCAAGATTGTACATACAAGTAAGATATAGTTTTTATTTTTATTTATAATTTAAATAATAATCCTTTAACATTTCTGTATCATTATATATAAAAAAAGAAATCAAATCCTAGAAAAAAAAGAGAAAAAAAGTTAAAACAAACTTATAAACAAAAAAAATTAAATGATCAATGTTAATTATCATTATATCATTAAGTCAAAAATAATAAACAATCCTTAATTAAAGATAAAAATAGATAGGCTAATACTCTCTATCTTAATTGAGATTCAAATTAAAAAACTAATCACGATAGACGTCAACTAATTTGTGAGATCCCAATTTAAACCGTAATCTCTATCCCAAAACCATTACGGAATATTTGAGGCGTTTACTTTCAAGTGGAAATCGTAAAACATTTCAAGAGATACAAAATACGGCATAACCAGAATGCTTACAATGGTAAAAAAAAATACTTCGCAAACAATTGCCATGTACAAAAAAATAAATAATAATAAAAAAATAAAATAATAATAATAATAATAATGTGTACTATGTGAAAACATGAAACTTTATGAAAATTTCAAATTTTAATAACCCTTAGCCGGAAGATCATTTAAAATATAACATTAATATCACTAAAATAAGAACCGTTAGCCAACTGGGAATAACCAAATATGACTACTTGAAAATATTTTTTTTAAATAATAGTTTAAAAATTAAAGCTAATGAAAAATGTGGAAGATTGTAGCTTATTCGCCGTAAATAGCTTAAAACATCTGTTGTTAGAGTGCCAAAGACACGATAATTGTCGAAAGAAATACCTAAAAGACTATATAGTTCAAACAGATGAAAGTCTTTGGAAAATATTTTATACTACAATAGCATAGAAAAGATAAATAACGTCTTCCTATTTATTTTAAACGTTTTAAATGCTACCAAAAAGTAATTGATTTATTTTTTTGAATTAACTAAATAAAATATTGGATTCTATTGCGATTGCTGCTAAAACTTCAGTGACCCTAGACTATCTATAATCAATATCAATTATTATAAATTGTAAAAATGTATGTTTTTATTTTTATTTGGATTTTTTTTCTTTGTTTGTATGTATTATTATAGCTTGTAAGAAAAAAAAAAATCTTTTGTTCGTATAAATTACTATAATATGAAGAAATGCCTTTTCTGTTAGTATTAATTATATAACATGTAAAACTCTTCCTCTATTTGTATTTATTGTTTATTTATTATTATGTAATTATCATTGTTATTGGCTAACTCAATTGCCATAAAGTTTATACTTTAAAGCAATCAATAAAAAAAAAAAAAAAAAAAAAAAAAAAAAAAATGTGAAAACATCATTTTCAAAGGAGCAATTGGGACCTCTGGATTAATTGATGTAATTTTTGATATCAAGTCCAAAATTTTCTAATTTTTACTAGTCACAGCTATCTGTGTTCATACTATATTTTCTTTCACCCTTTATGTAAATGGTAGAAGTTGCATTTTTCTTTTCAAATTAAATATACGAAATAAAGCTTTTAGCTTTAATAGATTTAAAATGCCCACTGGCTGGAAAGTATCAATACCTTACCTTATAATGACATCTGATACATTTAAATGGAAACAATTTTACCAAGTGATAAAGGAGAAAAAAACATTTTTTTTTGACAAATGGTGGATTTATCCCATTTTCAAAGTCGATATTTCATTTAATTTTGACGGGTCATACTTATATGATGCATACTTTATACTTATTTCAAAATGTATGATAAATTTTAATTTAAATATCATTTGTCCTATTGGAATTATGTTACAAGCAAAGCAAATATGCAGCAATAAAAACCACCATTGTTAATATTGATATTCATTTATTTTTTTTTTAACTGAGAATATCTTATCGTTTAAGGTTTTTGCTAAAATCAGGCTTCAGGAGAGGTTTCTCATTGATATTCTTCAGCTCAATTATTATCATGGCAATAATATATTACCACATATACAGAATCGTGAGACGGCACCAAGCGAAAAGAGACAAATTTCGAAGGGTGGGATCACTATACACCAGAAACCATCAGGTAAGATGAAATTAAATTAAGTTTATAATGAAATAATGTTTAAGAATTTTTTAGACAAATATTGTAAAAAAACAAACATTTGTTTCCGATATAATAGCGTTAATCTACCACGTATTAAATAATAACCGATTCCTCGCCAAGTTTATTATGATAAGTGTTTCCATTGGCATCAAAACGGAACGACAATAAATCGATAATGTTAGTTTTTAATCACATCACTGACAAAATCAGAAAATAATGTCCTTCAAAGATAAATATTTCTGGTCATGATTAATCATAGCAACAAGAATCAGGAGTAATCAGAAACAAAGTAACTGATCAAGCTGAATATGTAGTTTCAGATTGGGGAAGAAGTATCACCGATAACCTCCAACTTTCTCAGTTTAAAGTAGATTGATCGAACGTCATTCATGATACAGTTAAATAGGCAATTCAAAAATAAATAATCCTTCATTTGTCTAACACTAAACCAGATGTTTAACCTAGATCGACATTTCATGTGTATATATTCCTACCACAATATCTCGGTAAAAGAGGATTGGATACTGAAAAATAACTTTTGGTATATTTTTAACAAAATTGTAACGTCAAAAAGCCAAGCAATGAGCGTTGTTTCCAAGAACTTCTGTCAAAAGATCCGAAAAGCGTTTGACCCATCATGGTAGGTTTAGTGTAATAAAATTAAAAAATATATATATTTATACTAATTTACGAATATATTTTCAAAAATGTATCTGGAGAACAGTCTCATTAACATAAGTTAGCAAAGTTAAACAGGCGCTGCAAAACTTTTATATGACAAGGGATTAATAAATAAAAAACATATATGAAATCTGATATCAAAGCTAGAATAGCACTGCCAGCCACTATTCTGGCTTTGATCCCTGCATTCAGCCCTTCAGAATCCTAAGGTCTGAAGAATTGTCACGATCTGCGAAAAAACGACAGAAATAAGACAATGGGAGTGAGTATCGGTTTCTGACTCGAGAGAAAGGTCATTAGAAAAATCTTCGTTATTATAACCATAACCCAATAGCCAAGAAAATTGGGGAATCAGAACAAGTATGAAACAATAACAATTTTTCTGAGAGCCGAATATTGTTTCGATGATCAAAGAGCAAAGATTTCGGTGGGTTGGCAACAAGCAAAGGATACCGAAAAACAAATTACCTGTATCGCTTGTTAGAAGGAAAAATATTGAGATGGAGAACAAGGCTAAATTGGCTGGAAAACGTCCAGGGTGACCTAAGAAGACTGGAAGTGGGAGGTTGGAAGAGGAAGGCGAAAGGTAGCTCGATAGCTGTCTATTCTTTGTGAGGCCAAGACCCTACTAGGGATGTAGAGCTAAATATAATAATTATAATAATAATCTGAAGGAAGAAGACCATATTTTATCAAACGCCTCAGAGAACACTTAGAAACTAATAGTAATATTAGTTCGTAATTACATTTGGGCCACATTTTTATTTCATTCGTAAAGTATTTAAATTCGTAAGGATTAGTTAAAGGGGAAATAGTTTAAGTTAGACCCGGAATTAAAAGCTGAATATCCAAGTAGGCCTTATTACGTACTCAAGATTTCTGCAACCAATTCAAACTTAGGTGCGTTTGTCTAGTAAACGTTGAAGGATTCAGAAATAATGAGTATTTCTTTGTAGTTGTAGATATATATGTGGATTCTATGTCAGTAGCTTAGTGGATGAATCGGAAAAATATTGAAAGACTATTGAGACCTAAAGAAATATTAAATACGCCCAAATTAATTAACTTTAAAGGTATCCCTAAATCACGAAGTATTTTCCAAATATATTCGTAATCTACTCGACGTGACCACCTATTGCTTTAGCCCAAGGGAAATAGATAACATGTCTTGACTTCGACCTGACGCATGACCTCATAGATGAGTAAGTACCTTGCATTATTTAGCCTTCCAAGAAGAGGAGAACTAATACTCTTTTCCTCTCACAGCACTCTGAACTACATTTCGATAACTTATTCACCACTAGCATAACATATTCTATTCGTAACATTACTTTTTAGGAAAAATTTATATCATTTGGAAAATTATCAAACCAATGATTTATAACAAAATAAAAATAAATCATCTACTTATACCGTTGATAACATTCTTTTAAAATTTATAATTATTTCACAGATATATTAATATGGCTATAGAAATTCCACGGTCAGGATTTATTTGGTTTTAATACGAAAAGAAATACTTCAAGGAAAATCATGAAATCAATACAAAAAAAAAAAAAAAAAAAAAAATCAGTTGCGGCATTTTTCTTCATTTTCTTGTTTCACCCAAAAGGGACTCACCCTGTTTATGACTTTTAACAATATGACAGAAAATACTAAAGATAAGAAAACATGAAATATTGGACAGAGTACCTAGAGACATACGGAAATATTATAAAATATATATATTTTTTAATATTGATAAATACGGAGGAAATAATAATTGAAACAAGTTAAAAGTAAAACATATAGGTTTCTTTAGTTTCTTAATTCAGTCTACTAAACCAAGCCTACAGTCTTTGCAGTGCCTGGAGCAGCAGCAACAGCAGGAGAACAGGAGAGCCATCATCACAACGCTCCTCATCGTCGGATCCACAGTGGTGGGGTGGCTACCTGCATCCCTATCCTTCGCCCTCGTCTGTGAGTGTGGCTGTGTTTTCAAGGGTTTCGGGAGCCAATCCATGAGTACAGCGATAGGAGCAGTCTGCAATGCTCTCCTCATACTTAAAACAGCCTTCAACTCCTACATATACACTGCTAGGATGCAAGACATCAAGGTAACCAACCATACAAATATTATAACCTATATCATACCTAGCATTACATATTATTTCAGAGTCATTGATCTATTTTATTTATCTTGTACTTTACCATTTATTAAAAAAACGGGATTTAATAATGTATAAAAAAAAAAAAAACAGGTCAAAACGTTGGCACGTATTAAAGTATTTCTACTTAGAAGTGATATTCCTCTTTGACTGCATCCCTGATCGTCTTCTTCTTCTCCTTATAATTTGATTGTTTTATAGTTTCCGAGCGATAAAAAGAGATTTAAGTACCTCACACTTTGGTAAATTCGTTTATTGGGGCTTAGCGTCAAGCTCTTTCTTCACAAATAGATAGCGATAGAATATTAATTAATAACAAATAACTGATTATAGTATTAATAAATACATTCAGGCGTAGTCATTAATAAAAAAATAAGATATTAAAATAATAAATAAGTAAATACTAAAACAAATTGTTCACAAAGCAAATATTTATAGTTTCGTTTTTAAAAAATGAATATTCTTTAAATCATAAAAAAAAAAAAAAAAAAAAAAAAAAAAAAAAAAAAAAAAAAAAAAAAAAAAAAAAAAAAAAAAATCAATTTTATAGATATCTTAAGATACTTAAGAAATGAAACTTCGCATTGTCACAAAGATATAATAATTACATTATGATTTTTAGATAATATAATTTATGTTATTCTATATTATTAATCACTCATCCGGTGGAAGAAAGACTCAACCTTAAAAAATGAGATTTAGACAATACCATCGATGTTTCTACAGATGTATTAAGCTTTTAAGAGCACTTTTGATGTATTAATATTTTTTCCCAAAATCGCAGTAATGTCATTGTTCCGCTGGATGAGTGATATGTAAATTTAATACAGATTCTATATGATTAAATACGATTAAAAATCAACCCTCCTTCAATTTTATAAAATAACTAATAAAACATACAAACATCCAGTTAAATATCACAAAGCATTGGAGTGCGGAATGTACTGCACGGGAGCCTTTCTTGATGTAGAACAAGCGTTTGACAGAGTCTGGCACCCGGGACTGCAGTATAAACTCCGTCAGTTCCTACCTTCTACATATTTCCTCATTATTAGATCTTATCTCAGGGACCGAACCTTCAAAGTAAACCATAAATTTTCCTATTCTCCCCTCTTTACCCAATCTGCCGGAGTGCCTCAAGGCAGTATTCTAGGTCCTATCCTCTACACAGTGTACACAGCTAACATCCCAATTCATCCTACCACTGTCCTCACCACTTACGCCGATGACACATGTGTGTTATCAGTAAACAATGATCCCTATATTGCCTCTCAAACACTCCAATCCCATATCCTAAACCTTCAAGAATGGTGTCAAAAATGGAGAATCAAAATAAATCCAAATAAATCCCATCAAATAACCTTCACCCTTCGTCGTAAACCTACGACATCCAGCCCTACAGTATCCTTTAATGATATTCCACTAATTCCTGTTGAACAGATCCGCTACCTAGGACTCCACTTGGACAAACGGCTAGCTTGGAATCCACATACAAGACTAAAACGGCAAGAAACTGCCCGTCGTTACAGACTACTTCAACATTTACTAGACAAACGTTCAAAGCTCCCAATTAATTACAAAAGACTCATTTACATGACTGTGATTAGACCTATTTGGGCGTACGGAATTTAGCTTTGGGGCTCTACTAAACCATCCAATTCATCCCGTATCCAATCTTTACAATCCGAAATCCTTCGAAAAATCCTCAATGCTCCTTACTTTGTGACCAATAAACCTATCCTTAAAGATCTTAATGTTCCATATGTTTCTGATTTAGCCCAAACCAGATACCTATCCTTCCATAGTAAGCTCCATAACCACTCCAATCCACTAGTCTCCGAACTTGCTTCCTCCTCCATCCCTGATAATCCTCCGAGGCGTCTGAAAAGAAGATGGCCTAGAGACCTTTTAGTGTAGATTTTATTGAAGTGCTACTAGTGAGTAGTTCTTCACAAGTTATTTACATGCCATTGTATTAACTGTCAACACATTTACTTGTTGTATATTATTTTGTACAGTTGTAAATATCAATAAATGAAAAAAAAAAAATATATATATATCACAAAAAAAAAAAAAAAAAAAAAAAAAAATCGATCGTAGCCGAATATTCCTATTGAAGCGCCAGGAATTTGGCATCCTCGTAATCACTGCTACAACGCATCGGATCCATCCAGAGCGGGCTAGTTTTTATTTCGTGGAGGACCCGAGGAATGAATCTCGACCTTCCTACCCTTGTTGGAATAGATTAGTAATCTGATTGATAATACGTTCTTTCGGCCTAGATTTAAATACATAAGGACGGTTAAGTTATAACAAACAACATAGACGTGTACATAACATACAACAACATAACTTTTTCTTTTCTTTTTTTCTAATGGATACTTCTTGTAATTTTGTTTCTTTATTTCTAAGGAGCATTAGGGTATTAAAATAAAAATCTAGACACCTTAAACTCCTTTTCATTCATTCATTCGGCGCTACAGCTCAATGTCGAGTATTGGCCTCCTCCAACTCGATCCTGTGCCGCCGCCATCTAGTTCCTCACACCCAAAATCACCAGCCACACCATTACTCTATCACAGCCTTTGCGTCTCGTTCCACATACCGCCTCTGTCAGTATTTTCTTTAGCAGGTCATTCTCAGCCATCCGATAAACGTGCTCGAGACATCTCAACCTACAGTGTTTCATAAACTGGACCATATCTGATTCTTTAAACAAATCTTCGAGCTCCTCGTTTTTAGTTCGGATTCTCATTTAAAAATCCTTTTAAATAATAATAACAATTATTATTTTTTTTCTGCGATGTTGTAGCATTCGTTTGGTAGGTACTAATAAATACCGCCTGAATCTGTTAACGTTGATCAAGAAAGATGTATAATATGATATTCTGTTCGATAATAATTTTTTTTTTCAGCAGTGAGTTTTTTCAATGTATGAATGTTTTAATAAGTATTAAAACACACTTATTATAACCAATTACAAGAAAAAATAAAAATATTTTTTAGAAAAAAACAAAACCGACTTCCAAGATTAAACCTACATAAACAAACGAACTAAAAAATAAAAAATAATATTTTAATTGCTTCGAAACAAAAACCATTAAATGACAATCAACAAAATTATCGACGGTTATATACCTATTCACATTTAATGATCAGTTATTTTTAGAGTCGGTGCCAGCCAAGAAGGGCAGTTTAATATTGCCTTAGCAATAAACTTTCGAATGACCGGAGACAGCGGTGTGGCGGTGATGAAACGGTGGGAGGATCTTTACAATTACCATTTCTTTTCGATTCTGTTTTTTTGGTTGGCACCGACTCCAAAAATAACTGATCATAAAATGTGAATAGGTATATAACCGTCGATAATTTTGTTGATTGTCATTTAATGGTTTTTGTTTCGAAGCAATTAAAATATTATTTTTTATTTTTTAGTTCGTTTGTTTATGTAGGTTTAATCTTGGAAGTCGGTTTTGTTTTTTTTTTCTAAAAAATATTTTTATTTTTTACTTTTTAGTGGTGAGTGTATTTTTGTTAATATAGTTAATTCTCGATCTTCAAGTTACCCTGAAAAATAGCTCGACTTACTGAACAAAGAATTATCGAGGTTATCATTCTACTTATCTACATGTAAATGGGAAAATTGAACACAAAATTGTAGTTGAAATCATTACGTACATTTTCATTAATGGGAATGTTGTTTGTACATACATATAAAATCATTGATACAGAAAATTAAATAACTGGTACCAATTTATCATATAACTTTTAACTGAATTGCACTTTTTTTTGACGATGTCTAAAAGTAGACTTGCCGCCTTCCACCAGTGGCGATCTTTTCTTTATTCTTTAGGACGGTTGACAGAGAACTACGGAATTCTTGCTGCGGAATTCGGAATTCACTAGCAACAAACGCCCAACTTCTTTCTCCTTTCTGCACTTAGCAAATCAATGTTAACTTTTCGTTAATTGAAAGAATTTTCAATAGCCACTGTAAAACCACTCGTGTGAATAACTAATAATAAGTGGCTGGTGTAACTATGAACTGAAAAGACAAACAATGACAGAAAACAGGAAAACAAATTACACATGAAATTCTTTTAATTTGAGTTCGAGTTATACAGGCGATGACTTCTAATAGTTCTTTTCATACAGGTGGTCCTAGAAGTTCTCTCTTTTGAACCCTATTTTCAGTTCTACTTATTTTCGACACAATTTTTCACGTTCTTTGTCTGAAATCGTCTCATTGAGGTGAAATTTAAGTGTAATGTACTTCCGACCGCAGATTTTGTTTGACTTATTGAAGAATTTAGCTTATCGAAGTACAACAGATCAAGAGTTGACTGTATATGTAAATTATTTTTGTAAATAATTTAGATTTAGTTACCATGGAGATTTTAGATAATCATAATCATAAATATGTATTAAATGTAAGGTTATATAACCGTGATTTTTATTAACTGATTTTTTGATTTTTCTTAAAAAGTGCTCCGTTGATTTCAAAATATTTTTTATGGGACCACCTCTGAAGTATGCCCTACCGATCTAAAAAGGAATCATCATAATTGATTAAGAATTGACGAAGGTTTTCAACTCATCTGTATTTTTTTAAATTTTTTTTTTGTATGTTACGCGATTACTCCATCAATTCTGAATCAATTTTGATAATTCTTTTTTTGATCGGTAGGGCATACTTCAGAGGTGGTCCTATTAAAAATATTTTGAAATCAACGGAGCACTTTTTAAGAAAAATCTAAAAAACAGTTAAAAAGTGATTTTATTAACTGTTTTTTTTATTTTTCTTAAAAAGTGCTCCGTTGATTTCAAAATATTTTTTATGGGACCACCTCTGAATTATGCCCTATTAATCTAAAAAAGAATCATCAAAATTGATTCAGAATTGACGGAGTAATCACTTAACATACACAAAAAATAAATAAAGAAAAAAGAAAAAATACAGACGAGTTGAGAACCTCCTCTTTTTTGAAGTCGGTTGAAAATATAAAAAAAGAAACAAAATAAAACAGTTACTAGACTCTAGAGAGCAAAGTTCTATATTCTACGGGTACATATGGGTACAGGTGGTTCCCTAAGCCTCAGAATTAGACACCGCTGTTTGATCAGGATTACCTGATGCCAAGGTGAGATTCACCTGTGTCAACTTTGTCCAGTTGCTCTTAAGGCGGATTTAGACGAGCAGACTTTTCCTCGCTAGACAACTTTGCGAATCAAAACTCGAATTATTTAGAACAAATCCTCGACCTCAACGTGATTCGGTAGTTCATTTCACCCTCTAGTCAGTAAACTCCGCGGATCGAAGGTGATACGTTATTGGAATTAATTAAAATATAAACCAGATCCAGCTAATTTGAAAAATTAATTTAAAAATCATCGATTATTATGTAATCCAAAAATCAAAACTGCAAGAATAGATAAGAGAGTCTCTCAGCCACAGAATCGATCCTAGACATATATGACAGAAAATAAATATTCAGCACACATCGTTGAAATAATATCTACACTATTATATAATACGGCAAGCCATTTTTCCTTTGTGATCATTAACCGCGAAAACTACTAAACCAATCTGTATCAAATTTTAACCAAATCATCTTTATAGTTCAAGGTAGGTTAAGCAATAATAAAATCTACTGATTTTCTATTGATTTATTAATAAAAAAGCGAAAATATGTGGATAACAAAGAAGTTTAAAAATTGACAAATAGGTGGCAAGCGCCATTCTACATAAGAGGTTACAAAGGTACGATGTTAACTAGAGCTTGAAATGTATAATAAAATTTAATTGTATTCAATTAAATTATTGAAAACTATTTGAATATGTGGTGCAAAATGTGGATCCAAGAAGTTTGAATCTCGACTAATTTGCGGTTAGCGCCATTCTGCAATTGAGTTTACAATGGTTAAACTACTGATTACGTCTGTACCAAATTTTAACTGCATTGTACTCATAGTTCTAGGGTATTGTAGCAAAAATAAAATTTACAATGATAAAATACAAATGTACAATTTTGAGAGGCAGAAGCGTGTTTTGCCACAGCCATATACTTGTATGGTTATAAATTATAATCCAACCAGATGAAAACAATAATATTATTTCTACTAAATAAAAAATAATAACCAAAATGTCAATCCCTTGATTTTTTATATTGAGTGTAAAAATATTATTTATGGTCCTTTAGTTTCAAGCAATGACAATGCGGTCCATTATCCGCAAGAGTTTCTTAATAGCCCATATCCGTCTGGATTACCAACTCATAGATTTAAATTAAAAATTGGATGTATGATTATACTTTTACGTAATCTTCAACCATACAATCAGTACACTTTTAATCAGCTTAAAAATAACTGCAATGCGTGAAAATATCTTTGAAGAAATAATGTTTTTTAGTTGCGTGCTAAAATACAAGATTCTTATCTCTAAACAAATAAAACTTCAATTATTAGTTGAAATTATTTGATTTCTTAACTTACAAAAGCGGGCGAAGGGATGCTAGTATTATATATACTAAATCACAAAAATAACAGGTGTTAATAAAATAAATGACAAAATGGTGGCGTGAATCAAAGTGACATGTGAATCAAGTTCTTGGCTCTTTTCGAGTCTGATTTAAAAGTAATACTCGGCTTTATTATGAAAAATATCTATTTAAACCGAGGAATATCCCTGATATAGATATGGAAGAACCCATATGTTTATTGTCTGTTAGTTGGAACGTCCTCATGTAGGGCAGGAAGGACGGGTTATAATAACACTGATTACCAACTTATTCTAGCCACAGTGGGAAGGTCAAGAATCATTTCGTGAGTACGCTAAGAAATAATTTTGAACCCACCCTAGAGGGATTCAAACCCATGACTTTTCTATCGAACGCAGTCGAAGGTCTAGTCCCCGAGAAGCATTATTTACCTTCAGGTTTTTTCATACAAATGAATATATAATAAGGTTTACTATTGCTATATAGAGCTAACATTAGAATATTCAATCTATATTAATTGATTTTTGTTCATTACACATTCTTTCCCCTAAATTAATTTTAAAGTATTCTTCTATATTTAAATTCTTCTATATTTATTTTTTTTTTTTTGTCAATATCGTTTATTTTTTAAAAATTGTATTTATTTTTAAGTGTTATAATACAAGACTAAAAAAACAAGAAACTGCACGTCGTTACAGACTACTTCAACATTAACTAGACAACCGTTCAAAGCTCCCAATTAATTACAAAAGACTCATTTACATGACTGTGATTAGACCTATTTGGGCGTACGGAATTTAGCTTTGGGGCTCTACTAAACCATCCAATTCATCCCGTATCCAATCTTTACAATCCGAAATCCTTCGAAAAATCCTCAATGCTCCTTACTTTGTGACCAATAAACTTATCCATAAAGATCTTAATGCTCGATATGTTGCTGATTTAGCCCAAATCAGATATCTATCCTTTCATAGTAAGCTCCATAACCACTCAAATCCCCTAATAGCTCAACTTGCTTCCCACTCTATTCCTGATAATCCTCCGAGGCGTCTGAAAAGAAGATGGCCAAGAGACCTAGTGTAGAATTTTTATTAAAGTGCTACTGATGAGTAATTATTTTCAAGTTTAGTCACGTTATTTTAATAGTTAACAGCACATTTACTTGATGTATAAATTTTGTACAGTTGTAAATTTCAATCAATTGTTATAAAAAAAAACAAAAAAAAAAATTTTAAAAAAAAGTGTTATAATAATAATATTTTGTCGTTTTTGTTAACACCTCATTGACCACCCAAAAAGAGTAGTAGATGTCCAACCCACGTAAGATCGGTATAAAATGTTGGGTAGACATCTACTGTCAGTCTAGAGTAAAGAAAGAGGCTCCAGAAGTCATGATGAAGCAGTTGGAACCGGAGACCTCTAGATTGTACGTACAGCCATCAAAATAATAATAATAATATATATTAAATAAAATAGCACATAAACATTTTTTATTCGATGTAAAACATCAAAAAATAAAACATTTCGTTTTATTTCAACTCGATGCAATGCTATCAAAGCACCCTCTTCCTTAGGGAGTAGAGGTCTATATTCCCAAAGGGACTACTCCTACTGAGGAAATGGTCTTTTTCCTATAGTTCCTTCACGCTACCCTGTCTATAATCATATTTGAACTATCTCTATACCAGGCCTTCCTTTTACCTCTAATAGTGCGATTTATTGCCCTGTTATAAATAAAAATGTTTTAATAAATTATAAAAAAAAAAAATCTAAAAAAAAAATCTAAAAAAAAAAAAAAAAAAAAAAAAAAAAAAAACCATTCCTATTGAGCAGAAATTAATTAAAATATTTTATAGCTGGAATGTTTTATAGTTTTCGAGCGGGAGAAAGGATTTAAGTCCCTTACACTTTGTGAAATTCATTTATAGAGGCTTACCGTTAAGCTTCTTCCTCGGTAATAGAATCGATGTCAGGCCTATATAGAATATTAATTAATAACAAGCAACTAATTAAAGTATTAATAAATAAATTGATGCGTATCTATTGATTAATATGTGTAGGTTATAATAACATTAATAACATTATAATAATATCATTTTACGAGTGTTCTTAACACGAGAAAACAAACAAAATGAAAACGATGAAACTCCGAACTGTCATAAATGCACAATACTTATGTGAATTTATATATGATAAATAGTCGTAAAAAAAGTCTTTAATAAATAATAATTTCAGTTATTATAGTTATTATATTATGTAAATTAAATACTGATTTTATGATTTTCGGATTATTGATGTCAGACCGTTTTGGTGCGAGGGTCTCACTGTGCTCGCTACGGAAAGTTTTTTTTTATCCATTTATTGAAAGTTACAACTAATGATTACCATAACATGTCAAAACTTGAAAATAACTACTCATCAGTAGCACTTAAATAAAAATCCTACACTAGCAGATCTCTGGGCCATCATCTTTTCAGGCACCTCGGAGGGTTACCAGGAATAGAATGCGAAGCAAGACTAGTGGGTTTGTGTGGTTATGGAGTTTACTATGAAAGGATAGGTATCTGGTTTGGACTAAATCAGCAACATACTGGACATTAAGATCATTATGGATAAATTTATTTGTAAAAAAGTAAAGACCATTAAGGATTTTTAGAAAGGATTTTTGATTGTAAGGATTGGATAAGGGAAGAATTAAAAGGTACTAGGCATAAACTAGGGGTTTAGATAAGCCCCAAAGGTTAACTCCATATGTGCAAATACGTCTAATAATTGTCATGTAAATGAGGCTTATTTAGTAAATTCGAAGGTTTGAACGTTTGTTCGGAAAATGTTGCAGAAGTCGAAAACGACGAGCAGTTTCCTGTCGTTTTAGTCTTATGAGCGGGTTAAAATTTATTTTGTGGTGTACCAATGGTTGAATTTGAAATTCATACGGACGTTAATATAAAGCTGGAAAATATTAACAACCAGTTAAATGTAACAATAGATCAGACCTTGGTGGCCGAGCATTCTATAAAATGCCAGGCACTTAGCATTCCCGTAAACTTATTAGGTTGGGTAGAGAGTAGCCTGCTCTTATTCTTAACCAGACAGGGTGCGCCTACGGGATTCATATATCCGGGACTTTGTCAACCACACCAGTTTTCATATATCCGGGACTTTGTCAACCACACCAGTTTTCTTTACGTTCTGGGGATATATCCGATCCTAACTTAAACTATTATGTATTAAAGCTTATTCTTATTGTTTTTAGTTGTAATGGGAGTAATATGACGCAAAGTAATAATTATTTAATTCCTTTACATTAGGAAAGTAAGAATATAGTTTAAAAAAAAATATGAGACATGAACTTTATCTTATAAGACATGGTACATTCTGATGTTTATCTAACAATATTATTACAATCCTTAATTAGTTATTGAGCCACCTTGGCTTCTCTCAGTCTACAGATGACACTACATTTATTTAATGTAAACATTTGGTAAAATTTATAGCAGCCAAAATGTTACCATCATTTCCAAATATAATTTCATTTCATCTTCAGAAGTTAGTACATTTTCAGAAACAGCTTCTTCCTCGGTTTCATTAGTATGTCCCAAGTCAGAATGATTTATAATTCCATATTCCTAGTCAGAAGAATTAGACTCTTTATTTGCAAGTGAATGTTCTACCTTCTTTTCCTCGTCAGATTGCTTTTAAAGCTATTATAAAATTCTAGTTATGTCTTGAGTTTTTTTTAAAAAAGAGACCAATAAAAATATAATGATTCAGAAAAGAGGCGCGAATTTGGCATTAACTACCAAAGCTTAGTTTTACAAATTCAATTACGAAAAACGTTACACGTACTCACTAGATCAGATTTGAAACCATACTACAGGGAAAAGGAAGAGTCGGGGGGAGTCCATTAGCAACCAGAAACAGGTGGGTCTGAGTCTCCAAAAACTGGAGAGGAAAATATCCAGCTGGTTGACAAAAGCAACCAGCGCGCCCGGTCTACGGTCAAGTAAAGAAAGAGAATCCAGAAATTATGATTAAATAGTTGGAAAGCTGAGCCTTCTACAGTGTACTTACCACCATACAAATAATAATAAATAAAGCAAATACAGTAGCATATTACATCTTTTTTGTGAAGTAAAACATCAATAAAAAAATAAAACATTTTTTGTTACACTCCTAAAGGGGTCACTCCTACAGAGGAAATGGTCTTTTTACTTTATCTAAATAGCTCCTTTACACTACCCCTATCTATAATCATATTTATGCTATTTCTATGCCAGTCCTCTCTTTCATCTTTTACAGTGTGATTCATTGCCCTGATATAAAGCTATAAATAAAAATGTTAACAATAATATGATATAAACTAAACACAGAATAAAAAAAAAAATAATAACGATTGATAATATAGCCTCTATATTCGAGTGAATATGTTATTCCGTTAATGGCATTTTCAATACTCAATACTAACTTCCATTAGTTATTCATAGTCGAAAATGGATTTGAACAGACAGCAGTTTTCTTCTGCATAAATGCTGAGTCAAGAAGAGATAAAATTTAAATATGACTATAGAAGTCACTTTTCCAACAAACAGGATGTTAAGAAATAGTCGAACTTTGAAGAACTATTGAATTCCATCATGATCTATTCACAGTAAAAAGAAGCTCTGAAGTAAATATAAATGATTAGCTAAAGGAAATCATTCTGTGAGTTTAGAACTATCTGAAGATAAATCTTCTTGAATTCGGGACAAACAACTTCCGAATTCGTTAGAAGTATTCAGTTCTACAATATTAAACATCGATTTTTTCAACATTGACATTAACTTTCGATAAAAGCTTAACGGTAACCATCCCCGACGCCCGTATACAATGAAAAACGCCAAACTCTCAATCAAAGACAAACTAATTACCCACTACTCCGAAGGCTGTCCAAATAAAAAACTTAAACAGAAACTTGCGATCAACCTACTTACTTAAGTTCGTTTGGAATTGCTTCTCAGAGTTTCTTTACGGCAAAAAATACACTCTTGGAAAAACTAGACTTTTCTTTCTAATTATCCTGAATTACTCACATAATCTTAAATATTAAGCAAATACATGCGGTCTTACAAATGGTATGGGCACAGAATAATAACAATTAATGACCAGTACCTCATAACATAAAACAGTTATTGAAAAGAAAGTACATGAGAGATCTATTCTAGGTTTCTTTTTGCAGAGATCAATCAATACAAGAGAAGTATTGCTACCTGATATTTTTTTATTTACTTTAATTCACCTTCTTCCGCTAGTATATCATTGCCATTTAGTGTGGAGGAATAGCATCTGCCCATCTTTCCCACTGGTCTCTGTCCTTTACTATCATTTTCATATCTGGCAAGGTGCTCCATCTAGCACTCCTCAATCATTATACATATGTCTGGATCTTACTCTGGGTCGTCTTCCTCTTGGCATACCTTCTAGAAACCACCTAACCATCCAATCATGGAGCATACGTGTCAATACGACTTAAGTTGCCGTTCTTCTATAATTTTCTTCAGCGACCTTACACCAAGTTCCTCAAACAATCTCTAATTGTCTAGCCAATAATTTTTCTCCCCAACTTCGGCACCGAAATACGAAAATTCTGCTGGTTTTCGACAGGTGTGCGTGGACAAATAAGGTTGAAATAAATGTACAAAAAGATCAATAAATCCAAACTTAATGCATCAACTAAATTATTCTCATCCCTCCAATAAAGGATTTATATGGATTTTTTTTTTTAAGCGTTGGGCGAGAACAGCAAACCAAGCTATAAAAATTCATTACATGATACGAGGATGCAGAACACCGGTGGCACACCTTCCTACCCGCTGTCACCTAATATTTTCGCATCTCAGAGCTCATGTTGAATTAATCAACCACCTCTCTCTATAATATATTTTAAATATATATATATTTTTTTTATTATTATTTTTTTTTTTTTTTTATTGTTTCCCTTCCATAGTAACCCTATGGGGAGATCGTTTATTTTGATATTTTTTACAGGTTCCATGCACATTTGCATAATACCTGTAATTAACAGGTGTAATATTATTTTTAATTAAGACTAAATACAAATTGTAAGAGTTATATATAGAAATTAGAACAAACAAACAGAGAAAAGAAAAAAAAAATAGATAAAAAAATAAATTTAAAAAAATCATAACTAGCAGGGGAAGGTGCTGTACCTAAAGCATAGTTGTACCAGTGAACATTTTTAATACAGAGAGAGTGGGAAGAGGGAAATTAAAATTGTTAGATTGGTAGTGCTGAAAGCATCTTCCTGCAGTTGCACGTGTGATTTCAAGATTGTCAGATCAACAGTTCCGTAGAAATTATTATTTTTAAGTTTTTTCTTCCAAATCCTGACCAATCCAACCAGTGATCTACACTCAGAAATTTTCTAGGCAGTAATATTTCATTGGGTTGTCCGATAAATATATCATAACTTCATATGTTTTCATATCAGTTATCACTTACGGGTTTTGTGAATCAGAGCTTTCCGCACAACATGGCGTTCAGTTGTACCTGTGGACACCATTGCCATCTGAACCTGTGGACAGATGGTTAAAGTGTCCACGGGTACAACAGATTTTTCTCTTTGTTTATTAATTCATTATTTCAATTATAAATATTGCGGTCCGTATCACCTTTTTCTTTTAAAAGGAAAAAAGAGGAAAAACTCGCCACTCACTATTTATAACAAACTATTCAACTAGTGAAGATGGTGATTTCACAAATGTGATCTTGGCTGATCCATCAAGCGAAGATTGTAATTTTGTGGATTAATTGATGAATGATTATGAACAAGGTACAGAAATTGAAGATGAAGAAATATATGTAGCTATGTCTTGTGTTGTAAAGCATTTTATAGCTTTGATAAAAAAAAAAGTAGTCTCGTTCACGTTCAACATTTGCTACTTGAAGAAAGTTTCATCAAATGATATAACCCCAAAATTTATTCTTTCGGACATCGCTACTGATTATGAAATTGAAACAACAGATATAAAAAGAAAATTACCACCGCCATCTTTTATAAATGGCGCTGGGAGATTATGTAAACAATTACATTTTCCTACATCTTTTCATTGATACGATCTCTAATGATTCGATTTTTTCCATAATAAAGTCTGTGCCACTCGTTAATAAGAATTATAGGTACATAAAATATTTATTTTTGTTAAAAGGTTTAAAAATAAGTTAAGTTTATATTTACTTTCATGCGCTAAATTTATTGTTGTCACATTTTTAGTAGGCCTTCTAGTTCAATAATCAAGTCGATTTATCTTGTTTAAATGTTCCATTTTGATAAGTACATTTAATAAAAAATTATTGCTGTGTTTCTCTAAATATCATTTTAATTATCCCTATAAACCTATGAAGAAATGAATGTCCATTGGTGCAACCACTAGTGTCCACAGGTACAAAGGGGGAAGGTACCTATGGGCACTAATCAGTAAGTTACAAAACATTATTTTTTGTAAAAATAAAATTACTTTTCAAAATAAAGACACCAGGGTTCGATAGCCCCTTAACTTTCTTATCTAATGGTACAATAACCACTCAGATAAATAAAGCACCGACAATTAGAAAAATTTGTAAGTGAAAATAGTCCACATGTACAGCACCTTCCCCTAATAGGCAGAATAAATAAATAAAAAAAAAATGAAAACGAAATATAACGAGTATTTTTTCACTTTCTTAAAATAATGTTCTTTCTGAAATTTTGTTTTTAAGTAAATTATAGCAAAGATACTAAATACTAAATTATGCACCTGTTCCAACTAGAGCGTTGCATCAAATTGAGTTACGGGTTCATATGTTTCATATTTTTGATCATGTGTAGAGATATAATATAAAAAATTTCATATTTTTAATAATACTTAAATAATCTATAGGTATATATATATTATATTATATTTATATATATTTTATATTTATCACCTTTGTCTATTTAATTTAACTTGTTAAATATACTTCTATATTTTAGAATAGAACAGAAGGTTTATAACAATAATAATTTTTAAGTGATGCCACAAGCCAATCATATTCACAACTTAATTGTTCAGTTCTTTCACATGTTACATGAGTTTAAATTTTATAGAATAGGTACCTAAATGATACTGATATTTATTATTATTGATAGCAGCTTAAATATGTTTTGCATTAATCATAGTGAAAGTTATTTAAACAAGTTGATTGAACATGCTCAAAAAATATCGCAACTGATTTTAAACAACACAGGAAACAAAAACCTATCTTAGGATACATCAGTGATCTAATAATATTTTTCATAAGCAAGAATAGATAAATAAAACATTTTACGGAGAAGGTCTTTTATAGAATGGAGTTTATGATTTATGATTAAAGTTAATCTCTTAAAACATACTAATCCCAATTTCCAAAAAGATGAAAATTAACAATAAGTTCTTTAAAATTATGTCATATCCACGGACGGTTACGCAATTAACTATGGATAGAGAGATGTCAGATCGAAAGTCCACCGAAGATCCATTAGGTCGCCATATCTGATGAGTAGGGAATGGAAGGGAAGCTCTGCTGGCTGATGACCTTGGAAGATCGAATATAATAAGATAAGGAGCATTTGGAATAGATGAGCTCTAATGATCAGCTCCCGAGGAAAATTGTGTCCATCGTTCCATTTCTAAAAGTCTTCAATAAGAATTTTCTTAGTTATAATTCCCATACGTTCTTACCCGCCAAACCTGTTCACGTCAATCAGATTTTTAAACTCCTGCTTATTGCTCAGCTACTTTCGACTGATCTTTCGTAATCCGATCATCTTCTCAATAGAACTCCATCCCTCTCAAAATACCCTTTCCACTTTCAAATACCACTTCTTTAACCACCAACTATCCACCCAGATTCCTCTCCACCAAAAACTGCCAATAGCCAATTTTTGGTTGTATAATATATAAACAATTTACATTAATGAAATCTTATGTTTTTTACAAAAAAAAAAACTTATATAAAATTTCCAAAAGTCCAAATTTCCAAATAAAGGACCTATAACCCGAATATTGTAAAGTAGTTACTTATATAATTTCTAAGGGTCGACAAAATATAATTTTGATATATATACATATATATTTTATTAATATTAACTGTTATTTTGTTACAAAAATTTTATTTCTATTTAAGACTCTGAAGGCCCTTGGTTGTACATTTTGTTTTATTCTTAAGGGACTAAAAGTCCCAGATTAAATAAAGAACTTTTATTATTATTATATACAAAATATCCCATAGTAAATCACCTTCTCTCTAATAAATGGTGTATTGATATATGTTTTGTAAATCTTGAGTTTCTTTCTGCTAGGATGTTTCTTTGACACAGCGTCCTGATTGTCAATAAAGAGCATCCGCTCTGTAATGCAAGATGGTTGATGTTATAAGTAATAACTCAGGTTATTAAACACGTTATTAAGACAGCTCTATAGCCTGTGGTGTGGATCCGCCCTCCTCTCAATTAACAATACAGGAGGAAACACGTGCACATTGATGGTATGAACCCAGATTAGACCTTAATAATTCATACCATAGCGGACCACAACCATCAATCACTTGTCAGAGAATTTTATAAGCTCTAGTGGAATATTCATCAAGAAATATATAAAAAAAAGAAAAAAATAAGGAAACTTTAGTCCGCGAGAGCACGATCAATTCAGTATATAATTCACTTAATTTTAAAAATAATGAGCCCATTTTGCAAAGAGATTTTTTAAAAATACTAAACATTTTCTAATTCTACTTAAAAAGTTCATGGAATATAAAGTTGTTTTTTTTTAAACCTTAAAAATAAGTCTTTCCTTGATTGAATATTTATTTTAAAGTTGATTACAATCTATTTCCATTCTTAAATCAATTATAATACTATAAATTATATAAATATAAGCTGTATAAACTAATTATGCTTTAAAAGGAAGAAATTATATTTTTTGTAGATGAGGCGTTTAGCATCAAAACCAGCTCAATCCATTTTTATTAATTTTACAGGAGAGACAAAAAACATTTCACGCTTTGCCCCATTCAATTTTTCCGAGATAAGAATTATTCTTGTTTGATAACCTTTAGTGTGAGATTCTAAATCATTATCCTTGTTTTAATTATCAGTACTGTCTAATTATTTACAAATTAGGATTAATATAGTTTTGAAAAATTTGGGATTTTTTTTATATATTCTTCCTCTCAAATTAAATTCATAATTTTCTCACTTGTTTGCCATGTTAAATAAAAATGTGAAGTTGATTAATCAATATATCATGTTAATGATTATAGTTTATTATTTATCTGAAAAACAATGAAATGTAAAAAATAAAAATAAAACCACACATCCAATGAGTCAAATTAAATAAACCTTTTAATCAAAGGTATAGCATATAACAACGCAACTTAATTACTAATAGGAGTCAAAGCTATAGAAAAGATACACTGGTCTTCAAGTTAAAGGATACAATAATACCTATAGGCCGGATAAACCATGAAAAAGCCTAACAGGAAGGAAAATGGGAGAAAAGATAAAAGAAGTAGGGAATCAAAATTTTTCTTCTTCCGTTATCTCTGCTGTGCCCCACGCCTAAAAGCTCGAGCTTCATTCCACTCCATATACCAGGTTCGATTTGTTACTCTGAAATTGATAAGTCTCGTTTCCTGAGAACAACAGTGAGCTACGCTATATCCCTTTAAAACGAAAACAATTTCAGTAAAATAAACAAGTAAACAATGGCTTCAAGCTGTCATAATTAAGAAAAATATGAAACTATTCAGTCCCATCTGGTATGGTTTCAGCGCCATGAAGAAAGGTTAGGTATATCATAATAACAATTTAAAAAAATAGCCAAAAAACAAAATATTTAAATCCGAATTAGAATCAGGAAGGGCATATTCCAAACTGTTCGTAGTTTTTGAATAATTAAAAATTAAGTAGAAAAACGCTCTAGGTTACCAATTAATTACGAATAATCATTTATATGACAGTAATCAGACCTGCTGAGACATATAGTTGATGGTTAGGCTCCACTAAACCATTCTGAATTCTTCTCGTCTCAAATACTTAAAATCTAAAATCCTCGGTAAAATCCTTAACTCTCCTTGTAATGCCAAAGATAAACTTGTCCATAATGATCTTTACGTCCCTTAAGTTGCTGGTTTGGCCCGAACCAAATGCTTATCCTTCCGTGTAAGCTCCATACCCACTCAAATCCATAAGTACCCTAACTTGCTCCCTATTCGCTTACCCGGAAACTTTTCGAGGCCTGTGAAAAAGCCATGGACCTTCAAATATTTCCCTATAACTTTTACTTAAGGGCTACCAATAGGTAGTTGCTTTACCATTTGTTGTAATTTTGTTTCCACAAAAAATTACCAAATACCGATCAGTAAATGATTTGAATATAAAAATTCGCATTTGTATTTACACTCGAGTAATTCAATACTTTATTTATATATATATATATATATATATATATATATATATATATATATATATATATATATATATATATATATATATATATATATATACACACGGTTTAATAAATAGAATATGGATATTGATACCAGTATTTAAAAATAAATTATTAGAAATGTTACCGCAGCATTTTGGCATTACAATAGAACCCCTCTCAACCGACCTAATCGTGACCAAGGCCAGGCAGGAACCCAATCAAGTCGGTTAATCCGAGGATCCCTTGAAATATCATTCGTTTCGAAATAATTTATTAGTAATGAAACAAAAACATACTAAAATAAATATAATACATACAAGATACATATAATATATGCCGGAGGCGCGATAGCTCAGTGAGTAATTCACTAGACTGTCAAACTCCTGGGAGATCTGAAACCAAAAGCAATTGAAGGGTACTTTCAGATCTGCCAGAATCTGCTTTTTTAATTGTCGAAGGATATACTAGGCTACTTTTTTCTGACAAACTAGTTTTCGTCGTTTTGAAAATTGATTTAATTGTTTTAATGTTTTAAAAA
This sequence comes from Euschistus heros, assembly GCA_003667255.2. NCBI lineage: Eukaryota > Metazoa > Arthropoda > Insecta > Hemiptera > Pentatomidae > Euschistus > Euschistus heros. Next base: position 3,927,845 of record RCWM02000022.1, on the reverse strand, counting down.
AAAGACACTCTTTCTTCCAGGTTTGATCCTTTTCCCTAGACACTTTAAGATACTATTAGATACTATAGATCTGCCAGGATTTTTAAGACGGCGAAAGGATATTCTGCCATTGTTTTCCTTTTGAATGCCATTGTTGATCTTATTACTATATATATATTGATATCGATATTAATACTTATTACTTGGATATTCACTATTAAAGAGAGTGTTTTCCATGTTCAAGTATCCATCTAGTCTACTTCAGGTTTGATCAAGTCCAGCTATCCCATTACCTTATAAAAAATCCCAAAATGACGAAATAATGATTAAATAATAGAAAATGGCTAGCATACTCCTTTGAGGTTTACAGATTTTACAAGTTTATACCTCTTTTTGTGAGTTTACAATGAGCTGTGAGGAGCTTATAGTACTGAAGTAAGTTCATCACATTTGTAACTAGTTGCTATGTTACATACTAAATGCGATGCTTGTTAGTTCCTGCTTCAATGGCCGGTTAGCAGTTGAGTGGCTGATTAATTGGTGAGTCTGTTTGTATTGTATTGTTGCATTGTTTCTAAAATATAACTGTTCGTGAAGTGTTATACGTAGTTTCTCTACTGGTCATTGACGCACAATTGTAATTATTTTTCAACACATTTACATAATACACGTTAATAGCAAAACTCAATAAATGAATTTTAGTACACATGTGTGTATCCAAAAGCCTAATTCGAGATTTAAGCATTTAAAGCCGTAATCGAACCGTATTCACTCTTGAATCGAGAGTCTCGAGTAGCTCTCTCTAACAAAGTATTCAACAAGGTTAATCTTTATAATAAACTTGTTGATATTTTTATTTGAATACTCATTAATAGTGATTTACAGCTAATGAGCTAAAAGTTTCAAAGCTCATGAAACTGAAATAAGAGGTTCATTTCAAAAACAGAATTAATGCCACCATAAAATCAGCGGCGCCTGGTGAAAACCTCACCAACTTTCTTCAATAAAAATCCGAGTTGGATTTACATAACACTGAATCCATTATTCGTAATGGCTGGAAATAAATTTGAATATTAAGATCACCTCCTTTTGACAATGATTTTTTTCTGGAATAATCAGTACATTTTGTTGTCATACAATGAAAGTACAAAACAAGGAAGAAGATGCTCCAGCAGTTCTACATATGAACAATTCTAAAGTGGACAATTGTTTTCATAAGAATTTTCTGTTTTTACATTTGGAAACTATTAATGATATGGAACTAAGAAGAATGAAAAAGAATCATTAGAAACCTGGAATAGCAGTTTCGACACTATTAAAACTCCTGAGACGCTCCAGCACCTTCATGCGCCCAGGATCCCTTTTATCGATTTTAACCTTGTTCCGATTACTTTCGATGTTTCAGTCGCTATTTTTCGAGGGAGGGAAGGTTATTCTCCTTCATTTACGCACAATCTCTAAACCCATGTTCAAACTAGCATTAACTGCTGTTATACCTTCTCATATTTAAATTATAAAAATAAGAAAATATCAAAATATAAAACAAATATTCAGAATTAATATAATACTAAATCAGGAGTAATGCTAACTTCTGATAAACTTTCTCATGTAAGGAAAGTAAAAATAATAAATTATAAATACATACAAAAAAAAAAATCATGTTGAAAGTTATGTTGTTAATTTCTGCTTTATTTCATTACATTGGAGAAGTGAAAATAAAAAACTTCTTATATACTTTCTCACATTTCTTTTTATATCGATGTGTTTTAATGAACTAACATTGCTGTCACACCTCAAGATATTAATATTACTGACAAAAAATCCATTCACAAAATATGAAAACACAAAATTCCTTACATAAGAGAAGTGGAAATAACAAAATGTAAATATATAAAACACCAAATCCATGTAAAAACTGATGTTGTTAACTTTAGTAACACTTTTACACATTAGGGAAGATGAAATAAGAAAATATCAATATATAAAACACTAAATACATGTTATTAACTTCTGATTCACCTTTTTTTTATTTAAGAAGACTAAATATCAATATAAAACAGTAAACAACACAATCCAAGTTGGAACTTTAGAAGTGGATGTTGATGTTGACGACATGTGAGGTTATAGGAAATAGCAGCCGATACATATAAATTCGAAGTGAAGCTTTGGAAACGATCTTGCAGTTGCATAGCAAGTCAAGCTGATTTGGTGGAGCGCCTCTTCGATACAAGTACCCTAATCTAATATTAAAATAATCTTCATTTTATAAAATTCCAACAAATCTAGTAAAACTTAGAATAAAAAAATTAAATAAATAATATTTAGATTTATAAGTATAGCCCAGCAAACTGGTGTATCTGTATAAACTGGTGGGTGCTTTTATGAACCCATTAAATTAAAATAAGGCTGATGGGAAACTGTCCTAAGGGATAAACTGTTTTATTGGAAGAGCCTTCTAAACTGGATTAAAGTAATGACCAATTAGAGCTCTCAACCTTGACATTGATAAATGATGTGGGATACCCAGCCATACCCTTTTAATGTCAACATTCTTAGTCTTGGCTGCCTTGAAATTCGGCCGAATTCATTGAAAACAGAGGCCTAGTTCTAACGTCTTAGCTTTATAATAAGGTTAACTAGCTTTGATACCTATTTCATCACACAAGATAACTTTCCGTTCGCAACAATAAAAATATTATGAAGTGATACTAATAATATTTTTCGAGTATACAGAAATTAATATTATTACAAACATTTATAAGATGATGATCAGGGATGCAGCCAGGGGAAAGAAAAAACAGGTCCAAGTAAAAAACTTTTGATGGAGTGCCTGACTGCATCCCTGATCATCTTCTTCATATATTACTTGTAAGTAAACAATATTATTATTTAAAAGAATATTAAATATTAATAAAAATACATTAATGAGTGGCAGACAATAGGATTTAGAAGGATCGATGACCGAGCGCACTGTGGCGAAGGCCTCAGAGCGCCCGGTACAGAGGTTCGTAAGTTTTATTTCCGCCCGGGTTGAATATATTTCGAAATGTATAATTACAAGTTAATAACGCAACATCTTTTGTATGTTGCATGAGCTGGTAAGCTTGGATTTTTGTTTTCTTTAGTATTTTTATTATTATTCTATAGTATCTATTTTTATCTAAATGGAAATAAAGATTTCAAAGAGTAACCATCTTTAAAAATAAAGAAACATAATAATAATTCTATAATTTAAACAATTAAGCATGATCAAATTGACAAGGGATCTCGGCTCAAAAGCCCTAGAGGTTATTCACGATGCTACTGCCCAAACTATTATGAGAGATACGTGTATGGAAAACAGCTATCTTAAAGACTGTTAAATTAAGAAGCAAGGAGTTTAAAATCTAATCGCGTTGAAGATTAACCAAACTTTCCATGCTGTATCAAATGATGCTCTCTGTGTAATTGCAGATTTCATAACCAGCAAAATAATTAAGATACCGACCATATACAAAGCAAAAAAACAAAAACGAACTGTGAAAATATTCAGATGTAAATATTTAACTGAAACAAACACCTAAACATTGGATACACCCACTCTATATGCTAAATTATTAGAATAATTAGACGAAATAGAATCTGATGATTTACACGGTACAGATATAAGACGTATTCATTGACGTAACCGTAAGTATGTACAAGACAAGGATAAATAACTCTAAATAATACGCTGCGATTGTTTGAGCGTTTTGTAACACTTTTACAATAATAATTGATTAATTTTTAATTGTTATCTGAAATTACCATATCTACTATGTAGTGGTGATATGGACTAACTAAAGGTTCCATAATTAAATATATATATATATATATATATATATATATATATATATATATATATATATATATATATATACTCGCTTTGTCAGGCAGACGCTCAGGGATGAGTTAATACAAAAAAGAAGAGTGAAGCGGGATTTCTCAACGCGGGATATCGGCTGGCAGGAGAACGACTCCCACCGGATATTCTCAGTGAAGAGATGACCCCGACCAACAGGCATCTGTATTGGCTCGCCCCGTCAGAAGAGATCTGCTGGTAGACTTAAGTATGTGTGGTTCGCGGTGGACGAGTCCGCTGCCGTAAAGATGATGGCCAGCCCGTGATTTTCATTGATCAGAGCCAGGACCTGGAGATTTTCGGCTGACTTTTTAGAATACATCACTACCGTGCGCCTCTCGGTCTTTCAGACTTTCTGTTATTGAACACTGTGGTTTTGTCTTATTGTTCATCTACAATTTCTACCCTAGAAGATGATTTTTATTTTTATTATTGGATACAAGGTTTTATTTCTGTGTTTTTTTTTATTTATTTACGTTTTACTGCATCACATTATCAAGTCTATTTATTATAGTTTATATATTACGGTTTATGATTTTATATCTCTTTATTATATATATTTTTGTATTTATATATCTTTATAACCATTGCAACATTATCGTTTTTCGAATTCTTATTACAACTAGAATGTTTCTTTATATGTTTGTGTTTCACTGCATCTTGTTATCTCGGTTTATTTACTGGTGTTTATGCACTTCGATTCATGCTTTCATTTCTCATTAATACATACGCTTATATATTTATATATATATGTAACCACTCAACATTATCTTTTTTTGGCTTGCTTAATACAACTAGAATGTTCTATAGTTATTTAAGTTTTATTGTATCTAATTATCTCTGTTTATTTACAGTCGCTTATTCATTACGTTTTACTACGTTATACTTTACTATTATATGTATTTGTGCATTCATATACGTGCATAACCACTTCACATTATCGTTTTTTGCCGGCTAATCACAACTAATGTGTTTTTTACTTATTTAGGTCACACTGCTCTTGTTATCTTCGGTTATTCACTGTCGTTCATATATCACTATTTATGATTTTTTGTTTCATGATTATATATATAGTCAAGTTTTTATATATCTATGTAACCACCCCACATTATCGTTTCTCGTTTTTTTATTACAACTAAAAAGTTTATTTTTTTCTGTTCTTGGCATCCACTATTTCATCTCAGACGATAGCATCAACCTTTCATATAAAGAAAAAAGAAACATTTTATCTATTCATTTACCAAAATTTCTTAAGTTGTTTACTAAATATATATTTATTTATTTACTCTAATTACAACGTCTTTTTCATAAATCCTATAACATCGTCCTTTACTTCTCTTCAGTATGTCTAGTATCCTAACAGCCTGTCACGTTAACTCCCAATCCTTACCAGCTCACTTTGACGAATTCCAACAATACTTCAGTCAAAATTTTTTCCACATCATATCCATTTCCGAAACCTGGCTTAAACCATACATTCCGTCCTCTTCCGTATTCCTTCAAAACTATTCCCTTACCCGCCATGACCGGGCCGACCGGACTGGCGGAGTAGGAATCTATGTTCATGACAGCCTAAAGACAAGAATTCTTGATTTCTCTCCCTCATCCGTACAACCTCACATGAGTACCTATTCATTGAAATTCGGCTGGTACCCAGCATCTACTTTATGGAGTTATATACCGTCCTCCTCTTGTACCTTTCGATATGTCCTTTGAATCCTCCTTATTTAACCTGGTTCCTCTCTATCCCAAAATCATTATTACGGGTGATTTCAACACAATCTTCTTTCCGACTCTAATAACAAAACGTTACCTGGATTAACTTGAGTTATTCCCTTCACCTTTTTATCGTTCCTTTTTCTCCTACTCATCATTCCCCGCTGTCTGACTCATGGTTAGACCTTTATATTATCGATTCACAACAAAACCTCCTGTCCCTCCTCCCAGTGCCCTGTGCCTTTTCTATCCTGCCATGACCTAATCCAAATATCCTATGACTTCCGAACCCCTCCGGTCCTTTCTAGAACCATTACCTTCCGCAATCTTGATGCCCTCAAGCCGTGATAATATCATACCATTCCTTGAAGCCTTGGACTGGAGTGAGATTACACCACCTCTTCCATAGACTCCATGGTTGACATCCTCACAACTAATCAAAAGTCCTCGATACATTTGTTCCACTTAAAACCTCCACCTTCGTCGCGGCCTGCACCTTGGTTGTCTCGAGAAATCAAAGATCTCCAGCGAAAGCGTGAGGCTGCAAGAAGAAGATTCAGAAGGACGAGACTTGGCGGACGATTATCTAACCGTTCAAAATGCTCCGCAACTTGGTACAAACAAAAAAATCCGGCGTGCAAAATCCTCCTACTTCATGAAGCCTTTCGGTCCGCTCCTGATTCTAAAACAAAAATGGCAGCTCCTTCCGAAACTTTCCCTCATAATCCCACCGGATCTTCAACCTCGACCAACTTCCCAGTTTCACCGAACGACCCCTAAACACCTATTTTGTATCGCCATCTCTAAAGCACTCCGGCCCCCCTTCCACTCAGCCAGTATCTTACCCGAAGCACCATTCAATGCAAATAATTTTTATTTTTCCTACATTACCCCTTTGATATCATTTCCTCTGTCATGAATCCCACACCAACTCCCTTGGTCCAGATGGTATCCCAAAATAACTTATAAAATTATGCCTCCCAGAACTTACGCCGATCCTTCTATTCATTTATAATTTCCCCCTTCAAAACCGTATTTCCTACCCCTGGAAAAAAGCCATGTTCATCCTATCAATAAAAATTCCAACCCTACCTGTCCTGCAGACTTTCGTCCTATCTCTATCCTTTCAAACCTCTCAAAACCATTAGAACGTTTGGTGCATCCCAATTATCCAGCTTCTTGGAAGATTTCCTTCTACTCGATCCCCTTCAATCTGGTTTTTCGTCGGTTTGATTATACCCAATCCGCACTAATCAAAATCACCAGTGATCTATCCATGCCGCAATAGACGAAAAAAAATAACCGTCCTTATACTCCTTGACTTTTCCAAGGCTTTTGATTCCATTGACCATTCTATCCTATTTTCTAAAACTAAAATCTTTAAAACTTTTCTAACACAGCTCTATCCAGTGGTTCCATTCTTTTCCTTTACCAACCGTACCCAAGCATATCAATCCCTAACCAAACCTTGTCAGACTTCCTACCTCTTTCCTCTGGGGTAGCCCAGGGATCCAGCATATCACCCCTCCTCTTTAATTCCTACATTAACGATATGCATCAGTCAATTCTACACTGATCCCACCACCTTTATGCAGATGACTGTCAACTATATTTATCCTTTTCCCCTGCCGAAACACTTGATGCTTTCTCCAGATTCAGGATGAAAAACCTTGACAGAATCTGTACCTGGGCCAATTTGAATAATTAAAGTTAAACGCAAATAAAAACCCAGGCGATAGTAATCGGCTCAAGTCACCTTCTCAGATCAAACTCCGATTATCCCTACTCTAAATCAAGTAATCAACTATTAACCTTAATCCTATCGCCAGACATAACAAATACTGTAAACTGTATATAAAGACTGCCTCAGAGCAATAAACCTCAGTTATATTCTAACAGTCATCTTGTGTAGTTCTTCACCCTTTTATTTCTTTTTTTTAAGTTCTTTCTCTTCAGTCTATTTAACTTATATATATATATATATATATATATATATATATATATATATATATATATATATATATTAATTTAAATGGAGGGAATATATAATTGATGAAATGTGTATATTTATTTGTCTGGATAGATGAGTATAATTTAAGGAGAAAAAATTAATATATTCAGTTCATACACTCAATAGTTTATTATTTCATTAATTTATTTTGTTTAAACAAGTGGAAAGTATAATTACATTTTATTTTGTTAAAGAAATATAAACTCACATTTAATTTTGAAAATAATTATTTTATTTTCCAAACATTAGTAAAAAGAGGCAGTGATATGGGTAAAATGTTTCAATGTTTTTAATAAACTAATTTCTTAACAAATGCTGTACACATCCTTCATATAATTATAAAAATCTTATAAAGTCGTGATTTAACAAAAGATAAAGTGTTAAATAGGAAAACACTGAAGAAAGTGAGAAAGGAGTTAACTGGAGGAAGCCACAGTGATTTGAGGATCCAGTGAAAGAACATCTCTTAGGCCCAAAACAATAAGCAAGAATCATTGAACATTAACAATGAATTAATGAAGTGACATTATAACAGAGTGGTGATTAACTAATTATTCAAAGGAAGAAAATTTAATGTTGCTCAATACAATTTTTTTTTCGGTTCATGAACTAATAAATTTTAAGAAAATAGTAAATTGGGTTACAAAAAAACTATTAATTGATCAATTAATGGGTAATTTTTAAATATAATGTTATGTCAGATTTAAATATTCGCTGTGACAGTAAAATCATTTAATTTGTATAATTTATTGAATTTGAGTTCATGTATATTATCTTTTTTATATTTCAATTTAATTTGTTCAATAAAATGTTTTGAATTTTTTTTTTCTATACACTGCATATACAAGTTTTTTTTTTTTAATCATCAATCATATATGTAATTAGTACAAAAAACATCCCTCATGTTTCATATATCCACATAACAAAATATATATATATTTTAGATACTCCATCTAAACATATTTAATATAAATATATATATATATATATATTTTTTTTTTTTTTTTTAATTTATAAAATTACAACTAATGAGCTTAACTAGGTTCCCTCCCCCTCCCAACCATTCACAACAAATAATCCAAAATAAGCTTCATATTAAAAGTTAACCACGAACATGAAATAAAAAATAATAATTCTTAATGAAAATTAATATCAATAATTAAAAAAAGAAAAAAACGATATTCCATGATAAATACTAAGTATTTAGATACATCATTCCTTTTTTTTTTCAAAACCCAACAGTTCACAAAGATTAAGCTTTTAATAAGAATGAATATTTTACTTTATGAACCAAATTTATCAAGCGAGTTTCCTACGGATAACTTATAAAGTCAAATTAAAACAAACTTTAAAATCAGATAAAATACTCAAAGCAGCGAAATTAGCATTTTAATATGGTACACTAAAGATTTAAATGAAATTGAAAGAGGGTTTATTATTATTCTGTTCCACGTTACTCAGGATAAATACAGAAATAAATCGTACCACTACCGTTTACAATTGAAAACAGAGTACCTAGAAAATGTGAAAAAAACAATAATAATTCGAATACATCAAAAAAATAAAAAATAAATAAACGGATTTAATACCCAATCTAGGATATTATTGACAAGTCTAAAAATGTCGAGAGAGATCTCAAATTGGAACGAGGAAGTGTCCCGTCTCGCGATTTATTTTATCAAATAAACTTAAAACGCTCTTCTGATTTTAACGAATCGCATTCATGTAAAAAAATTTGCATTCTTATATATCAAACTGAATAGGTTTTATTCGAGACCGAATGTCCAGTGTTAGCACTGCAGAGAGTAAAGAAAACTACAGACTACAGAGAAACTTAATAGGGAGTGGACAAATTTCGGTAATCTTCTCCCTCCATTGTCTATCCAGCATTAAACTGGACTGGCTTCCTACCCATCACTACAAGTAAATGTCCGAAGAGGAAAATCGTATCGTTCTATCAATTGGATTACACTGACACCACACTAAAACTGCTTGCCTATAATCTCTTCAATCTCTTTACAGTCTGCATACTTAACATAAGCCACAACCTTGATTTTAGATCACGATATCAAGGAAAATAATAGAATGAAATGTTTAATGGAAAGAACTATGGAACCATCGCCAATCTCCAAATTAAATATTGAATTCATCAAAAATTCTTTAGGTTCTTCCCTTTAATACATTCAAACCGACTGGCACCAGTACACTTGGAAAATATCTCAATTTATTTATTTTATTCATTTTTGAGAATATAAGAATGAAGTTATTAAATAAGTATAATAAGCCCTAAAGTTGTGTGAGCGCAAATATCTCAAATTTTACTGGACAAGATAATGCTTAGCTCAAATAAACTTAAGTGTGAATTATAGTGCTGAATTGTACGCGGTTACCAAAGCTTTAAAAATCGCCAATAGATTGTATAAAAACAAATTGCTATCCTTACAGATTTCGCCTCCGTATGTAATTCCCTAAGATACATCAATAGAAAAAAAATCACATCGTACCTAATAAATGAAATAATACAAGAAGTACACAAGATAACAAACAACATTTGTTAGCCATGTCGGGCTATACGGGAATGAGCGAGCTGATACGTTAGCAAAAAATGAGAAAAGAATTGCCACAAATACGAAAATACCGCTCGAGGAAATAGCGATTTGGGTCAAGCGTCAGCATGTCGCGGAATGGCTGGACAGATATGGCTGGGAGTCGGGATCGAGAGGCAGGGACCATTACATTGTCCAGCCTCAGGTGTCTCTTCGTCCGTGGTCCACCGGAATTGCTTTGGGATTAAAGCGAAAAGAAATATCTATTTTGACCAGGCTACGAATTAACCATGGGCGTAAAAATCGAGGCCTAACTCTGATCAAAGTTAATAACAATGACAAATGCTCAGAATGCAATGTTATAGATGACCCCATTCACGTTATCACGGAATGTAAAGAATACAACAAGAGCCGAAGGAAATACCAAGAAATCAAAAACAACAATTCATTCATTAAAAATTTATCTAATGTGGATAAAAATTTCATATAATCATTATGTAAATTTATAGAGGAAAGCAGTATTGATTTTTAAAGACACATTTTATGAATATTGCGGGCAGTATAGGACTCCAATGGGAGTCTTGGGCCCCAAAAAAAAACAAGAAAAAAAAAGAAGAAAAAAAATAAACTTAAGAACAGTATTGTTCAAAACCCCAACTAAGCCTAACCAATAAATAAAAATGTTCTTGAATGTATATTGATTAATAGAGAAAGATATAAGGGATTCCAAAATGTCTCTCCGTAGCAACTTCATAGTTAACGGTAAACAAATAATTTAATTGCTAACACTAAACAATCGGGAAACTTTTAGAATACAAAATATTTAAAAGTCAGTTTAATATAACTGTAAAACCCCACTTGACATCAAGAACAACTGATAAATAAAAGGCTTGGCGAACCCGCCGGTTCTATGCCGACACCACCAACCTCAGACTTCACACCTCTCTCCATCCCACCCCATCAAAACCCAAATCTCGAAAATCAACCCTAACACAAACCTCCCATCTACGTTTTGGTCTACCCCTCAGACGTTACCACCCATTTTTATCTGAGCTATGTTTACCAGGTAAATTTCACGCAATTTCTATTTCTGGAGCCTTTTAAATTCCCTCTTATGTTCATATCTTTTATGCAGAACCTACTTTATTTTCAAAAACCTCGTTTCACTTCTATGTAAAACCGATGGTAATATAATATTTGTATATATCCTAATTTTTAAATATCCGGAAAGTAGGCTCGAACTTTGCGTAGTTTTGCGATCGAGAAATAAAAAGCGTTTTCGGCTTTTAATTTTTTTTTTTTAAAGATATTGTAAACCCTAGATATTTTAATAGTTTTACTTATTAAAATTTAATCTCTGAAATACTTTCACGGAAATTATTACCATTTCTGTTATGAACCATTTATTTCAATTTATTTTAACGTGTTAATTACTAGATCACTTCCTTTACTGGTTTTTATGATCGTTGTTGTGTTTGATTTTATTAAAACAAACAGTCCCAGACTATTGTCAAGGACAACTAAATTTTTATTTGATGTATATGACTTCTTAGATTGATGTAAATATAATATTCCTATTCTTAAAAATAAGATTTAATTTTAGTAGACAATATTTAATTTTTTTTATTTTACAGCATGCATTGAAGAAGATGAGAAATAGCTTGAAAAACAAATGCTGCAGGAAAGGCAGCAATGAGCTGAATGGCTTATCGGAAATACAGAGCAGGGGATTCCTACCAAGGCATGGGGAAAACTGCACACAACTATAATCAATCTTTACTTTCAAATTAAAAAAAAAAAAAAAGTAATACATCCTTTATTGTCAAAATACCAAATATTTGTTAAGAAAAAAAAAAAAATTTGTTTTATCCATCAATAACCTATTTTACTCTTATTAACTTATAAGCTCAGATTTTTTTCCTATTAGCTGTATGTCAATTTTATTAGTTTATCCTTAATACATTATCTAAACTGTTCAATAGTGACACCAATACTAATGAGTGCTAAACAAAGAATTACTGGTAATGTTCCAGCTATAATGATCATATGAGTCGTTCAGAATCAAAAACGTTAAGATCAAATTTTTCAAAAAATATATATATTTTTTTAATGTAAGTTTAAAAGCGCCTTTACCTATGGCTTAAAGAAACTAGATCAAAAACCAATAGTTCCCAAAAAAAAAATCGAATTTTAATCAGCCTTTATAGCATAGTTTGTTTACAAACTGTTTAGATTATGTACATACAAGCAATTTTCAGTGAGTTCTATTATATAAGTTCTTTTTTTTTGTCACTTGATGGTATAGGAGGATCAATACAATTAGTTTCGATGAATTAATTGCCACTATTGGAATTATGTTTTCCAAAAACTAGTTTCAAATGTTAAACATTCATCATCAGTTATAAAAACATACAAACATTTTAAAATATAAGCACATTACTACATAGATTATGCATATGAAATGTACATATTTCATGTATATCATCGATAATAAATAAAAGAGTAATGAAAAATGGATAAAAAGCAAAAAATTACTGTATAATTAATTTGCAGTCCGACTTTTAACTATAAAATAGATTAAATATAATAAATAGGTATAATACAAAATAGAAATTTTCTGCTGCAAGCATACATTCATATTGAAAATTCGCGTGTTTAAGACCACTCCAACAACACAATATTGAAGATAGATTTAAAGTGTGATCAAGCTTTTTTTTTTCTTTTCAAAAATAAGTATTTTGTAATTTTTTGGCCTCCAGTAAAATTATGAAAAATGGACATAACGGGTTTTGATTCTAAATGACTCATATGTAAAAAGTCTCAAGTGTAGGTAATGAGCTAAATTATTTTATAAGAGAGGTTCTTAACCAAAAAGCCATAAATAATAAATAATAAAATTCATACTTCCATCTATAATATTTATTATTAATAGTAATAATATTAAAATCAACACATATGAAATTTATATTATTGATTTTGATTGCCTATAATGCTTTTATATTAAAGTTATACAAGTAGTAAAACTTATCACCATTCTTAATTTTAGTTATCAATATTATTCAAAAGTCACTGGCTGACTGTCAACTTGATGATTCATTTCAATATGAGTGTATGTATATACATAAACACCTAATATTTTAAAACATGTTTTCTATCTAAATAGATCTATTTTATTCTCAAAAATACCAATGAAAACCTCTAAAAACGTTTAAAACAAGAAGGTTCAATAATTTTTAGGAAGTACTTACTATATAATTTCTCCAACACAATTTTATGACTTTGACCCTAGTGTTTCCCAAAAAAGAGAAAGACCTTACGAATTTTCATTGAAGTTAGTATGTGGTAAAATCTTGAATATTGTATAATGCATGTTTTCCCTAATATTTTTTCGAATATAATTCAAATAATATTATATTATTTGATATTTTTTTATTTATTCAAGCTAGCATTATACTATGGAATGTACTTTTATATTATGTAGCATGAGTTCATACTAACTATTATATATCCATAGGAAATAATTGATAAAATAAAGTAATTAAAGACCTTTCTCTTATTAAAAACAGATCTTAAAACATAATATTTGGAAGATCTTAAAATATATAAATTAAATCTAAAGAAAAAATTGTTGACTGACTATCATATTTGTTTCCTACAACTCAGGTACATAGATGAGAAGGTAATTTTGTTCATAAATTAGACTAATGGAATGGGGAAAAAACAATAAATACAATATACCAGGTCATTTCAAAAGTCCTATCGTTTTTTGTATTTTTTAAATTAAAAAATTCAATGAATTATTCATTAAAATAGTCTTCATTACAACTAATAACTTTATCCCCTCATGATGCAAGATCCAAAATACTGTTTTTAAAAATGATTGAAAAAAAAAAATCTTTTCTGGTATAAAAATGATTTAATTCCAAAAAATTTTCCTGGCTATCAAACCATTTCTGCCAAAGACAATTGGCCAGAGATCGGAAAGGTAATAATCAGTGGGTGAAAAGTCAGGAGAATATAGTGGGTGGGGCAATGTTTCCCATCCCATTCCCATCAATTTATCCATAGTTAACTTTGCAGAATGTGATCTTTTTATCAAGTTCTTTATTTTTCCCATTTGATGTAGGTATCTCCAGGCTGTTGCTTGTTAAATATTTAACAGCTTACCTATTTCAGAACATGTGTGATGTGGATCCAAATCAATTAATTCTCAAATTTCCTGTATGTTGACAACTTGAGGTCTTCCAGAACAAGCATTATCTTCAAGCATTTCATCGCCTTGATGAAATTTGGAAAACCAGAATTGAACTTTACACTTAGAGAGTACCTTCTCATCAAGAGCATATTATTTGATACAATTTTTTTTTTTCATTCGGATCCAAATATTTTTCATTTCATGATCCTTAGTTTCATGACAAAGTACTAATTCCAAAATGTTTGTTGTAAATTATAAAGGTGAGGAACTCAAGTTTTATTAAATTAATTGAACTTAAATTGATGAATTTCAGTAGGAATGCAGAATCTACCACAATTTTTACTAATTAAGCTCTACTGAATGTAGATAATTATAATTACTATTAGTTATGTTTCGATGTTTAACATATTGAAATTTTTAAATATATTTCCTAAATTCATCTACGATAAAAATTTTAATTATAGTTACCAGTTACTAGCATAGTTAAAAGTTTTAAATGGTAGTAAATTACAACTTAATAAAATATTAAATTATTGGAAGATTTTTTAATATGTATAATCAATTTATACTGTAGTAAAATATAGATTGCTTTTTGTAATTACATTTTTCAATCAACATTTATAATAAAAATATGAATGTTATGTAAATTTAACATGTTACTGAGTGTGATTGATCTATTTAAAGCTTTGATGTAAATATATGTTATTATTTTTATTTATTTATTATTCATTTAATCACTAATACATTTTCAAAAACTAATTTGTACTTTAAGTAATGTACTATTTACTTTAAGTGATTTAATAAAAATCAAAAAGCCTTCTACTGCATAATGAAATATGAGGAAATGAACAACTTATAAATAGCATATTAAAAAATATATTCAATTAACTTTATGAGAAATAAAATGAGGTATGTATCAACTAGATATGTACATTAATTTCTAAAACTCTATAAAACAATCTGCAATGGGTATTTTATCTTTTAAGGAGATCCATGGGAATGGTCATATAAGAGATAGAATTTTCTAAGACACCTATTCTGCATTGTCAGCTATAAGGTTATTTTAAAATGCTTATATCAATTTCAATTTCATTTTTCCAAAGATGCATCATCTTTTTTACAATGATCTGTTAGATTCAGAAACAAATATAAAACAATGTTTGTTTTTAATTTCATAAGAATTTGAGGATATTCACATTATCAAATAACAAAAATTATTGTAATTTTTCTTATAAGGAGATAACCAAACACTGCTCTTTCTCACTTCTTTCTGTTTTGCTCTACAACCAAAGCTGGGCTTTTTTATATATTCCTCCCTTCTTCCCAGCCACTCACTATTCTCCTCTATCTATCATACCACCCCCAACGCTGAAAGACCTCAATGTTTTGAATCCTGAATGGCTATCCAGCTATCATCATCACCATCATAATCTGCCCCTCTCTACCGCTGTGCAGTGTGGGGATTCCCTCTATAGAGCTTGACCCAAGTGTCCCTTTCTTAAACCAATTCTCTCCTCCAGCTCCAGTCCAGCCCTCGCTTCCTGAATGCCTCTCGCACGCCTTCCTCCCAGGTGATCCGTGGTCTTCCTCTTGGTCTTCTTCCTTCTACTCTCGTCTCATACGTTATCCTGGCCATTCTCTCCGTGCTCATCCTCAGGAGGTGCCCAAACCATCTTAATTTATTTTCTTCAAGAGTGGTTTCCACTGCCTGTACCTTGAGGTTCGATATTATTGTAGAGTTACGGATCCTATCTCTCCTGGTCCTTCCTTCAACCTTTCTTATGTATCTCATTTCCATTGTCTGGATCTGCCCTTTGTGTTTTGAGGTAAGGGTCCATGATTCGGAGGAGTAAGATAGGATGGGCAGGAACGTAGACTTGTAGACGGATATCTTGGTCTTCTTCGTCACCTCCCTTCTGTTGAGAAAACCTTTCCGGATAGCGTTGAACAGTCAACCAGCTGCTCCCAGCCTTTGCGATACCTCTCCATCGATATAACCGCTTTTGTTGATCCAGGCACCTAGATATTTGAAGTCCTGCACCTGCTCCAGAATAGAACCCTTTAGTCTCAATATTCTCATAATACAGTGAGGACGTTTTCCTATTCTCATACATTTCGTCTTATCTGGATTAATATCCATGTTAATGCTTGTCAACTCTTCTTGTATGATATTTACGTTGTGTTGTAGGTCCCGGTCATCCGCAGCGAACACGACGAAGTCATCAGCAAAAGCGAGAACTGTAAGCAAAGCAGGCTGAAGGTTCCTATGCCCTAGTTGAAAACGCCGCAATCTGCGTTTGGCTCTCTTCAGCACCTTATTCAGCACCAATATGAAAAGCAGGGGGCTTAGGTTCCACCCCTGATGTATTCCCTGCGTCGTCTCAAATTTCTTGGAGGTGTGGTTGCCAGTCCTTATAATATTTCTTGTTTTCTAGTAGAGACTCCTGACTGCCAGAATCGTGCCAATATCCACTTGCTTTTCCGACAGAGCTCGCTCTATATCCTCCTTTTTGACTCTGTCGAATGCCTTTTCTAAATCCACGAAGCAGACAGAAAGTTCTTTACCTTTCTCGATGGACTTCTCCATGACCTACCTCAAAGTAAAAATAAGGTCTTGCGTACTCCTCGAGTTTTTGAATCCATACTGCTCCTCTCCTATCTAGCATTCGACAACTCTTCTTACCCTTGCTTCTAGGATTCTTGAATAAAGCTTGCTTGGCACACTGAGCAGAGATATGCCTCGATGGTTATTGCATACTCTATTGTCTCCCTTCTTGTAAATAGGCACCACCACAGCGATCTCCCAGTCCTTCGGTATTCTTTTCTTTTTCCATACTAAATTTAAGAGATGGAGAAACATTTCCTCACCTTTGCTGCCCATGTACCGGATCATTTCGGGAGTTATTTCATCCAGCCCTGCTGATTTACCCAGCTTCATCTTCGAGATAGCCTCCTCCAGTTCCTCCTCGCTGATGAAATCGTCTTCTTCTGCATAATCCAACTCCGCATTATTAGCCTCATCTGGACGAACGTCTCTCCCCTCCAGCAGCTCCCTGAAGTACTCTCTCCATCTCTCCATTATATCTTTTTGCTGCCATAAGATCCTTCCTTCCTTGTCTATCTAGCTATACTTTTGCAAATGACCACACCACGCAACAATCTTTTTCATATCCAGACATTTGGAATCCGTATTTCGGCCCAACCATTCAATACCTCAGGCACCACATTTATATCTTCATACATTAAGACCAGTGCACAATTCTTATGGAATCTTGATATATTTAATGTTGGGTTGAAGACAAAGATATATATTCTTCTAAGTAGTTTTATTTCCAGTACATTCTGGCTGCTGCCTATAAATAAGTTTATTGTGGCCTCTGATAGATAAGGGGACTAAAAGAATTGCATAAAAGCATAGTGCGCCATATTAGCCACAATAACCATCATTTTACTACAACCAACCAATTTAACCATCATTCTTCTTTTGACTTCAATTAACATCTAGTTTTCACTATTTCATTCCGATCCTAGATAAATGAAATTGCTTACACTCTCAAAATTATATCCACTCACATTCATTATCTTGTAATGGAACAGTATTAATATATTTGGTCATAACCTGATTATTCATTATTCATAGACCCATTTTTCATTTTGTAGTATGAATAAAGATTTCTTAAATACAGCCATGCTGTTAGACACCAGGAGCCAGGACCCACCTATCATCGGAGGATGGGTAATATCTCCAGTAGTACTTAATTTCTTTATCACATTATACAGAACAAGATTACAAGGTATAGCAGACACCTATCCTCACTCCCTTTGAGTTCCTTTGAGATAATTCACTGAAAAGGACTTTACCATAATTATTATTTAGCTCCATATCATTCAATCTAATTATTAATTAGTAATAACGTTTCATCAACTTCAAATTTAAACAAATTAAATTTTTTTGGCAATATTTGATGCAATGAGGAAAAAGGGTTTCTTTGATATGAGGGAAAATATATTAATAATTTTTTTATGGTTGTTGTAGTTCATTGGAGTTTTAGAGCATAAAATGTTATCAACGCTCAGTAGATTTTTTGATGGTTTAAAGTACTCTAATAAGTGGATGAGGCCTAAATATCCTCTGGGATGAGGCCATTGGAGAATAATGCAACCAAGTATATCGTTTATGTTCCAATGAATAAAGGTATACAAGCAGCTGGCTCAATTCAAGATAATTTCTGATTTTTTTAGACACTTTCTCAGAAATATTAATACCGATTAGAATAGGGGCTTTCACATTTTTGTCTATATTAACAGTGTTAGTTTTGCTTATACTGATTGATCTCTTGTGATAAACTTATCTAAATATGTGACATAGTTGTGGTATAATGAAAAAAAGTGCGAGAGTAAAACAGTAGCTCAGTGCATAAGGCGCTTGACTACCATGCTTCCGGCCCCGAGTACGAGTCCGATTAAAGGCAGAAAATTTATAATCTGTCATTTCAGCCATGGATCAACATGGACCACACCCAGCCTCTAAAAAGGTGAGTACCCTTCAATGGGCAAAAAATCTGGCCACTGAATTCTAGCCAAATCTCCTTCTTTTACAACTGTTGGCCCAGTAATCGTACATCCTTACCAAAGTACTTAACTCAAGACCCTTCATCAGTTGTATTGGTACAGAATAATAAAATTAAAAAATTAATTAAGTGGATTCTACATTTAGAAGATAGCACACATAAGTATCAACCATACAATAAGTATTAACTGACCCAGGCGGAGAAAACAAATATACCTCTTTAAATTGATGTTCCAGCACTTTTGTTCATATCTGCTTGGCCATTAAGTCATATAGATTTCAAAATATAAATAAATGAATAAACTTAAAGAATCAATAATATATATATTCCATTATGTGGAAGAACCAGTAATGAAATTAATATCTCATAATGGAAACTATACTATCAGTTTATTCATTATTGCAAACTGTTGTATAGTACCAATTGATATAAATAATTGTTTTTCTCTTTTTAAAAAACTAATGACTCGAAAAAAATTTTACCCAAACTCATTAAGTAAAATTTCTGGTAGAGATTTATCAAGCAAACCGTTGCACAGTGGGCCGAATAGCACTTCTAACTGGAAAAAAATATTTTGTTCCCAATTTCTATTTTTTTTTTTAGTCGCAGTGTTTGGGAAAAATGTTTAAAATATTTTAGGACAACAAATTTCCAATATTTTGGAAAAATAATGGTATTTTTATAAAAAAAAAAAAAAAAAAAAAAAACTTTTTAAAACAATCTGCTATGAACTTCTACTCATTACAATAAAATA
Source organism: Euschistus heros (assembly GCA_003667255.2). Classification (NCBI taxonomy): domain Eukaryota; kingdom Metazoa; phylum Arthropoda; class Insecta; order Hemiptera; family Pentatomidae; genus Euschistus; species Euschistus heros. Next base: position 3,908,193 of record RCWM02000022.1, on the reverse strand, counting down.
AAATAAGCCACGAATCAATAATCCGCACAAATAATCTCGATTTATCGTTGTCAACAAATTATCAAATTTAATATTTCATTATTTGCATAAATATTTGGATTAATCTGGGATGATACCTAGATACTTCAGTATGCATTTTTTTTTCATTGGAATGTGTTCACAAAAATTTGCACTTTTGTGGTAAAAACGATTATTTATATTTATTAAAAGAATCAGAGTGAGAATGTTCTATTAATTAAGTTCTATTAACAATCTCTGAGCCATGGGATAGTAACTTATGCACTGTTACAGGCATATAAAACCAAAGATAGTGGTTAAGGTACAAATCTATTGTCACTTCCAGATATGATTCGAATTTGTCAAAATCTAACTCAAATCCAGAATTAATCGCACGAAGAATATAATAAACATCTACAGAATTTCCTTGTCGGTAATTTAAAAAGAAAATCTTCTTTCTGTATTTCCCTCATTCATTAATTAATTAATTAATTTGTGTACTATCAATAAAAATGTTTCATCGAAAATAAAAAGGCTAAATGTAATCCCTTTTTTTAATCATCAAAAGGTTAACTTCATAACCATTAAAGATGGAGATTATTTCATTATTAATTGTGCATTATATATTAAAATGTAAGCTTATAATTAAAATAAATAACCATATTGATTATGACAAACAACTACAATAAAAAAGCTAAAATTATGACTTACTGGCCATCTACTGCATCAACGACAGTTACATCAAGCTGAAGCTCAGCAAATGAAGCTTCCATTCTCTTCCGTCGATCAGGTCTTCTAACTAAGTTGATCATGAATGTTTTATCAACAGGAATTGGATCTTCTTCAGGTATTGACACATAGTCCTGCAGAAGCATATTGTGCTCCAACGGTCCACTTTCAACTATTAATTAAGAAGAATTAATCAAAACAGATAAAATAGTTGTACAAAAACCAAACAGCAAAGTTGGAGATTTAAAATATTAAAATAGTGAAATATTTATTAACACAATAGGCACAAGTTGGCTGATAAAAAAATTTCTAAATTTTCCATCTAATATTAACAGATTTTGTTAGTGAGTTATAGGTAAGCAATTAAAAAAAGAGAGAGAGAGAGAATAATTTTGTATTTTTACAAGTTGGTCAGAAATCTTGACTAAATATTACAGCAAAGTTATAGTTATTTTAATAATGATACACACTGCAATTGAGGTTTCTGAAATAAATAAATTGAAGGCTTTTTAGTTGAAAGAACTTATAAATGAAAATATTCTATAGCTCATTATTTTTCAGAGAACAGGAATGAGGAAGAAACTAAGTGAATGTCAGTATTTTTAGAAGGTGATCAGTATTAGTATAAGGGGGCATTTTATTCAATATATTGGCTCAAATGCTTGTCTTCTCAGACAACCTAGAGACATAGCGGGAAGTAGTCTAAAATCTGTAAAAGAACAATTTTTCATCCTCCAACAAGCCCCAATAGATATGGGTCTGGCTGTGAACCAATCAAAAACAATATACATGAAAGCTGGTCCACAAGGAGGTGAACGACAAGACACCCACTTAAAAATCAGAGGTTTCACCTTTGAGCAGGTGAAAGAATTTATCTACTTTGGAACTCAGGTGAACTTTGACATGTAGCATGAAATAAATAGTAGATAAATGAATACAAATAAGTGCTATTTTGGGCTCCTGAAAAACTTTTTAAAAAAAGTATTTTGCATGACATCCAGTTGCAATTTTAAAAAATCCTTATAAGTTCTGTTTTGAACCACAGCTATGAATCCTGAACAATTTCGAAAGCCCAAGAAATCATGCTCCTCAGATGAAACTTTGTAATAGTCTTCAGAGAAAATACTTGGAGGCTGAGGATAAACACGGACATTGGGTGCCTGTAAAAAATGTAAATGTTGTAATAAGACTTAGCTGTGTGGGACACATAAGAATGGATCAGGAGTAGTTACCAAGAAAACTCCTTGATGAGCATCTAATTAAGAGGGGGTTGGAAAATAAAAACAGATCTGAGCTGATGATGTGGCTGAAGATGAGTTGTTCATCTTATATATAATGAAGTAACAATTAACCATAATGACATACACCATTATGATACTACAGGAAGACCTGACTCTTCACAGATTGTAGTATGAGAAACAAGATCTATATTAGTGGATGGCAGTTCATGACTCTAAAGGGATTTCTATCAATGCTGTAAGTTCAAAACTTGGACTGACCTTGCAAGGAATATGTGATAATAATGATAACAAACAAAAATATTCTGTATTTTTTTAGAGGAATGGAAAAAGTTGATAAGTCCAGAACATGACAAAATTGTGATTCTTAGCTGAATAAGGCATTAAGAAATCCCAAAACTGACATGCATATTCATTTCTCATTTTTAAAAGGTCTACCTTTCCTACAGAAATACCAACAAGATTCAACTTTAAATAATGTTACTTTACAACATACCAGCGAAACTTTTGTCATATTTCAAACAAATTAGAAGAAATAAACTTTTTCTATACTATTTCAGATATAAATAATCATAATTCCTGACCTTGACAATGTAAAACATTTGGCTATTAAATCATACTAATTATAAGTATTAACTTATATTAACAGTAACTCTGAAGAAAACAAAATATTTTGAACAATAATTGAATGGGTCTGCCGAAAAAAGTTCTAAGCACAACATTTCCGAAGTGGCAATTATAAAGGTTTTTAAATGTATAATAGTATGTCACAGTATGATATAGTACTCTATTATGTTATTACACATATAAATATAACAAATTACAAGGTGAAAAATAAATCTAACCTACAAAACTAACAATAACTTTAGATTATGATTTTCTTTCACTGATTACTCAAAATTTTATGTTTGTCGCTTAGAACGTTTTTTGGCGGACCCATTCAATTACTATTATAGATATTCTCCTGCAGTTGAGTATTGATTAAAGGTTAGATTCCAAATTTAAAAATTAATGGGAGCGATAGAAAAGTTCATGCTACATTATGGACTATCATATGTTCGTCTTACATGCTGGGAAATATGTAATCTCACAATATAGTACAAGTGTGTGTGTGTGTGTGTGCGTGTGTGCATGTTTATAAATACATACATATATAAGTATGTTTCTTTCTCTCTCTCATTTATACATTTATAATATTATAGTTTTAATATTCTATATAAAAGTGCTTATAAATAATTAGAATGGAATACCTAAGACTTCCAGCTTTAGATTTTTAAGTTGTAGTAAATCATAACTTAATTGATCGTCCTTTTCCATAGGAACCATAACATATCCATAGATATCATCATTGCACACAAACATTTGGACACCTACAAAAAATATTTATTACTAAAAAATATTATTACTAAAAAAAATGTACAAAGCAGTGAGGAAACAGATGGTGTGACCAGAACATTAAAATTAAGAAAATCATTAAAAGTTTAGATAGAATAAAAAAAAAAAAAAAAAAAAAAAAAAAATTAAAAGCTTTTAGCAACTGCTGAGTTTTGTTCGCATAGATGATTTTCTAGGTATTTTTATTTTAATTTATTATTTTATCCACCCATCTCACTGGAAATGTCAGATTGCATACACAAATTCAGTATTACTTGGTGTTTCAACAATCCCTGCATTAATTTGAGTAAAATATATTAATTTAAATCTAAATGTTTTTCTAAATTTTACCAAATAGTACTATAACATCAAAATATTTCATTTTAGAGTTTAACTTATAAGTATTGTGATCCAACTCCATACCATGAAAGTACTTCTTTTTTAATTGTGATTATAATACATTAAATTAAAAAAATTTTATACAGTGGAGTCTCACTTATGCGAATGTGAGGGGGAACGGCAAATGTTTTGTATAAGCGAATACATCTTATAATTGAATAGTTATAAGATAGTTTTTCGTTCGCCGGGGAATGAAAAATTCTTCGTATAACTGAATGTTTCTTATAAGTGAGACTCCACTGAAGTTCATTTTTTTAATTGGGCTCCTGAAGATTTATTTTATTATTTTTTTTTTTTTTTAATAATTTTTCTGAACCATAAGAAAAAAAGGGGTTTGACTATGATCAGATTTCAAGGTCTCTTTTAACTATTTGAGTGAGATCAGTGATACAGGAAATAGGAGAAGGATCTCTTCTTAGAGAATCTTGACCTTAGCCCTCTATTCATTTATTTTTTTTGTGCTTAATAGATATAAAAGACTTCTTGAATATTTGTAATACACTAATTCATAAGGGACACTTTTAGTTGTTATTTTAAATTCATATAAACTAAGTATGTATTGCTTTTTGGCTTGAATAATTATTTACTTAATTCTATGCTCCAACTGTCGGGTGGTTAGCACTTGTAACTGATTCCAGATGGCAGGGCTATTGATGGTGAAATTCACCGAGCAACTTGAAAGGTTTTATAGTTACAAATAGTATTATTTTATCATCTATTCAATTTCCTCAGCGCACCCTAACCAACAGTAGACAACAATAGATATCCAAAAACAGCGATTACATAAAACTTACCAGACATATTCGCAGATCTTGCAAATGTAATTATATCATCATGAGGTCCATTATATCCATGCAAATTTTCTGGATTGTAGGTAAGATCATCAGACATAACAGCTCTTAAATCGATCAGCACAGCTGAATGAACCATTGGTACACTAAAGCATCCTTTTTTTTTCCTGCCCAAAATCTGGCTATACTCTTCAGTTCTCCGATAGTAAAAATCAGGAGTCATACCACACCAAAAATTGGAATAAAGTCCATCAGATCTCAGCATAGGAGCTGCTATTATCTTACGCTTCAACATTAGTTTGTATAATGTATTAGGGTTAGTAATAAAAACATCTGCATCTAAAACCTAATTGAAAATATTATTATTAATGAAAATGAAAATTATTTAGAAAATTAGTGATTTTATTTTAAACATTTTCTAATTCACTTATTTAAAAAATAAAAAAAAAAAATCCAGAAAGGAAGACAAATGTATTCAAAATAATTTCAAATAAAACTATATAGGTAATAATTATCTAATTAACTAATTCAAATTTCAATTCAATAAATAAAATTTATATTCTTCTTGATTAGTTACCACATAAGTTGCAGATTATATTTCAGGTATTTTATTTTAATAAAACAGTATAATTTGCTAGGAGAACAAATAAGAGTTAAACAACAAAACATACTTAACAAAAACAACAAAATTAAAAATGGGTGAAATGAAAAAAAATCTTGAAAACAAACATGCAACCTTTTTTTACACGAAATATTTCATATTTGGATTAATTTTATCGAATTAATTATGATTAAAACATTAATAACATTTTAAAAACAATTATTACCCAAATGTAGTCAGCCCATTTGTGTCTTGCTAATGATATTGCTTCTTCTCTTAAATCCATAATATGTGAATATCGTTCACGAGGCCAATGAGCAACTCCTTCTTCGCCAGTTATTTGTGTACTTTCTTCATCAAGAACTGAATCTATACTATGATAATTTTTAATATTGACTGTGATCCACTTTTTCAATACTTCAATGCTTCTATCGACATTATGATCACTAAAGAACCTAAGGGAAACAAATTGAACAATGTATAGTCATTTAAGTAATATTAAAAAAAATATATATATATCTTAGATATAATTTTATTGAATTACAATGTTATATAAGTCCAATTTAATACCAGATATTTGGGATATTATAATTTACTATGAAAATCTAAAGTAAGGAAAACTCTATAAAAATATCATCAGTTTTAATCTGGAAGAATGGTAAGAATAAAATATTATTCAATATAAATTTATATTCCCTATAATGTAAAATTGACTTACAGAATCAAAGGTAACAAAACATATAGGTAGTTAGCTACTTGTTATTCTAATGAGATAATAAGAGGTTTCATAAACATATTATATATTTCCTATTTATTATTAATAATTTTCAAAGAATCCTAAAGATTTTTCCAATTCTACCTTTACCATTCATTAAAAGGAGAAATTTAATTTTACGACGTGACTTATAGTAAATACTATATACTGTGCTCATGTGAAGCTTTGATTTTGATAGTATGAATATATATATGGAATGGAGAAGTAAAATCTTATAATAAAGTTCCATAATTTTACAATTTGCCAAATAAAGGTACATTGAAACTAATATCCCAATATATGCTAAAAAAAAATTAAAAATGATTTGTGGAAATTTTAATAAATTAGGTAATGTCTTGATTGAAAAAAAAAAAAAATTGGTTTTATATGTTTTTATATTCTTTCTTATACCGAATTGAATTTCATACAACAACGGGAAATCCCAAGTGTTTCACGGGATTCCATTTCTTCATTTAAAAATAATTTATTTTTATACCTTTTATATAATCAATCTTTCGCAAATATGTAAATATTTAGAATTATTTGATCTTTTTATATATGATTGTATTTTTTGTTATTATGATCATTATTATTCCTGTCAACAATATATGTCATTATTACTGATGCATTTAACTTGTAAATAATACAGCCAGACAATTGTACCAGTAATTGTGCATTATTGTTATTTTTAGGGGACAGTAAGTTCCAGAATAAAGTTTATTTTTCATTTCATTTCATTCAATTAAAAACAATGATACCTCACAGAAAGCTTTCTATCAAAAATATAACTTCTTCATGGGAACCTGGTTTCTGTATGTTATGTGTTTCCCTTTAGGGGTTGATGATCCAAAACAAATAGATAAAAATTAAAAAAAATAATTTTAAACAAATACATTAATTAATATCAAACTTTCAGCTTTGTTCATTTAATCTCAAAAGTTAAACCAAGAAATTCTAGATCAGCCAGTTATTCTATAAAATTAGACCGGGAAATAATGTATAGAAAAAAGGCTATACTAATCTAACAGGAAGTCAAACTAATAATTATTGTTACATAGAAATTAATACAAATGAGATTTTTTAAAAATATTATTATGTTATTAATAATATATAACTTTTAAAAGTTTGGATAAATTTATATTCTAATGTTCGATTGTTTTATAGTGAAGTGAAATATTAATTACTGCATCTAATCACGAAAATACGAAATTATTTTTAATACATTTTTTTCGATCGTTTTTTCATCGATCAATGAAATTTATATATTTACGTATTCAAATTCAATAATCGTTTTTTAATTAAAATTAAAAGAGAACAAATAAATTCACGATGTACTTTTGCCGCTCTTTTCAAAAGGTGTAAAGGTGTTGTAAACATTAGAAGGTTACATGCGAACCGATTGTTGATAGTACCTGTGCAAATTGTATGGAACTTTGACCTTTTACTACGAACTGTTAGGACATGAATGTGATAGCTTCAAGTAAAAACTATAGCCGGCACAGTTAAATAATTATTGTTTTACTTATATACTCACAATAACGCTATTCTATCCTTGGGGTAGTCTAACCTTTCGAGGTAAGTTAAAAAATACGGTAAAGTGTGTTCCTTATTGCGAACGAGAATTGAAATTAATACGGTATTAAATTTAAAGGACATTTGCAAATCAGTCTCAATAGTTTCATTAGTAAAAACCTTGATAGGAACAGATAATATAAAAATGAACGTAACTACACTTCTTACGACCGCCATCATTATCGTTACACTTTAACTGTAGCCTACCCTTATCTCTGTTATGTTATGCAGAGATGATTCCCCTCGGTCGTTTGTTATTTAGCATTGAACATTTGAACTTAGTTAATTGTAAACAATGTTACTTATTTAATGATTTATTATGAGATATTAACCATTAATTTCAAGGGTATGAAGCTGTTAATATATAAACCCTTAAGGTTGTAATGTGTCATTGTAATTTTTAATTTGTTTTTTTCTTCAAGTATATTTATGTAACTGGTTTTACTTTAAATCTTATTTATTTAGACATTATCTTTTCTCTAAAAAATGATCACATAGTGTCAAATTTAATTTAAGTTTAGTTTAATGATGTATTATGTTCGCAGATTGCTTATTCTAGTATTATTTAAGAAAACAAAAACACAGGCTTTATTTCTTCTAATAACCATTTGTTGTTATTTTCCACTATTAATTTAGTTGCTTTATGTTCTTGACAGTATTACACTTGAAAGTTTTTCTCCTACACAATTAATTTGAACTGTTCTATTGCACTAGGCGAAAATATTATGTTACTGTTTTCTGGGATTTAATACTTTATATATTCATTATGTGGTGGGTGTATGTGTTCGAGAATTTTTTTTTTCTTTTTTGGGTATTTAATTCTAATATTTTCTTGATTCATTTGTATTTATATTGTTTTTTGAAATAATTAATTACCCTTCAAAAAAGACAACCAGAGATAGGCGATTGCAGAAAAGCCTTGGTTTGTTAGAATACTAACTCTCTTGATAAAATTAATATTTCTTGTTATCACACCCCTTTAATATTGTATCTTGACTTTTTTATTTCTTCTGTTGACTTTAATATTTGCTTCTTGTGTCAGGATCAAAATAATTCTTGAAAGGTTTGTAGTTACCAAAGAACCCTTGTTATCTCCACCTACTCAGTTTTAAATTATCTTTTATCAGCTCTAGGCCTAACTTGTTACTCAGAATACTTTATAAATACGTATTCAATGTGTAAAATACTCTTAATTTTTTAGGAACAAAGTATTTTAATTACAAAATACTGTCAAGCACTTTAAAATAAGAGTATTTTGAATAAAATGGGTTAGAACCCAAACTAATTTTGGAAAATTTATTTTATTAATTTTTAACACAAGGACCTTATAATTTATCAACATTTTTTTCTAATTTGAATTTAGCAAATAAAAAACATTCTAAAATCTATACTGAACTGCACCTCATTCAGAAGTCAAAGTAACACCTAATGTATTTGAAGCCATTTTTAATTTTCATTAAGAAATTTGCTATTTTTATTAATTGACTGGATGTGTAATACTTAGTTAAATAATTATTAGTTAATTTTCTATTTAGTTTTTCGTTCATTTAAGTAAATCTGAGTTAAGAAAGGAATAGGAAAATATTGTAAAAATACAAGATAAAATGTATTTTTCGTACCACATATTTTCTATATAGCATGTATACTTAGAATTAATCCTCACTTACACATTTTGTTAAAAAGTAGAGTTAATATTATTGTAACTAAATTATTTGTAAGTAAAATTATTTAAAAAATGAAATTAAATCAAAATTTCTGGGAGATAAAATTAAAAAAAAAAAAAAAAAAAAAAAATCCAACATCTTTCTAGTTTTTGCTGTATTTAAATCGTAAAAATATTTTGAGATACTGTCTAACCCTAGTGTGTATGCATTAGTTTCGAAATTATTGTGAATGCATAATTTCTCCATATTAAATGTGTTAATATAGCAGTGTAGGATTTTTTACTGTATACACAAATAGTATTATAATATACTATTAATTTTTCAATATTTATTAACAAAATGTTATAAAAGGGGATGATGTGGTCAGTATCTTACTAAACTACCATATTCATTTCCCCAAATTAAAGAAGAGCTGTCTCCTGACCCCTGTGTCACCATACCCTAACTATCTTTTCTTATGAAAGTATATGTCCTTTTGATGTTAAGTCAGAAGTAGCTGAAGCTTTCACTTTATTCGAAAACATTAAAACGGTAAAAAAAATTATAGCTTCTACTTAAAACAACTTGAAAATGGTCAAAAAGAAAGGACCATACTAGGTCATGAGAAAAATAAATTTTATTTTACTAATTCTATTATGTAAAATAATCAGTCCTCTACCCTAGTAAAAATAGGCTATAATTATCTGTTTTACTGTAAAATATACATTTATATTCTGTTTTTTAAAGATCCTTGATCCTATTTGAGTTCACTACTTTTTTTAATTGTGTATTTTTATGTTGGATCCAAGTTATCTCTATGAGGAAGCTACTTTAACTTTAGTATGAGTAATTTATTGTATCTATATGGAATAAAATGTATGGTTTGATAAAGTTAAAATCCTGTGGGGTAGTCTTAAAAGTTGTTAAATCGGGTTATCAGCACAAATATGTTATTAAAATATCTATTTGGCTAGGAATCTTCTAAAAAGTTCACATTTTGGGTCCAAGTAACTCCACATAATAGTAACTACCACCGTAGAAAGGGTCTCATTAGTACGGTGGGGTAAAATTGGTACACAATTATCTCTGTGGTGATTTCCTTCTGGCAGGTTGTTGTGTCGACTTAATTGTGTACAGAAACAATTGTGTACCAATTTTACCCCAACTTACTAATGTGACCCCATTTTACGGTATTTTTTTCCTAACAAATTTAATCCTCTGCTCAATTGTTTTCAATAAAAGAAACCAGCTGAAAGAGCAAATTGCAGCTTTATTTCCTCATAAAAAAAAAAAAATAATAACAAAGAAATTAAAAACATTATTAGCTGTTTTTCATATTCAGCTTTATATTGTATATTATGTTCTTATAGGCTTTAACAAAATAAATATAGAAAACAATTAATCTTAATCTAATGATTTTCAACTAATTCTTTATTGAAAAATGAATAATAAGTGGATAACAGTGAAGTTCAAAAATGGAGGCAATTGCCATCTACATGAAAGGTTAAAAGGTACAGTGTTACATAGAGGTGAACATTGATAATAAAATTTACTTATTTTCAATTAAATTGTTACAAAAACAGCTATATGGAGTGAAATATACCAAATTTTAACTAAATCATGTTCATAGTTCTAGGTTTAGCAACAATGAAAATTTAAATGTACAATGTTGAGTGTTAGAAACGGGTTTTGCCACACTACCACATACTTTTATGGTTAGAAATTAAAATCCAACCAGATCAAATCAAATAAAATTATTTCTGTCGAATGAAAATTATTAAAAATCAAAATGCCGATCCTCAGCTGTTTAATATTGTGTGTAAAAATATGAATTTTGAACCTTTAGTTGTAAGCACTGATAATGCAGTTTCTTATACCGCAGTTTCTTAATAGTCTCTGTCCATCTGGATTACCAACTCATATATTAAAATTGAAAATTGGATGTCTAATTATGCTTTATGTTATCTTCAAATACCTAATCAATCTAAATTTAACCAAGTTAATAATGGCTGCTATGCGTGAAAATATTATCAAAAATATAATTTTCAATTGTTCACTTTAATACAAGATTTTTATCAATAAACAAAAAATCAATTATTAGGTAAAATTCCTCGACGGGGGATGATGAAGTTATATATAGAAGGACAAGCCATTTCCGTTCGTGATCACTAACCGCGAAAACTATAGAACTATTCTGTACCAAATATAACTACATCATCTTCATAGTTCAAGGAAGGTTTAGCAATAATAAAATTTACATATTTCCTCTTAAATTACTGTTTATAAAGCGATAAATATGTGGTGGATAGTAAAGCGAGCGCCATTCAAGAGAGGTTACAATAATCCAGTGTTAATTATAGCTAGAAATTGATAATAAAATTACTAAATTAAATTAATTTGTTATCCAATAATTTTAATAAAATATCCCGAACTACTGATGAATAAATAATCAATTTTAGTGGCACAAAATTTGATCTCTATACTAATGATCAAATTTTTTTTCCACTCTTGTGAAAATTATTTATTTATTTTTTGTTTTGTTTCCAAGGTTTTTTGACTGAATTAGGAAAGTTTATCGCCCTCAGGTTTCCATTGTTTGAAGTCATCATTTTTTCTCCTCTTTTCTTCTTTTGTGTCTTGATTTATTTTCCAGAACATTCTTCTTATATTATTGATATGCTCCTAGTTTTTACTGTTAAGTAGCTAATCATCCATATCTATCAAATTCAAGTATGTATATCTAAGTTACTATATCTTGTTACTGATCCCTAAACTCTTGATTTTGCCAATCCACACTATTTTATTTTTATCTATAGTAATGATTGTTTCTATCAACTTGTAATGATTTATAGATTTTAGGCATTTACTTTGTTCTATCTCCATTTCTCAGATATCAAATGCTCAACAAAGTAGACCATATTTAACAGTTTTTAATACAGTATTCTAGATGAGTGTTTTTTAACTTCTTTTTGTATGTTGCAGAACTTGATCTAACTTTAGTGTACTGCCAACAAAATAGCATGAAAAATTCAAATTCCCAAAATTAATATCCTTCCTGCTTTGTATTAATGAAAATAGTTACCAGATAAGGTATTAAATAAATTATTTTAGTATAACATCATATGTACTTACTGTTACTGATAAGCTTTGAAGGTCAACAAAATCAATATTGTAACCTTATACTATCTTCATATCTTTTTTATATTAACACTTCTATGACCCAGCCTCTAAAAAGTGGGTACTCTTAATTGGGGAAAAAAACCTGGTGGTCAACCGTTATTTCGCTCAGATTTTCTCCTTTCACAACCATTGGCCAGTTGCAGAACAACCTTACGTAAGTACTGAATTCAAGACCCTTCATTGGTTCAGTGCTTCGGTAAGGGTGTACTATTACTGGGCCAATGCTTGTAATACAAGATGATTTGGCCAGAATTCACTCTCAACCGCCAGGTTTTTTCCACATTTAGGGTACCCATATGGGCCACTTTTTAAGAGGCTGGGAGTGCCCCAGGAGGTCGCCTGACTTTGAATTCAATCCACCGCTGAAATGACAATATCAATTTTTTTCCTTCAGTCAGACTTGAACTCGAGCCCGGGAGCAAGGTAGTCAAGTGACTTACCCACTGAGCTACTGCATTTCTCATATTTATATGTGTGTCAGTGGGTGTGTGTGTTTAATAAGGTTCTTCAATAAATGTGTGTTTAATAAGGTTCAGTCAATAAATAAAAACAACTAATTTGGCGATGTTTTGAGACTATATTGTTCTCATAACCATGCTCTGCATCTTAATAGGAATAACCTTGTATTCCTTGTACTGACAAGTTTTCTGTTAGATTTATGAAGTTCCTTCATCACTGTGATTGCGTTAGGACTGTGGGTTGACTTTAATTTTTTGTAAAATGTGACTGGAAGTATATTTTCTTTTCTTATTCTTGACCAGAGGTGTTTATAATGGTATAAACTTAATAGTAAAGAATATTACTAAGATTTTTGTTTTTCTCTAATTAGGAATAAAAGACTAAAATGTATTTTATCATGTTTTATTTTTACATGTTTTAAATCATATATGTTTTCTCCTGTTCTCCTGCTGTTAAATTTTAAAAAAATGACAACTGATACTTATATATCAGTTGTACATATTTTGTAGTTTTTACTATTTCCCTTATCCAGCAAACTCTTATTGCTTTTCTCATGCTAGGTTTAGATTATGGGAACTAGATCCTTGAGCACGAATTTCATTTAAAGTGGGTTAATGACTTCCATTATGTTGCCTTTCTTTAGGATGCATGCAATATCTATCTATATACCTATATATATAAATACTGCAGTACAAAAATTTTCTACCGCCTGATACACAAGAACCTCCAAAATAGTTGCCAACAAGATCCGTGAGAGACTAAGTGTTTCTTCCCCTTGTGAGTAAAATGATACCACTCCTACCTCTCTAGCTCAATTTGAAGAAAAGCTGTGGTGATTTCAAAATATGCAGGTTATATTTCCCCCCCAGATTTTGGGATTCTTTTCGTAATTCTAATTTTGAAACTATTTGAGATATTTGAAACAAAAAAAAAAGTTTAATCTCTGTGAGGACAACGGTCATACCAAATTTCATCAAATGCTGAAGTGATCAAGTAAATTTTTAGTCTGTTGATTTCATATGGAATGGCCAAGAGATCCTCTTCGCATAGTCAGGATTATTTATTTTTCCTCTACAATTTTGAAATGGTTAGTATATGCATTAGATTGATTAATGTAAGCATACCCTTCAAAAAGTGCAAATATTGATTAAACATGTTTTGAATCATTTCTGTATTCAGATCTATCTTATTCAAGCAATGAAGTGGATGCATTACATTCATCTTCAACTTGAATATAGTTAATATTAGTGAGATTTTTAATATTTCCCCCTAAATTCCTACTTTGGTGCATAGATCAAGCTGCTGCTATATGATGTCATAAAGGTCTCTGCTTCCTCTCAGTTTCATGTAAATTATTCTTTTATTGATTATCTAGTATTATTTCAGTCAGGCCAATAACAAGGTTTTGTGAATGAATCTGGTCCAAACATAGACATAATTGATGAGTAAGTAGCTGCTATTCCTCCAACTATGCCTATCAAGATGAGGAATACTAAGTATAACATGACCGGCCTTGTAACAATCCTGAAACATTAATATTCTTTTAATAGAAACATTATATAATATAGTTAGTTAATAATAGTTGTTATTTGTAATTTTATTTGCGACTAAACCATGCATTCTCACTAGAACAATATATTACTAAAGCATTCCACTTCTATGGAACTGATAACTATTACCATGATTTGATTGCCATCCAAGAAACATTATGAATTAACCAGAATACTATGAACATTTTTTTCTCCTTTTTTGTGGTATAGTTAGTTCATGCATTAACCTTCTTAACATATACATCCCTTTCAAAGATTTCAGATACTGGTTAAACAACTTTTCAACCCCATTAGGACTTTCAATATTGGATACTGAGGTGTACCATCCTTAAACAGGCCCAGAATGCTTAAACTGTTCTTAGATAAAACTGATAATTTTAAGCATGACTAAGTTTCCATCCAGAAAATTATGATGTTCATCATCATAGGGTACCACAGAAAAGAAATATCATACCTTATACCTGCGGTACGAAACTTGAATATAGTGTAGAAATTATTTTCAGAGGAAAATGCTGGAAGCTAGTGATAGACCCTAAGCCAATGAGTTACAGAATAAGAAATAAAAAGAAATCATGAAATATAAAAATTTTAACTATTGGCTATATCATGTACCTAAAACTAAAAATTAAAAAAACTGACCTTGTAATTTTTTTTATGAAAATATTCATGTGGATGAATACTGACATAGGTAAAAATAGAAAAATATTAATCTAGAATAAGATACTCGTACTTGGAGTGTGGTCTGAGAGGAACAATAATTTTAAAAAAATGTTATAGCTTTGTGTTTTTTTTTTTTGGGGGGGGGGGAAGGCTTTTTATTTATATTTCGAAAACCATTTACCAAGTTAACTACTTTTTGTTTAAGCTCGGCAGGATGCCTCCAAAGTAAACTGAAATGTTAGCACACAATAAGTAATTAAAGATATATTTGTTTTGTAAGGTGTCTGGTCTTTTCTAGGATATTATTTAATGTCATAGCTCCTTAATAACAGTATAAAATGCATATGTACTCATCGTAAAAATACCTTTTTGAGTTATCTGGTTGTTGATTACAGAGCTTAATGTAAAAGATGTTTGGAAATACAAATGTTGAAAGTGTAGTAGTAGAAGCTCCGATTAGTGCCAAAATCTTTCCAAACTGTGGTATAGTTTCTCCGACTATAACAATCAGACCAACTATTGCTGTTCGGAGTAGGCATCGTTTAAAACTGAATTCTGAAATGTAAGCAGATTTATTAATTTTCATTATTATTGCATGTTAGGGATGAAAGTGAACTTTAGAGCACTATCATTGTTTTTATGACCAGGCACAGTTCATTTAATGTTCTAAGTTAATATTTCCATATCCCTATTACAAAGACATTCTAATAGTCAGACAAATAATATTCTTAATTCTTATTTGGTTAATGCAGTTTTGGCAAACAGTAGATTATATCAAAACTAGTTTATATTTTAATCTTGTATTTGTTAATTGTGTGAATGTTATATTATTTTGAATATTGCTGTGGTATTATCAGTCTTATCGTTTAAAGCTGTAGTTGTTCAATGGTGATCTCTATCTTATAGTGGGTTTAATTTTTGTTTGTTCAAATTAAGAGGGTTGATATATTTTTTTCCATGTACGACACCAAGAATATGTTTCTGACTATTATTTAATGGTAATCTGTTGATATAAATCAGGTCAAAATCACAAATTAGAAAAAAAATCTTATAGTTCTGGAGTTAGGTATTGTTTTATGAATCATTCATTACTACATACTATAAGTTTCCAACACTAAGGGGAGGGAGGGAAATTTGAATGTCTATTTATTTTTCCTCAAATATCCCAGAAATTATCAATTAAAGGAAAATGCAATTTATATAAAAAAAAGTGAAGTAAACAAAACAAATATATTAAATATATATATATATATATATATGTGTGTGTATATGTGTGTGTGTGTGTGTATATATATATATATATTTTTTTTTTTTTCAGCTGTGAATCTTTTATTTTTTTATTGTGATATTTTAATTCTCTACAAATGTTTCTTTCTCATCTATTTCTCAAAATACTGACATGAATAAAAAAAGTATAAAATCTTCATTCTTTAACCTTATATATATAAATATAAATTAACAATTAGAAAAACCATAATTCAAACTGCTCTTAATTACTTAAGTTATTGAAGCCTTACCAGGGGGGATTTTCAAAATGTTTTCCGTCTGCAGTGATACAGGGTTAATGCAAATCAGAAATGCCATTATGGTATGGAATGTCATCAATATGTTAGCGCATATGACTAATGGAGAATGGCTTAGGGATAGTAGTATATTATCTTCACTAGCCTCACCATATATTATGTAAGCCAAAATGGTCATAGGAAGGTAGAGTGCCATTATAACTGAAAAAGAAAAGAGGTATAAATTTGTATTTTTAATATAAGCTTGTGATGCTACTTATATATTTATTGTTTAATTAAAATTGTTTGTTTGTTTCGTTTTACGTCACTTTATGCTGCTATGGCTAATCGGACGATGCTACGGTGGGAGTCCTAAATTTTGCCTATACAGGTATAATTAGTAGGATAGGGTTCTTTAACGAGTACCTGACATCGCATAGGCTCGGGACCCCCATTTTACGTCCCTTCCAAAGGACGCCATAGCTAAGGATTCTTTACTCCCTTCAAAAAATCTTAAGGTCATCTGCCGGGCTGCGAACCCGCGATCTTTGGTTTAGTAGGTTCCTATGCTAACCACTACTCTACAGGTGACCCCATTAAAATTGTTACAAAAACTGTTTCGGTTATAATAGTATGTACATTATATTTATAATTTATTGATTAACATGTATTGGATCCAATCTTATTTGTATCTGTTTTATAATTTTCTGCAGCTCTTATCGTTTTTGTCATGTATGGCTTCCTTAATTTTTCTGTCATTAGCATTTTTTTATAATTCAAATTTTTAGTGTTTTTAAATTCAAAACTATATATAACTTAAGGAATTACTCGAAAATGTATAGATCTAATTTTCATTAATACTTAAAATAAAATTCAAACAATAATAGATAATTATAAAAGCTCTCATAAAAATAAAATATACGAATCACAATAGAAATTACTAAAACTAATAAAATTTATTAGATTCATACATGCAATGTTAATCAAAAATCATAATAAAAATATAGGTATTATGTACTTATTATTAAAAAGTAAGTTTTTTTAATAATAATTAGTAATAATTTTAATTAAAATATAAATATCTGCTTTCAAATTATATCTAGATAAAAAAAAATCAAATTACATTGAAAGAATAGTACCTTGAACTCCTTAATGTATTGCTTGATTGATCCTGGGTTAAGTAAATATGAAAGAATGAATATAATTTAAAATTTTTAAAATAAAAAATTATACATTATTTCCCAAAAAATTAATATATGTTTTTTGTTTAATATTCCCAACAGAATAATTTATATAATAAATGATCAATAATTATAGATGCATATTAATGTCTTTGTAAATATAATTTAATTATGTTAATGTTTTCATAATATATCACATGCCATATAGTTTTATATTTTACATCTACACTATGCCTGATTATAGGCTGTACTTTCTGAAACAAGTAGCAAAACTAAAATCTTACTGTTAAATACTTATTTATTTGTCTCCATAATAAGATTTAAGTTTTGCTACTTGTTTCAGAAAGTACAGGCTCATTTATACCAATATAGCTCCTAAACGGTGCTTCCTAGCGACAAATGTTATGCAACAAAAATGTTCTCGACTCTAATCAGTAAACTGTCGTCAGATTTTCGATCCGAGCAACACCAACAGAGCTAGAGCGTGCCAAACTACCCGTAACGCCCTCGTGTTCCCCAAAAACGTATCACTTTTGACCAACTAGGTCATGGGTAAAACATGTTCCATGATAAAAGCCATCTTTTCAGACAACTCGGAGGATTATCTGCAATCTTATTGAAATGAAAGTAAGGTAAAAAAATTAATGGTTTTGAGTTGAACGATTTTAAGGAGTGCTTTGGGTAGGTATCTCGGTTCGTGATTGTATAAGTTTTTTATTCTTAAGACTGTTAAAATATTACTATGTATTAAAACTTAAGCCGGTTGCCCGTATACGGTCTCCTGATTATTTTTCCGAATTCGGTTTCCATATTCGGAACCCGGAAGAACGTTATTCATGAGTGATTAGGCCCACACATTCGGTTTGGAAACTCGCTTCTTTCAGAATGACATCATACCTAATACGGCTCTTTCTGCTTGGCCCGGCGTAAATGAATAGAAATTATATAATAATAATTGATTATCAATTTATCTTCCTAAATATTTTTGAGTGAAAAAACTGAACGTCTGCGATGGTCTCACTGAATTCCGATTCTGATTCTTTAATCAGGAAACCGTACGTGCGCGGGCGGACTAAAGTTAACTTAATAATACGTAGATCATATGTATGTTTTAAATAGCTTACCTATAAAGGCTAGCGTAACACTGATTTTAAAGTTTTTTCTATCTTTCATGTCATTTTGAATTGTTGGAAATATCGAAGCGCCTCCGAATGAGAAAAGTATGGTTCCACTTGATGTGAAGATGTCAATCAATGCCGGTTCTTTGTGAACTACTGTATGTTTCATGTTTTTATAATCAATAATCATCTGAGCGAATATAAGGGAACAGGAAATGAGAGTTGTGGATAGAGCGAAAACTCCAACCATCCTAATTGAGAAATAATATAATTATTGAATAAGTTCTTAAATTTTGTATAATGAACAAAAAAAAAAAAAAAAGGTATTACTCCCTACGTTTGTGGAGTTCTGTGTGTTCTAATCCATAGACCACTGGTGAATACCTGATCCACACAAAAAAGAAAATACTTCATTTATCTTACCAGAAATCTTTTGGTGAACCGAGCCAAGTTGGAGGTGTTAAAATTGCGGCGAAAATTAAAATCCAGATACAAAATGATAATCCCTCAACATAATCTTCCAGTAGCGCGTGCATCATTTGAGAAGCCAGCAATAAGTAAACTGTTGCTACACCAAAAAGTGTGAAGTAATTGCAGAGTGTTACACATTGCCTAAAAACAGATAGTTCATTAATTATTCCATCAGTTTTTTTTTACACTGGTATCATGCATAGAGCTAATTTATAATTATGGAATATTTTTAAGCTTATGTACAATACATTAAACGTGAAAGTGATGTCACTACGTAGACAAACGTACGTAAATAACTTGAGGTACGCATGATGATATAGAAGTACGTAAATAAGCCTGGCTCACTAACATTAGCGTACAAAATCAATGCTACCTTACAATGGTAAGAGAATACACAAGAAATATTATAGTAAGTCTTAACGTTCATATCTTTTAAGAAAATTTTGAAATTCTATATTCGACAACTGACAAATGAATGCCTTTTGCTGTTGTGTTGTTTAATTAACTATTTCAAACACTTACTGATAGCTATTTAAATAAGGTTGTACCATCATTAAAATCTAAATTATGGTTTTGTATTTTCACGAAGAGTCATTATGGTTTACTTCTTGTTAAATATAGTTTTAAAATAATTATATCCTAAGATGACAAATTTTTCAAACATTAATTTTATGATTAATTGATTAAAGCAATCAAAAGTTATTTTTTTTTCTGGAATAACTGATAAATTAGCCATAATTGATTAGGTTCGGTTTATCTGTTAAAGTGATTGCTCTATGGATTTTTTTTTTTTTTTTTTTTTTTTTTTTTTTTTTTTTTTTTTTTTTTTTTTTTACTAATTGGCTATTGGCCTACTAACAGTCTAATGTTTCATAATTTGTCACTTTGTTACAGCCAATTCGAAATCCAAGGTATAGATGAACAACATGCTCTCTATTTCAGTTTAATTTCATTAAGGCTTACATAATTTTTATTTTAGTATGTTTTCGCAAAAAAAACTTTGGTACAATTCATATTTGGATTATCGTTTTTTTTAATGCTTGGAATGTAAAGTCACTGTTTAAACTCTGAGATTTCATTTAAATTTCAAAGCACAGGAGTTACCTAAATTTTTTATCAATCATTAAAAAAACAAAAATTAATTTAATATTACAGAACAGCACGTTTATGTTTAAGTAATATAATTACACCAATGGCTTAGCACTGAAAGTTCCACATATTTGTTTAGTCTGACTAACTGTAAATTACGTCTATATTTTACTTCTGTCCTTCTATCTATTTAGCAAACATTTCAGGAATAAGGTTTTATGCAAAGAAAATATTTAAATAACGTTTTTGAAATTAAATGAAAAAAATAATTTTATTCTTGGTATATTATCCTTTAACAATGACAATGAATGCTACAATTATCCCTTTTTTTGACAAAAAAAGTCAAATTTTTGTAAATTCTTTAAATTTTCTCTTTAGATCATTTAATTATGTTCCAAATAGACAAAAATGGTAGAATTTTTTTTTTTCTTTAAGTGTACTAAAAAAAGTGTCACACCTGACACCGTGCCGGGATAAGAAAGGTGTAATAAAACAATTTAAAAAAGGTCTACCAAAGTCCTCAGACGGTCGCGATCAACAACAAAAATATTTGGACCAACTGACTCTGAATGATGCTAATATGTAATGCGCGGCGCAGTCTGACCAAGTTTGAATTCGTAATAATGAATCTGGCGAAAATCTTGTTTTGACATGATGAATTTCAGAGTTCCTTACACATTGAAAATGTAACTGAAACTAAACTTATCTTTGTGTAAAAACAATTTACCACCATTTACTAGATTGGAAGATTATTATTGTTTACTTGGCAAGCACTTGCCTAAACATAATGAATGTTCAAAATCTGCATTATTTTATACCAACCCAATAATGATTAGTTTCAGACCTCCTTGTCTCGGTAAGGTGTCATCTGTGACACCTAAAAAAAAATCATTCCTCATAAAAATGAAGTATTCCACTTCTACTTGATAGTTTCAGAAAATATAACTAAGTGAAATAAATGTAAAACTTTCCTTAGTTTAGTTTTATTTTAAAAAAATCAGGAACGTTTACCATGGCTGCAAGTTGTAGTTTTCGAAACAAAAACACTGATAACACCTGTTGATCATTTGCGTCTAATATTTCAATTTACATTGTTGAAGGAAAAAAAAAACATTAATGAGATAAAAACTAATAGAACCATCAAAATTACTAACATTTTTAGAATTAAAGGAAAACAGCTTTTATCTTAATGCAATGATAAAATATATTATTGAGTTTTATATGTAATATTGGTTGGTATTGATTTATTTTGTTTTCTACTTATTTAATAGAATGCAGAAGGTTAATGCTGTAAATAAGATTTTAACAACAAATTTTGTTTTTAAATATTTGAATTAAAGGAATACTTTCGTAATCATGTACTAAGTCGGAACTGATGACTAATTATCCAAATATTATGCTTGGTGGGAGTTTAAGTGATTTCAACTTTTCTAGATGAATTCATAGAAAATATAAAAGTAAATTGTATTATTGATCGCTGTCATCACCCATTGTAAAAGAAAAAAAAAAAAAAAAAATTGTTTTTATTTAATTTTTTTTTATTATTAAAAGTTGTTAAATTTTCGTAAGTTTGGAAACTATTCCTTATGCGGGGAGAATGTTGACTAACGTAGACGAAGCTTTTGATTGGCTGGAAATTGAAGACCCTCTGACCAGAGTTGGAAAAAATTTAATCATGATTAAATATTTGACAACTAATTTCCTGGATCCAATCATTAAATTTAATCGTGTTTAAAGATTTTAATTGATTTTTCAGTCAACTAAATTATTAATTGACTAAAAAAAATGGACTGAGAGAATTAATCATGATTAATTTAGGTGATTGATTTCAGGAAATTAGTTGTTTAACATTGAATCATAATTAAATTTTTCCAAGCTCTAGCTCTGGTGGGTCAGGATTAGAAAAAAAAAAAAAACCTAAGCTGCCTCCACAAATGTAATTTGAAGGAGAACATTGTATTATATTTTTACATATCTATGGAAACTGTAAATTAATAAATAATGAAAAAATAAATTTACTTATAAAATGCTACTGATGCTTCTATATGCCTGTGGATTACATCAGGATTAATTACTTTCATTTCCTTACTTACTTTATTTGTTCATTTTCTGTGTAAATATTTTTTTATAATTTTTAATAAGTATAACTGTAACTTTTAAATTTAGTATACCTTCCAAACTTTCCCATAGCACGCTCTCCTATATCCGGATATGGATTTCTGCTTATTCCCCTACATTCTGGAAACCTTTCTTCTAATATTTCCCAGCATTGGCCCAATTTTACACCACAGTAGCATGAATTCAAGCCAAATATTATCAGTAGCAGGAATCCAAACCAACCTTTAATATAACAAGAAAACAGAAATAGAAGAATATTCAGTCAGAAATATACTTTATTATATCTTTGGTCACTATTTAAGTCGACTTCTCCTCAAATAGCGTTATATTGATCATGGTTAAACTCTTGAGCTCTTACACTTTTGGTAAAAGTTAGTAACTCTAGTTCCCAATTGTTTTCTTTTGGGAGATTATAGAGTTACCAACTTTTACCAATGGTGTAAGAGCCCAAAAGTTAAATAAAGATCAACTTAACGAAATTTGAGAAGTCGACTTTACTAGTTAAGGCTAGTGACTAGAAATATCTAGTAAAATCCAAAAAAATTTCAATCCTAAATTAATCCGTTTATATTGCGTATATGCATCATTAATTAACCTTTCTTTTTTTTATTTTTATAAGTTCAAATATTTTTCTATTATATTACATCAGCTTATTATTTAAGGTTTGTAATTATTAAAAACATTTTTTTAAATAAATTTTGTGTTTTAAATCTATTGAAAAATAATACTGTTGATTATTTTTCAATGCTAGTGAGCTGTAAGACTTAAATGTTAATTTAAGATAAATAAGAAAAATTACTACAATTAAATTATGTGAGCGATGTATTTTAAATACACCCTCTAGCATACCAGAAATAAAAAATTTAAATTGTGATTTTTTAATTAAAATAAACCCAAGCAAATCTCACCAAATAACCTTTACCGTTAACCTAAGAATTCCTGTCCTGCATTATCCTTTAACAATATTCCACTGATCCCCGTTGAACAGATCCGCTATCTAAGACTTTAACTGGACAAACGTTTAACTTGGAATCTTCATACAAGACTAAAACGACTGGAAACTGCTCGTCATTTTCGACTTCTTCAACATTTACTGGATCAACGTTCAAAGCTCACAATTAATTACAAAAGACTCATTTACATGACTGTGGATAGACGTAAGGAGTTAAGCTTTGCGGCTCCACTAAACCATCCAATTAATCTCGTATCCAACCTTACAATCCAAAATCCTTCGAAAAATCTTCCTTTCTTCAATGCTCCTTACTTTGTCACAAACAAACTTGTCCACAAAGATCTTAATATACCTTACGTTTCTGACAGCCTAAACCAGATATCCATCCTTTCATAGCAAACTCCAAAACCATTCAAATCCATTTGTATCACAGCTTGATTCTCATTCCATTCCAGATAACCCTCCGAGATTTCTTAAGAGAAAAATCAAAATTTTCAGCTAATGCAAGCCTTGGCCCTTAGTGGGTTAAAATAACATCTTTTTTTTTAGTAAGATGTAACTATCAGCTTTCTCGTTTTTATGATTTTATTATATTAACATTCGTTGATTAATTATGATCCAAGAAAAAAAATATATTGCCATATTAAAATGACATGCGTAGATGAGGAAAGAAGATAACGATGTTTATTGTTTGTAATTCCGTTTAACATCATGATCACATTCATGCTTGGCTAATCTCTTTTTTAACTTATAGTGTATCATATTTTTTTTAGTCTACTACAGCACTAGATATTTAAAACTTATAGCTAATTGCAATATGAATCTTGATAAATAAAAATGTATTTGTCACTAAAGGATATTCAGGAGCGAATATCAATAAACAACAGTTGAACGCAAGTGATCCAACTTCTCCAAAGTGAGTAGTACTTTATTGTGATAAATATCATGTATGCTGAAATATAACCGATATATATATATATATATATATATATATATATATATATATATATATATATATATATATATATATATATATATATATATATATATACGGATGGAAGGAAAGGAATGGGGGAGGGGTCAAAAATGGGTTGTGCACTGACTGTACGTCTAACAAAAATTTGTATGAATAATACAGACTTTTCATTATTGAAATAAGGGATACTGTAATCTAGTGGCATTCATGCCATTGAGTTATTTTTCTGCTCAAACTATATTAAATTTAGTCTAATCTAACAAGGGGACGTTTGCACACAGATTTGAATGCCGATTTTTGTGTGGGTAGTAGGGACCTATGATAGTGCAAAACTAGAGTTATAGCCGCCAATGGGCATTAGGAGTCAAGAATCAGTGGAAACTTTTTTTCATGAACAACTGACCTCAAATATCGTTCTAACGCACATTTAAACCCTTATATGTGAATTTTTATCAAAATAAAAAAATAATGATTTTTTATTTAAAATACTGATTGTGAGGTTAAAATTTTGAAGTTGAGATTTCATCAACATTTTCTACCGGCCATAACAACTGCTGTGTTCAACCGATTACAATAGTAATAGAATCACAAGAATCAGCATACATTCTGCTTTTCATCCATGCGTATAACATTGGATTAACTCCCGACTTTAGTGGACAAAAACTGATGTGAATGAAAAAATCCACGGTCAGCTATAACTTGAGATATTTCAATAAGGGGAAAGCCTGCAACCTCCGGATTTGGGCTAAACTATGCAGTTTTAAGGCTTCTAGATGACCTTAAATTTTGTCTTAATCGGTTGCGAAATATGTGAGATAGCGCAAATTATTTACATTTTTTCAGATATTGGCAGCCCCTCGCCTTCTAATATCGTACAAAATTTTAAAGGTAAAAAAAAAATATTTTTGATTTCGACAAAATTAAGTTTCTATGTGTTTTTTTTCATTCACATCAGTTTTCTTCCACTAAAATTGGGAGTAAAAATCCACGGTCAGCTATAACGTGAGATATTTCAATAAGGGGAAATTCTGCAATATAATATATAATATAGGTGAGGAAAATTTTTAAACTATAAACTGGTATTATTTTCAGATTCCTCATCTCAAAAAACACGTAGAAACTTAATTTTGTCGAAATCAAAAATAATTTTTTTTTACCTTTAAAATTTTCCTCACCTATATTATATATTATATTGCAGGATTTCCCCTTATTGAAATATCTCACGTTATAGCTGACCGTGGATTTTTACTCCCGATTTTAGTGGAAGAAAACTGATGTGAATGAAAAAAAAACACATAGAAACTTAATTTTGTCGAAATCAAAAATAATTTTTTTTTACCTTTAAAATTTTGTACGATATTAGAAGGCAAGGGGCTGCCAATATCTGAAAAAATGTAAATAATTTGCGCTATCTCACATATTTCGCAACCGATTAAGACAAAATTTAAGGTCATCTAGAAGCCTTAAAACTGCATAGTTTAGCCCGAATCCGGAGGTTGCAGGCTTTCCCCTTATTGAAATATCTCAAGTTATAGCTGACCGTGGATTTTTTCATTCACATCAGTTTTTGTCCACTAAAATCTAAAGTAATCCCAATGTTATACGCATGGATGAAAAGCAGAATGTATGCATATTCTAGTTATGCTATTACTGTTGTAATCGGTTGAACACAGCAGTTGTTATGGCAGGTAGAAATTGTTGATGAAATCTCAACTTCAAAATTTTAACCTCCTCGAAAGGGGTAAAAAATCATTATTTTTTTATTTTGATAAAATTTCACAAATAAGGGTTTAATGGTGCGTTAAATCGAGATTTCAGGTCAGTTGTTCATGAAAAAAAGTTTCCACTGATTTACAGCGGATTTCTTTGGAATTTTGTCTTCTTATTAGAGTTTTTGAGCACCCTAAAGCCGGGTGGTGTCTTGAGCATAACGAAAGTATTTTTATATCAAATACCTTTTATAACTGCAATTAAACGTGAAAGAATCATTTCTCTATCTTGACTGAGAGCTGAGAAAAAAAATAAAACGTGATTTTCATATTTTATTTTTTTTCTCGGCTCCTAATGCCCATTGGCGGCTATAACTCTAGTTTTGCACTATTATAGGTCCCTACTACCCACACAAAAATCGGCATTCAAATCTGTGAGTTACAACTGCAAACGACCCCTTGTAAGTTTGAATACAAGCTTTTTTTTTTGTTTTTATCCATGCAGCAGATATTTTGGAAAGACGTAGTAAAGTTCGAAATACATGATACTGGGATTTTCGTACACAAGCACATCATATAAAAAATCAAAACTACCTGATGTTTTTGAACAAAAATGTACAATTTTACTGGACTGTTAGAGATTCTGCCGAAGTATTGTTTGACCTCCGACTACGCTGGAGGGTCGGATTAGTGACGTACTACTGTAATAACTTCATAATATCAATTTTTTTTTAATAATAAAAAAAACAAAGAAATAAATTTAAAAAAACTTACACAAAACGTCAATTTCAAAATTCGCTGTAGATCGTTGTTGAGCATTAATGTTCTTGAAAACAGTTTTTTTTTTTAAATGTACCATTCTTTGCGCAGAGTCTTAAGTCTTGCTCTTACTAAAAAGTGGGCTGTGTCATAATACGGGGTTAAAGGTTTGTGTAAGCTTTGGTTGAAGTGGATTTTATATAAGATGTCTTATTTAAATCATGACACACCCCTCAGGAAGTGGATCATATTAAGGAATTTTTGATTGATCGATATTAATATGAAGGTTCTTGGTGACATCTTATCCGGAAAATAATCATGACTCTTACCTCATCTTCGGAATAGTTCTGAATAGTTTTTAATTAAAAACTACAGCTCCTCATCTTTTTTTTCTTTTTAAATGTTATTTGTACCTAAAATCATCACTATTAGCAGAAGAGCAAATATAACGAATAACCGTGTCATGGGTTGGCTTCAGGTAGACAGCACCTGATCCACACTCCTGACCATCAGCAAAATAAAATTGTTGGACGAGATATTTCAACCAATTCCTCAAAATTACCATGGCTTTAGAAAGCATTTTGAATACAAATATTTGTCTTTTCGTGTGTCTGATAAAGGTAACTTTTAAAGCTATTTAGAATTTAATTTTTTTTTTTTTTTTTTAATCGTTTCTTTGCTAGAAGAGTCAGACCATAACTGCTTACAAGGACAATATAGCTACCTACAGTAGCTCCTCCCGAAAAATATTGCCTTGCCAAAGAGAAAAGCAGTTAATCAAAAATTGTGTGACAATCGCTTATTAGTATCGTTGGATTCGTTGTGAAATTTTCACTTCGATGCTCCGTCGAAAAGCTGTAATTAGACTTTTCACTGAGGATCGAATATTTCACAACGAATCCGACGATACCAATAAGTCATTATCTCACGATTTTTGATTTGCTGCATTTCACAGGGCAGAATATGCCATGCCAAAAACACATTTTTTGGCATCGGCCGAGATTGTTGAACAGCTTTATCATCTCATTTCCAGAGTCAAATCAAGTAAGAGGGAGTGTATATTTTTCATCGACACTTCTCAAAACAGGTTATTTTTTTCTATATCGAGCTACCTTAAGGTTGTAGTTATTAAATATATTTAAGCTATTTTAAAGGTATTTTGATTATAAAAAAATATCTTCCTAGTACATCGAATATTTCGGGATCTCCACTAAAGGAAAAAATGTTCGTTCTTATATGTAGGTTATGATATATATATGTAACTTTAGAGAAAGAAAAATAACATTTCTGGCCATAATACGATAACAAATCTTATATTGTACAGTATTAACTGTTGCAATATGCATTTATACGTTAATTCTTTTGCTAATGCTAAGTTATTAAAACAGATTATTATATCCGTCTGGGGCCATCTCAAGGTTGTAGTTGGTAAGTATTGCTTAGCAATTCTTAAGTTATTTAGGTTTATAAAAGAAAAAAAAAAGTATCTCTTTTTGAACATTAAATGTTTCGAAATCTGCATTATAAAAAAAATATAATAAAAAAATAGATCTGAAAAAAAAGTTTGTTTTTAGATTAAAAAAAAAAAAAAAATCTTGCTTCTAATACAAAAACTATTGTTATTTGTCAATAATAAGATTTTTCATTACACAGAAATAATAAATCTAGAATTTCATTTTTTTTGTATATAATATTTATTCTAAAAGATATACAATGGAAAGAAAAGTTATAATTTAATTTGAGTCTTTTTATATATGAAGGGTTCAAGTGGATAAGTAACATTTTTGGAAAAACTGTTAAGTGATATATTTTTTATATTTTCTTTTTTTTTTTTACGGTAAATTCAATAGAGGCTCGAAACTCTGAAACCTTAATTTCTTATATAAAATTGGTTTCTTAAAAAAAAAAACCTGCTAATGCCAACTTTTGATTTCAATTTTCTCGAAACGCGGAAATCATTGAACAAAAGAGTATCAGAGGACAATTTAAAAAAAAAAAAATATTTATTTATATTTACCACTGTATACAATATATACATTAGGTGATAGTGTGGAATATTATCACAATGCCATCTCGATAACTTGTATAAAAACTACTCATTAATACCTACTTCTCTGCCAAAGAGAAACGCAGTGTCAAAAATTGTGAGATAATGACCTAATAATTGGATTCCTTATGAAATTTTCGATTCGATGCTCTGTAGAAAAGCAGTAATTAGACTTTTCACTGTTCTTATGCATCTAATTGAAAATTTCAAAACGAATCCAACGATAATTCTAATAAGTCATTACCTCACAATTCTTGAGTTACCGTTTTCTCCTTGACAGAGCACAGTTGCACTTAATAAATACTTACGACGCTTTGGGAGGATATCAGTAGGGCTGTGAAATATATGAATTTGCATATTTATCCTACCAAAATGAAACGTCTAATAGCATCAAAATATATATGTTTTGAGGCATTCTGATTCAATTTAAGTTATTTTTATTTTCCATATTTTGTCTTAAATACATATTTCGAACTGTTGTTGCATATTTATATACATATCCGGCAGTTCTATTTTGCATATTTTACCTTAAATACATATTTCGAACTGCAATTATATATTGATCGACATATCCGGCATATCAGCATTTGACTTTTGAATGTTTTTATATTTTTGAACAGATAAAATAAAATAAATTATTAATAAAAACGGAAAAATAGCTACGGGAACTCCTGTTCATTTTTTCCGCTTAATGAATAAGCTCGTGTTTGTCCAGATAGCACAAGACTAAGTAGAAACCCACATGATTCATTGCTGCCGGCAACTGTTTAGTCACCCTTAAAATAGGTCTAGGTGCAAGTATTTAGTTAAGGCAACTTAAAAGTCGCCCTTGAGCGGGGCCTTATTCTATTCAGTGTGCTTCATTTGAATTTCTTTAAAGCAACTAATTAGTCGCTTTGACAAAGTTGCCAGTGCGCGGTGGCCCTAAAGATCTTGTTGGGAAGAATTACGTAAATCCTCAATTGAGACTTTGTGAGGAAAAGGTTTTATATTGGGTTTGTTGATAACGTTGTTTCAACAAAATAACGTAAGAAAAAGGTAGGAGATTAAAATTAAAAAAAAAAAAAAAAAAAAAAAAAAAAAAAAAAAAATCTAACTAACTGCCACTGCATCAGAAGATTCTCTATTCGATACCGTTTTACGTCCAGCTGACATACACTCCTATAAGTGTTTTCTTTTTCAATATTCGACTTGTCTTTTTTGTTTTTTAATAGTCTTCTTCCAATTGTTTCCTTTTCAACACAATTAGCAAACTTGTGTTTTTAATTATGTATAAAAATGTATTGCAATTTTTTTTAATTTTCTAAATAATGTAGATTGTTGCATATTTTAAATATTTAATTGTATAGTTTACCCCATATAGCCCGATTTGAATATAGCTTTAGTTATTAGGAATGGAGTGGGAAGCAAGTTAGTCCAATCAATAAACACATTGTAGAGTGCATGGAATATGGGAAAATTTTGATCATAGCTTCTTTAGGAGTAGTTAGAAGGTGAACATACTAAACTTCCCCTCCCCAGGAGCAGGGACTTTTAGTGTGTTTACCTTCCAACTACTCCTAATAAAGCTATGAAGTAAAAAATGTTCGCATATTCCATGCACTCTACAATGTGTTTATTGATTGGACTAACTTGTATGTAAGGATTCTAAACTAGAAAAATGAAAGGTTTAATAGAGCTGCAAAACTCAACAAAATGCTTGTAGAAATGCGGGGAAAGGTAAAAGACGCGAAATTTAAAGTGTATATCTCCATATTTTTTCCTGTTTTAAACTACTCCTAATCATGGTCACTGACCATAAGAAGCACAACATTAATATTCATTTATCAGGAATTACCGCTTCCGTAACAAATATTCCGGCTTTGAAGGATTAATACAATTAGGATTGATAAATTATTTGCCGCTTATATTGGAAGTTATTTATAAGAAGTTTAAAATGCTAAACATTTATTATCAGTTCTGAACAAAAACACAAAATTCAGACCAGCATATAAGTACACATATTTTGTATACTTACTTTAAAATGCAATACAAGAAAGAGATCAAATCAATACAATACAAATTATAAATGCAGGATCAGCTGATCGAATTAGTGAAAGGTGATTGTTTTTAAATTGTGTCCGCCTAATACGAGGGTGAATCAAATATAAACGCTAATTTTCAAAATTATATTTATTGAATAATATTATACAGAAACTATACCTTCAACATTTTTCAATATAGTCTCTGCATTATCTACACACTTCTGCCACCGATTTGGAAGCTTGAATATTCCCTGTTCATAAAAAGACTGAGGGCGAGTTTTTAACCATTCGCGCACGTGCTTTTCGACGTCTTCATTTTTTTCAAATCGTTTTCCTCCAAGTGATTCTTTCAGGGGTGCAAACAAAAAATAGTCACAAGGGGACAGGTCTGGACTGTAAGGAGGGTGTTCGAGAGTTTCCCAGCCCATTTCTTCCAATTTATCCCTTGTCAACAATGCGGTGTGAGGCCTTGCGTTGTCATGGAGAAGGATGACATCTCTAATGGGCACACCTCGTCTTTTGTTCCGGTAACTGGTTTTTGCTGACTGTAGCACCTGGCAGTAGTAAGCCGCATTCACTGTTCGTTGATCGTGAAGAAAATCAATGAGTAGAACTCCCCTTGAGTCAAAAAAAATTGTTGCAAGAACTTTTCCGGCTGAGAGACGAGTTTTGGCTTTCACTGGGCAGCCTTCATCCTTCCTTCGCCACTCCTTACTTGCCATTTTCGATTCGGGGGTGTAATGGTGGACCCACGTCTCATCACATGTGAAAGAATCACTTGGAGAAAAACGATTTGAAAACAATGAAGACGTCGAAAAGCACGTGCGCGAATGGTTAAAAACACGCCCTCAGTCTTTTTATGAACAGGGAACATTCAAGCTTCCAAATCGGTGGCAGAAGTGTGTAGATAATGCAGGATACTACATTGAAAAATGTTGAAGGTATAGTTTCTGTATAATATTATTCAATAAATATAATTTTGAAAATTACCGTTTATATTTGATTCACCCTCGTATAACAGTTTTCAGTGGTAAAAAAACAGGTAATTTTTAGGCAAAAAGTGTTAATTTAAAACTCTACTGTATCGTAGCGAAGAAGTTAGTTAAAATTTCGGGTATGGCTGAAGCATCCCGAGGTATGGAGATGCCAATTGATGATACGCCTACTGGTGCCCTTAACCATGATTCATGGGAAGTTGTCATCGGAAAAAAAAAGACCAGCAGCTACAGCAGACCCCAGAAAACAGGCTAAAAAGGTCAGTGATATAAAATTATCAAATCAGTTCGAAGTTTTGTTCTCATCAGAAAAACAAAATACTCAAGTACAGCAAACTAATATAACTCCTGTTAGTAAGAAGCCACCTCCAATATATGTACGTGGTATTGAAAACTATCCAGCCTTTGTCTCATTTCTAGAAAAAGAGGTAGGCATTAATAATTTAACTTTAAAAACAACAAATAAGGCCATAGTAACATTACTTCCGAAAACAGCTGACAGTACAGGAGTGCAGTCAGAAGCCTAAGACAAGTGAACGCAGACTTTCACACATTTCAGCTGGCTGAAGAAAAAAATGCCCGAATTGTTATAAAAGGTTTACACCACTCTACTCCTCCTTCCATTATAAAAGATGAGTTGTTGAGAAATGGATACGAAGCAATAAATATTACAAATGCTATTTCAACAAGAACAAAAACCCCACTACAATGTTTTTCGTTGATATATCAAAAAATTCATACAATGAAAAAATTTATGAAATTGAATTTCTATATTATACTCATGTAAAGATAGAAGAACCAAGAAAAAAAAGAGATATTCCACAATGTACAAGATGTCAGGGCTTTGGCCACACGAAAAGCTATTGTAACCATAACCATCAGGCTCGGTGCGTGCGATGTGGCCAAGCCATGAGACATCAGTATGCCAAAAAACCAAAGAAACACCCGCGAAATGTGCAAATTGCGAAGGAGCTCATCCTGCTAACTACAGAGGATGTCAGACCTTCAGAGAATTACGAGCTCAACGCAGCAACAGAAATCGTCCTCAGCCGGTGGTTGTAGAGCCTCCTGAGCCAAGGCAGTTTCCACCCATTGCAAAATCGTCCTCTACAACAGCAGCCCAGTGTTCCAGAACCGAACTATCAAGACCATGTTCATTCAAATATTATGGTACAGCCACAACAGACTTGGTCAGGCATGAATCATGTAAGTACAGTCCCAGCACCGCCTACTAATTTTGATCCATCAGAACTTATTTCTGCCCTAAATAATCTTAACAACCTTGTCCGACCTCTTATCAGCCTCATTACTAAATTAAACCAAATAACACAGACAGTATGCCCCCAATATGGCCCCTAATTCTCTGACTGTGGGCTCCTTATCAATCCTACTATGGAATTCGGACTTATACAACGAAAGATGAATTAGAAATACACCTCCATCACAAACGCACAGACATAGCCTTACTGACGGAAACACATCTGACACCTCGAAATAAACTTAGCATCTCTGGATATACTTTATACAGAACAGATCATCCTGACAACACTGCACACGGAGGTACTGCCATTGCAATCAAATCGACACTAAAACATTTTTCCATTCATCTTGACTCTACTCCTCAGATACAAATCACAGGAATACACTTACAGACCAAACACAAGAACGTGACGATAGCTGCCATTTATTGCCCCCCAAAGTACTTAATTACAGAGCAAATGTTTACAAAAATCTTTGAAGCTCTTGGTAGTTCGTTTTTAGCTGGAGGGGACTATAAAGCAAAACATCAGTACTGGGGTTCGCGACTGTGCACTCCAAGAGGTAGGAACCTTAGATCTGTTATTCATCGACTGTCATTAGACGTACTTGCTCCCAACCAACCAACTTACTTACCAAATTCTAGGCACAAGAAGCCTGACATATTAGACATATTTGTGACGAAAGGATTAAGGACCGTACCCTGTTCAGTGAAAACCGAAGCGGATCTTGGCTCTGATCATTCCCCTGTAAACCTGATAATGGGCGTCGAAACATTTTTTAAGGAAAAGAGGCCTTTATTAACAGGTGGTATTATGGATTGGGACCTATATAGAGAGCAACTAAATTCTAAGCTGTCCATCCCAACTGCTCTCAAAACAGAAAAAGAATTGGAAGAGGCAGTTGAACTCTTTACAACATCAGTACAAGAAGCTGCATGGTATTCGCAAACACCAAGGTATAAAGAAACTATCCATTTACCTACCTACCCTCAACATATTAGGGATCTTATTAGAGCCAAGAGACAAGCGCATGGCTCTAAAGACATGGCAAAAAGACCGATTCCCTTCTGACAGACAGACGTATAATAAACTCAATAATGACCTTAAACACCAAATACGAAAATTTAAACAAAATAACTATGACAATTATTTTTCAAACTTGACAGCCGATGATAACAGTCTATGGAATCATACCAAACGCCTCTTGAAGCACCGTGAACTATCGGTCCCACTGAGAAAATATGGTTCCTGGGCTGTCTCCGAGAAAAGTCGGAAATTTTTGCAGATTATCTTTGACTGTACTCAGACCTCATGGTGACTTAAATGACGCACTACATAAGAAACATTTAGAGACAATCTTAGACTCACCCCTACCAATGTCACTTCCT
Organism: Euschistus heros; assembly: GCA_003667255.2. Lineage (NCBI taxonomy): Eukaryota > Metazoa > Arthropoda > Insecta > Hemiptera > Pentatomidae > Euschistus > Euschistus heros. The sequence goes on along the minus strand of RCWM02000022.1, from coordinate 3,873,658 downwards.
CCCAAACCTTTCACTCCTACTGAAGTGCAAAACCACATCAAGCAATTACCAAAAAATAAAACTCCTGGTAATGATCTCATCACAGCTGAGGTACTCCAGAAACTACCCAGAAAATCATTAGTTTTTCTTACAACCCTTTATAACGCCATTCTCAGAACAACGAAATTTCCCTTACAATGGAAACATTCCTTGATATTAATGATTAATAAGCCGAACAAAGACAAATACACACCTTCTTCCTACAGACCTATTAGTCTTCTACCGCTCTGTTCTAAAATACTTGAAAAATTACTACTGGACCGTATTACTAAATTACTGACTGAATTAAATACAATACCTGATCACCAATTTGGATTCCACTCATATCATTCAACAACACACAGTTACATAGAGTCACAGATTACATATCCGCTGCTTTAGAACTAAAACTTTACGTTTCTGGGGCGTTTTTTGGACGTTTCCCAGGCTTTTGATAGAGTATGGCACCAGGGGTTACTAGTAAAATTGAAACCGTTACTACCACACACTTACTACCTTATCTTACAATCTTTTCTTTCAGACCGCTTTTTCTCTGTTCGCCAGGGCTCAGATATCTCCTCCATCAAACCTATTTTAGCAGGAGTCCCTCAAGGCTCAATTTTAGCACCTTTTCTATACTTAGTATATACCTATGACATACCGACGAACAATAACGTATTAACTGCTACTTACGCAGATGACACTGCAATCATGACTAGAGACGCGGACCCTACACAAGCCACCTTAACACTTCAACACAACCTCAACGAGATTCAAACTTGGTGTAAGAAATGGAAAATAAAACTTAATTATGACAAATCCCTTCATATTACATTTACTCTACGACGCAAGACCTGCCCGCCTGTTTACATTGACAACCAACCTTTACATCAAACTGAAAAAGTGACATACTTAGGACTTACGCTTGATAGAAGACTGACATGGGGCCCACACGTCAAGACAAAAAAAAGACAGACGTTACAGTTAAGACTGCGACTTCTATACTCAGTACTTCACAGACGTTCAAAACTACCTTTAAAACAAAAACTTAACATTTACAGTTACTTGATTAAACCCATCTGGACGTATGCATCGCAAATTTATGGACCGGCCAAAAGAACACATATTCAGAAAATACAGACATTTCAATCTAAATTCCTAAGACTGATAACAGACTCCCCCCCTTATGTGTCAAACGATATACTACATACAGACTTACGTATTCCGACAGTTAAGAGCCATATTCATAAACTTTATCGACAATTTCATGAGAAACTACGTGGACACACTAACAAACAGATATATAATATGGCAACAGTACAGATACCAGACATAACTCAACGGAGGCTGAAAAGGAAGTGGATGAGGGATCTCCTAGTCTAATCGCTAATAATTTAGTTTCACGCCTGGAGATTGTACCACTGGGTGCTGACTCCCTCATGCCTGATCATGTCTGTTGTTTCAATGTAATTTCACATTCACTGGTTGTCCATTGTGTACAGTTGTGAATAAAGTTATTATGTAAAAAAAAAAAAAAAAAAAAATTATAAATGCTTATTACACTAAAACACACGAGTTTTGCTGCGTGCTCTTTACTAACCTGCGAGCCAAGTAGGGTGAGTGGTTAATTCGGCGTTTTTCCAAGCCCTCAACGGAATACAACACGAAGCTAGGAAAACGCACCTTAACGAATGTCTATGAAAAAGCACCTTTGTTGGTCAGAGATTTTTAAAAATTCAAATATATCGGTAAAAAAAAAAAAAAATCCTAGGATAGTAACAGATTTATTTGTGTTTGGTATTACTATAAGTGCTACACAAAATAATTCTAAATCTCAATATAAGACACGCTTATCTAATAATTCTAATTTAACAAAAATTTTAGTCTTTGACAAGCAGAGTGGAAGATTGCTTTTAAGATAAGGTCCACCAACGAAGGTAAATAGTTGTGACAAAGATAATACAGATACAGAGTATTTGATTTTTTTAGATTAACTAAATGCTACAAAGCAATTTAGAAAAAAAATTCGTTAGTCGTACAAAATAGAGACAACGGAAGAAAATAGTTTCGTTTAAGTTTGTTTATGTTTTACCTATTATCTTCTACCGGGCACTTTCGTCAGAATTTTTGAAAATGTTATTACAACAATAATATTAAAATTTCTTAATATTCCTGAAAGACGTTTTTCTGTATGTCATGCCCGTCAAAGATAACACGTGTTATTAATTTGGAAATTTATTCAATTAGTCAATATATTTTTCTTCCAAAATGATTTATCAGGTAACTTTTCTAGGATTTAATATCAAATGACCCTGAGGTATATAGTATATACTTATTTAATATTGAATTATGAAATATTTTAACAATATTGTTAACTATTTTTGATTGATTCCAAGTGGCAAGGAGGAATGTGTTATTTAAAAAAATATATATATAATTACCAGCATCAACTATAGCTCTTGGTAATGCAAGTATTCCACTTCCGACCATTTCGCCGGAAATAAAAACTGCAGCTGTAAGGACACCAAGACCATGTTTCACGCCCATTCCACTCTCCAACTTCTCCTGTAAAGTAATTACGGTTCAAAAAATTAAATATATATATATATATATATATATATATATATATATATATATATATATATATATATATATATATATATACATACATATATATATATATATATTCCTTCGTGGTGTAAAACAAAGAATTGAGAACTAGGCTAAAATTGAAGAAAAATGCTGAAAACCTCATTTTTCTGTTCCAATCTGATGCAAATATATCATAGTGCAAACATTTTTTTGAGGAAATCACCTTTTTTGTCGTAAAAGCTGTAATATCTCTACTTCACAGTGGAGATATTACAAATCAAATTTTGACCACATTTTCGAATTTAGCATTACATTTTCATTAAGACTAGTGCACACGTATCGGAAATTTCACAATCTTGAAACCTAAAGAGCAGCTTTATCTACAGCTTATTTAGGAAAGCTACAATTTAGTATAATACTTCAACACTAGCCGTTTAAAAAAAACAAAAAACAATCCACAAAACCTCGCAGGAAACTTGCAAATTTAATCAGCTTTTGATCAACATGATGAAATTGGAGATCCCGTGTCGATTACACGGAAAAATTCACTTTTAAATCGGGAAAAACGCGATGTTGATGAGTAACTCTGTTCATTATCATTGGGTTCTAAATTTTATGAATATTTTGTGTTTGGCTTCTAATTACAGATATTGAAAAATACAACTTTTTGAGATGAGCTTTATGGATAGATAATTTTGTTTTACAAGGAAAGCCATTTTGAACATCCACACCATGCACCCCTGGGTAATTGAAATGACTAAACATGTTTCTTCATTCCAGCATCGTTTTACAGAGCACCTGTGGACTGGGATAATAGGTGACCGACTTACTGGGCTGTACTATCTTGAACCTGTATAGTTGAATTGAAATAGTATTGTGCATTTTATAACTAATGACAATGTGGAAAAAGCACAGAAACAAGAATCCTGAAGATAGTAATGAGATTACCGAAACATGTAGATGAAAAATTAGAATAAATGGAGGAGTTGATGCCACTGAAATTGAATTAATAAAATATATATATATATACGAGTATATATATATATATAGTTTAAAAAACTAGAAAAACACGCTTAATTTTTTTGAAAGCTTGCATAATTCGTCGATATTTGGCAATTGATTGTGGCTAAATGCCTTCATCAAATTTAGCTTAAGGGATGTCTATAGACGTACAATTTAATAAACTTTAGTTATATATATATATATATATATATTTTAATACATATCAACCATTGAAAGCATTTTTTTTTTCAAAAATCGGAAAGAAGGTCAAAACTTTTGGGTTTTACTGCCCCCCAAACATTTTCCCCTTATTAAATTTAGTTTTGTTTTTGATATTTTATTCTCAGAACCCATCTGGTCCATAATAAAGCATAAAACCTACTACTTCACCTTTTGCAAGGCAGACCCCTATTTTGGGGATAATTTTACTAGACTAATTGAGAACAAAGTTGTGCAATTATTGTATTGTCATTGGTCATTGAAACGTGTGCAAATTTTCAAGTTAATCAGGTTGTTTGAAATTGGTGAAAATTACGATGAAAGATTCCGTTACATACAGGTGAAGTTAATAAAATTGTATTAAAAACTTATTACGATATTTTCTTTATTTTTGATAACTATTATTTTTAATAATAAAAATGATACATGTTTCATGTACTTTATTGATTGATTGATGGTCCAAAATTATATTTAAAAATCAAGCATTGCTACCGCAATCCAAAAGACTTATTGTTACTATTGGAAAATGAAAAAAACAAAACAAAAAAAAAACATGATTAAGAATTCAACTGCGGAAACTGAAGCACTATAACAATATAAATCCAGCCAAACAATAGCAGAATTATATTACACTTTTTTATTCTTCTTTTAGAATTTTGGTCAGAATTCAAATTATGTTTATTTTATTATTCGTATATGCTGGTGTTCGAGCCCTTATTCACTGTTTAAAAAACATCCAGAGAAATATGAGTATATTCTTACATCTAAGCTTTTATGTGGGTACACTTGCGATTCCTTAAATAATATATTAAAACTCTTAATCTTAGTAATACCTTAATTATTAATACCTATTCTGGGATGTAATTAAGTCATACATTATATGTTGCATATAATACATGTTATTTGCTGTATACTAATTTATCTATTGAATACTTTTTTGTTTTTATTTCATTTTGTTTTGCTTCATTATCTCTCATTTATATTTTTTACTATTGCAATTTAATTTTAAACCAAGGTAAATATATATATATATATATATATATATATATATATATATATATATATATATATATATACACATATACATATACATATACAATTAAACATACGTAAATAACTAGTAAATATCAATACCTACCGTCATTGTGGCTGGTCGAAGACTCGTGACAGTGACTGAAAGGAATCTTGATCAACTGATTTTTTAATTTCTTGGGTGATAGATAAGTTTTATCTTTACAACACAGGAGATCTATTACCTGTCATTTACGATCCCGTTACATCTTTAAGACACTAAATAATGAAAACAAAATGGTGGGTTTAGAGATTAAAATATTATGTTCGTGTAAAAATAACTATGTAAGTAAGGGTTAATTTTATTATATTTAGATGAAACGTCCTACTTTTCTTGCATTTGCATCTTATCTGAACTGCTTTTTTTATTGATTTTTTTTAGCTCATTTTTTTTTTTTTCACATTTCTTGAATATAAGGTCCAGATCATTAATAGAGCCAACTTCAATTTATTTCGTTTATTAAACTTTTATCACCATTAATAATTTTTTTCATCATATATAGAAGTATTGTGATGATATGGAGTGGTATCGGGTACAAAGAAATGATTTCGAGATAATTTCTGGCCGTGTGAGCAGCATATATTATCTGGCATTAATAAAAAGCATTTAAAAAATATTTTGAATCAGAACCCAAAAAACGTTCTTTTCCAACATGTTAATGCTCCATTACATACACCGAATTGGTAAAATAAGGCCTACAAGATCCACAAACATTGATAGTATTGAAAATGTAAGGGCCTTAATACGGGATCTTTTTACATAATCTTGAAAAAATAAAAAATAAATAAAATGAGGATCTCGAAGGAGTCCACTAAGGCATCTCAACCACTTCAGGCCAAGATTCCAACTTCCAACTTACTCTCAAGGACGGAAAATGTTTTTTGTATTCATTGTATAGATCTTTAATCAATTTTTTGTGGTAAATTCCGTTATTAATTTTTGGAACATATGAGGCATACGATGATAAAAAAAAAGTGAATTTGTTTTTGTTTTTTTTAATAATCTTTTATTAATTGAAATTTACAACTGTATTGATAAAAACACCTTTAGTAAATATGCTGTATACAATACAAAATAATGGCATGATTAGAACTTGTAGAGGAACTACCCATTGGTAGTACTCTATTGAAATAATTTCAAAAGAAGATCACGAGGGGCCATCTTCTTTTCAGACGCCTCGGAGGATTGCCAGGGAAGCAAGTTGTGCGACAAATGGATTTGGATGAGAAGCAAGTTTATTATAAAAGGATAGGTATCTGGTTCGTGCCAAATCAGCGACATGTGGGATATTAAGGTCATTGTGGATCAATGAAAGTAAGGAGTATTAAGGATTTTTCGATGGATTTTGGATTGGAGTGATTGGATGCGGGAAGAATTCGATGGCTTGGTGGATCCCCATAACTCTATACCGTAAGTCCAAATAGGTCTGATAATCGTCATATAGATGAGTTTCTTGTAGTGAATCGGGAGATTTGAAGGTTTGTCAAGTAAGTGTTGTAGCAGTCGAAATCGACGTGCAGCTTCTTGTATTTTCAATCTTGTATGAGGGTTCCAGGCAAGTCTCTCTTGTAAGTTTTATTGTCTGATAAAGGTTTCGCTACTACCATAGCCCGAAGGCCACCCAACGCCTAACCTAAATCCTACCGCAAAAAGAGGAAAGGGACAACTACTATCTAGCTTGGATCTATATGTAGCGTAAATTTAAACAGTTTCGCATCATATGGCTCCAATAAACGACGACCACTACGTCTATACCAGGCAATACCCAAAAAAATTCTTGGCACCACCTCAATGTGACGCACGGGCAGCCGTCACCCTGTAGTGCCATTTGGAATAAATCTCTTAAGCCTCCCCTGGAATAAATCTCTTAAAATAGCGGACCCGGATGAGTGATCCCATCCGTACCAGTTTTTCTACTCTGGAATGTATACAGTTTTCAGGAGTCAAGAAATTAAAACAAACAATTGAGAAGGAATGGGCCCAAGTCCTTCAAGATCTGCTTTGCCGTTATTTCTTTTCATTTCCCAACCAGATGATTTCTGTATTGAAGAATGGTTGTGCATTTACAGGAAAACTAATTGTATTAAAAATACTGTGACCAAAGCTATTATTGTATTATAAATTAATATTTATTTTGCAACGCCTAAAATACACTATTATTTGTTCTTGTAAATCAGAGTGGGTTATTTTTTTTTCCACAGACCTTAAATCTATAGCCACTGCACCTCTGAATCACGCCGTAACTCGGCTATAGAGGTCTTATTTTATTTTTATTATCTCAAACTGGTCAAGGTCGTGGGTCAGTCTGATGTATATTTTTTAACTCCTCTTTTATTTATTTCATCACACTCCACAGTGAGCTTTACATACTAAGCTCAGATCCCGAAAGGATTTATGATTCGATTTTATTTTGCGATGTAGCAGCGGTATTTTAAAACGTACTCTTCGGTAGTACAGTGGTTTTTCATAATATGACTTTTTTTCGAAGGGAGCTCACTCTGTAAGCGGGTATGGAATAAATAGATCATATTCTGGAATCCTGAATAGATTTTTTACCTGAATCTAAAAATCAGGTGTACATTGTTGTTTTGAGACTCTGTATTACGTTATAACTAATAATCATAACCAAGAATTTAATCCTTACAATATAAATCAATCTAAACCTATTATTATATAAATGTATTGGTTAATAATATGATAATGTATATTAGTGGAGACCGTTAAAGCTGTGCACGTTTGGGCGAGTGTATCGTAGCGCCCGGTACTGAAGGTCGCATTGTTAGATTAGATTTTTATTCTGATTCCTCAGGAAAATAAAACAGAAATCTAAGAGAATTAGTAATCCTATCCTGCAAAGGAAATCATCGTAGGAACGGTGCAATTATGTTACCTTATCATACCATATGTATTAGAAGGAGAGTGATGGTTAGGACATGTGGAATATTTTCATATATCTTTAGATTCTTATCTTGGTCTTATAGTTATATCGTGATGGTTCCGTGAAATGAATCTCAGCCTTTCAACTGTAGCTAGAAGAATACGTTAAGGTAATTTGTACGATAATCCATCCTTCCTGCTCTATTTGGAGTATATAAGGACGCTATGTCCAATCTACTTCCAACATTAAATTTCGACCGTTACCATAACTATTATACAAATCAGTGTTAGCCGCAGCTTACGATTCAGGCTACTTCCTATTTCGTCTTCATCCTACTCAACCTTTAGTCCCACTTTAACTATGATGAGAGCAAACGTCTCCATAACATTAAGATAGTATTTCAAGAGGGAAATAAGCATTTAAACATAAAGATCACTATCATACAACATTGTGTCTTAAACACGCGACGGTGCTTGAAATTTTTTCAACAATTCTACATCTAATATTAATAATAATATTGTGCAAGTTCAAGGCGGAATGGGAGAGGAAATAATATTGTAAAAAAAAAAATAAAAATTGGAATATTATTTTCTCTCCTGTTCCTCCTTAAACTAACCCAACATTATTACTATTATTTACCAATTTCTTTTCTCCAGATTAACGCATTTGAAATGCAACTACCTATAGGTACTATGGAACCCATAAAATCTATTTAACCACGTAGGCATTATCTTCATATCTCCAAAATAATTCATGTGTGTGCAATCATGAAATTTTTCTCATGTGGTATGCAAGAATATACACATATTTATATTATTTTTATTAAATTCATATCTCATAAATAAGAAAGTCTAATAAATGAAAAAAACTTATACATCCATATAAATAAAATGTGGTTTAGAACTAATGTCAAATAAAATTACAAAAACTAATTTTTCAAAGCGCCTTAACTTCTTTTTGCTTAACATTCGACATTCTTAATGCTTCGAAATCCGGATAAGAAAAAATAATCAACAAGAAGAAATGTAATAACTTTAACTTGAAGAAATGAAATGTAGTAACTTGCACGTATAAATGTTCAAAGATTATTTTTGTGAGCTCCTCCAGCATCTCGTACTCAATAAAGAAGTCGTTTTCAGTTTGATGGTGTTTCTTTTCCATTTGTGGATTCAATTAAAAATCAGTGACAAACCATTTCTTTTTCATTATTCAAAACTACAGGAACAGTAGTTCGATTTATTAAATGAATATTTAGATGTTTTTTGCTGCTATATATATATATATATATATATATATATATATATATATATATATATATATATATATATATATATATGGATAAATTTCTTGACTGTTTCTATTAAATGTTTAGTAAGGTTCTTGAGGTTCAGTCAATAAAACAACTATTTTGGCGACGTTTCGAGACTATATTGTTCTCATAATCATGCCCTACAGTGAAAAAACAGATTACAATAAAATTATATAAGTTATACAAGTTATTTCAAAACATAAAGTTAGCTACTGTACTATTATACAGGGTGTCCCGATTTTAAATGGCAAAACTTCAGGAACTTATAGGGGACCGAAAAACTAAGACAAAAGGTCCGTCCTTTAGAGATTTGCTCGTTTTTGCTTAGTTTTAGAGAAAATTGCAAAAAAAGAAACAAAACAAGTTTTCATTTTTATACTTATTTATTTACATTTATATTTATGCTATGTTCTTTTTAACGTAAATATTGCTCAAAATGTTGTCCTCTTGCACCAATGCAAGCATTACATCTAGCACTCACTTGATAAATTGCAGCTAAACATTGTTCTGATGATATTTGGTCCACTGCATCTATGATTCGGTCTCTTAATTGCTCTCTTGAGTTGATTGACACCGAATAAACTTTCTGCTTCAAGGTTCCCATACGAAGAAATCCATGGGTGTCATATCAGGTGATCTGGGTGGCCAAGGTACTACTCCTCCACGTCCAATCCATCGTTGTGGATAATTAATATCCAGCCGATCTCGAGCAACTCTGCTATAATGAGCTGGACATCCATCGAGTTGGAACCACATTTCAATCCGCTGCTATACGGGAATGTCATCTAAATAATTAGAAAAGTCGTTCTCCAAAAAATGTGTAAATGTGATACCATTCAATCTTCCAGGTAAATAATATGGTCCCACCAGTAATCCGTTTCAAATTCCAAGCCAAACGTTAATAGCAAATTCATGCTGAAACCTATCCTCCCTAATAGCTCTGGGATTTTCAAGAGCCCATACATTGAAATTTTTTTGATGAAGAATTCCTCCTCTTGTAAAGGTAGCTTCATCGGTCCATATAATTTTTAATGGAAATAAATTATCATCGCGAATTTTGTCAAAAAACCAGTTACTAAAATTCAATTTCTTGACAAATTCTTGAGGTGAAACATTCTGAACTGTTTGAAGATGCTATGGGTAGCGATTGTCACCTTTCAAAGTTCGCCATATTGCTTGCCGCGATATTGCTAATGCAGCAGATGCTCTTAGGATGCTAGTCTCAGGATTGTTATCAAAGTGGCGTTGGACACAATTCTTCTCCGATAATCTGCTCTTATTGCTGCCTGGAATTGGTCGCCTTCATTACGTATTAAGAATGACCCAGTCCCTCGTAGTCTATTAAAAGTTAACGAAAAGACTCGTCGATTAGGCACTCTTCTATTTGGAAATCTATGCTATTCACACAAAAATATCTGAGTAACTGACTGAAGACTGATTTAGGAATTATAATCCTAAAAGGAAGCCAAAATGTAAACAAATAAAAGAATGTAAAGGATTACATTAAGTGTTTACATATCTCACTGCCTATCCTGACGAACTTTGAAAGGTGATAATCGCTAAATGTAACATTTTTGTTTTGTTTCTTTTTTTTTGCGATTTTCTTTAATACTAAGCAAAAACGAGCAAATTTCTAAAGGACTTTTTGTCTTAGTTTTTCGGTCCCCTATAAGTTACTGAAGTTTTGCCATTTAAATTCGGGACACCCTATATAACAACATGTGTTAAAATAATAAAAATATATATAATTACAGAATATAGAGGAGTATGAAGCTACTTACAATGTTACTAGTGGATATGGAATAGACTAACAATTCTTGTACACAACTAACCTAGGGGAATTTTTAACAGACAGTTTTTTTTTCTAAGCCTCTATCCATCAAAAGAGTTTTGATACATTCTTGATAATAATAATTCTACCTCTTTACTGCACCAAAGGTGCATTTTAAGAAGGTTCTGAGGAGAGCAATGGTTTGGGGACAAACAAAGATAACTAGATTTATCAATTATTTGGCCGCCTATATACGGGGGATGTTTGCTGAACTTCCAAAGGTTATAATAAGAAAAAAATATATAAAACAAAAAAAAACCTTGAAGCCTTTTTTATTCTGGACGTAGAAATAGAAATGCTGTAAAGGCGAGTACGAATTTCGCAGATTTGAAAGAAATTTTATTAGTTGTATTAACTGTGTCTTAAAGTAAGATTCCAGTATCACTGAAACTGGTATCCTATAACTAGTAAAAATCTATTATACGTGATAATTATGTTGAACTGCATGGCATTAATTATGTATTTTTACCGTTACACATTTTTTTAGTAGCTCCCTACGTCTGGTTGTTATCTTAATTCTACGGCATTTAAGATAAGATATTTTCATAGACGATTCGTTTTTAGTATCAATGATCATCACATTATTAATAAACTGATCTTATAATTTATCCTGGTACTTATTTATAAAAAAAAATAGTGTTAAGGACCACTGGGGGTATGACTAATCAAACTACATTTAAATATTAAACACTAATTTATTTACTGCTAATGAATACAACTGAATTCTTAATCTAATATAAAATAATGATAACAATTATCACTAACCCAGTGATGAGTAAACTACGGCCCCTGGGCCAAGTGCGGCCCTTGGGGCTAGTCAATCCGCGACTTGGCTACACACAATTATACATAAGACAAAATTTATTTTCTGCAAAGCTAGAATAGAATGATTGTTTTCTTCTCGTTGCGTTCCGGATCTTCTACCGTTGTACCATATAAGTTGAGTGTAATGAGATAAAGTCAAAATTAAAGTTTATTAGTTGTAAAACTTTGTTTTGTCCAATTTTTTCGGCCCGCCTAGATGTTTTTCTATTTCATCCGGCCCTCCCCTTAAAAAAATTGCCCATGTCTGGTTTAACCCATATATAACTACACAAATTTCTATAATAAAGTAATATTTATCCTAAATAACTTACTGCTGGGTTTTACAATTAAATATAATATTCTCTAAATCTATATACAACACTGACATACACTAATACTGGTACTACATTCACTGACACAGGATAATCACTGACACTTGACTCACTGATCACTGACTCTAAGGCACTGTCACTTAATAGTCACTGCCACTGAATACTCAATATTGACTATCCAGACTGGGGGTTGGTCAATTTATATCCTCATCGAACATACCAGACTGTTCAGGTCAGGAGGCAAACCTGGGCCTTTCTCGGCTACCTGACCTGGAGATCTGGAGCGGCCTTTGTTTGCCTGGACGGTCCTCGATCCCAGTTACTCCCTCTGACCGTAACTCTAGCCATATCACCGCAAATATATCATTGCATCTTGTTTCAATTGTTAATTCTGAGAGCTCGAAAACCAATTTGAAGAAACCTGCTTCCTAGATTTGCTTCCAATTCCAGTCCTACGAAATCTTGTAACAATAAAAACGATTTTCTTATGACTTAACAGTCATCAACTCTTGGTGTTTCAGCTTCACAACCTCGAAATCTTAGTTATGCTTCTTTATTCTCCGACTATGAATATTTCTACAAAAATATATCGTTTGTGTTTCAGTTGACGTTATATCTTTGAAGGAAATCGTTTTAAGTTGTTCAAGTAGTTTTGATTTAGCACTCAAACATTGCTCTCCGGCTAAAGAAGAAATTTATCAATGGCAGAAGTCCTGGTAATGTTTTTTTAAAATAAAATACATACATTTTTTTTTAAATACATTTTTTGGTAGAGAATCGATGCATAACACAACAATTAGATGTAATATTTTATGCCTTTGCTCGTTACATTGTTGAAGTTAAATATAATAACTTGATAAGTTAAAGATTAATTTGATTTACTGTGGGTTTATAAATGAAAACAGCTTTTATAAAAAAACAAGTAAAAAAGGGAAAAAAAATGTGGTTGATGAAATGTGTTAAGACATTTTTTCCTTAATCACGTTTCCTTTTGTTTATTCTTATCTCTCTACTTATTTTACTTATGGGCTTTTTATCGTTGTTTTAATATTTTATAATCTAACCATCTTCCACCCAAGTGTCAGCATCATGCAAAAACATAGGGATTACGAAAGATTTAGACGAGACGTCTAAACCCAACTCAGTGGAAATAAATAGGTCAATTACACTGTATGGACAAGTATTGATAAAGCTACAATTCAGTGCCCAGTCAATAGAGTCGCATCTATGAGTGCATAAAAAAGGCTCTCTTCAGAATCCTCCGAAACACCTGCAATTTCGATGATTTTTTTAAATAAAATTTAGTTTATTATATTGCTTGAAATCAAGTAATTGTTTCAGATTGGGTAACTAGTTATTTATATTTTTTTAAAAATTTATAAAATATATATTGATATGGTTGACTTGACTAGAATTTACGATGATGTAGATAATTTGGGTGTGCAATTAAGAAAAGACAGTTAAATAGTGTTAATTTATTACATGATCCAAATAGTATGGTTGAATGTATGATATATTGATTGAAAAGATGGTTAGAGATGCAGTCAGGTTGATAAAAAGCATATTCAAGCTTTAAAAACCTTTATATATGGAGTGCCGACGTTTCGACATTCAAGTTTTTAAAAAAAAACCTTATATACGAAGTGCCGACGTTTTGACCTGCCTTACAGGCCTAAAAAAAACAAAAACCTTATGAGACCAAAATGATACAAAGTTAACAAACTAAAATAGCTGACGAAGACCTGCAAGGAAGGTCAAAACGTCAATACCCCTATATAAAGGGTTTTTTTTTTTTTTAGATGTGTAATTTATCAACCTGACTGTATCCCTGATCTTCTTCAAACATGGTACTTAACAGTCAATCATACTTTTTTCATTAATAATATTTAATTGTGTTTCCTTGTCTGCTCACTCCAATTAATTATCTGCATCATCTTTTATGACATCTATTCGATTAACCCTGATATACGAAACTAAATCAGAAAAACTTTATTGTTTGTGGATAATCAATTATTCATCATTTTATAAAGGAAATGTATGAACTATTATGAAATGGAATTGGAAACAAATAATTAATTTAAAATTTTATGTCGATGTTTTATGGTATAATCTATCGAAACTAAAGTTTATATCAAAATTACAAAAACAAAACACAATAAATATGGACATATAATGTTTTATTTGTACATATAATCATTTAGCTTATCGCAGACTTCGTCTTTTTCAAGTGGTGGGTGATTATTGATACTTCCACTCCAAACAATACAGGCAGGTGAGCAATGAAGGCCAATTTTTTAGCAGTAACACTCAGATCCACATCCTGTTTCGCAAGAATAAACTACGATTTAGGTGTTGCTGTTCGGAAACGATTTTTCGATCTATAATCGATCATTCTTTGCAGTAGTAATATCTGGTCGTTTACTGCAGCTAAACTAACACCTGGACACATTGTCTAATTGATGTCATCGGAACTGATTTGGGCAGCCAGCCGCCCGAGTTTGTACCACAAAATAGGATCCAGGAGACAGGTGCCCATTTATTCCATTCCAATCTTCCAAAGTATTGGTTTCGTTATCGTGTTCGTTGGTGGGTCGGAAAATACCTAGTTAAATACAATAACGCTATTAAAGAATTGGAAATAAAAATATATGGTTTAATATAAAAAATTAAAAAAAGCCGATGTAGAGATACTAGAAGGAAATGGGAAGAATGTGTATGTGAAAAAAAAAACTGTCTGGCCCTCGAAGCATTTAAAGCATTTGAGAAGAAATGGAAGCAAAATATGCTTGTTACGTATTCGTACTAAAATCATTTAGTTTGCGACAATTTTCCAGAAATCTGAAAATAAAAAAATACAAACCTTTTATAATTCATTCTGTTCTTTATATACGTTAAAGCAAGGACGCCCTTAGTAGTATTGCATAAAACATTTAGCCCACAGACATATAAGTCGCCTGGAGCTTTTTATGACCCGTATTTGTTTAGTAAATAATGAACTATCCGTTTTAACAATATTTTTAACAAGAGTTTTTATCATCTTGCAAAATATCAACTGCTTCCAGTAATAATATTTTTTTTTTTAACTGGTGGCACTGCTATCTTGATAGAATTTTCAAAATATAAAATTCATTTTAAATGTTTCTATAGTTTTGAATTAAAAGAACTAATCACCGCTCTAGTCCCCTTTGTAAACGACACGCAAAGTAAGTAAATTTGGCGGCCACATTTTGTCACCCTAAGAGAAAAAAAAATCGAAGGCTGCTGTTTTGAGTTTGAGGTGATTTATCCAGTGGGTTGTCGTTCGGTGTAAAAGGTTAATTTTCATAAATTTTTCTTGCGATTCCTCTTTTAAGATAAAAGCTTGTTAAATTTCAGATGAACATTACACAAAATCTATTAATATTTTCGCTATAGTAAAAATTAGGATATGTATGAAAGCAATAATAAAATAATAATAATAACAAAAAGTGAAATGAAATATAACAGTTTACAATTATAACATATTAGATCAATACATGTTTTGATAATAAAACATTTAAACTACATAGTGAGTTTAGCTATAATTGATATAAATTGGAATAAATTTTTAACAGTAGAAAAAATAATAAAACTTATAAAATAAGAAAAAAAAATAAATAATAAAAATTTATTAAACTAAAATACATAATTAATCAACTTTTTGTACAGTAAAGTTTATTAGCTTTAACAAATAAAATAAAATTTGTAGAAATTAAAATGTAAGAATAAACTTCTTGAAATAATCTAGGTTAGATCAACGCGATATTACCTAGCAGGTGAGCATCGATTATTTTTTTTATTTTTTAATAATGTTATAATTCTTATGTCATCATAAACTATTAAAACCAAAAATTAAGAGGGTGATAAGATATATCATGAACCCGGATGTTATAAGTCAGTGACCTTAGTAGAGATAATAATTTGAGTAAAAATATTCGAAATTTGACTCGTTCCTAAGTATTACCTTATCTTACTCTACCATAAATTTAATTTTTATTCTTATACAATTAAATATAATTTACTTAGGGTCGAATTCATAGACTGCACTCAAGTGAAATTTTTCACTCTACTCAGATATGATTCTACTTAACCATTCCAGAAACAAAACTCAACTCAACTTTGAAGTTTCACTCAAGAATTTCCACTTGAGTGTTTTTTTTTATCATTATTTGGTATTCATAAACCTAACTCAACACTTAAGTAAGTGAAATTTACCACTTAACTTTAACTTAACTTAAGTGGACATTGTTGTGCCCTCAAGTGAATTTATAAAATGATATTTTTTGGTTATTATATTTTTTAGGCTTTAGCTAGACGCCATTGGCAAACTTTAAAATAATATTTATTCAAAATAAATGTTTTTTTTTAACCTTAATCAATGAAAATCTAATAATTTCGTTCGGCAGAATATTTTATGCACGGCATTATTATATGTTCGGATCGGCCTTAACCTCGCACAATTCACAATAAGCCGTATCTTTTCTTATAAATGTTACCAAACCATGGTTCTATTAAGACCAGTGGGCAGTGAGATTTTTGTATTGGTTTTTTTTGTTGATTCTTTGGCAAAGCTATCTGCAAAATCCTTTGTTAGTTTGGGCTTTTAGGCGAAATATCCTAATCGTTGTTTTCTCTGTTCCTATCAAGAGCATTTTGTACACAGTGAGCATGTCTGACAGTGAATTAAATGACTTTTTAGAATTTTTAGAATATGAAGAAGAATCTGGAAATGACACTTTCCCAAGAAGATATTTAAGAGATCAAGAAAATCCACTAGAGTTTTTCAATGAATATCAATTCAAAAGGAGATTCAGATTTAATAAAGAAACAGTTGTTAACAGATTAATACCACTGTTTCAGAACAATAATAGTACTGATAAGAGAGGATTGCCTTTGCCGCCAATGTTAAAATTATCACTGCATTAAGATATTATGTATGCAACTGGATCATTTCAGGTTAGTAATCTATAGGTTAATATCTGTGCTAGTAATTTGTTATTATAAAAATAACTTTCATTTAGTCACAAGGTTTTGATAGATGATTTTTAACATAATTTTGGACAATAGTCAATTTTTAAGTAATTCTCATTAGTTTGGTTAATTAATAAAATGTCTTGACAACAATATCTTATGAATATTGTATTTTTAGGTGGTGTCAGCAGATTTGAACAGAATTAGCCAGGCATCTGTTTGCCGAATAATCCAGCATACATCTGAGATTCTGGCTAGAAATGTTATGAGATTCATCAAATTTCCAAATAGCATTGCAGCTTTTAATAAAATAAAACAAGACTTTCATACCAAAGCTCAATTCCCTGGAGTTATTGGCCTAGTTGATGGAACACATATCCCAATAAAATCAGTTAACGTACAAATTATAAGTGGACCAAATGAGGAAATTTTTAACATTGTTGTGAGATGGCCAGGTTCGGCTCATGATGCTCGAATCTTTGACAACTGTTCTGTACGTGTTCATTTAGAGGATGGTCAGCTACCGGGACATTTGCTTGGTGATAGTGGATATCCACAGAGGTTATATATTTACACCTCTGTGAGCAATCCAATATCACAGGCTGAACTTAATTATAATAAGTCTCATAAAGTGACAAGAAGCCAGGTTGAAAGAACAATTGGCAGATGTAAGCGAAGGTTTCCTTGTCTGTACAATGAGATGCAGTTAAAACTGAAAAATGTCACTCTCACAATAACTGCATGTGCAGTACTCTATAACATTGGGATCTAGCTTGTAGATATACTATTTTTTGGAACAATGAAATATTTCGTATCATTTTGTATTCATTTTCTACGTTTTCGAAATACAGGAGTGCGTCGATTATCCGAACGTCAATTATTGGAACGTTCAACTAATGGAACTTTTTTTTTTTCTTTTTTTGAGTTAAAATTATCATTAAATTGATTATCTAATTACTTGTTTGTATTGTTAAAATTATTTTTATTTAAAAATTAAATTAAATGAAAAAGAAGATGATTTTTTCTTTGTCCGTCTATAAGAGTAGCTCTAGTTATTTCTCAGAAACTGCAAAAAATGAACTTGTATACTTACCTACACTTTTTTTTACTGAGAACTGTATACCTAATTAGATTTCATTTGTTTCTCTAAATATCTTCCTAATCATTTGGTTGGTAATAGATCTCACTCTGTCATAAATCGTTCTTTGTGAGGTATACATCGCCTGTATGATCACTTTTTGTTTTAAAAACTACATGTCATCAGCCATGCTAACCAAATGGAAACGAGAGCTCTTTTCATATAAAGAAAAAACTGAAACAATTGTGTGGCTAAAAAAAGTGAATCAGATTAGACATATCGATTTTAGGGTTGGTAAATCAACAATAACGGGGATCAAAAATAATTCTAATTCAATCATCAGGAACCCCTTAATCTTTACTAAAGTAAAATTATTAAAGGCAATAAAGAGAGTCTGAATTCAGAAAGAATGAAATATATCAAGTTAATAAAGTTAATTATTAAAATATTGTGTATCTTTTATAGAAAATAGGTTCACATCAGCAGAACTATATTACGTAATTTTATAAATCCTTCATTTTAAGGAATTGTTCGCTTATTTGGTTACTAGGATCTGTACACAGATGTGTCAATGCCAAATGTCGGTTCTCAATTCCACCGTTTCTCGACAAAAGAATCTATATATTTGTTTTTAATTATCTCTTCTATAAAATATTTGTACATATGAGTAAGATACAGATAATAAAGATTGTATATAAGTATAGAAAAATAGGAAGATTTACAGCAGAAACAGTTGAAGTAGCAGTCAACAAATACGATCTTTACTATCTTATCCTACTATCTTACTATCTTCAGATCACATAATTTCACGCTCTTAACAGGACTCATTTTCATATCGGGTTTTTACTCATTTTTATCCTTTTTGCCCATCATCATGCAAATAATAAAAAAATCATATTTTGAAAAATCTCGAATATCAGGCAACTACTGACATATCTTATTTATTTGAAAGGATTTACCTAATATTGTTCATTAATGAAGGGGTGACTATTAATAGAGTATACTAGACAAATAAGTACTATGTAAAAGCCTCTTGTACTATTTTAATAATTTGTTCATTGTGTTTATAATATATATCAAGAATATTTAAAATTATTTTTTATATATTAACTTCATCTACAACCATTTCTTTATTGTAAAAATACTGATGAATTTTAACCTATGGGCGGTCAGTTTTGAAATTCATTGTTTTATTATTTTATTAATTTGTCTTTTTCTTCAAATCCTTGATTTGATTTTATTAGTTTATTCATCAAAAGGAAATTAATTGATGAATTTAATTTTTAACAAAGGGCAAAACAAAACGTTTTTTATGAATCAATATATGTCCCAGAATAAAGATTGTTTTTTAACTCTATTACTCCTTTTGATAGTTATTGTTGTTATTTTTATATCATAATTGTTATTGTTATTTTTTCTTTTAATATTTTGTGCCAGTTAAAATTAATTTTTCAGATAAGCAGTTTTCATAAAAATATCCTACTGCATAAAAAAATCAAAACACTTTTCAAACCCAAGTATAACTCATATTAATAGAAAAAAAATTGTAATGGATATTATTAGAGAAAACTGTAAATTGTGTTGAGTCAGGTTCCATTCTAAATAAAATGAAATTTCTCAAGAATAATAATGAATTTGTCCACCCACTCTGGTTCTGGAATGTGAGAAAAACCAATATTTTAAAATCATTAACAATTATTAAGATTTAGAAATTATAAACTACTTACTTTGAAACATTGACCAGATTCATCAGAACAAATTAAAGTAAATGACAACTATATTGTATCAAGTAAATATTTAGCTTTTAGAGATAATGTTAGAAATATAGTATTACTACCTAAAAACTTTATTTGTTGGAAAAAGTATGACTGAGAGAGCCGAGTTTAATATCAAGATTTGTTAAACAGCTTTTTTTCTTTAAGCATTAAATACCTCTTTTTTATCAAGCATTAAATGGCTTTTTTTCATAATCTATCAATTACTCACCCAGTAAAAATCTCATGTAAGGCCTATTTATATTTTACAACGACCATTTCTTGAGTTGTTTATCCATTAATTAATATCTCTATTATGATCTGCCTTAGTATCTTTATGAAAATAGGAACACCAATGATAGGAAAGTGATAGATAATTTTTTTTTAATTTTCTGAGATCGGACCCGTTTTCAAGTTCCTAGGCTACTCTGTGAGAGAAAAAGATGAGCAAAGGAAACTATAATCAAATATATTTCTTAATATGTGATATACAAGAGTAGATTTAGATCTAAATAGCCAATTTTTTAATAATCAATATTTTATTATTTATGGGATAATATTTTTTGTAAAATCATTATCATTAACTTCCATTTTTCATTTGATGGTAATGTGTGAAGGGAGGCGTAGCTCAGTGGGTAAGACACTTGACTACGATGCTCTCAGGCCGGAGTTCAAGTCCGACCAATGGTAGAAATTTATTTTCTGGTACTTCAGCAGGGGCTTGGCTTCAGGGTCAGGAGACCCTCCTGGGGCACACCCAAACTCGCTCAAATGGGTACCTTTAATTGGGGAAAACCCTGGTGGTTGAGCGAGTATTCTGGTCAAAACTCCTCCTTTCACGACCATTGGCCCAGTAACAGTACATGCTTACCTAAGTACTGAACCCAAGGAGACCCTTCATGGGTTGTGGTGGTACGTGTTTTTTTTTTTTGTTTTTTTTAAGTAATGTGTGGAAGTTTGCAGCTGACTTGATAAGAAGTTTGAGCTCTCTTCAATATTTACCTCCAACAACATTACTATGGACTATATAATACAATAAGGTCGTAACAAAACTTTAAGATATGGTTATTACCTTAGCCTACCATTCTGAACTGATTTAGAAATTGTTTTTAATTTACATTGAATGATATTCCACTAATCTCTGTTGAAGAGATTCCTTACCTAGGACTCCTCTCGGAAAAACGTCTGACTTGGAATCCACACACAAAACTAAAACATCAAGAAACTGCCTGTCGTTACTGACTACTTCAACATTTACTATACAAACATTCAAAGCTCCCAATTAATTACAAAAGACTCATATACATGAACGTGATTAGACCTATATGGACATACGGTGTTGAGCTTTGGGGCTCTATTAAACCATCCAATTCATTTCGTGTCCAATCCTTACAATCCAAAATCCTTCGAAAATTCCTCAATCCTACTTACTTTTTCATCAATAAACTTATCCATAATGATCTTAATGTTCCATATATAGCTTATTTAGCCCAAACCAGATACATATCCTTTCATAGTGTGCTCCATAACCACCCAAATCCACTAGTTTCACAACTTGCTTCCCACTTCATTCCCGATAATCCTCCGAGGCATCTGAAAATAAGATGGCCTAGAGACCTTCTAGTGTAGCATTTTTATTGAAGTGCTACTGATGAGTTGTTCTTTCCAAGTTTTGACATTTTTTTGTAATTGTTAGCAACTTATTTACTTGATGTATATATTTTGTACAGTTGCATATTTCAATAAATGGATATAAAAAAAATTACATTGAAGGTTAAAACAAAAATACAAAATATATTTTTTATTAAATTTAAGTATATTTGTATATTTATTATATTATCACATTAAGTCTGATAGTAATTTAGTTAAAACTAAGATCATCAAAGTTTTTGATCCATTAATTTATACATTTAAATAACAAACTTAAAACTAATATATAAATAAAAATAGTCAACTTTATATTTTATTAATCATGGTCCATTTGACACAGAATCTTTGTTTATATTATATTTTTCTTAATTAATTTTATTTAATAATTAAATATGAAAAAAATCTTCAGAAGGATTATGTTATGAACTAGAAATCATTCACTATTAGTGTTATGACTATTTTTAAGAAGCCTTAATGGTTTTTTATTATTCAAAACCATCACAGCTGAATGAGTATTTTTATATATTTACCAATAAATGTTCAGATCATATCTTGAAAGTTGAATTAAGTAATTAAAACAATTCCTTTTTTCCATTGTCATGGATCACATTCAACAATTTCTATTTTATATTCGAAATCTGGTGAAATTTTTTAATAATTATAAACTATGATCACTCAAAAAATCCAATAACAAGGCTTGATGATGGAATGGGTGTTGAACATGTCATGGAATGCTGAAAATGTTGAGGCTAAACCACCAAAGACTCCTATTAAGATTAGTTCCCACATGTAAATTTGCATATGAAGTGGAATTTCTCTGTTAAAAACAACAAATTAATAAAATTAATGTTATTTACTTAGGAAAAAAATATTTATTGCCTCACAGTTTGTTAAAAGACAATAGCTTGTTAGAACATGACAACAGATGGATATAAAATCAATGGAACCCAGGAGTTCATTGAAATCAGCCCATATTAATTTCATA
The DNA here is from genome assembly GCA_003667255.2 of Euschistus heros. NCBI lineage: Eukaryota > Metazoa > Arthropoda > Insecta > Hemiptera > Pentatomidae > Euschistus > Euschistus heros. The sequence continues at coordinate 3,851,145 of RCWM02000022.1, read as the reverse complement.
ATATGGGTAACTCCATTTATTTTGGAAGCATTTTAAGTTTTTCTAATGATTTAGCAATAGAAATAAATAGAAGAATCATTGAGCATACATGTTATGTTCGAACAAAGATGATGTTATACAAAATCCTGCTTATGTCAGTCATCACATAAACCTCCCAAACATGGAATAATTAATGATCAAAGAAAAAGTTTATCCTCATTTGGTATTTTATCTATGAAAGTATACCATTTTTAGAATTTGAGAATTAATAAATTAAAATGGTTAATTAAGAAGTTTTGTAATCAGTGAGTTGTACTAGATCTTTTAAGAACTTGATGTAATAATATGGACAAAACAGTTTTAAAAATTGATTGAGATGACAGGCCATGTTACTAGAATAAGTGGATAGTAGGAATCTGCTAAATAGCTGTGTGAAGGAGTATTGAATTTTACCAGAGAGAGAGAACAGAAGGAGAGGGAAGACAGGATTAATATGCAGATAGATTAGCACAAATTATAGCCAAGCATCTCCTGCTTGGAAGGCAATTAATGAATATAATACCATTTGACAAATGCTCCTCGAGAAGGCTAAGATCCATAAACCTTGGGTCTCAACACATTAATACAATATTGTATTGTAAACAATACACAGAAAAATAAAAGATAAATTTATATTAATAACAAAAAATATGACAATGGGTAGGTAATACGTCAAGAGAAGGTGAAAATTATCAATATACATAGAATATGATAGATAATTATTTTTTATAAGTATACCTTTTAACCCAATCTGGAGATTCTTGACTGCAAAGCTTCATATAAAAGTAGTTTGGCAGAACAAATGTTAAAAGTGTAATTGTCGAACCACCAACAAGAGCTAAAATTTTTGAAAATTGAGGAACTGATTCTCCAACCATTACCATGACTAGTACCATACAAGTTCTCACTATGCAACGTAGAAAGCAAAATTCTGAAAGAATCAACACATTATTAAAAGTTATTAAAATTAATGCTGAACTTTGTTACCAAATTTATTTTATATCAATGATTGGTGATTACTGATAAAATGATTAATTAATTATCAAATAATTGATTGACCAGAGAACAATTTTATATACCTATATATATAACCTATATATAAATATAATTGATGTCAATTATGCCCCAAAAATTTGTTTAAACAAAGTTAAATATAATTTTGAACTTAGTGAACAAATGAGAATAATGGCTAATACAATATGTTATCAGCTTTTTCCTTTTTTGTGATTAAGGTGGAAGACTTTAAGAAAAACTAAAAGTAAAACTTTTACATTAATAATAATAAATAAAATATTCTATTAATAACATCCCCGATTGTTCTGAATTAGTCGATAAATCAAAATTATGCACTTTTCAGGAAGGTATTTTTTATTGTTTTTCGAAATCCTGTAATAACTCTAAAACTACCATTTGCATCAAAATAGGTTCTAAAATTGATGAGCACAATTTAACCAATTTTTCGAAATATAAATAAAGATATTAAAAATCCTGCTTTGAAGATTAATAGTTTTGACTTTAAATTTGACTTATCTACTTCACAACAACCACCAATACAATCCATTGTTTCAGATATTTAAGAATTATTTATTAGTTATAAGTGATTACTACTTCCTTATTGTTAGTAGTAACTTTCCATTAGAATTTAATGCAACTGAATAGACTCATTTTATAAATAAAAGAACATTTACTTTTAAGAAGCAACATTTATTAAAACATTGTTACAACCAGAAGCATATAAAAATTTATTTTGTGTATGTGTATATAACATCAATAACTACATAGCATGAAAGTTGGTTGTAATTTGGGCTTATTCAATCAAGATTATTATCAGATTAGGTTTATTACACAGAGTTCATGAATGGGTTTAACTTCATTTCCAAAAACCAATTTGCCTCAAAGATTAAAAATCACTGAGCCACTATGAAACTCACAACTTTGGCATTAACATAATATTGCAGTATCATTTGTTGATGCTTCTAACTATTTTTCTCTTGTTTCACTGTCCAAAGAAAAGTAGGCTGACACATTAATGAATTATTACAAGCAATTGACATATTTTACAAGAAGAACCTCAACCTATGTTCAAGTATATCTAGTATATATATATATATATATATATATATATATATATATATATATATATATATATATATATATATATAAATTAATTCAAATTAAGAAAAAAATATGGTGCTTACCATGAGGCACATCAAATATGTTTTCAATTTCCTGTGCAACTGGATTTATTACTATGAGAAAAGCTAATACAAGATGAATGACTAGAAATATATTAGCAAGGGTTACCACTGTTCCTCCTTTCAGCGAAAGAATTATATTAGCGTTGGTATCTTCACCATAAACATAATATGCTCCCACAGCTATTGGTAAATACAACACTAAAATCACTATAAAAAAAGAATATAATATGTTAAAAAGAATACAAAAGTTAGTTGACTGAATTTTATCTTGCTTTGTCTGTATTTATATGATGAAAGTGCAATTTATAAGAAAATTTTGAACTAACAATATTTTAAAATATGTGTAACTATATGTTTTATTTGTACTACCTTCTCATTTCAATGATAAGTTTATAAAAAATTCCTACGACTATTCTGCTAAATAAAATAACAAAGAAAAATAATTTAAGAAATACAATTCTTAAATTTAAAAAAATTAAAATTTTAAATCTAATAAAAGATTTTAAAAAGAATGGAAGAGTCATTTACGTCTATGCGAACAAGCCAAGGGGACAAAATGTATGACAGACAAGATATATTGATGATGGTCTTTTAGTTCCATAATTTTAGCTGTGATAAATTGAGTTCTACATAAATATAAGCCAGCTGCTGGGAAGCTGGTCTCAGAATATTTACTTCTGACATTTCAAATTTAATATATTTATGTTTATTCTGATATATCCTATTTTTTAAAAGTTTAAATTTATTAAATAATATTAAAATATTACAGAGGAGTGTTTCTTACTTACCAACAAAAGCTGTATAAACACTTTTAGTAAACTTTTTCCTGTTTGTCATATCATTCTGTATAGTTGGAAATGTAGAAGCACCTCCAAAAGCAAAAAGTATTATGCCAAAAGATAGGAAAAAGTCTTTAAAGTTATGTGGAACATGAAGAGCTGGTTCCGTTTTATGAATGCCATCAGTCACAATTTGTATGAAAATCAATGTACAAGCAACGGCTGTTGATAAAATGGCTCCAACACCAACCACACTAGACATTGATTACCTAATCAAAATTAAATCTTGGCAATTCAACTGTTATTTAAAATAATGCTTTATGTTATTCACTGTTGTTTTCATCCTGAAGGAAAATAAAATGCTCTTGAAAAATTAGAATTGTTTTTTTAACTGCAAAGCATGACTACATTTTAATCTCTCTTTTAATTTCGCTTGTTCATTTAACGTAATTTCTTTGAAAAATCACAAAACCACTATAACAACTAAATAATATAGAAACAACAACAGAAATGAATAAAATAGAAAAACCTAAGAGTTTACAGTAATTTTTTTGAGAGCAACACTTCATAATGCAACTTACAGAAAGTCTTTAGGTGAACCAAGCCACATTGGTGGAGTTATTAAAACTGCAAAAAGAAGGAACCATGAACAAAATGTCACTTTAGGAAGAAAATACTTCAAAAGTTCTTGAAAAATTTGGGAAGCCAAAAGCAAATAAACTACTCCAGCACCAAACAGAGTAACTTGTATGCAAGCTGATACAAACTTTCTGAAAAAAAAAGAAACAAAACAAATATGTTCATTGAAATCATTGAGTTGTTTTGCTGTTTTCTTAATTTTCTAATAATAAATAAGACTAAGTTATACCTATTCCAAGAAAATTTGGAGAGGAAAAAGTATATCTGAAACTGTGTACATTTTTCAGTGAATGTTACTATTTTCTTAATTTTCTAATTACTAATAAGACTAAGCTATACCAAGTCTAAGACGATTTGAAGAGGAAAAAGTGTATTTGAAACTGTATATATTTTGCAGTGGATATAACTTCAAAGAATTCTGTTCACTAGTTTTTTTTTATTCTTTTATCTGCAAATTTTCACAACTAGTTCTATAAGAATTATAGATAGAAAATATATATAATTTAATAAATGCATTATATGTACAAACCAAATAAACTCTTTACAAACCTGCAATGTTGTCCTACTGCTCTTTCAGCGATTGTAGGATATGGATTTCGTGTTGAGCCTTTGTACTCAGGATACCTTTCTTCCAAGATTTCCCAGCAGAGGCCAAGTCTTGTGCCACCATAACATGCATTAACACAAAAAACTATCACCATCACAAGACCAATCCATCCTGAAACAGTTATATTTTTTGTTGTGTCATATTACTTACTCCAACTTTATTCATAGCAAACTTATTAATTTGTTTGCAAATCTTATGTAGGCGAAATTTTGAAAATTCACGCAAATAAAAAAAAAAAAAAAATCACACTGATTTTAGTGAGGTTTCATAAACTAAATGGAAAACATTTCTCCAAAAATCAACCCCATTATCCAGTTAAGTTTATTAAATGAAAATAAAAGCACCTTTGTTTCAAAACTAATTTCAATAAAATTCAATAATTCATTCAAAATCTATTAACTACTTAAAGACATATAGACATATCTATACATTTCGAGATTCCATTCTCCAAAATAACCGTCAACTTCTTGTGTCCTTTCTTATTTTCCCTATCTTTGATTATGGCTGCTTGGACTATGGAGGACTGTCTGGTGGTCTCCAGATATGATGAAGCTGAGGAGACTGATGAACTATTTCATTAGATTTATCTTCGAGAACCTATATTCCTATATTCATGACCTATTAACTCTATGTCCTTCTATCCACCTCCTAAACACTATATCCCAACTCTTTAACCTGTATACCCCCTTACATAAAACTGCTTTCTATAAAAAATCCTTCACCATTCGTGCTACCGCCTTCTGGAATTTCCTAACCACTCCTATTTGTAAAGCTGCTTTCCTTACTTCTTTCTAAAATAATTTATTTTTATACCTTTTAGAAAATCTTCTGCAAATAAGTATTTAGTATTATTTAATCTTTACATATACGATTGTGTTTTATGTCATTATTATTATTATATATACATACATATATATATATATATATATATATATTTTTTTTTTTTTTTTTTTTTTTTTTCCTGTCTACAATATATGTCATGATTAATGAAGCATTTAATTTGTAAATAATACAGCCAGGCAATTGTACCTGTAATAATGAAATATTATTATTCTTAGGATACAGATAATCCCAGAATAAAGTTTATTTTTCATCTCATTCTCTTTGATTTTATAAAACCAGGAGTTCAGAAAAGTAATTATTACATGTTATAACTAACAATATCAAAGATTAAAAATTTTGAATGCAAACTATCTGACTATAATATTTCAGAATCTTGTTGTTAAAACAATTTCCATTACCTAAGCCTGTAAATATTGTTAAATATTTTATTTGTTAACTATTCCTCATTAATGGTTTATTTTGTAATTATTATTTCATGTTTTTATTGATTAACCAAAGTGTTTAGTGGCAACACTGATCAGATTTGTGGATATCATACCAGTGTAAGTTTCATGGCTTCCCCTTGTGTGTGGCTCTAAATATATCCATTATTATCACCAAGATCCTGTCATGTTTCTTTAGACTTTCATGATATTCATGAAATCTTTGCAACATCAATCTGTGTAATGGCTTCAAAATTTATGGGAAAGAAAACCTTTCTCAAAACAATCAGACACATAAGTAACAAAGTCTATCATTATTTTGTACTTCCTCCCTTTTTGTCCTCCAAAACTAAAAATCTTTATATGATTTTTATGTATACAAAGATATATATATTTATTTTTTAATAAATAAATCATTTGTTAAAAAAAATATCAAAATTAAATAAACCTTATGCTGCTCTCTCTAAAAACCATGATTGATGAATTAATTGCCACTTCTATTTGCATCAAACTGCTTAAAATCCTGATATCTTTCAGAAGTCTTTTTCATTTTCCCTTCTTAGAATCTATAATGGATGTTTAACATTCTAAACTTGTTTTCAAACAAAAATAAATAAAATATATGTTGTAAATAATGAATCAATCCTGAGTTGTGATTCCATTAGAATTGGCATATAATATAGAAATCTTAATTATATTGATCCTTCTATAACATTATGGATAACTAATGTAAGTTATTTTTAACCATTTCGTTTAATTCTGGCTGAAAATTGCTACAATAGTATCATGTATTGTCTTAATTAATCAGTAAAATAATGTTTTGAGATAAATAATAGTATTGCTTTTGATAACCATAAAACTTTGTGAATTGATTAGTATGATTACTTTAAATTATACACCTTAATTCTATTTTCTGAATTAAATAATTTTTTTTTCATTACATTAACTTCATGTTATTCAAAAAAATTAACTTGATAAATTAATTTAATAATAAATGTAAATATTTTAAAATAAAATAATTAGCCTACCTGAGTCAACCACTGCTCGTGGCAGAGCAAGAACTCCACTACCAGCCATCTCACCTGCAATGAAAATTGCAGCAGACAAAACACCAAGGCCATTTTTTTTTCGAAATGGAGATCCTGGTAGCTCCTAAAAAATATTATTGCTAATTATGATATTTTGAAGCTAATATTAAAGAACTGATATTCTCTTATTTTGTTTTAGACAAGTATATACCGGGTCAGCTCCTATAATCTTTATCTGATTTGATATGTTATCATAGTAGGCCATTTTCAGAATTACTGACTTTATCTCTAAAAGAGGCAGGTAATAATTAAGATAAGAGCTCACCTTGCTGGGTATTGAAGTGGTTCCAATAGAGCCATAGGAGCTGAGTGCAGAACCAACAGAGGATGTACTATCCAGGGTACCAATGGATTCTGTCACTTCCATTTTCTCTTTCATCAGGTCAAATATGTTCTTTTGAAATCATTCACACTATCAATTATGAATTTAAGGGATTGTCATGTCTCCCATTGTTCTTGCCACATGACACCAAATGCTTATGTAAAGAGATTATAAAGTGATAAATGAATGCCATCTGTTGTCTGCTAGCCTAAACTCATTCAACTGAGTCATTGTCTCATCAATTTTTTTCTAAGAACTGAATTGTTGGTAATTATTTTTTAAATATCAATAGTTTTTTTGTTTTGTTTTTTAATATAATTCAGAGCTACTTGAATATCATAAATGTTCGCTTGAGCATAATATAATTCTACTGCTTATTTTGGATTATGAATAAAGAAATATAGTTTTAATAAGCAATTAAAATTGGGTATTCGTGTAGCATAAATAAAAATGATATCTATGATAGCCATACAAGATTTTTTTAGGAGTACTTTTACAAAGAATAATCCAGATACAGTAAAATTAGTTGTTATTGATATAATGGTCATATTAGAAAGGTTTATATTCAGTTTTGTGATTCTAGAAAATCATGTTTACAATTAGATGCTTTTTCAAGCTAATATTTATTTTTATCTTAGAATTTGATTTACATTTTTAAGACCAGTCTTGAGATAAATATTTATATTTATATTTGAAATATTTATAAGTAATAATGTGTAAACAAATAATTTCCTTCTAACCTTGAAGTTTAGTACCACTCAGAACTGACATCATCAACTAAAATAGAAACAATTACTCATTTCATTTTAAATTAAATCTAAGAATATTGATAATAATATTGAAAAAATTGTATTTAAAAAAATTAGATTTATTAAGTGAATTTGAGTAAAAAAGCTAACATTTTATAGCAAAAACAAATTTATATAGTATAATTCATAATTTGTTAAAATATTCTAGCAAATAATTTTTAATAATTGAAAATTTAAGTTCTCTTTTAATTATCACTGAGCATTGATTGTAAATTATTGTTACTGGTCATTAATTATAAACTGGCTTCTAATCACTCTTGACTGCAGGAATTAAAAGAAGTTAATTTAGGAAACTTTATAGATTAATGCCGACTATGGTGGACAGAATGCATTTTCTGTTTTAAAGTCCCTTATTGTTTTGCATTTACTGTGGTTTACAATGAAATATTGACATATTAACACTTTATGAGCAGGCAGCTTAAGACTAACAGATCTAACCAGATTCTATATCTATCTAAATCAGACAGCAGCAACATCCAGCAGTCCATGAACCCGATATTAATACCTGCTCATAATTTCTTAGTAAATTCTATTTATATCTCTAAAAAATTATGTGCAAGAAGTCTATCTCTGTCCCTATCTTCTCTACAGCTGCTTGCCATTTTCACTGATGTTCGTCAATGTTAGGCTTCTATCTGTTCTCCTATTATTTTGGTTCAAGCCATCCTTCACATATCTCTTATATTTTCTATTGATCGTCCAACAACAGATAATCCTTAACATATTTCTACTTCGATTCTTAATGTATGACCTAAACATTTAAGCCTTTGGTTCCTACTGAAACTAATATTGTTGATTTTTTTTTTATGAGTATCCTCCTCTAAAGTGGTGAAATAAAAAATTAATAACTTTAATTGTTATTATAATAATTTTTATTAAATAACTATATTTGTTATTTTGAAATAATTGGTCGAGTACATTAATAAAACAAAAGAAAATAATTTTTTTGAATATTTAATTGACATTAAATTCAACTCCATTAGTTGTATGATAAAAATTAATGCAAAGTCTCCGTACGTTCAATATAGGAGACAATTTCAAAAAATTTTAAATCATAAGCATATGACTTCGGTGTTCTTCCCCACCTGTAAAGATTAAGAAATTAAATAAGAGAGAGATTTGTGGAGCTTTATTAGAAAAGTTTTCTTACTTGTCTTCCAATGAAAGTATTGATGGATAATTATCTATAATGAACTTTACTGCTTCAAAACATCCTTTGACTGCAGCTATATGAAGTGCTGTATGACCGAAGTAATCTGTTGCATAAAAGTCTTCCTTCCTGTCATGAAGGCTGTATAGTATACATAAGATTTTTTAGTTATAATCTCAAATAAAACATTTAGGATGTAAACACTATTAGTTACTACTGCACAAGTAGTTGACATTTTAATATTAATACTTAGGTTATTTGGTCCAAGAAGTTGTCATTTATATTTTTGGAAGAGATAACAGTGGTAGAACTGTGATCAGTATCAAAAGTTGTCAGGTGTTTTTTTCAATCTTATAAAAAGCAATATGCTAACAGGTGCTAACTTGGGTCTGAAGATTAGTTCTTTGCCTATTTTTGATAGTGATACTTGGATTTTCAAAATTTTGAATTCATAATTATGCAGGTGAATGTGTTTTTATCTACTTTTAATTAAGATTCATTTAAAAAAGACATTTGTGTGCTTTAGTAACTCAGATTTCTTAAAAGTTTATAGTATCTGATACATCATATGAACTACTAGCTGGACCTCCACTTTTCTGTCTCTCATAAGAGATTTGCTTTGGAAGAAAATAAAGCTATGATCTCATATATATTGCTTATTTGTTGTTCTGACCTCCAAAACTAGTAGCTGACAGGAGTTTCAACTGCCAATACAGGAAAGTTTGATTAAAATTTCTTCCTTTTTTCTTTACAGTTTCGTAACGCCATCAATTATGACAGACAGGAGATGAAGGCTTTAAGAGCCATAATCCAGAGACATCCCCATTGGGAGGGTAGTGAGTAGGCACTGCCTACATCGTCCTGAGAGCCCAAATTCCAAAAATATAGGCTTTGGAGATATTGTTTCGCAATGAAAACAGGAGAACGTAACAAGAATTACCTGAAAAACTTAAAATCATAAGATGTCTCTTTTGATTGCAGGACTGAATGAAGCTGAAGTCCATTAAGGAGAAAGGAAAATCCAGGGGATCAAAAAGTTGTGAAAAGATTCAGAAGGGTGCCTATTGTAATTTTGACTGAGCAATAGCAGCTTACAAGACAAAGGTTTTTACTAGAGCAAATTTTGATGAATAACTGGAGGGTACACCATAGGGATATTATTATATTGTATAGAAATCATAGGGAGAAGGTCAGGTATTTTTATGGGAAATTCAAAGTTTTTTGAATAATTTTTAGATGTCTAAATTCTCCATTAGGTAATCATAAAAATATTTCCATATTATCCATATCCATCTACTAAAAGAGCCATACAGATGATATATAATGTTTAACTAATTTATAAATACCGTGTTAACTTGTTCACATCGTTTGCAGCTGCAGCAGTGAACAGCTCACAAAATGGTTCACAAACAGATGATCTTTCTCTCCTTTCTGGAAACTTCTTAAATATCATTACTCCAGAACTATCAAAATGATGTAGCTTCATTTTTTTTACAAATTCCTAAATTAGAAAAGAATGCAGTAGACTATTATGTAAACAAAACCAAGCAAAAAACTTATTAAGAGTTTAACTCAGGAGTAGTCGTGCGGTTGACAGTTGTCACCTACCTGCCATTATTTAAGAGTTATTCCCTTTCCATAACCCCCATCATTCCATCCCTTCCAGCATCTTTCAAGAAAACCCTATTGTTGAAATCTACATTGTTGTCGTTCAGTTTACCCTTCAACTAAGAAAGGTATTCCACCTCAAACAAGTTTGGTTGACAAGTGTCCCTCACATGACCTTTTAAGTTATTTAATCGGTAAGTAATTTTTTCTTTAATAATTTATTTTATGATATAGATATTTACCAATTTGTTATTTTTAATCTATTTTGTATTTGTTTCCCCCCTTCTAATGTAAGTTCAACAAATATTTACATAAACAATTTGAAAAGTAGATATTCACGAGATAGAGATGCCAGGACAACAGATAAAGTTGAGCTTTGAACTTTATTTGGTTTATTATATTTGATATGGAGTTACGGGATGTCCAGGACTAATGTTCGAAAATTGTGGGACAATTCCTAGCGAAAGGCATGGAGTCATGTTATCTTTCAATGAGTAGGCAACAATTTGATTTTCTACTGAGATGTTTACGATTTGATAACATGCATGATAGAGCTTCACATAGAGAAATTGATAAATTTGCTCCAATCAGAGAGGTGTTTAAAATTGTAAATAATAACTTCCCCCAAATTCTTCATTCCCAGTGAATATATCACTATGTTGTACTGAGATTGGTGGAACCGGTAAAAGGATCCCACAGAAATACAACTGGAGACAATTGGTTCAGCAGTGTTCAGATGGCCAACAAATTTTTAGAAACCAAAGGGCTCACATATGTCGGAACCCTCAGGAAAAATGAAACTGAAACCCCAAGGAATTTCAGCCAGACAAACACCGGTTTGCATTCTCGTCAATGTTTGGTTTTCAAGAAAACTGTACACTACTTTCTTACTGTGTAAAAAGGAATCAGGCAGTTCTCTTATCTTAGCTTTACATCATGACAATTATATCTGCGAGGAAACAGGTGAGTTGTCTAAGCCTAAAATCATAACATTTTATAATATGATCATTTAAAAAATGTTTGCCAAAATTGTTTTTAAAATATTTGTATTTTGTAATAAATTTATATTTTATTACAAAATTTATTACAGTTAAAGATGTGTTTGCTTTTATAATAGAATCTACTTACAGTAAATTTGTGACTTTTATTTTTACTTAAAAATGCTTTTGTTTGCTTTTACAATATATTTTTAAAGTTATTTCATGATTTTTTTTATTTATTACCATTTTCTAATATTAAAGTAAGGTATAAAGATTAATAATTAAGTAAGTAATTAAATTATAGGATACCAAAAACAAAATCATTCTGTGGGTGACTCGGGTCAACCATGAGACCATTCATATAACTGTCAACCATGTGACTTCCCCAGGGTTAAAAAAAATTATAATCACGATTCAAAGATATTTATGTCCAACCAAAACATTTTTCTTGGCCAGATTTGACGTTACAATTCTATTTAAATCTAATATTTTTAAATAATTGTACCTTAAGAAATTGTTGACTTTGAATTTGATTCATTGTTATATTATCATGAATATACATATAATTAAACTTCTCAGCCCAATATTATTGGTAAGAATATAAGAATTAATTATATTTGAAATATGAAATGGAAAGATTTTCAGTTTTACCATTAGTTTTTAGTTCAGTGACATTCACTAGCAACAACGTATGTGTCAAAAAAACACTCACAGACTGGTCATCTGACTAACAAATATATTTTGGCATGGTTATGTCTTTTGGCTGGGGGTCTACAGTTTTCTGAACCCACCAGTGTCCTAAAACAATCCTTAATCTAACCAAATATCCAAAAAATAATATTGAACCATCTGAATTTCTTATCTTCCTAATAATATGCCAGAAGCCTGTATAATTTACTCTGATATGTATGTCATGTTTTTTATGTACCCGGAAAACCCAAAAATCTTATATATTCACTTTTACATAACCACATTCACAAACAATTGTATATCAGTAACTATAAATTCTATCTATGTGAGATGAGAGCTCACCGAACAAACTAAGAATGATAAAGAAAAATTTCAATCGGTGAGGTATTTCTAGCCGTAGTCGTAGGAGAAAGTTATGCTAATATGACTAAAAATTGATCACAGGAGCTTGACAATACTTTCACAAACCAAGCCCCAACAAAATTCCGACATTCCAGTAATATCATGACCATAAAACTTATTTTTGAAGAATGTCCATTTTTCCCTTCACAACTCAATTGTTAAGGATAAAATCCTGATCTTTCAAAGACCTTCGGTACTAATCAATGTTCAAATGTTTAAAGTCAAACATTTTTATTGTAGAAATATAACAAAATATTGATAGGTACAAGAAACAAATGTTCAAATAAGTAATATAAATAAAAATAAATATATAAAAAAACATTGACAAATGAACAAAAAAAAATAAACAATTGGCTCTGACGACCAAAGCACTTTTACGGCAATAAACCAAAACAAACAAGAAACATTTACAGTTCTAACATACTTTAATGTGTTATATGACCTGAAATAAGTTGTATGTATTAAATTAATTTTTCAATTTAGATTAATAATGCTAGGTAATTATTAGTATAAATAAATAAATTACAATAAAGATACTAGACCTGAAGTTGAAGTTGAATCCCAAAACATAATAATTTATAATTAATAGAATACAGGAGATAAACATGCAAAATAATATTGAGTTTAATTTACAGATAGGCAAAAGATTTCATCTCTGTTTTGAATTGTTTTTCAGTTTCATTCTTTTTTAGGTGCTTACATTCACATATACTTAAACTAAGTCATATGAGATGTATTTTGATTATTAAAAATATTAATTAAATAAAAGACAGCCGTATTTAAAAAATATTACCAAACATTTTTAAAAAGATAAGGTTTACATCTGCCCCTTGCGTTAGGTTTATGTCTTGCATTTGATGGGGTACAGGCCTAAGGTGATTTTGAAAAAATTCTTGAGGGATTATTCTCCTCTAATGCTAAACAGTAATAAATCATTAATTTAAAATTTTGTTACTTTAATTTATTTTAAATACTGCATGATTTAATTTAACTAATATTTTTAACAAGCATAATATATGTGCCATGTTAAAAGTATATGGAGATGTTAATACCGAAAAAAGAATGAAACTTGTAGCTGAAAAAAAGAAAAAAATTAATTAGGGGAATATTTTTCCTGTCAGTGTTTATAAAGTTTTATTACTCTGCTTGCTATATATATCAAAAACTAAATATAACAGTCATCCTCTATCTAGTTGCCTGTTTGCTCTTATAAAAATCTTGAAATTTTGAACTGTATGTTCCAATTTTTTAATTATTTTTTTTTTTTTCACCCCTACCCCTAAGAGCCATTAGAGTATAGAAAATACTCAAATTTGACTATAGAATTTTTTAAATGTCATAGGTTTTACCTAACATTTTGAATAAATCACAATTTTTATTGTCCTCTTACCTTGCAAAACTGATATGATCTTTCACTTATTTGATATTCATTGAGTAAAGGTGAATACAGGGCCACTCCTAGTTTGCCAGGAACAACCAGCATCAATGCTCCAGATGTTGAGGACTTCATTGGTAGGCCAATCTAAACTATATTATTATTAATTCCATACTTATTAATAAAGGGGAATATAATTTACTTCTAATAATCTATGTACTTAAGATAATTATAGATCTTTTTAAAACTATTTGCAGTTCATTAAACACCTTGATATTGGATATAGAAATAAACATTAAAAATTTTGTAAAAAAAAGAAATGTCAAATTTGGAAAAAATGCTAGCATCAGAAATTTAAAAAATTTAAGCTACAGTTTTAAGAAATACTATTCTATATTTTAAGTATATTTAATCCCTGACTTTATTTTCTGTTTGTTCTTGTACTAATAATTAGTGCAATAATTATTTTACAGCAATTTGATGATCTGATTTGTGTTTAGTTCAAATTATGAAACTGCTTTATTTAATGAATTTTTATTATTCAGCGTGCATTGTAAAGTTAAGAAGGCATTGGCCCTAAGTCTGGACGAGCTATCATCTCATGTGTATAGTGCTCATTAAACTTGTTAATATTTATGAATGTGTTTCTGTTGTTTGCCCAATATACCTTTACAATTACCCAATATAAAATTACTTTATGTATAATTTTTTTTTTAATTTTAATTTTATACATCTCACATGTATTTCAAAAGTGACACATCTAAAAAATCTGTATTTTTTAAATATTATCATGGTTAAGTTCAATTGTCTTTTATGTAATGTCAAAAATGTATCAAATTGACTTGACATTGACATGTATCAAATTGACTTGACAGATTCCACTTGATACATCTCACTTGCAGTTGTGATTAAAAGATAACTCGGGTGCCTCTTGATATTTCATACAAGACTGTGCTATTTTACATTTTTTTAATGCAGATTTATGAGTTGCATAACTTTTTAGATACATATGTGATATATTAATTTTAGTAAGTTAATTTCTTTTTACTTTTAGCTTACATTTTTATAAACTTGTAGTGCTACAACTCTTGAAACAATTCTTGTTAGGAATTATTATTTTGAGAATTTTTCCCAGTTAAGGGTACCTTCTTTATAGAGGCTGTGTATGCCCTACGTTCAACCATTGCTAAAATAACAGAAAATAATTTTATTGCCTACAGTAGGATTCGAATTTAGGCCCAGTAGATTTTTTCTTTAGATGCTCCACTTCCATTAACACAAATCATTATAATTCACATTACTTGATACATGGAAAGATTAAAAAGAAATAGCGATGCAAGTTTACTTAAAATTTGTGGTTTCATACAGTAATAATCTATATTTATGACTGACCATTACTAAAGTTTTCATCATGGAAGAAAGAAAAATATCAAGAATTATGGTAAAATTTAAATTCTTAAACTGAAGCGATTAATAAATAGCATTTATGTTTTGCAGTTGAAACTACTAACCACAAAACTACTTTCTCCTGAAAACTTGTAAAGACCATAGCTGTACATAGCTGCTAAAATTTCTTTGATGTTATCTGCAGATATAATTTTTTCTTCAGTTATAGGATTTATTCCCCCGTTGGCCAACGTTCCTGCGATGAGGCTCAAACTTTCAGCTGTCACTTCCATTGAACATGCCTAAAGAAATAAATAGTTTATTTAATTGGATAATATTCTTTATATTCAAATTGTTCAAGTTAGCATAATTATTAATTCAAATAATCACAGGCATGTTTGTAATTTTATCCTAATATCTTAAATTTGGACACCTGTTTGAATTTGAAACCTTCGGATAACTTTAGTCTATCAACAACAAACAATAATTGAGTATTATTACAGTTTTATGTGGTATAACATAATTAGCATAAAAAGCTGAAAGACTTACAAAGTATCTAATATAATAAGTCCTTATTGGGAAAGATCAAAGATATTAATAAAAGAGGTTTTAGCTGGTGAAAAACAGCATATTTCTCTTTAAATTTAGCTATTGCTAGTTGATTTCTACCAAGTCAATCACAATTTTTCAGCTTGAAGTCAGCCAAACTTTTGTAACATATTACAGAGTTTAAATTTATTTTGTAGCTTCATTATAATTGAAAAAAAAAATAAAGAAAATGTTTTATAACTGTATTTTAATTTAAGAAAAATAAATTTTCTTTTTCCAGTAAAACAGAAATCTTTCATACAGGAAACAATAAAAAATATTGTTGAAAAAACAAGGAAGAGGAATTTGAGTATTTGGGAGAGAAAGGTCCTTAAAAAGATATTCAGCCCAGTGAAGGACCATAAAAATAGGATAATTAGAAAAAAATATATAGCTCTTTGGTGAGCCTAATATTGTGGTTATAATTTAAGGTAAGTTGTCAAAAAAGACAATGTACAGTATAACAAGTTGAGGGAACATAGCTAAGATGACTGGACAATGTTGAGGATGACTTGAGACAACAAAAGGGAGAGGTTGGAAAAAAAAAAACAGAAGATACAGTCCAGGAGTCACCGACAGCCCAGTCAATGAAAGCAAGAAATTTTTGCAGGGTGTTAGTACATAAAGTATACACTAAAAAAACAAAGTCCCGTGGGTGTTTACATTACATTACATTGTTGTTGCATTTCAACTAAATTACCATTCATGATCATGAACAGCAGTTTGTGCACCTCAGTATATGCAGTATATGCGTTTGTGCACCTTAGCACGGCCCTGCTAGGACCGGCGCACTGGTGTCCACTACTCTTTCAACGCTCTCTATGAAGCCATCGTTTTAATGTTATGCGTTATGAGACACATCATTTTAAAGCTAATTTTATTATCTATAAATTTTATTTAACACTTTTCTTTCCAAAGCGTAATGATAAAAATCTATAATTTGTTGAAGTTACTTTTTGTTTTTTGTAGTGGCAGTTTTCTGTATATGATGAAGTATTATGGCGAAACTAAGCTATCAACATAAAAAGTGTATATAACATAATTTGTTTGTAATATTATTTGGATTAAAATAAAAAAAAGAACTCTCCGATAGCATAAGTAGGTTTCGAGCTGACGGCATATAACCAGAATTCTGTATTTGTTATGTTGCTGAAGGGGTGGAGGGGGGAAAGCAAGAGGGGTGGGGGTCGGGACTTTGTGTTTTTTTAGTGTATACTTTATGTACTAACACCCTGCAAAAATTCAGCTTTCCCCTAATTAGTTGGGACACTAAACCTTTATTGACTGGGCTAATTAAACCTGTCATGATAGGTCTCCCAAAGCTCACACATATAATTCGCCATGTTATTCATAGAAGAACGCAAAACGACCTTGCTGCAATGGCTGACACCGATCAAAAAATAAAAATAATATTTTGTTGAGGTTTCTGTCACGATAAGTTTCCCAAATTCTGATTGTTCCTCGAAATAGGGGAGGGGTAGGGCAATACGAAAATGCAGTGTTGCCATTCCCCCTGGCGGGACTTGTCAGTTGCTGCCAGGAAAGGAGTGACAGCCAGGCGCTATACAATAAAAAACTATTTATTGTATTTTGAATTATTTATTTAAAATTTATGGTATGAAAATTATTAAAATTTATAATATAAAATTTGTATTTTAAGACAAAAAAAAAAAAAAAAAAAAAATACATTAAAATTTTTTGAATATTCTAAATTTAAAGAAAAATAAAAAGTGTTTATTATTTTTTTATCACCATATTCTTTCAGGATCCTAATTATAAGGGCGGTGTTTCGATCTTATAGTCCCATTGTTGTGTGGAGGAAGGAAGTGACTTTCCGACTTTTTTAGTTGAATATATCTCATACATTACTTCTATTTCCATTAGAGTTAAACATAATTTAATCATGC
Organism: Euschistus heros; assembly: GCA_003667255.2. NCBI lineage: Eukaryota > Metazoa > Arthropoda > Insecta > Hemiptera > Pentatomidae > Euschistus > Euschistus heros. Next base: position 3,833,334 of record RCWM02000022.1, on the reverse strand, counting down.
TTGAATGTTTTACAACTAATGTCCTGGAATCAATCACCTAATTTTATCATGATTAAATTTTATAAAATGATTCCTGCAAATAAGTTGTCAAATATTTAATTATGATTGAATTTTGCCCAAATCTGATTTATATAGATTTAATAATTCTACTTACATTATTAAGGATCTGAAGTAGTGCCATTCAAAATCTTAAATATGTGATCTAGTATCCGGAATTGCATGTTTTCAGAAAATCTCATTAAATTTTTAAATGTGTTATTTAACAGTAGGGGCTGGAGCTTGAGAAAAATATCGCCACCGAATTTTCTTTTAAAACTTTGTCATACGATAAAAAGGATTAACTTTGTCATTCCATATAAATAGTATAGGTGAGTACAGTAGGAATAGCATTTTCAATTCTATAGGCTTCTAATTAAAGGTCCATTATTTTTTAATCATGTCTTTTTATTGATTATTTTTTCTAAGTGTTTTTTGTCTTACATTACTTTAAATTTACTCATTGTTTTACAAATTAGTGCTAGAAACAGTCATAAGGGCAATAAGGACGAACTATGGAAGCGTTTATAACTGTATGACTCAGCAGCATTTGCGGACAACGTGGTGGTCACTGGCAAAACAGAAAAATACGATGTGTTTGGTGACGTTGAAAGAACAAAATTGGGAGGAAAACTAGAAGGGGCAGGATATCACTTTGAAAGCAACGAAAAATTCAAGTACCAAGGAAGAATCATAACTTCAAAAAATGAAATGGATGAAAAAATTAGGAAAAGGATTATTGCGGGTGATAGGCACTACTGGGTTCTCAGTAAAATATTAAGTAATAATAGCTTCCCTAAAAATCTTAAAATAAGTGTCTACCAAACCGTTCTTAGACCAGATGTACAGAATGGTAGCGAAATCTGGACCCTCGCTGCGAAGAATGAAGAAATTCTAATAGTTAAGCAACGACGAATAAGATGGCTTAGTCATGTTCGAAAAATGAGCTCCTACAGATTCCCAAAAACTATGATTCATGAACATCCCGAAGAAGAAAAGAGAGAGAGAGAGAGGAAGACACAGATTGATGAGATGTTGAAAGGGACCTGAAAACTCTTATCTTAGTGTGAGGAAATGGAAGAGAGCCACTGGAGACCGAAATAAATGGAGATCATTGAAGAGGCCAAGGTTCTATATGGACTGTAGCACTGAATCTGTTTTTAATAATCTCATTTTTACAAATTAAAACTTATCAAGATAAAAAATAATTCATGTAAATCAAGAGGTTACTTTTATGTAGAGATCTAAAGAGGTCATGGCGTCAGATCCTGCAGGCATATGACACGAACAGGACACTCCATAACTGAGACATCTTAGTTCGTCAGCTGAATCTAATTTTGAAATGTACGCTGATGCTTTGAAGTCTATGTATTCATTACCATTGAATTTCTGAAAATATATTATGTTAGTAAAGAAGTTTTATTTAACTAACAAGTGGACGTTCTAGGTTATCCCTCACCGTTTTGGATCTTTTTTTTTTTTTTTTAAATGATACTAATCCTACTACTAATGATACTAACGTACTTGTGTAAGTAGTGGCCCATTTAACAGTGTGAAGTTATCGTAGGTTACATCATCTCCGATTCAAACTAAATTTAGATTTATGTGCTTTTGTTATAAGGATGGAAAATACAAACCGACAAAAATTGTCTTTTCAGTGCAAAATTATGGTAGCTGCTCAATTTAAATTGAAATGTTATTTTATATTTGAACAACAGCAGCTTTAAATAACAACATGCCTAGTAAATCTAATACTAGTCGTGGAAGAATCGGTCTTATAAGCATGTTGTCAGGAGGAAGGAGCAGGCATTTTAATTGCATAAGGCATGCTAAGATTCAAGAAAAAAGGTGCAGATGGTGGCATAGCTCCTTCTTCATTTTTAAAGTGAAGACCACTTAAAAACTTAAGGATATTTTAATTTAACACTTATGTATTTCGTTTTTAAGAACCAACTATCCTGGAACCGTCCTCATCACTTTTGTTAATGACATATGTTTGTTATAACTAAATAATAATCCATTGATTGCTCGCAATCCCATATCCCTCAAGAATGGCATCGGAATTTGAGAAAGAAATTAAATAAAAACAAATCTCTTCAATCAACTTTACATACAACTTATTGTAAACCTTTATCATCCTCTCCTAATGTATCCTTTCATGATATTGATTCCCGTTCAACTGATTCACTACTTAAGATTTCCTTTGGAAACATCTCTTACTTATATTCCAAATACAATACTGAAACAAGAAACTGCACGTTATTTTCGAGTATCAAAATATTTACTAGAAAAACGCTCTAAGCTTCCAATAATTGAATGGGTGACCTCAACAACGCCGTAACCCACAATTTTTCAGAAACAGAGATTTTGATGCAAACTGTCGTAAACCTCAAAATAAATCATGGGAAATATTTTTCCTCCCACTTCTCTGAGGTTGGTACCTTTGATTGTGGTCGTGAAAGGGCATGTGGCTGACGATATTTCTCGGCAAGTAATTAGAAAACCTGAGTGAGTCATGACTGAGGACTTCTACCTTGTTGCTATGGCTCCCGTCACTAAAATGAGACTGTCTTCTGGAGAAGTTTAAATAAAGATAAAAGACGAAAATTTATGTATTGTGAACTCACAATAATCGTTCGAACAAAGTAAGTCCATGAATTCATTAAGAGCCATATTTCGTCCTTTCCCAAATAAGAGAATCGTTACTCTCGCCATGAATCCTTGTTTTATTATTGAAGATGCACCAAGACTGAAACAATTGATTTTTGCCCAAAAGTATCACCATTCCTCATCACAGTTTGCACGGGAATGAAATGGGGGATAGCGACCCCCAAAATGTATAAATTATTTCATCTTTCTGTTTGACTTGGGCATTGATATGGCTAAAAGGTTTTACATGGTTGTTCAAATAGGTGCAAAAAACGATTTTCAAGTTAAAAAAGAAATCGCTTCAAATGTTCAGCACCTTTTAGGCTCTGCTGAAAAGTTTCGCATCATAGTTACGCCGTTATTGAAGTGAACCATTCAGTTCACAAACAAATTATTTAAATGACGGTTATTAAATCTATGAGACCCTAGAAGTTGCCCAGGCTCCATCAAACCGACCAATTCATCACAGATCCCATTCTCACAATCTAGAATCCTTAATCCTCCTTTCACTGTCACTAATAAATGTATCTTAAATATTCTTAGCATTCCTTTGTTGCTTTTTTGGCTCCGACCATATTCTCAACCTTTCATAATAAGCTTCAAGCCAATTCAAACTCACTTGTTTCTCGACTTTGTGCTCATTCCACTCCCAATAATACTCTGATGTGTCTGAAAATAAATTATCCTCGGGGCTACCCAACATAGAACGTTTATTATATTGCTAAAAATAGGTTGCATTACATGTCATTGCATATGTATTATCTTTAACATTTACTAGATTTATTTTATACAATCGTACATTTCAATAAATAAATATAAAACATAAAAGCACCAGCTATATTTCTGGTTCTTATTATAAAATTAAGGAGGGAATGATAAAGAATCTAGAATACAAACTAATAAGTGCTTCATAATTTACCTTTAAAAAATTTATATAGGTTTCATGAACCACAGAAGCACTCTGACCTTTATAAGAGACAGCAGTCAACAATGCACATAACATGATAGCTCCCGAGTTGGCCATTGTATTAAATGGTTTCCCTAAAAATTAAAAGAATTGTGGATGAAATTAGTTGGCCAATCATTAAAAAAAGAAAAGAAATAAAACAAACATTGTCTGAGAAAATAGGCTTGACACTGTGCATTTTTTAATATTAAAATATATACATAGTTGTGAACAGCGAAACTAATGACTTAGATCCTTAAGAAGAATCACCATAATTTTTTCTGTGAGTCGTAGACATCGTAAAACAATCTCGTATAGGCATTGGCCCTAGTAGCAACAGGTAGCATCTATTATATAGATTCTATATTATTATAGTCCTAAAATATACATTAAGGTTAACTAAGAATATTTCATAATGTTCGCGCCAATCGGCGCTTTTGTGAGGGGGGGAAAAGAGAAAAGATCTAGTGTATCGTTTATATAGACGCACTCTATAGACCTCTAGGTAACTAGCCCTTATCTGCGCTAATCCCTACATGAATATTCCTCTTTCTTCTATCATCTGTGCTCCAGTACGCACCTATTTACATTGCCCAAGACCTCATGGTCTTCCATCGCTTCTTTGACCAAGGTGAAATAGCCTTCCAGGACCCTGTTCCTCTTTTAAAAGCGATCCTATTTCCTCTGCTTGTCATCAAAGATTTAGTTCTTCCCTTGATGAGTGGTGATACTAAAGGAGGAGAGCCTGAACAAATATTGCAGCCTAGGAGAAGCATTTGCCAGATCGTAAGGATTCCGGGGGCTCCCGGACAGACCGTCGGCGGCAGTAATAAGGTAAGAAATTTCTTCTGTATTATTTGTTTATGCTACCTTCTCAATAATATCTCCCCAAGGGTGCAAAACCTCGATTTCATATTTTCCCATACAGTCTATTTTCTAGAGGCCGAGGCGAATTTGTCGCATCGGACATTAACATTCTTTTCCTATACATTTTTGGTCCGATCCGGGCCGTATATATCATTGTTCAACTTTGAAACGAGTGATTTTGCAGTTTTGGGGCGAGTAATCACCCACTCATTTCTGTGCTTTATTAAAATTAAAAAAATTTACATTAAAACTAGTATAAATTGCAAGGTTTGGCCTATTTTTTGTCCAAGTTTTATAACTTCCAATAATTACACATATAAAACCGAAGTTATAGTCGGCCATCTTCAACCAATTGTCAGCTGTTATCTGACGTCACCACCCCCCACTCTAGTAACGTACTCGTTATTGCGTCTCGTAACAATTCCCGCCATCTTGTCTTATTATAACGTCAGTTACAATTACGTAATAATTAGTGAAATCAATTTTGCAACTTTTTCTCCTTTCCTTTTCTCTGCCTCATATATTATAATTTCCTTTTATTGCTGTATTTATTTATTCTCTATTTTTCACAATGCCTACAGAACACAAAAATATCATTATTCAAGCACAACTATTGGCAAAGAGGGAAACGATATTTGCTGATATAACTAGTAGATACGATGAAATTAAGGGTTCCACTCTTTCGGATATTTTTACTGTCCAAGTGCATTACGAGGATTTACCCTCCCTTCAAGTCAAATTTGAGGGGGTGAATGAAAAATTAAGTGACCTTAATGCTCTCTTATCCAAACAAAATCATGTGGATACTCAAGCCCCTGCAATTGCTTTCAATAGTGTGTTAACTAAAATTAAATCCAAATATTTACAATTGAAAAAGGAAGAACCTATTGCAACTTCTACAACGGTTGCCAGCCCTGTTCATTTGGCTTAAAGTGCTTTCTCTTTACCACCGACAAATTCGCCAACCTTTTCAGGCGACATACAGCAGTGGCCTGAATTTTTCTCGTTGTTCACCGCCCTTGTTCTTCGACAACCCCCATACAGCGCTTTCATTATTTAAGATCCAATTCAAAGGAGAGTGCTCTTTCCGCAATTTCTAATTTTCAACTCACAGCCGAAAATTACGACCTTGCTTTTTCAGCTCTGGTACACAGGTTCCAAAACCCCAGGAGGATAGCCCAGGCATATCTAAGCCAAATCTTACACTTTAAGCCCGTCAGTTCAAATTCATTAAATAACTTAAAAACTTTTCTCGAGGTACATCAAAATTCGGTGCAGGCTATCAAGGCGCTACCAATCGACGATTTAGCAAATTTTATTTTGTTAACCCTCGCATTAAATAATCTAGACCCCCGCACATCTAAGGCTTTCGAGGATCAAAATTCTGCTAAATCAGTTCCGCTTTTCGATGATTTACTAAATTTCATTATCAAGCAAATTAAAACTCTGGAGATTATTTCTCCCCCCATCAATCTACATAGAAACACTAAAGTTAATTCGCTAATTGCTAGCACTAGTCCTGATACCTCACCATCAGATAGAACTCCGGCCGCACCTTCTAATTCTTTTAACCTCAAATGCATTCTCTGTCGTAAGCCGCATTCCTTATCTTCCTGTTTCGAATTTTCTCATCTCACTCGAGTTCAAAAAATTGATTTCCTCAAAAGGCATAAACGGTGCTTTAATTGTTTGGGTCCGCACCTTAAGGGTAATTGCAATTCCAAATTTACATGTCGTAAGTGTAATTCACCAGAGCATCACACACTTTTGCATCCCGTCAAAGCAGTAAATTCAAATCTCCATTTGAATTCCGCGCCTAGTCGCGCTTCAGCTCATGCTGATCACATTTCAAGTGAACCAGCATCCGCTTCCACTGGTCAAGCACCAGTTGACGCCTCCTTATCTCTGAGTTGTAGTACCACCGGAAGTCACGTGACTTCACTCCTAGGAACCTTCCGTGCACGAATCTTTAATTCTCACTTAGGTTACGTTGTCCGGTCCGTGGGGTCATCGATCCGGGGTCGCAGCTATCATTTATTTCCAAGCGCCTCTTTGACCAATTAGGTCAAAAAATCCAGGATATGCCCATTACCGTTTCAGGTATAGGTGGGCGTGTTTCCAATTCTCCTGGCACAGTCTCGTGTCACATCTTCTCCACAATTTCCCAGAGGCACGTTCTAGTAAACCCGTCCGTGGTTCCTCAAATCACTAACCATTTGCCTCCCAAGAACCTTACTCCAGAAATTGCTCGCGCCTTTGAACATTTGCGTTTGGCCGATCCTGACTTTCATCAATCAGACAAAATTGACCTTCTCTTAGGTGCAGATGTATACCCGCAATTATTATTGCCTCATCCATTTATTCCAAGCTCCATTGGTCCAATTGCTGTCAGTACCATTTTTGGTTGGGCAATCATAGGCCCTATCCAGACCCTATCGCAAAATCAATCAGCCACTTCGTTAATTTCTGTTTGCCAGATTTCCCATGATTCTTCGAAAACTGAAAATATTGAAAATATTCCATTTGAACAACCCCTGAGTACAGACCATAAACACTCAAATGTTTCTGATATTCCAGAAAACATTGACCCTTCTGTTAACACCAATACATGTAATCACAGATTAAATAATTTTAACGTTCCCCAGGAAATACAAATCAATAACCAGGGTGATTTTTTAAACTTAAATCAAGTTTCAAAATTTAATCACATCGATAAAATAGGTGGTGCTGATACAATTGTCAGTGATTCATCTGATGAAAAGTTTTTTGCTTCTCTTACAGATGAAAATAACTACATCTCATCCTCAAACAGTCACTATTCTTTAGCCAATCAAGGTTGTCCAAAATTCCTTCCTGTTGAAAATAAAAATAATAAAAAACCAGTATGCATACATAGTAAGAGTAACCAAGATAGAGTAACAAGTAAACTTCCTGTCTCGTATCCTATTGAACCCACCTTTTTAAAACCACCAGTTGTTGACGTCAAAGGGTCTGTACGCTCTAAAATTTCAATACTCGACAAATTCTCCCCAGTAGGGTTTGCTGATGTTTCTTCTTTCGATAATCATGCCCATATTGACTCTAGGGGCCTTACCTCTACTCCTTACGCGCAGACCAACAATTACTGTTTAGGGACTCAAGATCCCTCCTCTTTGACCAATTGCCAGGAGCATTGGCCTCCTCCTTATCGTGACACCGACTTAAGCACCAAGCCATTACCGGATCTTAAGTCTACTCCCATTGCGCTCATCACAAATGAACCTGACCATACCTTTAAATATTATTCTGGGTCTCTCCTTAATCTCCATACCGATAAGCCGGCAAAGCTGCCTTGTTGCAGTACTCCTTTCATCGATAGACTGGGGGTCCTCAGGGTGGGCGGCATACTTGACAACGCCGTTCTAAATTATAATTCACAACGTTATAAGTGGACTTCAAATTCCAAGCGCCGTTGTGGAACCAAGAAACAGGGCGACGTTGTTGTGAGCAAGGGACTGACCAGCTCCTCACTCTCCCGGCCTTTAGCTCTTATTTCCGAGCTCAAGCCTGATGGTGTTTCACGAGCAGCCACCTTTGAGACTTCTACCAGCACTCTCACTAGATCTGTGAACAAGCTAATTCCGCTTCCGGAATGACTTCTCTTTGCCATGTATCTCGTTTTCAGTTATGCTAGTGCATGTTCTTTATTTTATATAATTGTTGCCCAGTTGGGCTGTTTCCTTTTCTTTACATTGTATAATTGTGCTCCCATTCATGTTACAATATTTTTATTTTATTTTTTTTTTTTTGTCTTTATCTTCCTCTTTACTCAAGTTGAGCTTGCGTTTCTTATTTTATTGTATAAATTCTTTGCTGCCTGCCCACCATTTTCATTGATAACTTTTGGAATAAAATTTGGCAACATCCCAATTTTGGTGGGCGGTGTGTTCGCGCCAATCGGCGCTTTTGTGGGGGGGGGGGGGAAAGAGAAAAGATCTAGTGTATCGTTTATATAGACGCACTCTATAGACCTCTAGGTAACTAGCCCTTATCTGCGCTAATCCCTACATGAATATTCCTCTTTCTTCTATCATCCGTGCTCCAGTACGCACCTATTTACATTGCCCAAGACCTCATGGTCTTCTTTGACCAAGGCGAAATAGCCTTCCAGGACCCTGTTCCTCTTTTAAAAGCGATCCTATTTCCTGTGCTTGTCATTAAAGATTTAGTTCTTCCCTTGATGAGTGGTGATACTAAAGGAGGAGAGCCTGAACAAATATTGCAGCCTAGGAGAAGCATTTGCCAGATCGTAAGGATTCCGGGGGCTCCCGGACAGACCGTCGGCGGCAGTAATAAGGTAAGAAATTTCTTCTCTATTATTTGTTTATGCTACCATCTCAATAATATCTCCCCAAGGGTGCAAAACCTCGATTTCATATTTTCCCATACAGTCCATTTTCTAGAGGCCGAGGCGAATTTGTCGCATCGGACATTAACATTCTTTTCCTATACACATAACATTCTAAAGATTCCGATTGCTACTCCGAGATATGTCAATAAAACCAAAAATTGTTTTTTTTAGATAGACTGTGATACTGAAATTGCAAACAAATCACAAATAGTACAAGGAAATTAGCTCCAAAAATAAAAAGGTCTATATATGTTTCATTCAAGGAGGTTAATTATCTAGTTATTATATTAAAAAGGTCTGACTGCGGGACATTGTTCACCACCCTTAGCTTTAAATGTACTTAAGTCCTCAAAATAGCGCCGGGTTTGGGCAGGAGAGGGGGAGAAATGGTCGAAAATCTTAACCTGTATGCAATGGAATCTTTCAGCATAGTTTTCTTTGATTATCTAGCTGTCTATCGCCATAACACCAACTTTCATGAAATAAAAATTATTTTATTCTTTTTAGTTCAGTTTGCTATTAAAGCGTGTTTTTCGTTTGTTTTTTTTAGTTTTTTAAACTATAATTTTTTTTTATAGTAATATGAGTCATGATTGATACTTGTTTGTCAAATTGAATTTTTTTTAAGGTTCTTACCTGAAGATTGGAAAGATGTTTTCCCGAAGCATGTAGTAAAATTTAATAAAGGAGTATGAGTACTTTGAATATAAATTTAGCTTTATTTTACTCTTTTACAACGCATTCGTATATTGCCAGTGTAACCCACTGTATACCTAAGTAATTATGATGATTCAGCTTTTTTACAACTACTATATTTTTAAAATTTATGCAACAATTATTAATTTTAAGAGAGGCTGCTTTTGATATATTCAAAGATACATATCGACTAATATAAGGCGGGATAGCAAATTAAGTTATTATTTTTTTGTTTATTTGAAGATTAATAAAATAAAATTAATCAAACTAAAATTTAATTTTTTAAAATTAAAAAATATTTGAAGTTCTACCAATGGTATTTAGTTCTGTGATGCTATCGTCAATATTGTTAGGTTGAAACGCTATGTACCTTGACATTTCTTCAATACCGACAGTGTTTAAAACAAGTGCCATAAGAAGAGGTTTGCTGAAAATCATATGTGAATTAATTTATTTTATACTGTACGATCATAAAAAAAAATAAAAAAATACCTGCTAAGGAATTATTTGAATATCAATATTTGCATATTTTATGTAGTACCTACTGTCTTTAAGTATTTTTTTTTTATATTTACCCTTTTCTATCCTGCCTTTTAATTCAATTGTGGGATATTATTTTGTAAAAAGTCTAATTACTGTTTTTCTGCGGACCGTTGGAATATTTCACTATGAATCCAATGATACCAATAAGTCATTATCTCACAATTTTTGAGTTACTGCTTTTAAAGAATAATATTACGTTTCCTAGGAAAGTTATATATGAAAAGTCCTAAGTCAAATAAGAAAAAAATAAAAGTATAATAAATTTAATTTCTTATATAATTTATGTATAAAAAGGTACAAGGAATGTTACACTGAGAAGTTTGTGTAAAAGCCATTGATATGTTATTATATTTATGATGTTAGACATTTAGGTACTGAGTATATTTTTAATTTCTGTTTAAAAATATAATGTTTTTGTCTTTCCAAAATTTTATTTGTCACTGCACAATCACTTTCAGCTTCAGTACGTTCCTCATATTTGAAATTGTTAAGCAATTGATCTCTATTAAGTTCATACAGACCGGAAAGAACAGTAAACATGTCTTAATTTTATAGTGTTTCATTTCTTTCAATAAATGAAGAAAATACGAAAAAAAGTACCATAAATTCTGCATTGTAAAAGGAAAGTTTGAGTGTCCCGAAAATTTTCTCTGGCCATCTGTTGAGCAAATAGCAATAGCCCATTTATTAACATCCATAGATCCAAGTTCAGGAAATTCATTTGACAACTGCAAAAAAAAAAAAATAATAATAATAATAAAAATATATATAAAAATAAATTAAAAAAGTTTAAGAATACGTATTAAAAAAAAAAAATTATTGTTTAAAAAAAACTAGGAAAACACGCTTTTATAGCAAACCTAACTAAAAAGCTAAGTATGGTGAACAATTTGCAGCAATCAAACCTTTTAATTTTTAGAATTCCAGGTTTGAAGCTAATATCCCTGTTCTATTCATGATTTGTTTGCAATTTTAACACAGTTTATCCAAAATCAACCAACAACTTTTGGTTTTTTAACATATCACAGAGTAGGAATGGGCAAATTTTTACTTTAAAAATCCTATCCTTTACAAAATGTAACGATCTACTACTTTTATTATATAGCAGGTTTTGATTGGATCAGCCATTTCTGTGTTATGGACTCTTTTTAATCATGACCAAAACTAATTTTTTTTGAAAGTGCGCAAATTTTGTCGATGTTTGACAATCGATTATGGCTAAACGCTTAAATCAAATTCAGCTTAAGGAATGTCTTTAGACGCAAAATTTAATAAACTTTAGTTCTGTAAATATAACATTTTTCGATCGAAACCGGTTTTCTATTAGTTTTTTTTCAAAATCTGCAAGCATGTAAAAAAGTTTGGGTTTTTTGCCATCCCAACAGTTTACCATTATCAAATTTATTTTCATTTTTAATATTTTATTCTCAGGACCCATCTGGACCATTTAAAAGCGTAAAACCTACTACTTCATCTTTTGCAAGCAGACCTCTGTTTTTGGGGGTAATTTAACTAGACTGAGTGAGAACATCAGAACAGAGTTGTGCAATTATTGTATTGTCATTGGTCCTGGAAACGTGTTCAAATTTTCAAATTAATCACATTTCTGGAACTACGATGAAAAATTCCTTTACATACAGGTGAAGTTAATAAAAGCGTATTAAAAACTAACTATGAGTAGAATAGTTTTTTAGAAAAATAATAATAACTTTTAGTAGTGAAGTAAATATCAAATTGAAACTGTTTTAAAGAAACAAAACTTCTAACCTGGCCTGATATGTTAGACCGCAGTGCCTCATAGATATCCTCGACGGTGTCTGAAAACTCTTTAAAATCTTCTATCTTCAATTTGTTGGTAACGCAGTCAGATATAAGTTTTTTTTTAGGCTCAACCAATCTTGTAAATCGTAAAAAAAAAAATTAATTAATATAATTCATATAGTTAACATTACGAAAAAAATAAAATATAAAAAATAAACTGTTATAGAAACAAAATATATCATCAGTTGTAGAAACGGTTATAATTTCGGCAATACGGTTGGGTAGTCGTTGTGGTGGGGGAGGGTGGAGAGGAGGGGGTAGAGAGGAATAGAAGCAGGGAAGGTAAGAAAGACATCCCTTCTCCCAATATTTGAAAATTCGAGATTTGAGTGCATAAAAATTGTCTTGCTAATACTTTTTAACTCCAGATTGGCATTTTATCGAACAAAGTTTTTGAAAAGAAAAGAAAATTAAAGTAGTCAATCCATTCGTCTCAGATAAGCGCTAATTATGTAATTAAATGGGTCCTCCGAAAAACGTTCTAAGCGACAAAATTTCAGAAGTGGCGATTTTAAATATTTTAAAATGTATAATAGTACGTCATAGCATGATATAGTACTCCATTATGTTATTATACATGTAAATATAACAAATTAATATTTAAATATAAAATCTAACCTACAAAACTGACAAAAAGTTTAGATTATGATTTTCTTTCTCTGATAACTAAAACTTTTATCGCTTAGAACGTTTTTAGGCGGACCCATCCAATTGATCAAAACAAAAACGATAAGTATGTAATTGCACAAAACTATGTAATTTATTAAAATAAATAAATATAAATTTAAAAAATTAAAATTGTAAAAATTAATTTTTCCCAATTCCTTTACTTAATATTAGTTAATTATTGTTCAAAAAAGTGTAATGTTTGTTTATATTTTATTTTGTTAAAGGAAAGAAAATTTACATTATATTTTGAAATTAATAATAGTTTTACGTAAATTAAAACATTACTTGAACAGGCAGTGGTATGGTTAACATAATTCAAACTTTTTGACCAAATGGTCTAAAAAAAAATTTGATACTCTTCACATTTTAATTAAATTAAAAAATAAAATGTTCTTATAAATCACTCTTTAAAAATTAAGAGAGTAATCAAATCTATATTTTAAAATATTATGTAGTTTATTAGGTAATGCTTACGGGAAAAGGATTAGAGATGGGTTGTAAATGTTCGGTTCTTGGTTATGGCGATGATTTGGTACTTTTGGGTGAAAACGAGGAAACTATTAAACTAAACGCTACTACGCTCATGAAAACCGGTAACGAAATTGGTTTAGTAATTAATATATGGTTAGTAGCAGAAACGGTGAACATTTGAGTAATGTAGATATTTCCGGGATAAAGTTTGAACACGTTGAGCAATTCAAATATCTAAGGTCTATTATATCGGGGAAAAATGAAATTCAAGAAGAAATAAAGGCTATGTATGCTTGTTATTTCTCGGTCGCAAAATTACTCAGTTCGCGCTTACTCTCCAAAAATTTAAAAATTATACAAAGCTATTATACTACCAACAGTTCTCTACGGATGCGAAGCATGGCCGCTGACGTTAAGGGTGGAACAACGCCTTAAAGTTTTCGAAAATAAAGTACTGTTAAGCTAAGCCTTTATTTAATATTATTATTATGCAGTTTATTAAATAATCAAATAAAGATTGATTAAAAAGTTGGTGGTGATCAGAAAGGCAGTGATGAGATTGAGAAAGAACTTTCTTGGAGGTGGTTAGCAAAAAGCAGCACTCTCTTAGATAAATTATTTCTTGATTATTTAATTTAATTTAAATAATTATATAGATTAGCAAAATCTTAGGGGTCCGGGCTAAGGTGACCACTTTTTGGAATTCCAATTACCGGGACATCTAAAAATAAAAAAAAATTCTAATTAGATTTTCAATTTTCATGCCTTAAGTTAACTTCATCAAGTGTTATTTGATAAAAATGATTCAATGGCGATTTATTGCAATAGGAAATTAATCAAACATTGTAGTTTATTTTAAAAAAACGGAATAGTAATTTTTTGGATGATATTGGGAGGAGTGGGGTTTAGGGGGGCCGGGCAAATATATTTATAGGGGGCCCTGAGATCGATAGGTATATGGAAGCCAAACCTCAAGAGCGAAAACTTTAATAACAAACCAGACTAACATATATGACAGTTTTGGAAGGATTAGGAAAACCGTGTTGAACCTGATATTCCTATATGGCTTTAACCTTCCAGCAGGCGCGCGGCGGCATTTTGTCCGCCTCCGAGTTGGTTCACTTTTCATGTATATAGATGGTGTGTTTGTATTACTTATCGCTGGTCTTTTAACAGAGACATTAGGAAGACGCCATTAAATTATATATATATATATATATATATATATATATATATATATATATATATATATTTTTTTTTTTTTTTTTTTTTTTTATTCTTTATTTATATTTTTTTTATGGGAATAAAAATCTTGATTATCGATATACACTATTTCAGCTATCTTATGACATTCTTATTAATCTAATGCACATAAAAAATAATTATAAATCAAAATGAACTAGGTTCAGTTAAGTACATAAAGTATTTACTAGTTTTGGTGACTTCTTCCGGCTTGCTGTAACGTGCCCTGTACTGTGTGAGAGAAGAATTTGCAGATTTTTGAACAAAAAAATATTATAAAACTAAACTATCTGACATCATCATCATCATCAGCGGCGCAACATCTCATTACTGAGTCAAGGCCTCCTCAATCAGCCCACTCCATATGTCCCGGTTCTGAGCAGCCACCATCAAGTTACGCACCCCAAGCAATGTCCGGCATCATGCGCAACACCGTCTCGCCAACGCAGTTTGGGTCTTCCTTTTCGCCTGGTTCCATGAAGTTCCTCCAACAATGTCTTCCTTGGAAAGGAACCCTCATCCATCCTCGCAAGGTATCCAGCCCACCATAGCCTTCCAAGCCGAACAAACTTTACTATATTCGGTTCCCTAAAGAAAGCATATAGTTCTTGATTGGTTCGTCGACGCCACTCTTGTCCCTGCATAATTCCACCATAGATAGATCGCAGGATCTTCCTCTCGTGGATAAGTAATGCGGACTCATCTTTCTTCGTGAGTGTCCAGGTCTCAGAACCGTAGCTCAGGACTGGGCGGACCAAGGTTTTATACAGCTGTACCTTGGTTGCTCTCGGAAGCAGGGAGCTTCGGAAATGGTTACGTAGGCCATAGAAACATCTGCTTGATTTGCTGATCCGTAACCTAATTTCCCCAGATATGTGGTTATCCACATCCACTTGGCGAGGTACACAAATTCGTTAACTTTCTCAAATTTGTAATCCCCAATTCTGACTTCTTCGCCCTGTACTGCCCGTTCTCCTGATACCATGTACTTCGTTTTCGCGTCGTTTATTACCAAACCCATTCTCCTGGCGTTCTCAGCAAGGAGAAGGAACGCATTTGAGACAGCCTGAAACGATCGTCCCATGATATCAATATCATCGGCATACCCAAGCAGCTGAACCGTTTTATTAAATATGGTGCTACCGAGTTGGATTTGGGAACTTCTAAAGGCTATCTGACGACCAGGCGCGCGGCGGCAATCTGATCAGATGTGCCCAACTTTGGAACTGACTAACACAGACTGTTTGCGAAGAAGAGGTATTACAGACCGTCTATCTGTTGTCTAATGTGCTAATATATGAATATGGGTGGGCTAAGCTAGCTTATTAACAGTCATTTAAAGATTTTTTAAAAAGGCGTCCAAATTGCCGCCCGCGTGCCCACCGGAACGTTAAAAATAATGTAAGAAGAGTGGTGGAAGTGAACTGAAGATAAATCTCGACGCTGAAAGGCAAAAGAGAATTATGATAGAAAGGCTATTATATTTCTTATCAAACGAATATAATATCTAATGGACTTATTAGAATGTCGTTATTATGTGACCCTTTGAGCAGTGGAACAATAATACGTGTCCAATAAATATTATATTAAAAATAGTTATATACATTGGACGATTCTATATTTCACCTGTAAAAGTCATCGAATAGCAATTTTACTTCTTTGAAACAGCCAGCATCAGCGAGGCGATGAGCTTTAGTTACAAATTCTTGGAACCGTTGATCTTTATCTAAAATTATCCCTGCTTCCTTGATTTTCTGTGCAACGAAAACATTACAGTATGAGTAATTAAAGTATTTATTAGTGATGGGCCGATTAGTCGGCCATTTCTATTCATTTATATTACTGCACTTGGAAATATGTTGATTGAAATAAAAGCATGGCTTCATTGATTTTAATATTTTTTTTCGGATTCATCTTTACAGTTTGAAATTAAATTCAGAAATAGAACCTCTTTTTTTTTTTTTAAATCTATTATTGAACTTTCAGAAACACTATGATATTAACAAAAAATAACTTCGTTAACTTCTACAATAATGAATAAAGAACGTAATCTACTTTTTTTTTTTTTTTTTTTTTTTTTTTTTTTTTTTTTTTTTTTTTTTTTTTATCATACTTTTCACATAGAACAGCTAAAAACGAAAACTACAAGCAGACTGAAGATTCTGAAGAAATTAGGGAATACAACGTGGGGATCGGACAGGAAAAACTATGCTGCGTGTTTATGAGGCATTAATACTTAGCAAAATCAGCATAAAGTGACGTTAAACGAAATAAACAAACAAACTTAGCAAAATTTATTACGCCAGCTTCATCTATGCCTCCGCAAGTAAAACTAAGATTAAAAGGCTGGATTCAGTCCACCATGCCGGCATACGCCTTTCCACCGGAGCATTCAGAACCAGCCCAGCACTCAGTCTTAATATTAAAGCGGGAGTCCTACCCCTCTCTTATCGCCGCCAGAAGCAAGGGGCCAAGTATATAACAAAAATTTATACTCAACCAGATAATCCGGTATATCTTTCAATTTTTAATCAAGATAGTGCCTATAAATATGAAAGATCGAAAAATTCCTCTCTGTCATTTTGGTATAGAATGAGATGGGTTGTATCAGAATTAATGAAACATCAGTCTCCACCAATCAGAAGAAACCTACCTCCATGGATATTATCACCTCCTCATGTTAACGATAAAATGCTTAAAGTCTCGAAAATTAAAAATGTTCTTCTCAAGACGTCATTCAAACATTTCTGTCTGAAATATATAATTACAACTGTAGCAAAGTTCTATACACTGATGGCTCAAAAACAAATGAATCAACATCATGTGCAGTTTGGGACAGCAGAAGCGCGCTGAAGTATAAGCTAGATAGTGCCTGTGGTATTTTCACAGCGGAACTGACGGCGATATTAAAAGCTCTTCAACTAGCTCAAACATTTGTAGAACCATCGATAATTATCTGCTCCGACTCCTTGAGTGCGATTAAAAGCCTTTTTAAATTTTATTCCGACAACCCAATAATTCAAGAAATTCATTTTATTATAAATAAAATCAATAAATCTTCCAAAGATGTAATCTTTTTCTGGATCCTCAGCCATTCCGGTATACCCGAAAATGAGGAGGTGGATGGAGCAGAAAGAGAAGCCCACCACTTAGAAACCATTACACCCACTTTCTTGTCCGCGGCAGACATGTTTCGTCCACTCCACATGAAGATTTTGAGTGAATGGCAGAGTGCATGGTCGGCATCGGAAGGTAATAAATTAAAAGAAATCAAACCGAACATCGGTGGCTGGGCCTCTTCATCAAGACAATGTAGAAGGGAGGAGGTGATAATCACACGGCTAAGGATTGGACACTGTCGTTTAACGCATGACTACCTGATGGCAAGGAGAGATCCCCCTCAGTGTCAACTCTGCAGAGTTACTCTAACAGTGAGTCACATCTTCGAGGAGTGTCTTCAGTACAGGAGAGATATGGATAAATGTGGTGTACCTCGTCAGCTCTGTAAGGCCTTGGGCGATAGTGAACAGTACATTTCTAGTACTATCGAATTTATAAAGAAAATTAAGTTATATAATTGTATTTAATGTTCTTTACTTTATTCATTACTATTTTTTTCTCATTATTTTTTTTTCTCTTTATTTATTTATTTAATAATTTTCTTTTTTCTTGTTTATTTATTTTTTTTATTTATTTTTTTTTTTTTGTAAATCTTATTTATAGTTGATATTAAAATAATTTTATTAGAAATTTATTATTGTCATTGTCATTGTTGCAATGCAGGTGGTATAGTAAAGTTCGGGTATATCGGCAATAATAACCATGGCAATTTTTTTCCCTTAAAAACAAACAACAACAGCAACCACACTTTTGGTTTGGTGTCATAATTAGTTGATATTAATTTTTAATTAAAATGTAATGTAAATGTAAGAACTCGAAAATGAAACTGCTATTTTAGCAATTTACATAGTGCATATTTAAAATTACATTTAAGCTATTTTTGTGTTATATAATATATATTATAACATGAATAAAATCTTAAAATAAAATTGAATTGAATTCCAAATTTCACAATTAACTATGTAAGCTGAGTAAAGTACATTGCTGAATTTTACTTTATTAAAAAAACATTCCGTTGCACATCGGCCCGCTTCTGTAAAACGGAAAAAATAATATAATATAAACAAAATCTTGCAGCTACATGTACAGAAGACAGAAGCTAACGAAACGCCTCGAACATTGCCGATCTCACCCGAATTCTAACGAAGCAATGAACGGCTTGGCGGACTGATCGGCCCATCTCAAATATTTATGTATAAAAGTTGTATTGCAATTAACCATCCATACCTATTAAATTTGAATGTTAACCACAAAATAGATTATCCTTGTAGCCTTGGTTTTCAAACGAGTTAAAGTTCAGAATTCTTGATACCAAAGTATAGTGGAAATTATAACCGATCAAGCTGGACACCGAAGTATTTGGGATTTTTCTAAAAGGGTAGTTCGTGGAGCTACAAATTTCCAACCATCATCTGTTTTATTTTTTTAAATTAACTTGTGTACGATTTTTTCACTATATATTTCCATATCATCTCCCCTATCTAAGCCTGTTATTTTATAACTAGCCCCCAATATAGCTTTATTTTTACTCCCTTATTTTTTGATCGATTCGGGACGGTCTTCTATTTGACCCATTTGACACATCGCAAGTCCAAAATATGCTCGTTATCATATTTTATACTTTGAAACCTTAGCTTTAATCCATCTGGATCGTAATACTTCTTTATGTGCGCCAGTTGTGATACTGCTTGAGTCCTAATAACCAACGAAATAACTTTCAAATTTATCAGTCTGGCTAGAATAGGATAGCCTATATTTATTTAAGAGCAATTCCCAACAACTAACCATAGTAAAAGCTCGTTTCAACCAACGAAAAATATTTAAACTGGAACATTTCCCTTTATGCAACTCGGATAAAACATAATATCTTTCAGCAATTCAATGACAACAATGAGTTATTGATACTATACCATATCAGTATCTGATAATGGTTGGAACCAATAATAGTGGCTGTGATTATTAACTAAAATCATTTCTAAGCTGAACTGCTTTTTTTCATTAAAATAATAATAAAAGTAGTTTACGATAGTAAAATTGTTTTTTTCGCTAAGGAAAAATGCTAAATTTGTGACGCAACATTTTATGAAAATTAAGTACACACTTTAACTTTTGACAGGTTGCAGATAAATTGGAATATATATACAATATTTTGAAGTAAATTTAATGCTCTGCATTATTTATTATAAGGTCTTTTGTCATAGGATGGACGGTTTAGAAGACATAGAGAGAGAACGTGAGGTGAAAATCGCTTTTTCACATTTGCCAAGCGTATATCTCGGAAACGTTACAGAATATGAAAAAAATTGTATACAACACAATTTGAAGAGAATTTAATTAACATTAATTTAGTAATATATTCATGTTTTGAGTGCGCCACACCGTTTTTGAGATATGAACGAAAAACCGGGAATCTTTGAAGAAATTGGGACATTTTGCCCCCCCCCCCCTCTTCCTGTTCCCCTGAAAACCCCAGGACTTTTAGTTTGTTAACTTCGTAACTACGATGAACATGTTTACGAAGAAACCCTTGAACTAGAGAAAACGCACTCAACAACCCATTTTCGGCTTTCATTGACTGGACTAAACGTTCTTTCGACGTATATGAAACTTACAAAGGTGAAGCACTACCGAAATAAATGCTGTCAGACAACAATCATTAAATTATACATTTTCGTTGTTCTTTTAGAGTTTCAATTATCCAAGAATATATTTTTTTAATTTGATTATATGGTCATAATGGTTTCAGAAAACTAATACACTAAAACAGCATCCAGGAATATATCAGTGCATCCTCCAATCTACTATGGGTACGTCCTACCATGTGTTGATGTTATTGAGATATGTAAAATAAGTAAACAATTGTTTAGGTACATTTTCAAGCATAAAACACTCTCACCCAGGTTGGAGGCTTTCGCATCACCCCTAATAAAGCACTGCATTGGCAGACACTCTTTTTTTATATACTCTCAACGCTACACAAATAAATTACCAACACTATGAGCCGAATGAGCTTCCCTTTTATTTTCCCATTCTTAAATAATGTATATGTATATCAAGCTAGCACATAAAGAGAATTGCTAGTAGACGAGAGCCCTGGAAGTGACCGACTCCTGTGAGGGTAAAGGAGTGGGGGGACGGTTTGAGACCTGGCTTGCCGCTTTCAGTTGGTTCTATGTTTTGTGCTGACAACCTTTGCAGGAGCATAAACAAATTTACGTTGCGGACAAGTTTTTTTATTGACTAATACCGAAACATATTTCCTTAATTAAGAATGAAATAAAATATTTATTTCGAATACCTGAAACAACTTTTCCAGCAGAACCTTATTCTCTTCATCTT
Organism: Euschistus heros; assembly: GCA_003667255.2. Classification (NCBI taxonomy): domain Eukaryota; kingdom Metazoa; phylum Arthropoda; class Insecta; order Hemiptera; family Pentatomidae; genus Euschistus; species Euschistus heros. The sequence goes on along the minus strand of RCWM02000022.1, from coordinate 3,812,545 downwards.
TAAGTATACCAAACATATAATTAATAAGTTGATCTTTTTTCAACAGCCTGAAAAATAAAGTAAAACAAAAACATAAAACCTTGTAGTAGCCATTATCGGTCTATTTCTTTTTTATGTGGATTGGTTACCTTCAGAAATCATAAATTCTTTAGATAGTTTTTCTAAATTATTGCAAATGCTTTTCATTCAGAATATATCTTAAAAACAAATATAAGTAAATATAAGAATAAATATGCATCTAAAAGTTCAAAGATAATGTAATATTCTTCAGCGACTACAGTACTATTTTCCCTCCTCCCTCTTATTCCCTTACCTTGTTTATGGTTGTCTGGTTTATGGTTGCTTCTCAACGGTTCTCTAGCACAGATTAAAGCGAATCATGAACTGCTTTGCCAGATTTGTCTTCGATATCCCGAGCCGCTCCCACGTTTCCTTCGTCTATTCCGAATTAAATTGGCTGTATCCCACTTTTGGTAGAGAATATTTCCTTGAATCATTCCTTTACCATGTTATCAATACCCTTCATCGTTCCTATATTTACAATATGCTTCAGTTTGGATCTGCAGTTAATTCAATACATACAAGATCCCGTCTTTCTGATTTATATACCCCATGGAAAGTTTTCCATATCTAGGCAGCCAGGTAGACCGTCACAATAAAATGCACCAAGAAATTAAAAGAAGGGTTGTAGCAGCTAATAGGTGTCTCTTTGGGCTGCACAAGTATATGAGAAATAAACTCATCTTTGACCAAGGATCAACAAGACCCTCATACGCCCTGTGCTGATGTGCGCCTCCGAATGCTGGACCCTCACAACGAGCGATGAACTGAGCCTGCTGAAATTCGAAAGAAAAGTTCTAAGAAAGATCTCTGGACCTATCCGTGATGGCGAAATCTGGAGACAGCGGACTAATCGGGACTAGACCAGCTGTTCAAGGAGCCGATGTAGTCCGGCTAATAAATATAGGCAGACTCAGATGTGCTGGACACGTCGCTAGGATGAGCGAAGAGGAGAGATATAAATGAAGATATTGGAGGAGATGATCCATGCTAAATGCCGAGTCGGCAGACCCAGACTGAGATGACAGGATAGTGCTAGTGACGACGCAAGGTCCATACTTTGAGTGAGAGACTGGAGAGCGGCGGCAAGGAATAGAGACTATCGGCGCAAAATGTTGGAAGAGGCAAGGACCCACCCAAGGGTTGTGCCACGTAGGTAGGTAGGTGTAAGGACTCGTAGTACAATATCTTCTTACCAATCCACAAGGTATAGACAGTAAAATTCAAATCTTAAACTAAGTCACATTTTATACAATAGGAGAGTAACAAGGTTGGCTGATTGTAGGTAGTGTTTATTACTAATTTTAGAGTGATCAGTAGGGCTGTGAAAATATGCAATAAAAACTGAAAAATATGCACACATATACGAGCCCGTATTGTAAGCCCGATCGAACTAAAGTACAACATAAATCGGAATCGAAAACTTCTTAGATTTTTCTAATACTGTGAAAGTTTGTGAAACAAAAGTTTTTTTTTGAATTTTGACTTCTTACCTTTTTTATATTTATTGTTTTTACGAGTATTTGCTGTGTTTCAGAAAACAGTGCCGTAGTTTATCAAGTTTACCAAATAAAACACAATGTAAAACGTCTCAATTGAGAACTCATGTGCATATTTTCTAAAAAGATTTTCCGTCTTTGCAAGAGTTAACGGATGATGTGTGTTAATGGACACTGCGTGAGAGACAGGGTACTGGAATGTGAGAGGGAAGAATGTAAAGAAGAAAAGTGAAGTAATATTCCAGGTATTTGAGCGGAGCAAGAACAGAAATTAATCCGATTAAACAATTCCAAAAGAAGCAAAAACGATCGATAGTTTACCAAGGAAAGAATTAGTGCCTAGTCAAACAAAAAAAAAATAAAAGGAGTTCCCATAGTTTTTTTCGGGTTTTATTTTAATATTTTATATTCTAGCAAGTAGGTGACAAATATGAATTTTTGTCAAACTATGCACTAATATGCAAAATAAAAATAACTCAAATTGATTCCAAATGCCTCAGAACATATACATTTTGATGATATGTCAGATTATGTATTATATTTTTTAGTGAGCTAGAAAAAATATACAAGTGCATATATTTCACAGTCCTAATGGTTAGCAGGTATTTTGTATTGATAGAATCCGAGATCTATAGTTCCCTTAACTGGATTCATTGAAAGAAGCTTTTGAAGAGGCTTCCTTTGTTATTGATCACCGGCCAGATATTCAAGGCGAAACATGAAAATTGAAAAAGCTGAGTTCAATATTTCAGTTTCGAAATTGGGGTTGGTGGGATTACATAATTTTTTGTTCTTGTTTTAAATAGAGAAAAATATACAAAAATTATTGGGTCCATCCATTAGCATTTATAGATGTACAATTTTATAAATTGTTTGAGAGTTTTTTATCTGCATACTATTTAGTTCAACTTTGTTACCGCCGGTAGGTAGAGACAAAGTTTCTAATAATAATGTTAATTAAATTGTGTTTTAAGATTGCTTGTGATGATAATTGTTTGTTACTATCAGGTAGTATTGTCACGAATACCTAAAACACATTTTAATGTATAATAATTAATTTATAGTAATAATATAAGATATCCTTAGATACTTTTTCGTTTCTTCTTCCTTTGACACGAATGACTCCTTTGCATCGCCCATTTTTACTCTGTTGTCGTTAAAGTAGGGTTAAGAATCAACAGTAAACAACTCAGAAAATAACATACATTTAATAATCCATTATATCAGGAAATATCATATGTTATTTCTTTTTTACATCGCATTTAGATCCTCCTTCTTTCTTTGGTACGGGGTTTCCTGTTTTAAGAGAAATCCACTTTTCCAGGAATTCAATTACCTCTTTGTTTTTGAAAAACTTGGCATCATCGTAAGGTGTAAAACCCTTGCTGAAATTAAGAAAATAAAATAAAATAAATTAGCATGTTCCCTTGGAAACAACATCCGAAATAAAAGTCAGAATTCTAATTAAGCATTCCGAAGGTTAGGAATAAATAAATTTACCCAATTTACCATCCTCTTTAAATAATCTATTTAATTATACCAAAAAGAAAACATAAAATAATTCTTCAAGATGTATTTTAAATAAAACAATAAAAAAATAATTGAAAATGGCACCTTTCAAACAAACATGCTAGGTTAATGAAGTATAACTCACGATAAAATATCGATTTTATGAAAACAAACGTTAGAGAAATTTCTTATACAACTGAGGACTGTTCTTTCAGAACAGAACATGTTCACTTCAGAAATGATTATAAAAGACCACTAAACCTACACCAGTCCGCCCTCTGCTGTTAAAACAAAAACAATTATTTTATTTAAATCCTTGATTGATGTCTGCTGGTGAAAAAAATATTAGTAGTGTGTGTAGCAAACAAGGCTTTATCAGACAAAAAAAAAAATCGACTGAAAGTGTGTATCTTCAGTTTCGAAAGTACTGTCCTATATATATATATATATATATATATATATATATATATATATATATATATATATATATATATATATATTTTTTTTTTTTTTTTTTTTATTTTTAAACTGCCCCCTTGAGCCATGGGATATGTTTTAGGGGTTGCACCTTTGACCGTCAATGCCTTTATGTTATATTTCTGCATTTCATACTGACATTTGTATCATAAATTCAGATTTTAATGTTTATTTTTATGATAAAAAGAAGAAATAAGTAAGATCACTTCTTCTTCTATCTCTTCCTCTTCGAGCCATTATTGGCGTGGAGGGGCCTCGATCCAGTGTCACCAATACTCTCGGTCTCTGCACAGCAACTTCAATTCGGTGAGGGTTTTGTTCCTTTTGCTCCCAATCCTCTGGATGTACTCCTTATAGGAGATCCTTGAGCTACCTCGTGGTCTTTTACCTGTAGGTCTTGCTTCCATGGTCTTTCTGGTTTCTTTTACTTCTTCCATCCGACAGACTTTTCCAAACCATATAAAGTTGTCTGTTTTCGATGATTTCCTTTAATGGAGGCACCTCTAACCGTTCTCTGATCCTTTCGTTCCCAATCCTCTCGCTTAGTTTTTCCTGCTGCTCTGCGTAGGAACTTCATCTCAGCAGCAGTAATACGGCTAAGGCGATAAGTAAGATCACTTTAGTTTTAATTCTGCTGACCGTCTATACCCTCATGATCGTTATTTTTTCCTGTTCCTGATTACAAATTATTTTAATTAAATTAACAATTAACGATTGTTCGAAATAAATAAAGTTGAGAAAAAACGGGGGGTTTAAAACGTGACCATTTTTTCATTCAACAAATATAGCGCTCCTAAACGGAGGTCCTAGCTACAAATGTTATATAACAAAACATATTTTCCATGTACTTCCAATAGGTTAACTTTACACAAATTTTCGAATCGAGCAACACCAACAGAGCTGGAGCTTGTCAAAAAATCCCCTGCACCTACAAATAGCGGTTTCAAACGTGAAATTTGCTTATTCAAACCAAAATTTGAACAGCCGAGAGGGATCGAACAAGATTTTTTTATTTCGTATTAAGAGAAACAGTCAAAAGGAGCTTACTCATTAGAACCTGCCTCCTAGTCAAGATAGTGTTATAGTTATAGCTCTTAAGTGCTCCTACTCTCCAATATCAAACTACGCGTACCGCCCTCGCGTTCCCCAAAAATGTATCGCTTTTAACCTAGTAAGTCACCGGTAAAACATGTTCCATGTTAAAACCAGACGATTTTTACACTTTCTCCAAACTTTTACATGAAACAAATTTTTATCGTCACTTAGCATGCTCCCAAGGATGGTCAAAACTCAGGTTTGATCGAGACACTGAACTACCTTAAATTAATAATTTATTTGGAAGTGGCTCACTTTGCCTGCTGCTTGAAACAACAGCTGATTTTTTGTTTTCCATTAGCGAGCATGATTTTTCACTTACACGAGGTTCTGAATTCCCTTCTTGGTCCGTCTTTACAGGTACTTACATACACCTCCAAAGGAATAGTTCTTTTCAGGGGCCGTACAATTTTACCAGAGGTTGTTTTAAGTAAAGCCACTCTAACAATCCTATCTACTCTTAACTAAGACTATACCTCCCACCTTTAAAATGCGCTGTTTATTTTTCTCCTAAAAATGATTGACAAGTTGACTAAGGTATCCGGTTCTGATTGTCTTCCTCAGGTTTCCTCATAAACATTGTAAAAGACGATTTTTTTAATTTTATTTATTTATTATGTTTACCCCGTCCAAATGATACAGGTCAAGTACTCCAAAAATTTCTGGTATCAAGGGTTCTATATCCTCAGTGTCTACTGAGGATGCTACAGATACATTAATGGTCTCTGATTCATAATTCATAATCTTCACAATCGCATGGTATTAGCTGGATCTTTTTCTGCTCTAGAAAAGTTTCTAACCGAACTATTTCCTCTAAGGTTTTCTTTACAGCATCAATTTTCTTTTTTAAATTAAAGGTCAATTCTTTACTGACAGGTCTTCTCTTAGACCTGGTTCATTTGAAGTTCTGGAATTATTTATAAGTCTAAACATCCAGGCTGTCATCCTCTATTTTTTTTACAAAATAGCTAAAACATGTTAAAAACTATTAGCTTTGATGTATTTCGCTATAGCTGCCTTAATCTTTGATTTGCCACATCTTCTTCATTTACAATAACGACTCTGGCCAGAACGTTTCTTCCTCCTTCAGCCAATTAACTCCCTCCTACCAACGGGATTGTAAAAGAATATCTGCCGAGCTGCCTCTAGTGGGAAGATTGGCATGGTTAAAAGCTCGAGGAACATACTTCCAATCATTACGAGTATGTCCCTTAGATCCATAATATTTTTATCCCAATTCTCTTTTTGTTCAAACGATTCATCGAATACTTTACTTACTTTGGTCAAAGAATTAGCATTAAATATTCCTATATGATGTAAATAATGCCACTACTTATACGGTCTGTAATGGCACGGTCTGTAATACGCATTCATTTAGGCGATTCTTGAAAACTTCTTTCTTCTTACCATCCACAGGTGTTACTCTTCTTAGTTTCTCTATTCATAAGCTCCTCAGGTGTTGTTTTAACGCTCTGTATTTCCTCTACTTATTTCTTCTTAACCTCCTTAGGTGCTGTACCACTTTCCTCTTTCTCGCCCTTCTCTGGTGTTACTTTTATCTTCTTCTGCTGTACAATTTACGGAAATTTTTCAACTATAATAACTGCAAAATCATATTTGTCCCAAGATTCTTCTACAGTGTTTTATTATGCTTCGTTTTCTTCACACTCTTAATGGAAGTTGCTAATAGTCTGAATATGATGATGCCAATAACAGTTCATATAAAATGAGAATGAGGTGCGGACGACTTCAGTACTAGTGATAATGTTCATAGATAAAAGGAACAAAAAGATAATTTGCAAACTTACTGTTTTTTTACATCAATTTTTAATCCCAGCGATATTAGATTTTAATTGTAAACTTAAGCACTTTCACATATATCTTTTATATAAACCATATTGTATGACAAACACATTAATAAACGTACGAAAGTTGCAGCTAGAGGGTGAACAAACACGCTTACGTTATTAGAACATGAACATAAGATATATTTATGAGATAGCTAACTTTGAAAGTTCTTAGTAGTTACCGTTATGCAAACTTTTACGAAATAAAATTCCTTAAACCTGTAAACATCTACAATGATGTCCAAAGAGTTTTACGAAATTTTGGGTAAAAATGCAATCCCACAAAAAATTAATTATTTTAACAGAATATTGAAAACAAATCTTTTATTTTACTTTAGAAAATATCAAATTTAAGGACGTGTACAAATCCTGATAATAAAATAATAAATAAATCAGTAATTTGCTATTGATATTTCCATATCTCTATGCTACATTTGTTTAAGCATTTTAAAATAATACTCCAGTAAGATATTAATTTTAATTTTTTTTTCCCAAATTTTTTCCACTGTGCGGCATTTCTGGATGTATGAAGAAGGTTGAAATCCAAATAGTGATTTTTTTTTTTTTTTTTTTTTTTTTTTTTTTTTTTTTAGACTTTATGAATAAAACAAAATATGTAAAAAATCACTATACCATTGAAAATGAATAATTGGTCCTTTTAATTTTAAAAACTCCTAGTTTACCGAACGATACAAAATATGTTAGATTTACTTTATTTCTTACCAATCTTTTCTTTCAAGCATATGTGGACATTTCTGCATGAAATATGAAACACATGGCATATTACCAGCAGCTGCAGCATCATGGAGGAGGTTTCTTCCTAAGAAATTAGTGAAGCATGGTTTGATATCTTCATACATCGTGCTGTATAAAATGAAATTAAGAATTATTGTGAAATAAAAACTTTTTAATGGAAAAATAATCATGAATCATTTCAAAATTTCAATAAAATTTATATCATAAAAAATATTGGGGTCAAATCGTAAATGACAAAAGTCACATAATTTTAATTAATTAATTAGTCTTTATTATAATGTTTTATTTGTTTATCGATAAAAATATAGTATTTAAGCGTGTGATTGATCATTATTTCTTCAATACATAGCAGTAATTATTAATCTGGTTAAAATTCCAGTTTTTAGGTGGCTGAAGATTACGTAAAAGCATAGCTAGACATCCAATTTTAAATTTTATGAGTTGGGAATTCAAATGGACAGAGGCTACTAAGAAACTCATGCGGGTAATGGGACTGTATTATCAGTGCTTACAAATAAAGGCCCTAGAATTGACATTTTGATTTGGTAATAAAAGTATATTACTATGTAGTGAACCTCGCCACTCAACATTGCACATTTAAATTTATATTATCGTAAATTGTATTACTCCTTAAAATTCCTAGAACTATGAGAGTTATTTGGTTAACATTTGGTAGAGATTGGTTCAGTAGTTTAACAATTGTTAACTCTACATCTCGTACCACATATTTAAAATATTTTAAAATAAATTAACAGGATATAGGTTAATTTTATCATCAGTTTCTATAAAACTTTCTGTAACATTAAATATTTTTAATCTCTCATGTAGAACGGCGCTCACCACAATGGGTCAATTTTAAAACTTCACTGTTATCCACATATCATCGCTTTTTTAATAACAAACTCATTGAAAATTAGTAGATTTTATGGTTGCTAAACCTTCCTAAAACTATAAAGATGATGTGATTAAAATTTTTACAAATTGGTTCAATAGTTTTCATGGTTAGTGATCACTAGGGACCGGATTTATATGTGAAATAAAACTCGATATATGTACATATATGTGGATTTACTTTTTCATGAATATGTAAGTAAAAATAAGAGATATGTGATATAAAAAAAACTAATCTATTTCATTATAGTCAGGTAATTAACATAATTTTAATATACAGGGTGTCCCGAATTTAAATGGCAAAACTTCAGGAACGTATAGGGGACCAAAAAACTAAGACAAAAAGTCCTTTAGAGATTTGCTCGTTTTTGCTTAGTTTTAGAGAAAATCGCAAAAAAAGAAACAATACAAAAATGACACAGGTAGCGATTATCACCTTTCAAAGTTCGTCAGGCTAGGCAGTGAGATATGTAAACACTTAATGTTATCCTTTACATTCTTTTATTTGTTTACATTTTGGCTTCCTTCTAGGATTATAATTCCTAAATCAATCTTCAGTCAGTTACTCAGATATTTTTGTGTGAATAGCATCAGCCACAATGCCGCATACATATTGTAATGTTGAATACGCTGATATGATTACTGTGTATGGTTTCTGTAACGGTAATTCTTTAGAAGCGGTGCTGGAGTATGCGCGCCGATTTCTAATTAGAAGAGTGCCTAATCGACGAGTCTTTTCTTTAACTTTTAATATACTACGAGAGACTGAGTCATTCTTAATACGTAATGAAGGCGACCAATTCCAGGCAGCAATAAGAGCAGATTATCGGAAAAGAAATTGTGCCACTTCGATAACAATCCTGAGACTAGCATCCGAAGAGCATCTGCTGCATTACCCATACTTCAAAAAGTTCAGAATTTATTACCTCAAGATTATGTCAAGAGATTGAATTTTAGTACCTGGTTTCTTGACAAAATTCGCGATGATAATTTATTTCCATTAAAAATTATATGGACCGATGAAGCTACGTTTACAAGAGGAGGAATTGTCAATCAAAGAAATTATCATGTATGGGCTCTTGAAAATCCCAGAGCTATTAGGGAGAATAGGTTTCAGCATGAATTTGCTCTTAACGTTTGACTTGGAATTCGGAACGGATTACTGGTAGGACCATGTTTTTTACCTGGAAGATTGAATGGTATCACATTTACACATTTTTTGGAGAACGACTTTTCTAATTATTTAGATGACATTCCCTTACAGCAGCGGATTGAAATGTGGTTCCAACTCACCTGATATGACACCCATAGATTTATTCGTATGAGGAACCTAGAAGCAGAAAGTTTATTCGGTGTCAATCAACTCAAGAGAGCAATTAAGAGACCGAATCATAGATGCAGTGCACCAAATATCATCAGAACAATGTTTAGCTGCAATTTATCAAGTGAGTGCTAGATGTAATGCTTGCATTGATGCAAGAGGACAACATTTTGAGCAATATTTACATTAAAAAGAACATAATATAAATATAAATGTAAATAAATAAGTATAAAAATGAAAACTTGTTTTGTTTCTTTTTTGTTTGCGATTTTCTCTAAAACTAAGCAAAAACGAGCGAATTTCTAAAGGACTTTTTGTCTTAGTTTTGCCATTTAAATTCGGGACACCCTGTATATGTAAAAATCGTGATTTTACGTTAACATCGAGACGGAAATAGAAAAAAAATAATGTTTTATTCTTCAAAAATATCATAATTTTTCTAAAACTTAACTTATATTTAAAAGCATTGGTTTTGTTTTTTCATTGGACATATTCCCCACAATGGCATTGGCCGCATACCGTGATTTCCAACATCCGTTTACTTCAACTTTAACGGTTTCATCTATGTACCATATAACCATATGGACCTGAATTATAATTTTACTTACTAGTTGAGGAAGACAAAGAAGAAATAAAGCTTTCAGCTTCATGTTCTTTTCCTTATTTCCTTGTTCAAACGTGTTGAGATATGTTAAGTTTCTAGAAATCGTTGGTTTGTTGATACTTGTTTTCCACAACTATCACATAATAAAACATCACCATCCCCACAAAAAGTTTAATCAGGAATCAAATCAAAAAATGTTTTTCGCGGCTACAGCTTTCGAAGTCGATTTGATTTTGGGCATCCAACAAATTCAACTAAATTATAACAAACAAAGTCTCGAAATCCGGACCCTAGTGATCACATACGACAAACGAAAAATGACTTGTCCTTTTATATAATAGTGTGTATACCATATATATATATATACTGTTACATTTATTTTTAAGCAATATAATCTAGGTTTGTGGTTTCCTAGACGTTTTATTATCTGCTGTCCCTTAAAATGCATATTAAGAGTTCTAAGTTCTTACAAGCCTTACAATAATGCTGATGTTAAGCTGGCATTTCATAACAGTGGCATTTGAAATAAAAATAAATAAAATATAAAACTTATTACATACAAAGTATCTTCCGTTGAAAATTTCAATTTCCTTAAAACTTAAAAATAATTATAATTTTACAAGATTAAAATGAATTAACAGTAGGATAGTCCTGTGTTTACTGAACATGACATTTATGTTTAAACAGATAATATTTAAATCCTCTAAAACTATCCATTTGATAAACATTTTCAGAAAATGGTATCTGTAACTCTGAACTTTTTAAAAAACTGTTTCTTTCTTCTCTGAATAAAATTAAAAAGGATAACGTCTGCGCATAACCTGATTTGTGGAATTCAGCGCTTATACTCAGGGTAATCAGGGGGTATATTCTTTAGCTGCGGTGGAACCACAGAATACAGAATATGATAGAAGCCTAATTCAATTAGGATTGATAAATTAATTGCCAATTCTATTGAAATTATTTTTATTTGAAAACTAGTTTCGAATGTTAAACATTAAAACCGTAAGACAAATGACGTTTTACAACAATAATATAGTTTTAGATTTGAATAAATCTTTAAAAGGTAAACAGTTCCAATTTTACCTTTTATTTTTTCCTCAGCTTCCCTTCAGTTGAAGAGGAACGAAATAAGTGGGTTCAAGCCCTGAGGAAAGAAAAATGGAAACCAAAACAAGTGTTATTTGTTTAAAACATTTTAAAGAGGACGATTTTGACAGATCTTTATTTCGAGTAAATCTAAAGAAAGGTGCAATTCAGTCGGTTTTTGATTTCTCAGATCATTTGAGACAGAAGATTATTAAGGTACATATAACTTTTTACGCTTTTCTCCTGCTTTACCCACATACGTAGGTATTTAAACTTAAAAGTTTAATGTTGGATTTTTTATTTTAGGAAAGGGGGCCCATCAAAAGGCTTGCGACCCCATTGAAAAATATTAGGTCTCCAAATAAAAAAAAAATTAAAAAATGTTAGAGATCACTAATAAAAACATAAACGAGCTCAAAAAAACAACTTGATGAAAGATCTGTACAGCTTCGAAATACAGCTGATTCATTAAGCTTCACTGAAAATTCACTTTCTACCACAAAAAAAAAAAATACTGGTTGAAAAGAAAAAACAAATTTAAAACCTACGCCGAAACGTTTTGCGGTATAAGAAGAAAAACTGTGCCTAAAAATACAGTCTAAAAAAACTGTGTGAAGAAAAACAAAATAAACTAATTAGATGGAGAATAGGAAATTTGCTTTCGTTACTTCTAAAACAGTACCTTGGAAGTAACTTTTTTTCTAGATTTCCACATTTTTTAGAAGATGGCTCTCTCTATCATTACTCATTATTAATCAGATCGATCGGAATGATATTTTTTAAAGTCCAAATCCACCATTTCTTGAAAAATATCAATAATAATATACATAAAAATAAAATAAGATCGAAAAGTAATAAATTAGTAATTTTCTTTCGGTAATATATTGTTTTATTTTCGTTCATAAACTACCTACCTATGCATGAATGTGATAAATTTCTGAACAATTAGATGGAATTCAATAAAATTGGTAAGAGTTGAAGCCTAAGTATTAGATGATAAAGTTGCAAATAAGCCTGAGGTGGAGCAGTCCGGGGTAAAGGTGGTTGGTGGAGAGCCGGCCGTACTGGAGCCACGGGAACCTTATATTTACGGCATTAGTGCCTCTGCCCCTTCTTCTATATTCTGTATTCTGTGGGTGGAACTCATCACAAGCTGTTGTATTTTTGGCAGTGAAGAGGTTTATAAAAGATATGTTGTGATGTGAATTTCATTCATAAAATTTAAACGAAGGAATAAAATTGTCACCTTGCTAAATCTACGGCTGTTCCAACTGCAGCTGTTGTAAACAAAGAACAGTGCCACAGGCAAGGCTTGTGAACTTTAACGGTTTTATCTTCTGCTTGTTTTTCCAACCGGTAGTTAACATGGAACATGTTCAGATTGTAGTGAAATACGAGAGCCTGAAAAAATATAAGATTATTCTACTATCTTTGTTCCGTCAAATTAATTTAATTTACTTTTATTTTCTAAACAGGATAAGTTCTAACTGTCCATCGTTATAACTAGGGCTGTAAATTATAAGGAATAAATATATTTGGTAAAATATGCAATCAAATACCGAAAATATCTATATTATTTAGGCAATTAAAAAAATTACAATACATACTTATACATAAGTATTAAATCATGTTAAAGTAACTAATTTCATTGAAAAGGGAAACAATAGGAAGAATTATTAATATTAAATGTTATTTGTTTCATTAAAAAAAAAAAAAAAAAATTTCTAAACCTTAAAATGTCAGCTCGAATGGAGTATAATATAAATCGGTGTCAAAACAAGAATTTTCTGATCCAGTGGCGGTTTGTGTAACAAATGTTTTTTTCACATTTTGATTTATAACTTTATTTTATTTGTGCTTTGCTGATTTTATGTGCAGTGTTACAAAAAACACACTATAAAACCTCCTCATCACTCTTAAAAGTCTCAGTGGAAAAATCACCTACATACTTTCCACATACATACTTTTGTCATTGCAAGAATGATTTTCGGCATTTTAGGGGTACACAAATAAACAATTTATAATTAATAAACTAAATCTCTCGTATTTTCTTCAAAGAAGGTTTTATTATAATCTTAATAGTATAAACATCTTCTATTCAACGGTTTTTAACTGGTGTACCTCAGTGACTAATATATTACTACACCTCCTATATCCACATCACCAATAATTACATAAAAAGACGCAACAGCATCGTCACAAAACAGTCAATTCCTACACAATGGCTGACAAAAATTTTTAATACTAGTAAAAAAACTTTAACAACCTTTAGTAAAAAAAAAAAAAAAAAAAAAAAAAAAAAAAAAAAAAAAAACTATGTCAAAAATATTAAAACATTTCCTGAAACAATCAGTTGTATTTAATAAGTTGATCAATTAATACTGTATGCATAGTAGTTATTATTAAAGAATTATATAAAGTTATTTATTAATGCCTACGTTGGTACATATACTCTAGAACTAATATAATATTTATAAAATATGATTGTGAACATATTAGCATTTAGCAGTGTTAAAAAATTCATCATTTATAAGGTGGATTCTCAGATAACGGGCAAGTTTTTGGTCTCTCGTTCGTACTGGGCCTACAACTGTGGGTTATTATTATTCTTTTCTCAAACCTATTAAAAAAATCGTCGTTTTATTATTTCATTATAAAAATAACATAATTATGTTTTGTTGGCCTTATATGTTTTCAAAAAACGGTTTCGTAACTTCCCTGGATGTCCCCATGTTAAGTTTTTACCTTCTTCCATGGTATATAGATAAATTACTTCTACTTCATATTTCACCCTAAAATATCCAATTCCCTAGATCGCACAGTAGGACGAATGGCCAATCTAGGAGGAAAAAGTCATAATAAAAATTAATGAAACTATTGGGTTAGGTGCATAGTGGAGATGTTTATAGAACTTTATTAGAGGTTCTTTGGTTTTTAGCAGGTGGATTTCAATGTAAACACATAGATGCACTCGTAAGTAGTATCTTAATCAACAGGTCACATTTTGTTTAAACTATACATTCTGTAAATTGATATTTGTGTATGACCGTATTGATATTTCTTCATTGTTATTTTTTAATTAGTGAATATAGACCATCGTTATACTAGTAAGCCATTCTACAAATAATTATTTAATAATTTGACACTTTATATAATATTTTTAAAAGTGCCGTAAGCATTTTTTAAACTAAAAAGATCTATTACTATAAATTAACCCAAAGTACCTCTCAGAAATTTATGATCGAGGTGTCTTAGAGGGTATATGAAATATTCATGAAATGTTTAGCTGCTTTTATTTGCTTTCTTGTCAGAAAACGAATTTTCAACTCCCCGAAGGAAGTTATTCAGTAATTATTTGGCAAAACTGTAACGGCATTTATTTAATAATCTATTATATATTTGTCAAATACCACTCACTCATTTAACACGAAATCTCAAAAACCACCGTACGGATTGGAATGAAATTTCGTATGCGGCTTCCTCTAGGGCCGTAGGTGCTCGCTAAGAAAGGATTTAAAAAAATTCGGTCTGGATCCCGTGTAATTCGCGAAAAACGCGATTTCTCACGCATAGGAAATTTTTTGAATTAAAAATACGGATCTTAATGAAACTTAGTACGTTGCTTCTTATAAGATGTTAGATGAACAATAACAATTATTTTCTAAGTAGTTTGTCCTGTATCGGTACTACAAAGGGGTAAAATAAAAGTACTCATTTGATTTTATTGGGTAAATAATAATAGATTTATTGTCATATGGTGTATGGTGATAAGCTAAATTAAAAAATAGGTTAGATGCCTAAACCGCACACTTTGACCACAAATTAAGTTCTTTATTGTAGTAAACAAACAAAAATACGACACTGGCATGTGAAAAGCTTATTATATGGTACTTTCTGTAAACTCATGTTGGCTGCAGAGTGTACCCTTACAAGTTTGAGTTTCGGGACTATTAGCCTGCTGCGGAAAGGAAGTTGAGGAGGTTAAAAGACTTATTTTCTCTGGTGATGACACGGAAGGCCACTTGGATGTACCCACCAACCTTGCTTCACCAGTAGCTTCTTCCCCAACTACTATTCCTTTAGCTTGATAAGATAAAGATAATTGTTCGGCTTTACTACCGTATCGGCTTTTCTCAACCAGGCCCATGTTGTATTTCTCGAATCTGAACAAGTTGTACCTAGCCTTTATGAATTTAATTCCTTGAACCAACAATAACTCAGGAAATGATTCAGAGATTTAGTTCACAGCAAAACAACTAAGGAAATCGGCTGCAAAGATTTAGTCACATATAGTTAACAGGGAAGTTGTTAAAAAATACAGGAAAAATTATCCTGGAAAAACATTAGCAGAAAAGCGGTTAACAAACATAAAGAGAACCAACCCGAAGTTAAAAGAACTGTTGTACACACATATACTGAGGATCACCCAAATATACATAGAGGGGCTGTAGTACATAGAAGTATGAAAAAAGCCATCCTGAAATCCATAGAAAGTCTTCAAAAAAATACTCAGAAAATAATCTTTATGTTAAACGTGTAGCTGTAACAAAACATGATGAAAGACGTTCAATGGAAAGGTTGCAGTCATGGACAGTGAAGAAGCATCTAGGTTACAAGTATTACCCACAAATTGAATATCCAAAAGATAAAACAGTCGATATTGGACAATGGTCAACTTGCAATGGGTTTTATGATGTAAAATGGAAGGACGTGAGCCCTGTCATGTGCTGCAGTAACGGGAAAGTCCAACTTCCTCCATTTCAAGAATATGCTGAACTCTTGCACAACCTCCTTACTTACGAACATCCTGAGGTTGATATTTAATAATATTTGGAAACAGAACGATTGTTTCCAAATGACGTCGTTTGGAGCAAAAGTGATAAAAGAGGGACATTTCATGCCAACATTTAAGGTGATAGGACATGTATAACACAGAATTTGATGACAGGGAGTTTGATGCCTTAAACACAAAAGCAGCCGTCTATTATTCAGATAAATGTTTTTTGTTATGAGAACCATGAAAGAGACATTTTCTGTGTTTACTTTCAGAATGTGAAGCATGCATTGGTAGGCCAACTCCAGAAAATTGTTCATGAACATAACAAGTATATAAAGGACTTCAGAGCTTCTGTTGAGTCTCTTCCCAAAGGTTTACAAGATTTCCAGGTAGTTATCAGAGCTGACAAAAAGCATTCAAATGCTCACTGAGGACGTTACAATACTCTTACCTCTAACGAAGTTACCTTCTTGATTGTTAAGCGAGATGTTTGAACCAGGTGTTTGAAAAGCGAGACATTATTCTCGACTTATAAGAATTAATGAGTTCTATCGAGCGTATGATTCTCTTCAGTATCATCTCATTTTCTGCCATGGAGAAGATGGGTACAGTATTAGCATCCCTCTTAAGAAAACTGTTTGCAGATGATTTTTACGTTGATGGAGCGAGAAGGCGAAAAACCTTATTTATTTTACTTTCGTAATTTCCTCAACCAATATGTGCTTGATATGTAAGGGAAAATAGAAACAGAAACACTAAACTTTATTCGAAAGAAACAAAAAATGAGAAGTGGGGACTATATTCACTTGAAGGATGCCATAACAGAAGCTGATGGTCTGGTATCAGAGCTGGGTAAGATGGTAGTGCTGCCTCGAAGCTTCACTGGAGGACTGTTAAAATAATATAAAATTAACTTTTGCAAATTGTCAAATTTACTTATTGAAATAATTCTAAGAATGGAATTCTTTAGGTTTATTTATGTAATAATAATTATTAACGTTTAGCTTAACTTTTACTAATTTACGTTTTCCTTAATCCTAATGATATTAAACCGTAGCGGAGCACGGGCACTTTCAGCTAGTCTATTATATATTTGTCGAATACCACTCACTCACTTAACACGAAATCTCAGAAACCACCGAACGGATTGGAATGAAATTCGATATGTAGATTCGTCTAGGGCCGTAGGTGCTCGCTAAGAAAGGAATTGTAAAAAATCGGCCTGGATCGCGGCTAATTTGCCAAAAATGCGATTTCAATTTTTATTGGGTGAATAATAAAAGATTAATTATCATATGGTATTTGGAGATAAGCTAAGTTAAAAAATAGGTTAGATCTTTAAGCCGCAAACTTTGACCACCGTTTAAGTTCCTTATAGTTGTAAACAAACAAAAATACGATCGATGTCGAAACCTTATAATATTGGTACTTTCTGTGAACTCATAGTAGCTGCAGAGGTTACTTACAACTTACAAGTTTGAGTTGTTTCGTGAAGAGAAGCTATTAAAAGACTTATGTTAAAGAGGAGGTTAAAAGACTTATGTTCTGTGGTGATGACATGTAAGGCCAGTTCGATGTAGGGACAAAAAACAGATAAGAATCAATAGTTTTACCAATCAAGTGTATGATTCTCTTTAGTATCGTATCATGTTCTACCATGGAGAAGAATAGTACAGTATAAACATCCCTCATTGTGACCCAAACTCCAATACATCACTTGAGTGTTATGTCGGTTGGCATGGCAACAGATACATTGTGTGTAACCTCTCTGCTAGTTTGAGGCGAGTTGACTATTTCTCTGTTGTGTTCTAATAAACGCATTAATCAAGTTCAATGTGTTTCTATTGAACCACTCCGTAAAAACATAACATTGGCGACGAGTAAATTGGAACCGTTTTCTTAATTCGCGTGTGATAGTTAAAACGGTGTCGGTTGTTGAACGTTATTCTAACCAACGTATTCTAGTGCCTTATACTGTTACAAATGAATTCTAAAGAAAAGAACTCTGGTGAAGAAGAGCAAGCAAAATACGAATTGCGTCATCCTCGTCGAAATGCTGTTTTGGGACACTTCGATCCCTATGTGCCGTCTCTCGAACCTTTTCAGAACTACCTCGACAGGCTCGAGGCGTTTTTTCGACTTGAACGACACTAGTGAGTCAGATAAAGTAAACTCTCTGGTGGTACTTATTGGTCCTGAAATGTACGAAACACTCAAAAACCTAGTCTCTCCTGCCAAACCTAAGGACAAGTCATTTGACCAACTCTGCTCTATTTTGAAAAATCATTACGCTCCGGAAGGTATTGAAGTAGCCGAACGGTATAAGTTTCATTGTCGAAACCAGGAGGTAAATGAATCGATTCGTGACTTTGTGGTCGCAATTAAAAAACTAGCAATAACATGTAACTATGGTGATTTTCTCAACGAAGCCCTTCGAGATCAGTTAGTTTTTGGTATCCGGGACTCGGTGGTTAAAAAAAGGTTACTGTCTGAAAAAAATCTAACCTTTGATTCAGCAGTGAAGATCGTTTCTGAGATGGAACTCGTTTTGGAACAAGCCAGGGTGATGGAAGGGGAGCCGAGGTTCGATGACGTCAATCAACTTCACCCGCATCAGCACGCTTATGAAGTGACAAAACCAAGTAGGTTCTCTGCCCTGTCCAAGGACGCCACTTCAGGGACATCTTCAAGTTCAGATAAGAAACTTGAATTTAATATTCGAAAACGTATTTCTAAATGCAAATATTGTGGTAGGTTTCATAGTATTGATAAAAATTCATGTCCGGTTAGAGAGTGGAAATGTTTTAATTGCAATCTGAAGGGTCACGTTGCTAAATTATGTCCAACACCAAAAAAAGCTAATATTGTAGAAGCCGCAAACGCGGTAGAAGTTGATAATTTTGATTCATTTCGCTATCCCCTAATACAAAAATTGTTTGTTAATAATACCGAAATTGGATTTGAAGTAGATTCAGGGTCATCATACACGTTGATTCCTGTATATTTGTACAACAGATTTTTCAGAGATCTTAGAATCGATAAAAGTAACCTAAAACTCAAAGCTGCTAACAGTGAATCGTTATCAGTGTTGGGAAAGGTTAATGTCTCTTTGTATTTTGAAGGAAAATTTTTTGATAAATTGCCCTTAATAATTACAGGTAAAGAATTAAGTCGTCCTTTGTTGGGTCGTGATTGGCTTTCCATGATCAATCCAAATTGGAGATCTTCTGTACTTGTCAACCCAAATCGAGCGCTAGGACCGTTGCCTGTGGATCTCGTTGAGCCTGGACCGGAGGTGGTAAGCTCTAGGAATAATATATATGTTCAGGTGTTCCTTCTGTTGGATTCGATTGGGTGAGAGATTATAAGGTTCGTTTTTCTAAAGTTTTCGATGAATCAAACACCGAGCCTATAAAAAATTTTGAAGCGTCTGTTGTATTAAAAGAGGGAGCAGTACCGATCTTCCATAGACCCTATAATGTACCTTATGCGCATCGAGCAGCAGTGGCTGAGGAACTTGCTTCTCTGGAAAGTAAAGGAATTATTAGTAAGGTGGCGCATAGCCAATGGGCATCTCCAATTGTCTGTGTTAGAAAGCCAAACGGTAAAATTCGCTTATGCGTGGATTTTAAAGTAACCCTGAACAAATACGTAGATTTAGATCACTATCCTCTCCCTAAATCGGAAGATATTTTTCAGTCATTAGTGGGGTCTAAAGTGTTTTGTGAATTAGACCTGTCAAATGCCTATTTGCAATTAAAGTTAAATGAAAACTGCAAACATTATTTTACGATTAATACTCAATTAGGGTTGTTCAGATTTCACCGTTTGATGTTTGGTTTATCTAGTGCTCCAGCCTTGTTTCAGTCAACAATGGATTCTATTTTGAGTCAAATTCCCAATACTAGAGCGTATCTAGATAATATTATTATCGGAGGCAAAACATGGGAAGAATGCAGGTTTTCAGTGGAACAAGTGCTCAATCGTTTAAATGAGTATAATGTCAAATTGAATGTAGATAAATGTAAATGGTTCAAAACTTCGATCGAATTGCTCGGTTTTTGTCTGGATGGGCAGGGGTTGCGCCCTTCCCCTTCCAAAATTTCAGCCATCCAAAATGCGCCAGTATCTAAAAATATATCCGAGCTCAAATCATTCCTTGGGTTAATAAAATTTTACCACAAGTTTGTCAACATGTCTGTTGATTTACTATGACCTTTATATGAACTGACCAAAAAAAATGTACCATGGTCTTGGTCTCAAGAATGTGATGAGGCATTTAACCGGGCCAAGTCGTCAATTTGTGAGAAATGTTTTTTATTGTTGTACGATTCTGACAAACCCCTGATATTGACCACTGACAGTAGTAGTTATGGGGTCGGAGCAACGTTGGCTCACCTTATAGACGGTGTGGAGCATCCAATCGCGTTCGCCTCCACTACACTTTCACCCGCAGAAAGGAACTATTCTCAAACAGACCGTGAAGCCCTTTCGTTAGTGTTTGGTGTCAAACACTTCCATAATTTTCTGGCAGGACGTCACTTTACTTTAGTAACAGACCACCAACCGCTTCGCTCTATTTTTGGAGAGCGAAAGGGTATTCAGTTAGTTGCTAATGCTCGTCTTCAACGCTGGGCTATCATCTTGTCAGCCTACAATTACCAGATTAGATACAAAAAGGGTTCAGAAATTTCTCACGCCGACGCATTGTCTCGCCTACCTCTTAAGGGTTCAACAAACGTGCCTGAGTGTTTTATTATTTTTGACGAATTCGAAAGTAAATTTGTTACGTTTAGAGAAATCTCGCAAGCCACCTCACATGATGACATTCTCTCCATAGTGTGCCAGTGGGTCAAGGAGGGTTGGCCTTCCAAGGTAGATAGTCAGTATTCTGTTTTTTTTTTTCAAGAATAGATTGTGTTTGTCAGTCCAAGAAGGTTGCTTATTGTTTGGTTCTAGGGTTGTCATCCCTAAGACCCTCCAATCAGCTGTTTTGAGCTTGTTACATGAGGAACATATTGGTATAGTTAGGTCAAAATTACTCGCTAGATCTTATGTCTGGTGGTCCGGTATGGACCGAGACATAGAACAACAAGTGACTACTTGTGTAACGTGTCAACTCACTCAGAACGATTTAATTCCACGTACCTATGCTCCAATGCCAAGTAGTCAAGGACCAAGGAGACGACTGCATTTAAATTTCCTAGACACATTTAAGTGTAAGATCCTCCTGTTGGTAGACGAGTACAGCAACTGGCTTGAAGCTTGGATTTTGACCCAAACGTCAGCCTCAGTAGTATGTGAAAAATTGCAAGAATGTTTTTCTCGTTTTGGTTTTCCTCAGTGTGTGGTGTCGGATAACGGCCCTCTATTCACCTCTAAAGAACTGGAGTCATTTTTTAAAAAAAACGGAACATTTTACATGTGTTAAGCCCTCCGTACCATCCTGCTTCCAATGGGGAAGCAGAACGTAGTGTACAAACTATTAAAAAACTTCTTTTGAGGTCAGTGGTAGCCAAAAGTTCAACAACGGATTTACCGGAGAAATTGTATAATTGTTTAATATCTTACCGGTCCACTCCTTCATCAGTAACAAAGAAATCCCCTTCAGACATGATCTTAGGTTTTAAAGCTCGAAACCTTCTCAGTATGTTGTCCCCGGCTGATAAGGTGTTATCGAGGGACAAGTCTAATGAAATTCAAACAAAAAGTTTTCCTATTAGAAATTTTAATATCAATGACAAGGTTCTTGTAAAAAATCCTAAGAAAGGTATATTGAAATGGATTAGAGCTCGGGTGATGAAACAAATCGGTTCTGTTATTTACCTTGTAAAGTTAGAGGATGAATCCATCAGAAAGGTGCACCTGAACCAGTTACGTAAAAGTGAGCTTCCTGATGCCAGCCATCCACCGGCAAGGCAGTGGTACCCAGAGCCAACTCAAGGCTCACCAGAAGTTCTAGTGAATTCAGAAAACGTTGATAAATCCACTGAATTAACACTCCATCCAGAGTTAAGTTCTTCCCCAGAATCAAATTTACAAAGAGCTAGAGAAGGACTGAGACCTCCATCCACGCTGAGACCACCAATTCGTTTTTCACCTTCGATGTACCAGTAACTACTATTTAAATTAAGTGCAATTACTGAAAAATCTGTTATGTCTTAATCAATTCGGCACCTTGTGTATTTATTTTTAAGTTTCTCTGCATATGTATTATTGTAATCTTGATTACTCTGTATATATGTATTATTGTAATGTTCAATTACTCTGTATTTTGTTTCATGAATTTTGATGTATTTTTCTATGTATTAAATTATAAGTATCATAAACGTATGTATCAACAAGCTTAAAAAGGAGGGAGAATTGTTATGTCGGTTGGCATGGCAACAGATACATTGTGTGTAACCTCTCTGCTAGTTTGAGGCGAGTTGACTATTTCTCTGTTGTGTTCTAATAAACGCATTAATCAAGTTCAATGTGTTTCTATTGAACCACTCCGTAAAAACATAACATTGAGAAAACTGTGTCTGCAGCTGATTTTTACGCCTAAATGTTAGTGGAGCGAGGAGGTGAAGAACCTTATTTACTTTAATTTCGTAATCTCCTCAACCAATTTATGCTTGATATGTACGCAAAAATAGAAACAGAAAGACTAAACTTTCTTCTCGAAGCTTCGCTGGAGGGCTATCAAAATAATATAAAATTAACTTTTGCAAATTGTCAAATTTACTTATTGAAATTATTCTAAGAATGGAATTGTTCAGGTTTATTTAAGTAATAATAATTATCAACGTTAAGCTTAACTTTTACTAATTTAAGTTGTCTTCATCCTAATGATATTAAACCGTAGCGGAGCGGGGTACTTTCAGCTAGTATTACTATATTGGAAACATTTGTATTAGAGGATGTTAATCCAACATCTTGAGCTGCGTTGTAAGAGTATCACTGAAATACTTGAAAACATTACCGTTTCATAATATGAATTGGATTAGTAAACCGAAAACGTTTCATTCATACGAGTACGACAGCTGCTTTTTCCATTCATTATTTTTTAAGAACTATGTATTATGTAATCGTTAGAAACTATCTTATGCATTATATGTATGTATGTATGTATTATATTACATATAAAATAAATGTTGAAAAATTAAACCTTATTAAAAAACAAATCGGAACCACGGATAATAGGAGCCTACAGTATAGTATTTTCCTAATGGTTGTGACTTGAGTATTTTTATTCCAGCGACTTTTTACTTTCATTTTAAAACTAATTAACCTATTTAAAAAAATATGTTCCCTTATAGTCGTAAATAAAATCAATAAATCATTAAATGAATAAAATGAGATGCATTTAATTAAACTATGCAATTTCATGCAAAATAAAATTTAAGAATAAGTATCCTTACGTTGTATATATATCAAGCACTAGAATATTCAATAGACACCCTTAGTGTCTAGAAAAATTATTCTGTTTATTTTGTAAAGGTTTAAATTTTTAAAATGTTTGCTCTGAAAATTGCTTGTCATCTGAGAATTACCCATAAGTTTCTACAACTCTTATTAATCTTACCTTGCAAAAGCTTCTTGCCCGATAATTGACTAAGTAGTTGTCAATTTTTGGTGAAAACATACTTATCGCGAAGAGCCGAGGTAAAATAATTAAAAAAGAACCTGATGCACCGCAGGCAGCCGGCACTCCTACCTGGAGGGCAAAAAGATTATTAGTTTACATGGATTTTCTTGTAAATATTTTAAGTATCTCTAAGCAAGTATTGTAATGATATAAGCTAGACAAAAGTTGCATAATTAAAAAAAAAAAAAAAGTTAATTTAGTTTAAGAGGAATATATAACTGATCAAAACGGCTTCATGTTTATTTTATTTGTTTAAATAGATAGGTATAATTTGAGAAGAAAATTGTAGTTATAAAAGAAATCAATATCACCGATTCTCACGCTAAATATTTTATTATTTCATTATTTAAATTTGGTTAAAAGAATGGAAAGTTTAATTATATTTTATTTCGTAGAAGAAAAGAAAATTTGCATTTAATTCTGAAATTAATAACTGTATTACTCAAACATCACTCGAAAAGGCAATTGAATAGTTTAAATAATTCAATGTTTTTCATAAAATGGTCTAATAACAAATACTGCTTATTAATCTAATCTAATGCAATTACTGTTCACATCTTTTATATAATTATAAAAATATTTTCATCCACGATAAATTAAATTTATATTTAGTAATAGTACTAAAATAAACATAAATAGCTTTTTTAATATGTAATGTAAAGAAACAAAGTATATCTAAAAAGAATAACAATAATAATAATAAAAAATCAATATAGAAAATTCTTACATTCAATATTTTATTATTTCATCTTTTTTTTCTGAATTTGTTTTTTATTTTTATTTTTTTAATGACTTAGTAGTTAAATTGCGTTTTGTTTTGTTAGAAAAATGATAATTTACATTTAATTTTGAAATTATTAATTTTATTTTTCAAATTTTACTTAAAAAATCAGTGGCGTGGTAAAAATATTTTAATGTTTTTGATAAACTAATCTAATAGCAAATACTGTTCGCATTTTTCATATAATTGTGTACTGCGAAAATCATAATATGTTTCAAAAGATTATACAGTTTATTAAAATTAAGTAGAGATTGAACAGAAGAGAAGGTGCGTAAGGCAGTAAAGGAGGGAGTGATTAATTACTCACTCTGAGATGTCACTCCAGTCAGATAACATGTGTCAAGGAACATCTCTTGGGCCCAAGGCAACAAGAAGAAAGAATCAATTGAAAAAATAAAAAAATAAAATCATTTTGATATATATTTATTTTATACACTGCGTATAGAAATTTTTAAAAAATTTCAATTATCATCTATATTTATAATAGTTAGAAAAATATCCCTCAGATATTTTATACACCAACATAACAAATAATATTTTTTTTTAGAAATTAAATATAGAATGATAATTTAAATTTAATTTTGAAATTTATATATATTTTTTTAATTATCTGGATATGTATATATATATATATATATATATATATATATATATATATATATATATATATATATATATATATATATATATTACTATGAAATAATTCTTGATTATTAAATATTTTTTATTTTTGAAGAGAAAAGATTTGACCCCGGTTGGGATTCGAACCCAAGTCTCCACCTCTCTAGCGTGGCGCCTTATCCACTAGGCCACCGAGCTCGTATCCGAACCAGGGAAATCCTTTCTCTTCACTGATCTATACCCCCGGGCACTCGCAATTGCGATGTACAATTCGGGGATGAATGTTCAATTTGAACACTACTTTTAAATGGATCTATTGACGAGCTGTCATATATATATTAAACTATGAAATAATTCTTGATTATTAAATATTTTTTATTTTTGAAGAGAAAAGATTTGACCCCGGTTGGGATTCGAACCCAAGTCTCCACCTCTCTAGCGTGGCGCCTTATCCACTAGGCCACCGAGCCATAAAAGTTGGTGATTATTGGAGAAGGCGGACCAACGGGGAACTTTACCAGATGTATGGTGAAGCGGATGTGATGCGGTATATAAAGCTGGGAAGACTGCGCTGGGCGGGCCATTTTGCCCGGAAGTCTGTTGACGAAATCCCAAGGAAGCTATTGGATGGGAGGCTCCATGGAGCTAGAGGAAGAGGTAGACCGCGACTTAGATGGGAGGGATGCTGTGAGCAGGGACTCCAGGGACCTTCTGAAAGCCCGCAACTGGCGAGCGACCGCACAAGAAAGAGCTACATGGCGAAAGCTCATAGAGGAGGCCAAGGTCCATGCTGGGCTGTAGCGCCACGGATCATCATCATTTCCAGTGTATGATAAAAATATTTTATATATATATATATATATATATATATATATTTTTTTTTTTTTGAAGAGAAAAGATTTGACCCCGGTTGGGATTCGAACCCAAGTCTCCACCTCTCTAGCGTGGCGCCTTATCCACTAGGCCACCGAGCTCGTATCCGAACCAGGGAAATCCTTTCTCTTCACTGATCTATACCCCCGGGCACTCGCAATTGCGATGTACAATTCGGGGATGAATGTTCAATTTGAACACTACTTTTAAATGGATCTATTGACGAGCTGTCATATATATATTAAACTATGAAATAATTCTTGATTAATAAATATTTTTTAAATATATTTTTTATTTTTGAAGAGAAAAGATTGACCCTGGTTGGGATTCGAACCCAAGTCTCCACCTCTCTAGCGTGGCGCCTTATCCACTAGGCCACCGAGCTCGTATCCGAACCAGGGAAATCCTTTCTCTTCACTGATCCAATAGCTTCCTTGGGATTTCGTCAACAGACTTCCGGGCAAAATGGCCCGCCCAGGGTCTTGTCAGGGTCCAGGCTTCCGATCCGTAGGTGAGGACTGGTCGGATTAGGGTCTTGTAAAGCTGGCATTTCGTGCGGCGAGTAATAGCTCGGCTTCTCAAATGTTTGCTGAGCCCAAAATAACTCTTGTTGGCCTTTAATAGTCTTTGGCTTATTTCAAGAGATATCCTATTTGAGCCACTTACAATTGAGCCCAAATAAGTAAAATGGTCTACCGTTTCAAAAGAAAAAGGTCCCATTCTCACCTCTTCTCCTACTGCAACACCCGCTCCAGGTCCAGCTCGCATGTACTTTGTTTTATGCTGGTTTACTGACATGCCTATGGATTCCGCAGCTTCAGCCAACCTCAAAAATGCTTCTGATAAAGAAGCAAACGATCTTGCCACTAGGTCCAGGTCGTCTGCAAAACCAAGTATCTGCACCAGCCTATCAAAGATTGTTCCGCTTGTTTGTATTCCAGAATCTCTTATTGCTTTTTCAAGGGCCAGGTTGAACAGCAGGCATCCTAGACCATCGCCCTGCCTTACTCCCCTCCTGGAGTCGAATTCTGGAGATAGTTCTCCCTGGATCCGGACGGAGCACTTTACCTCATCCATGGTCATCTTTATGAGGCGGATCAGCTTTGAGGGAATGCCTATCTCATGTAATGCTTCGTACAACTTGGGCCTTTTGATGCTGTCATAAGCACTTCTGAAATCGACAAATAGATGATGCGTCGTCTACCTGTGCTCTAGTGATTTTTCTAGCATCATCCGAAGGCTGAACATTTGGTCGACCGTAGATCTTCCTCCCCTAAATCCTGCCTGATACCTGACGATTTCCTTTTCAACAAATGGCCGTAGCTTCACGTGAATTACATTGGATAGGACCTTGTAGGCACACTGGAGTAGGGTTATACCGCGATAATTAGTGCATTCCAGAATATCGCCTTTCTTATGCAGAGGGTATATTATGTATGCCATTTTTCCACTGCCCTGGCATCCTTTCCTCAATCCAAGCTGTCAGGATTATATTGTATAGGACTTTGTGAAGCTCTTCGCTGCCATACTTGAGGAGTTCAGCTGGGATCCCGTCCTCACCCTTAGGAGCCTTATTATTGTTGAGACGATTAATGGCATCCTCAATATCGTCATATGTTGGTGGGTCAGGTGGGTCTGAGTCATCTTGTATTCCTAGGGCTTGAAAAGTCTCCAGATCTCCAGCACCTTCATTCAGGATATTGTCAAAATGACGCGACCATCGGCTGAGGATTTCTCCTTTTTCCGAGAGTAGCGACCCGTCTTCCTTCCTGCAGGCTATAAATCTTGGCTTAAAAACCGCCCTGCTTTCGTTGACCTTCTTGTAGAAGACTCTGCACTCGTTTGCATTTTTGTGCATCTCAATTTCTCCTAGTCGCTTGTACTCCCACTCCCTCTTCTTCCTTCGATGGACGCTTTTCTCCTGCCTTCTTTTGTGCCCATACTCTTCCGTAGCTAGTCGCGTGTGTCTCTTCTGGACCATATTCCTATATGCCACGTTCTTTGCCTCTGTAACAGCGGCACACTCATCGTCGAACCATAGGGGTCTCGCTGCACGTTCCTCCATACCTATCCTTTCCTTAGCAACTTCCTTGATAACTGTCGAAAGGGTGCTCCACTGCTCTAGGTCTGAACCCACTGTCATGCTGACCTCTTCAAGCCTCTGATCAAGTCCCTGGTGATAACTGGCAATTACTTCAGGATCTTTCAGCTTGGATACAGCAATCTTTTCTGCCTTCTTTCCTAGGGCCTTCCGAACATTGGATATTCTTGCCCTTAACTTGGACACTACTAGATAGTGATCAGTATCCATGTTCGCACCACGGTACGTCCTGCAACTTATCAGATTGGAACGATGTCTCTTGCTGATAAGAATATGGTTTATCTGATTTACCGTAGAGCCATCCGGTGAGCGCCATGTACCCTTATGAATCCTCTTTCCAGGAAAAACTGTACTACCGACCACTAGGTTCTTGGATGCAGCAAAATCGATCAACAGACGTCCATTTTCGTTGGTCTCCTCGTGCATACTATGCATTCCAATGGTAGGCCTGAAGACTTCCTCTCTGCCAATTTTTGCGTTGAAGTCTCCCATAAGCAGCTGTCTAGGGCTCTCTCAAGCTGATCGTAGAAAGCTTCCTTCTCTTCCACTGGAGATACTTCTGTTGGCGCGTAGCAACTGAAAACACCGAAGTTGTGGAATTTACCCCTTAGCCTCAAGACACAAATCCTTGGATTGATGGGGGTAAAACCAATGATTAGATCCCTTGTTCTTCCCCGACTACAAAGCCCGTTCCAGAAATATATTGCTCTTCGTGACAGCTATAGTAGACAGTATGGAACTGTTTTTCCAGGACTCCCTTTCCCTTCCACCTCACTTCCTGCAGAGCGACCAGGTCTATTTTGTACTTGTCTAGTTGTTGTAGGAGCTGCCGAAGCGACCCCAGTCTATGAAGTGATAAAATATTCCATTGTCCAAATTTTAAGTCCATATGGCGAATCCTAAGTTGTTTCCGTGTGATCAGTCCGGCTATATCTCTTAGAGGTTTCATAATAATGGTTGTTTTAAGGGGAGCAGGTTATTGGCCTGCTGCCTCCGAGTCAGGTGGAGGGGCTGCCTCCTCATAGCCTCCTGACAGGCTGCCGAGTTGCCTGGCTTTAGCCTACCTTATCAGTACCGAGCCCACCGAAGAGGCGTTTCCCACCTGCACCACGGGGAGGTACCAAGCAACCCTTGCTGACACCTTCGCTTCCTCACCCATGGGGACTGGCCATGAGGGTGATTCCACTACTGTGCAGAGAAGGGGACTCTGCATAGTGCCAACCATCGGCAAGGCACACTGGAAATACAATTTTTTTTTTAATTGTATCTTTAATTGTAATTAAATCAAAAACATCCCTCAGATATTTCATATACCTACCAACACAACAATTTATCAACACTAATTTATTTTTTTTATATCCTCTAACTTAATTATCTTACATGTTATATATGTTTTATGAAATATTACAGTATATCAACTCAAACTGACATCTTTGATCCATGAAGGTGTTGGAGTACAGTATTGCATCATGGCCATCGTATACTTGCAAGTTTCTGGCTTGAGTACCTCTTTGCCAGTGATTGGGTTTATGCCGTAATTGGCTATAGTTGCGCCCATTATACTCAAGCTTTCAGATGTCACTTCGAATGAACAGGTCTATTGAAAGTATTATATTTAATAACATATTATTTTAATTGAAATACTTATTATTGAATCATGAAAGAAAAGTTAATTAGTCGTGTCAGTGCCATGATAAGACTATCCATCCTCAATCCTCATAACTTTTAAAACTGATTATGTTTTATTTGAGTATGATGCTATAGTAGGATAAATATGATTAGGAATTGTGGATTCTTTTCCACTTTTATTAGAATGTTTTAATTCAAAGGCTGACATCATATGGCTATCGTCGGATAGATTAATATCAAAGTCTCAGTCTTTTATGAAGGCATACCCAGTGAGTATGTCTTACTGAGCCCCCTACCACTAAAGGATCAACTTTTCTTTGGGCGAGCTCTTAGGGATTATTGAATTTAAACTCGTTTCTATCTTTTTATCATTATAACCACGAATAGTATTTTTCACTATTTCAATCAATAAACTGGGAATGGGAAATATGGAGCATATTGTAAAAAATTAATCAGAGTATGAGAATAGAAATTATTCATAGGATTTTATTAGCGTTTGAAACATTTTGCAGTTTCAATCTTATATGTTGTTTCTCGATTTTTTAATGTCTATCTCTAATAATTTTTTTTAAATGCAGCCAATGGTTATGGTTATATTTCTCACCCATAAAGAAATGATAATTGTACTCTAAAAATTTTGTTTGTTAACACTCAGCAATCAGTATATTTGAAAATACATATATAGCCTTTAAATGTACTGTTCGTTATTATTATTTGTTTATTCGTTCACAAGTTTTACAAATCCTTATTGGTTCTAACGAGGGTTTCATCAATCCTCCGAAATCTTTTAATGACTAAAAATTTTGGAAAGATTGTATGAGATCTCAGTTTTTACCTGAAAACAGTAAGGAAACCGAACACTGCCTCGCACGTGAATAAAAAAAAAAAAATTTAATCGTTCCTCAGGCATTTCTTTCATTTTGGGGTGAAAATGATTCTGCGATTCCCCCCACATTAGAAAAACGATGTTTTAGAAATATTATTGTGCATTTCACAATATTCCGATTGAATAAAAATTGTATATATGTTTTAATCCACTAATGATAGTGCATAACGTAGCTGCTTTATATTTCAGACTTATGTGTTTCAGCCTCAAGTCTCGTGATTTCCTCTTACTGTTAATTAGATTTTTGCACGCTTTCCCTGAATTCTCGGCAAGGATTTCTAAATTTGTTATTTTTTAAACTCCTATACAAAATTACAAAATAAAAAATAAATTCAGCAATTTAACCTGAGTGCTTTTCGACACCAAATGCGACGGAAACAGATGGAACAGCTTCCTTTTATAAATAATTTCTGATCAAAATCAGATACATCAAAATGTTGACTATAAATAAGCCTATACTTGGATGGTTTCTTATTTAATTTGGTAATAATTTTTATTCGCCGAAATAATTTTGTTGATTTCATCTGGATGGATCTTAATTTCTAACCATGAAAGAATATGATAGTGTGGCAAACCTCATTTCTGCCACTCAACATTGTGTGTTTGAATGTTTACTATTGTAAATGTTATTGCTGCAAAACCTTCTTAGAACTATGAAGATGATTTAGTTAAAATTTGGTAGAGATGAGTTCATTAGTTATACTATTGTAAACTTAATTGCGGAATGATGCTAACCACATATCAATCTATTTTGAAACTTCACTGGGATCCACACGTTGCACCACATATTTAAATCTTTTTAATAATTTAATTAAATATGAATAAATTTTATTTCATTATATATAATGAAACAATTTTATTTTATTATATAATTTTATTTCAAATTCAATATTAATATATTGTTTTCTATTGTTTTGAACTTGGTGGAGTACAAACCGAGATAATTTCGAAAATTAACTAACAAGGGGACGTTTGGAGTTGTAACTCACAGATTTGAATGCCGATTTGTATGTGGGTAGTAGGAACCTATAATAGTGCAAAACTAGAGTTATAGCCACCAATGGGCATTGGGATCTGAGAAAAAAAATAAAATATGAAAACCACGTTTTATTTTTTTCTCACCTTTTAGTCAAGATAGAGAAATAATTCTTTCGCGTTTAATTGCAGTTATGTATGCTATTTTGGCGTTTTTGCCCCACTGTGCACTCGCCTGGTTCTGAGGTGCAGATATTATCACTTTTCTAATAACAAATTAATTGAAAGTCTGTACATTTTATTGTTTCTAAACCTTTCTGGAACTGTAAAGATTATGTGGTTAAGGTTTAATACAGTTCAGTAGTTTTCGTAGTCACTGATCACAAACGAAAAATGGCTTTTTCTTTTATATGATAGTATAGATAATATTCCGTAATATTAAAATTTATTATATTGTAATTCAGGTAACGAATTACGCAAACTTTATAGGAAAATTCAACTTGTCAAACAGACTTGCTTTTGATCATGGCACTGAAAAGGTTTAAAATAGGTTAAGAAAGATTAATACCCACAGCAAAATAGAAATACAAATCTTCAATATCAGCTTTTTCAGGAAGACATTTATTCTTTCTAAGGTGATATATAAGAGCTTGGTTTTTAGTTAGGGCCTCTTTCTCTGCCATGTAGGCAAGATCACTAAAGTTAACGTACTTATTGCCAGCCAAATCCTTAAAAAAAAACATGTTTTATTCAATTTATTCATACAAAGTATAAGTTTATTCAACCACTAGGGTCTTTTCCACACTTTAATAAATTAAAAAAAAAAAAATTGATGACGCAAATATATTCACAATATTATTGAATTTATATATATATATGTATATATATATATAAAGAGCTTTATTTTATGGAATTTAACAATTTACAATTTTGTAACATATTTGTATAAATACATGTTTTGGTAATAAAACAATTAACACTACATTTTCGTTCAGTATAAATTAAACTTAGAATACATTTTTTAAACTGTAGGAAAAAACTGACAAATAAAAAAAACCTACTAAGAAAAAAAAATAAAAATAAATAAATAAATAATAATAATACTTAAATAAAACAAAGTGATAAAATAAATAAATGGAAAATATGCAAAAGTTTTGGGCGTTAAAATTAATTGCTATTTAACAATAAATTATCTCTTACAATACTTTGATTTGCTAAATTAAAATTTAACTAAAACTAATAAATTCAAGAATGTCTTATTAAATAAATTTAAAAATATTAAATATTAAATATTAAATATTAAATTTAAATTGTAGTAAAATGTGTCTAGTTCGTTTGTGTGCGTATCTTCTTAAGGATAGCTTGTTATATTTGCCTATTGCTTGTATTATGGGATTCCTTGAGTTTATTGTTGAGTTGAAAAAGTCCTGAGTCTGGGTGTAAATAAACTGTTTAATTGTTTGAAAATCTAGATCGTGTAGCATATCAGTTATTTTTGTGTATCTTGGGTAGTCGTTAATGATTCTCAAGCATTGGTTTTGAATTCTTTCTAATTTTTTGTAATTGGAGTCACATGTGGAGCTGCATACCGGAGAGGCGTATGTAAGTAATGGTCGAATGACTGATTTATATAAAATGATTTTGTTGGGAGTTGATAGAGGGGATTTTCTTCGGAAATATGGTGATATTTTACTGATAAGTTTTTTGGCTTTACAGCATTTATTATTAATATGAGATGTGAAAGTTAAACGTTTATTTAATTCAAGACCTAGGTAGGTAACAGTTTGTGCCCAGGGGATTCGAATTTTATTTAGGATGATATGATCTACTATTTTAGGCCTTCTTTTTGTAAATATTATTGCTGCTGTTTTATGTTCGTTTATTTGTATTTTCCATTTTTTGTAATATTTATTGGATTTCGAGTATAGTGATTTTAATATTTTTTCTATTGTATCTATCCTGTAGGAACTAGTGTAAATGGCGGTGTCATCTGCGTAAAACGATCTTTCAACTGAAGGAAGAGAAGGTAGGTCGGATATGTGTAGGTTAAAGAGAGTAGGGGAAAGGCAGGATCTTGGGGAAGACCAGCTGAAAGGAAATGTTTAGGAGTTGTGGTGTTGGTGATTGTGATTTGAAAGGATCTATTAGAAAGGAATGAGTGGATAATATGAATGATGTAGGGTGGGAATTGGTAAGTGATAAGCTTGTATATTAGTCCGTTATGCCATATTGTGTCAAAAGTTTTTTCGATGTCTAGTAAGATCATCCCAGTATGTTTTTTTTTCATTAAAACCTGCTGTAATAAAATCTGCCAATCTAGCGAGCTGTGCCACTGTGGAATGATTGTTTCTAAAACCAAATTGTTCATTAATCATGATATTGTTGTCCAATATAAACATGTTCAATCTCTTCAAGAATATTTTTTCAAATATTTTTGAAAGAGTATTAAGAAGGCTGATTGGTCTATAGTTAACGGCTTCTGAATGGTATTAAGGAATTTAATATATTTTAAATTTATAGAAATGTTCTGATTGAATGTACATTAAGGGGCTGTACATAATTGTAAGAAAATCCATTCTGAAATTTATAGAAAGTCTTCAAAAAAGTACTCAGAAAATAATCCTCATGTTAAGCGTGTAGCTGTAACAAAACGTGACGAAAGACGTTCAATGGAAAGGTTACAGCCAAGGACAGTAAAGAAACATTTAAGTTACAAGTATGACCAAAAAACTGAATATACAAAAGACAAAACAGTCGATATTGGATAATGGTTAACTTGCAATTGGTGTTATGATATAAAATGGAAAGGCAAGAGCCCTGCCTAGTGCTGTAGTAACAGGAAAGTCCAACTTCCTCCCTTTCGAGAATATCTTGAACTGTTGCACAACCTCCTTACTTACGAACATCCTGAGGCTAAGCATTTTCTAAATAATTTTTGGAAATAGAACGATAGTATCCAAATGACGTCATTTGGAGCAAAAGAGATAAAAGAGGGAGATTTCCTGCCAACATTTAAGGTGCGAGGACAGGTATATATCACAAAATAGGGAGTTTTTTACCTGGAACACAAAAGAAACCGTCTTTTATTCAGATAAATTTTATTGGTGATGACAACTATGAAAGAGGCATTCGCTGTGTTTACTTTTAAAATGTCATGCCTGCATTCGTAGGCCAACTCCATAAACTTCTTCATGAACATAACAAGTATATCAAGGATTTCAGAGCTGCGGTTGAATCTGTTCCCAAAGATCTAAAAGATTTCCAGATAGTTATCAGTGCTGACAAAAAGCCTTCAAATGCTCAATGAGGACGTTACAATACTCCTACCACTAACGAAGTTGCTGTCTTGATTGTTGGCCAGGTGTTTGAAAAGCGAGACATTGTTCTCCACAGCAAGAACAAAAACTGATAAGAATCAGTGAGTTCTATTAAGTGTATGATTCTCTTCAGTATCGTCTCAGGTTCTACCATAGAGATAATGGGTACAGTATTAACATCCCTTAGTGTGACCCAAACACCAATACACCATTAAGGAAACTTTCTGCAGCTGATTTTTACACCTATATGTTGATGGAGCAAGAAGGCGGAAAACCTTATTTACTTTACTTTCGTAATCTCCTCAACCAATTTATGCTTGATATGTAAGGAAAAATAGAAACAGAAACAGTAAACTTTATTCGAAAAAAACAAAAAAAGATGAGAAGTGGAGACTATATTCACTTGAAGGATGCCATAATAAAAGCTGATGGTCTGGTATCGGAGCTGGGTAAGATGGTAGTGCTGCCTGGAGGACTGTTAAAATTAAAAAAAATTAACTTCTGCAAATTGTCAAATTTACTTATTGAAATTATTCTAAGAATGGAATTTTTTAGGTTTATTTAAGTAATAATAATTATCAACGTTAAGCTTAACTTTTACTAATTTAAGTTGTCCTTAATCCTAATCTCCTAATTTCCTAATCTCCTCAACCAATTTATGCTTGATATGTACGCTAAAATAGAAACAGAAAGACGTGGAGACTATATTCACTTAAAGTATGCCATAAGAAAAGCTGATGGTCTGGTATCAGAGCTGGGTAAGATGGTAATGCTGCCTCAAAGCTTCACTGGAAGACTGTTAAAATAATATAAAATTAACTTTTGCGGATTGTCAAATTTACTAATTGAAATTATTCTGAGAATGGAATTCTTTAGGTTTATTTAAGTAATAATAATTATCAATGTTATGCTTAAGTTTTACTAATTTAAGTTGGCCTTAATCCTAATGATATTAAACAGTAGCGGAGCAGGGTACTTTCAACTAGTTATTATTATATTCACATCTCATAAATATGGAAGTCTAATAAATGATAAAACTTATACATCCATATAAATAAAATCTAGTTGAAAACTAATGTCAAATGAAATTACAAAAACTAATTTTTCAAAGCGCCTTAACTTCTTTTTGCTTAGTGTTAACATTCGACATAATGCTTCGAACTTCGGGTAAGAAAAAGTAATCAAAATCAAGGAGTTATAACTTGCAAGTATGAATGTTCAAAGATTCTTTTGGTGAGCTCCTCCAGCGTCTCTAGTCAATGAAGAAGTCTTTTTCGGTTTGGAGGTATTTCTTTTCCATTTTTGGGTTCAATTAAAAGTCAGTGACTAACCGTTTTTTTTTTTTCATTTCGTTTCATCAAAACTGTATGAACAGTAGTTCAATTTATTAAATTAATATATAAATGGTTTTTGCTGCTACATATTTAGGCCATAGCCAACCATCAAATAATATTAATAATTTGTGTAGATAGATAGGTGAAAAGGGAGCGCCACCTTATTATATATTTAGCTCTATGAGCTCTATGAACAGTAAAATACTAAGAGTGAGTGGTAGTAGAGGAGGCTGACTTTAGTCAGGAGCCATTAGATTATTTACAGGAGTAAAATATTCAAAGAAAGAAATGCAAAGGTTAAGGAGAAGATAGGGACCTAATGGGGTGTGTAAAAAAAATGACCGTTTCTTAAACAAATATTTGTATTATTATTTCTTTGATATAAAATACAATTAATACTCAAAGTATAGTCCATTGTTATCTACCGTCATTACCCATCTGCTAGCCAATTACTCGATGCCACGCTGATACCATTCCTTGGGATGGCTGTCAAAGAACTCTTGGACATTTTTAATGAACATAACAAGTATATCAAGGACTTCAGAGTCTGCTCCCAAAGATCTACAAGATTTCCAGGTAGTTATCAGTGCTGACAAAAAGCCTCCAAATGCTCACTGAGGACTTTACAATACTCCTACCACTAACGAAATTACTGTCTTGATTGTTGGCCAGGTGTTTAAATAGCGAGACATTGTTCTCCACAGCAGGGACAAGAAACTGATAAGAATCAGTGAGTTCTATCGAGCGTATGATTCTCTTTAGCATCGTCTCATGTTCTGCCATGGAGAAGATGGATACATTATTAACATCCCTCAGTGTGACACAAACACCAATACACCACTTAATAAAACTGTGTCCAGCCTATGTGTTGGTGGTGCGAGAAAGCAAAGAACATTATTTACTTTAGTTTAGTAATCTTCTCAACCAGTTTATGCTTAACATGTAGGAAAAAATAGAAACAGAAAGACGTGGAGACTATATTCACATGAAGGATGCCATAAGAAACGCTGATGGTCTTGTATCGGAGTTGGGTAACATGGTAGTGCTGCCTCAAAGCTTCACTGGAGGACTGTTAAAATAAAAAAAATACCAAACTGCTGCAAATTGTCAAATTTACTTATTAAATTATTCGAAGAATGGAATTCTTTAGGTCTAATCAATTAATACTAATTATCAATATTAAGCTTAACTTTCACTGATTTAAGTTGTCTTTAATCCTAATGATATTAAACCGTAGCGGAGCACGGGTACTTTCAGCTAGTTTTTAATGAAATTATAAACATAAAGGTATTAAATAATTAAATATAAACAAATTATCAAACATAAATTGGGGAATTATTTTTGATCACAAAATGATCGGCTGAAACACCCCAGTAATCGTTAACATCTATCCTTTCTCCAGTTTTATGCAATGGATGGATCATTGCACTCTTCCAGTCTTCTGTTATTCTTTCTTTTTCCCTAATATTCTGCATTATTCTTGTGATTTTCTGGATAGTTTTTGGTCCAGCCTTCTTTAGAATCTCTGCAAATATTTCATTCTTTCCTGCTGTTTTTCCATTCTTCACCCTCTTAATTTGTCTTCTGATTTCATCCTCATGAGGTGCCCTCTACTCTTCATTCCTTTCCAATCTCTAAAATCTAGGGAATCTTTTTGTGAGTTCCGGGCAGTCTAGCAGTGTTTCAAATTACTTTACCAGTTCTTCACAGTTCTCCTTAATATTCAGTGCCTATTGTCCTGTACAGATCTTTATTATATAGAATTTTTATAAGTGCTGCCAATGGGTAGATGCTTTACAACCAATTGACATGTCACTTTTAGCACTATCATCACATATAATTATATTTTATTTATATTGTATACCGTTGTAAATTTTAATAAATAGAAAAATTGAAAAAAATCTGTCTGTCCAAAAAATGGTATTTTGAATTTTTATCCATGTGTCAAATTTTGAAAAATGGGCATAAAGGTTTAGTTTCATACGGCTTGTAATGTATTTTTTTTAAATAAAAGTTATTGGTGATAGGTTTACCTTTAGGAACTCCATTACGTAATCGAACACTTCAGCTTTAGTCATATTTTTCAATCCCACATGTTTAATGTAGGAACATAATGCTATTCCACCAGAATTTATATTTGCATTCTTCGGAATACCTGTCCAGTCGAAATCAGAATTAAAAAGAAATCCTATTCTTCAAAATCATACATACATTTATGGTTATGCGAAACAATATCCTGTGCAACTCGTTTAGATTACATTAAGTTCTAACAAACATTGTTTTATTTAATTGAAAAGAAATAATTCTGTCCTTTATATAGTATTATTTTGCACTCTATGTGCATAAACGCTATCTAACACAACCTAGAAGTGAGCACAAGGCACCTAAATAGGGAATGAAGCAATATCCCTACAGAATAAACCAATATTATTATAAAAAACAACACATACAATAAAATCAAAGGGGTCACCAGTGGTGTAGTGGTTAGCATAGCAACCTACTAAACCCATGATCGCGGGTTCGCAGCCCGGCAGATGACCTTAGGATTTTTTAAAGGCAGTAAAAAATCCTTAGCTATGCCGTCCTTTGGAAGGGACGTAAAATGGGGGTCCCGAGCCTGTGCGATATCAGGTACTCTTTAAAGATCCCTATCCTATTTATACCTGGATAGGCAAAATTTAGGACTCCCACCGAAGCATCGTCCGATTAGCCATAGCAGCATAAAGTGACGTTAAACGAAATAAACAAACAATATAATCAAATAAATCGTTTAATACATAATTATAAAATACAAATATGAAAATGATTAAATGGGTGTTCGTATTATTTATTTATGAGAATGTACATATATAAAACAACATTATATATAATAGTCTATTTAAGCGTCAGTACCATTCTTTGTTGAAATGTCACTACTTGTGACAGTGCCCCAACTCTACTTATTTCTTCAGTCAATGCAATATCAAAGCATTTATTCATCAATATAAGTGGATAATGTATTGATTAGCGGATGTCCAGCAACGAAAGGAGTAATTCCGGCAATCCTGTTGCCTTCCTTTTTGGCTGATCACCCAGGCTATATACCGGTGGATTTAAACATTTAACAATGTTAGATAACAAGTATTAAAATGTTAAACACTTTTATTCATTTCTTTTCTGGCTATTTTTTCTCTACTTTTAGAATGCTATTTCTATTTAGTATTGTAACAAAAATTTCATATTTATTGAATGAAATAAAATTTTAAACATTGAAGTACCATGTAATGTGATTTCTATTTGCATCTAGAATAAAATCTTGTGCTGAATGGAGGAAAATTTGGTAGTTTTAATTTCGAATGGCTACAGCTATAAGCAGGCCGGTAAAAAAGTGACTGGCTACTAAAAATAACTGATAAAAGGAACAAACCACATCTTTACAAGGAATACCGAAAAACCTCGAGATTTTGTTACCAATCCGACGTCATCCGACAGACGCCCGATGTCGGGTTGTGAGAAATACGGTTCCAATGTAGATGTATTCTTAGGAGTCAGTTGAAGGAAGAATAACAATATAAATATTAAATGTTTTAAAAACTTCAAATAATTTTATAACATTTTAATTACTGTTTTAATAATGTAGTACATACCTTTTTCGTTCAATGAATCTAGAGAATTAGACAACCCAAAGTGAAAGGTCATTCCAACAATTTTCATCACTTCTTCTACTCCCAAAAGTTCTACAGCTAATGCATACATGAAGGGTTTTCTAAAAGAACATATATTTTTTTATGTAAACATTTTAATTAAATTATTACCATTTACCAACGAAAAAATAACGCTATCTCGTTTTTATTGATATTGAAATGAAATGAAATGAAATGAAATGAAATGAAAAAATAATCTTTATTCTGGGACGTATTGTCCCCTAAGAATAACAAAATTGTATCATAAATTAGTACAATTGTCTGGCATATATAATTTCATACAAAGGTATTTATAAATGAGGAACAAGAGACATGCAAATACAGTTAAGTAAATAATTGTATAAATAGCTTTAGTAAATAAGATAACATAAGAAGGATAAATGAAATAATAAAAAAAAATAAATAAATAAATAAATAACCCTGAGAAAATGAGAAAAGATATATACAGAGAATGAACTATGTCTATATGTCCATTAGATGAAGAAAATATTTACAGAGATTACGATATATACTTAAATACACTGCACTCATTCACCTATATACCTATACACATAACCATACACATATGAATTGTCGATAGATGAAATTTCTATGTTTAGGAAAAACATTTAAAGTTAAAAAATAAAAAAGAATTTTTATAAAAAAATAGATAGAATGATTATTTACCAATATGGAACTAATAAAAGATTGTTATTATATGAAAGACAATTTATGAGTCAATTTACCGATATCAAATTTATTCGATTTAACCCTATTTGATAGTAATTACTGTTCATATTGACTGGCATCTGACTGGGATAAGAGGAGATATTGGAAAAGGAGTGTTTTAAATGAGCTTAAGGAAGGGGCATGTCTTATTTCAGGTGGGAGAGTGTTCCAGAGGGTAGTGGATCGGGCTAGGAAGGAATGCTGGTATAATGTTGTTCTATGGAAAGGCAAGTATAGGTCAGAGGAACGAGATCTTGTTGTGAATCGGGAATAGAAGGAAGACTTAAATTTTAACAGATCATAAATGTAGGATGGGCGATGGTAATAAATGGCTTGATAAAGGAATGAACCTAGGAAGTATGATTTGCGGGTGGATGGGTAGAGCCACTTCAAGTCCAAGTACAGATGTGAGACATGGGAACGCCTCGGGGTTCCAAGAACAAATCGAACGAAGCAATTCATAATTCGTTTTAACCTCTCTCGGAGACCC
Organism: Euschistus heros; assembly: GCA_003667255.2. Taxonomy (NCBI): domain Eukaryota; kingdom Metazoa; phylum Arthropoda; class Insecta; order Hemiptera; family Pentatomidae; genus Euschistus; species Euschistus heros. The sequence goes on along the minus strand of RCWM02000022.1, from coordinate 3,771,589 downwards.
ACAGAGAGGCCCCCAAACACCACGCAGCCATAGTCAAAGAGAGGAAAGATGAGCGAGGAAAACTAGGAGTTAGGAGAAACTATTGTCTTTACAGTTACCTAGAAAATTATTATTTGATTTGCCAATAGTAAGTAAAGTATATTCCATTGTTGTACTAGTAAAAACTTAATACATAAGTAAGAAAGAAACAAAAACATTCACACGATTTGAAGAGATGGGACGCCTGCCAATTTGCCGACAATCGTTGAAAAAGAAAGGAATACAGAGATGTGAGAAACACATCGATGCACCATTTTCACTTGCAACTTGCGACATCGATAGCCCAATACATGATGATGTTAAGTATTTTTACCTCAGGCAATTGCTCACTGGACGTTGATCCTACCGACTTACAGTTAGTATCATTCAATTCAGAATAGAAAATTACATTAGTATTTTACCCTGAAAAAATGTTACTTTGGGGAACAACCCAAGAAAAGTTCAGAAAAAAAAAAGAAAATGAGAATAAATACAAATAATCAAACAAATGAAGCGTAGATTTCCAAAACCAGCCAAGCCCATTTTTCTAATTTTTTCCCAGCTGGTCGATAATGGTAAGGTTTGACCGAAATAGGAAGAGTCATTATTCTTTGTTTGGCCGTTATCAATGCGATTTAAGTACTTTTGGGAGAAAATCTTTCATCTAAAGATAATCTATCAGATTAAGAAAATAAAAATGAATTTGGTAATTGGTTTCATCTGGTTTTGGAATTCAACGCCTTAAATAAACTTAAATAGAAAATTAATAGACATATTTATTAAACAACATAATAGTTTTGAATGTGCATTTTACAAAAATGTTTGTTACCAGTTGAAGATGACTTCTGTTTTATCTATGGTGAGTACTTGGTCAAGAAGTACTTACGAACCATTACAGATTTCATCAAAAAAATATGCTATGCATATTTTGGTTTGCTAAGAGGTCATCAAGACAATGCTTCTCACAATGTATGCCATAACTCCTTAGAAAAACTTCGCTTATCGTACAAATACTCCAGTCAATGAGTACTGAAATGAGGGTTGTAGAGTGCATGGAATATGCAATAATTTTTTACTTCAGGGCTTCGTTAGGAATAGTTGGAAAATAAACATACTAAAAGTCCCCTCTCCTGGGGGGTGAGCTAACGGTGGGGGGAAGGGAGAAGTTCCATTTTTTAGGTTTTTCGATAATATCTCAAAAACGGTTGACTCTAGAAAAATATGTTTCAAATAAACATAAAAGCTCATTAAATTTACTATACAATTTATTATACATAAATTTGTCGTAATTCTAACCGTTTACGAGATATACGTTATTGAAAATCGGGTATTTTCGGGAAAAAACAAATGTCACCTAATTTTTGTCAAACTTTTGTTTCTATCCACAATCGTTTCTCAGAAAAAAAAGTCAGAATCAAAATTGTAGAGCATTAAATTTACTTTAATTTCATATAAGGCTGATTCTCAAACAACTTTGTATCCCCAGCCCATTAAAATTCAATGAAGTGAACTTCGTTAAAAATATTGTTTTCAAATCGATTTATGTTATGTGAATTAATCATATTAATTGAATTTATTTGAGATTTTAGTATTTTAGGGTAACATTTTCAGGTTATTATACGTCGATTCACATTGTCGTGGCTTGTCCTTATGCTTGGATTTACGATTTGTAAATAATTATTGCTTGATAGGACGAAAATAACTCAACTAATCGGTAGTAATATTAAAATTTTATGATGGAAGAATGTGAAAATATGTTTTTCAGGTTTATAATGCCTAAGTAACCAATCTCCGAGTTATTTTATTCTTATCCCTGTGATTTTTTAACATTGGCGTGCCATTACTAAAAAAATTGATAAAAAGTATTCGGAAGGAATTTTTGGATTTTTTAAGTTTTTATTTGCAGTGGCAGGCACCAGTTTCTCTTGGAAGTATTAATTCGTAACCATGCAACCATTATACGACGGAATATCCGACTGCAAACACCACCTCTGACTGTAAGTACATTCATTGCTCACATTACCATGTCCACTATAAATCAGTTTAACCAAATATTTATTTGTAACGGACCTCATGCGTTTTTATAGTAGGCTTGGCCCTCATAATATACTCCCGAGAAAATGCGAAAAAAATGAATAGGATTTCGGCTATAATATTTTTAACCTTATTTTCACATTGTTGTGGCCATCAATAATTTAACATTGTCATGGTATATTTATACCTGCAAATGTTAAGATACCAAGGCAATGTTAAAAATTCATTTTTTAATCATTTTAGCAATACTATGGCCAAAATGACTAAAATAATTATTTGGACACTTGGCGAACGTGTATTCATGTTATTTTTTTTTATTTTTTAACCATTAACTTAGTTTTTGGTTTTATGGACATTGTCTATGAAGTACCTTGGTCAAACGTTTAGTAATTTTAATTTATTGTCTTGGCGTCATGCAGGTTTTATTTATTTTTTACAGTCATAATGGTGCGTCCAAAAATGTCTGATGCAGAACATAAAGAAAAAAAAACGAGAGGCGGTTATGGGTTAAAATTATAAACTAAAATTTTGGAAAAAGTAAAGTGATTTATGTGTTGCTGCACCAACTACAACCTCACAGGAAGCCTCCGGGAAATATCAAATGTTTGCAGCAAGATTTATCAACATTTAAATTTAGAGTTTTGGAAGCTAGAAATTTGCCTGTAGCTTGAGAATCACCCATATACGTTTTTGATATTTGCTTAAAATGTTTAACAAAAAGTGATGTAAACATTTTTTTTATTTCTAAAATTGTCGATTGTTAATAACGTATATCTCGAAAACCGTTGGAATTTCTACGATTACGTATATAATTAATTTTATAGGAAATTTAATGTGCTTTAATTTTGATCTGCTACATATTTTTCTAGAGCCCACCGTTTTCGTGATATAAACGAAAAACAACATTAGGACCTTCTCCCCTCCCCCACCTTTAGCTCACCCCCCACGGGCGGGGACTTTTAGTATGTTTACCTTCTAACTACTCCTAACGACGCTGTGAAGTCAAAAATTGTCGCATATTTCATGCACTCCACACCTCTCATTTTAGCACTTTTTATCTAGGGCCGCACTTGTCTGAGAAAGCACGTTTGTTGGTACTCGTGCGACGCCCATGAGTGTTGAAATGAGGGATGTAGAGTGCATAAAATATGCGATAATTTTTGACTTTACAAATTCGTTAGGAATAGTTAGAAGATAAACATACTAAAAGTCCCCGCCTCTGGGGGGTGAGCTAAGGCGGAGGGGGAGGGGAGAAGTTCCATTTTTTTGGTTTTTCGATTATATCTCAAAAACGGTTAACTCTAGAAAAATATGTTTTAAATAAACATTAAAGCTAATTAAATTTCTTATAAAAATGGCTTCTATATGAATTTGTAATGATTCTAACCATTCGAGATATTCGTTATCAAACAGCGGTGATTATCGGGAAAAAAAAAAAACAAATGTTACCTCACTTTTTGACAAACATCTGTTTCTTGTGCCTTTCACGATGGTTTCTCACAAAAATTGTCAGAATCAAAATTGTAAAGCCTTAAATTTACTTTAATTTCATATATACGTTTATGGTATTTGAACTAAATGTCTAACGAAAAGGGAGGTATTCCAAAACTAATTTTTCGATCCAAAATTTCTATTTTTTATATTAATCCTCCTTAAATTTACTATAAGAACCTATATATGAAATTTTGATTATGTCACGTTATACACTCAAACCAGCCCACTGGATTTGTGAATACCGTCATACTTTGCCAAAACATACATATTTAGCGTTCAGATTAGGGTGTATTACGTGACATAATCAAAATTTCATATATAGGGCCTGATAATAAATTTCACCAGATTTTAGTTGAAAAAAATAAATTTCTGATCTGACAAATAATTTTGTAGTTATGGTGAAAATTATGCCAAAAAAAAAACTTGGATTTCAAATTAGTAAGCAGTTATTAACGTGCTGGTATGGGTATTTAATGGGACTTAAACAAAATTTCGTATATAGGTTCTTATAGTAAATTTAAGGAGCATTCAGATAAAAAATAGAAATTTCGGATCGAACAATTAGTTTCTGAATGAGTACCAACAAACGTGTTCTCTCAGAGAAGTGTAACTCCAGATAAAGAGTGCTGAAATGAGGGGAGTAAAGTACATGAAATATGCGACAATTTTTGACCTCACAGCTTCATTAGTTAAAAGGTAAAAAGTCCCCCCGGGGGTGAGCTAAAAGGGGGGGGAAGGGAGAAGGTCCCAATTTTGTTTTTCGTTTATATCTCTAAAACGGTGGACTCTAGAAAGATATGCTGGAGATCAAAATTAAAGTTCATTAAATTTCCTATAAAATTAATTATATACGTATTCGTAGAAATTCCAACGGTTTTCGAGATATACGTTATTAACAATCGACAATTTTAGAAATTAAAAAAATGTTTACATCACTTTTTGTTAAACATTTGAAGCAAATATCAAAAACGTATATGGGTGATTCTCAAGCTACAGGCAAATTTCTAGCTTCCAAAACTCTAAATTTAAATGTTGATAAATCTTGCTGCAAACATTTGATATTTCCCAGACGTTTTTTTTTTTTAGAAACGATTGTGGAACGTAATAGAAGCAAAAGTTTGACAAAAAATGAGGTGACATTTGTTTTTTTCCCGAAAATAACCGATTTTCAATAACGTATATCTCGTAAACGGTTAGAATTACGTCAAATTTATGTATAATAAATTGTATAGTAAATTTATTTAGCTTTATTTTTTAGTTGAAACATATTTTTCTAGAGTCAACTGTTTTCGAGATATTATCGAAAAACCAAAAAAACGGAACTTCTCTCCTCCCTCCCCACCCTTAGCTCACCCCCCAGGGATGGGAACTTTTAGTATGTTTACCTTCTAACTGTTCCTAACGAAGTTATGAAGTCGAAAATTATCGCACATTCCATGCACTCTACAATGTGTTCATTGACTGGATTAAAATGAGAATCACAATCTTTAAGGCTTGCTATCCCAAAGATTACTTTTGTATGTGATGTTGAAGGTTATAATTCCAAATATCCCAAGCTCTATAAACGAGCCTAATCTTGAATCTGCTATTCCTCTTATACAATACGATTCTGGATTGCCAGTACCACAGTCTCCTAGAGACTGGAAAACAGTTTGTTGGAAAATCATGAATCAAACAATGATTTTGAACCAGCTTCAACGTTCAAGCTTCTTTCTGACCTGAACTTCTTTCTCAACTGGAGTTGAACGACTGAATGAGATATATTGGATATCCGAAAGATATTTACTTGGCTCCCGGCTTAAAAACAAAAAAAGATCAATGAATAAGATGGGTGGGATCAGTCAGAAAAAAATTTAGGCAAGATTTGAAAACATTTTTTATTTATTTAAATCATTGATGGCTAACATCAGAGCTAAAATAAAGAATCCTGGTATAAAGAAATAAAAAAGTATACATAAATAAAAAAAGAACAAGTATACAAATAAATACATAAAATGTAAGTTGAATGTAAAGAGTTGACGTTATAAGGAGGTTAAAAATATAATACAGTAAAAATAAATACAATATAAGATGATAAAATTTGCGAATAAAGCAATAAAAACAACATACCTGATGGGAAACTGGAATAAAAAACTGAAAAAGTTAAATTAACACTCAGTCATGGAGAGAATTGATGAAAGTAAACAATGTGTATAAGAGAGAAGAGGGGTTAATGACTTTTAACTGTTTTTTCTTAATAAAACAAAGAAAAAAATTACTAAACAAATAGGTAAGAAGGGACAGTGAGTTATTAAATGTTAATAAGAAGTGAGACTGAAAAGATAGGGGGAAGGAAAAGGAGAGATATAGGGGGTCTTGTTTATTGTAAATACATTCGTGGACTGATTATTAACTAACTACTATACGATTTACATATATTATTATAACATCAGAGTTACATTGCTGACTGCACAGTGAACTTCTCACAGGTATCTCCAAAATTAGCTCCTCTCCCGCATGCTGTGACCAAATAAGCTTCCCAAGCATCTGGGTTTCGAATGGCAAACCTCATATTCAAGAAAAAAAACTAAAAATTGTGTTTGGATCTTAATAGAGTCATAATTATTATCTTAATTTATAAATAATTGTTTTTAATGTGCAATGCATAAAAAAAATAGTAAAAAAAACCTTTTAAAGTTAAATGATTTTAATAAAGATGACAGTAGTATATCAAAGCGAATGTTGTAGTTTTGTTTCTTTCATAATGCTCACTAGGTTAAGGTTGATCCCAAGCTCAATTATAAAATATTTTAGAAGGAAAATAATATTGTGTATCTTCTAAATGTTTGTTTGCAAGTTAATTAGTGGAGGTTGTTGATAAGTGAAGTATGGTTAATTGTTTTCATTTGTTACTTATTTATCTATATATTTTTTATTTATTAAAAAGAAAAGTAAAATTTATTGCGTTACACAATCTATCAAAATAAAAAACTTTCCATTTTGAAAATTATTTAAAGTTACTCGGTCTAAACGGTTGTCATTTTTTTTTTTGAAGTGAAAACTTCTTTAGGCGCGCTCAGCAAAACTTTTTTGTGAGGGCTCAGCAAAACTTTTTTGTGAGGTGTGAATGAGATTGAGCCGTCACGCCCGAATATGTAACGCTGTTTCGGGTAGAATCGGCTCGACTCGACTAAGCGTGAGCTCGGCACTGAATCCGGAGCGAACTCGGCACTGAATCCGGAGTACAGTGCGCTATCTAGTCTTTTCAAAATATTCAAAATAATTCCAAACCTTATTAATATTATTATGACGCATCATACGCAACTCTACTTTAGAATACAATCAGCTATACATCAAATCATCAGCTATACATCAAATCAGCGCATACAACAAATCGGAAAAATCATGCGTGTGTAATAAGCTGGCAACACTGAGGACTCCCGGCATCCCAGCGTGCTGTTGTAACCTGTTTCGTTTGTTTACTTTTCGTGATCGGTTTTTCATTTGAAACCCCGGAAAACGTATTCTATTGTGTTAAATAATTACTCACGACTTGTTCCTGGAATTAAAACAAAATGAAATTGGTCAAGTAAGTTAACCAAAACATTTAGATTGTATATAAGAACTAAGGTTTTGTTCGGTTAACGTTATCAAACGTTCAATCCCAAAACTAATTTCTCCTCTTGAATACTTACTTAATTAAATTATTTACCTACTTACTTAAATATATTATTTAATTTGTCTTCCTAAATTTTTGTATCTAGCTACCTATTTTAATTTTTTTAAGTGAAAACTTCTTTAGGCGCGTCCCATCGCCCCTCTCTTACTCATTCGATATTTCAGTTTACGCACGAAACTGGTAGGGACTGGTAGGGACTAAAACTGGAGGAGAAGGACTGCACAAAGCAGAGACGTGGAGAATAGGGTATAGCCTATACATTGTCAATTCATTAACATTGACAATCCGTCGCTCTAGACAGTGTATCGACAACACGCGTTCAGGTATGTTTTAACATTTTTAAATTATATAATAATATAATAATTGTATAATAATTGTGTATTGTACAATTATATATTATATATTTTATATTATATATTGTACAATTATATATTATATAATATATATTATATATTATACAAATATATATTACATATTGATGTCATATAATATACAATATAACAATTTAAAAAATTGAAAGAATTGAAACAAAAAATAAACTGTGTCTGTGTGTCTGCTTTATAAATATTGAAATATTTTGTGTTACAGGAGATGGATGAAAAAAAATCAAATTGACAATGACAAATTGAAGCGAAAACGGGAATTGACATATGCGCGCGTGGCAAAATATCGAAACAAGAAGCAACTTGAATCGCAACTCACGAATTCATCAATGCAGGATGATTCTAGTGAGGAAAAGACAAACAGGCGGATTCAAGAAAAAATCGCTGAACGGAAGAAAAGCAATGGCAAAGGAACGCTCGAGAAGGTATCGTGAAAAGAAACGTTTAAATGCGTTGAAATCTGTTCATCATGTAGTTCATGATTCAATTCCTGGACCTTCCCATGCAAATACATCACTAGTATGCAGATATAAAAAAAATACGATTCATGATTCTCAGATTGCCGGAACATCTACGAATACAGATATTCCTCTTGTTATGAGCGAAAATCGAAATACTAGAATTCATACTTCTCAGATTGCCGGAACATCCACAAATATGAATATTCCTCTTATTATACGCGATGATTCGGAAAATTTAATACGCATAGGCGAAAATCTTTCGACACCACTAAACGAAGCAGATGAAGCCATGAATATTGATGATAATTTAGCACCTTCACAAGTTCAAGTGTGCGCTTCACCTACTCCTAATGTACAATTCAACAGATCATCGGCGACTTACAGTACCTATGCAAAATCTGTTCATCATGTAGTTCATGATTCAATTCCTGGACCTTCCCATGCAAATACATCACTAGTATGCAGATATCAAAAAAATACGATTCATGATTCTCAGATTGCCGGAACATCTACAAATACAGATATTCCTCTTGTTATGAGCGAAAATCGAAATACTAGAATTCATACTTCTCAGATTGCCGGAACATCCACAAATATGAATATTCCTCTTATTATACGCGATGATTCGGAAAATTTAATACGCATAGGCGAAAATCTTTCGACACCACTAAACGAAGCAGATGAAGCCATGAATATTGATGATAATTTAGCACCTTCACAAGTTCAAGTGTGCGCTTCACCTACTCCTAATGTACAATTCAACAGATCATCGGCGACTTACAGTACCTATGAAAAACACAGCAGTGCCCATATACAATTTCATAAACAGTTCATTCAGAATGAATTTGGATACGCTTGCGGAATTTGCGATAGATTATGGTTTAAAGAGGACTTAAAGACTTTACATGATGATAGTGTAGAGTTCATGCGGACATTTCTTCCAGATGTTGACGAACATTCCATTAGAGTTTTTGTTCTACTTGTCGAACTGCCATCCAGAAAAAATCGATACCCAAAATGGCTGTATACAATGGTTTTGAGTACCCTACAATTCCCGAAAATTTACAAAATTGTCCATTGGATTTAGTGTCGGAAAGGTTGATTTCTCCCAGAATTCCATTCATGCAAATCAGAAGACTTCGTCATGTTCATGGCCAATATGGAATTTATGGACAAGTTATTAATGTTCCCGTGGAAGTCAATACGATGGTTAATAAGTTACCGAGAAAATCAATGATGATCACTGTATTTACGTACACATCAAGCGAAAAAAAAAAAATACACAAATCGAGTTTTTTACATGGTCTAATTAATAAACGCATTATTAAAGTATGGCTAAAATATTTGGTGGATACTCCACTCTATAGAACATATAATATAACCATAGATGTACAGTTTTTTGATGATAAACATGACGAAGAACTTCCACGGGATGGTTCTACTGGAAATGATGTCGAAATGAAGAATATTCAACTGAATGAAAATGATGGTAATGAACTTGAAGATATCCCAATTGAAGAGAGTTTATTAGCACAGCAACAAACAGTAATGTGGAATGATGACCTGTATTTAAGAATAGCTCCAGGAGAAAATAATGTACCTATAAGTTTATTATTTGACGAACACGCTGAAGAATTATCATTTCCCTCCATTTACCTGGGCCAATTTCGACAGTTTCGAGAAGGAGTTACTGTTACTCCCTTCATGATGGCAACTAGTGAATTAAGACGATCAGATAGACGTGGAGTAACCCCTCATCATTTATTATATGTTGCTATGAAAATAATGAGAATAAGAGTTAGGGATTCTCTTACCGTTGCGTTTAAACACATAGGGAAAAAATCTAATATTACTAAAGAGGAAGTACAATCTGAGAATTATATTCATAATTGCATTGAAAGCAACCTTGCTTTTTTTACGTTCTATACCTAATTCTACTTGGTATTGGTCGGAAAGGAAAAAAGATTTATTTTCAATGATTAGACAATTAGGCAAACCGACCGTATTTTTCACCATAAGTGCAAATGAAATTGGATGGTTAGATTTGCTACAGTTGTTGTACAAACTAAAGACACATGATCACATCATTAAAGAGGAAATATCACGATTACATTACATGGCGAAAAGTACTTTGATCAATGAAGATGCTGTAACTTGCGCTATCTACTTCAATAAATTAGTTAATGTTGTTATGAATATTCTTCAATCAAAAACGTGTACTCCATTTGGGAAGTACAGAGTTCGCCACTACTTCAAGCGCATTGAATTTCAACATAGGGGCAGTCCTCATGCTCACATCTTGGCTTGGCTTGACAATGCTCCAAAAGATGCTCTTAATGAAGATTATGATAAAGCCATTGATCTTATAGATACCTTAATATCGGTTTCTGCAGCGGAAGCTTCAGGTAATATCAAACTTCAAACGCATAAACATACATTCACATGCTACAAAAAAAATTACCGCTAAAAAAGCGCAAAAAATGTCGATTTGAAGCTCCATTCATGCCCTGCAAAAAAACAATGATTTTGACTCCGATGAAAAATACAGAGGAAGGTTTACCAATTATCGAAATCGATACGCTCAGATCAGAGTACGATTAGAGAATGAAGATTTTGAAGACATGGACAATTTTTACAATCGTAATGGTATAACTTCGGATGAAGATTATTACAATATAATCAGAGCAGGAATTACCAGACCAAAAGTTTTTGTCAAACGTGAACCGTTGGAAAAATGGCATAATCCTTTTAATCCATTCATATTTAATATTGTTCAATCTAATACTGACTTTCAGTTTATTACAGAGGAATATTCATGTGCAGCTTATGTTGTGGAATACGTTAATAAAACAAATAGAGGAGTAAGCCATTTACAGAGAAAAATAATCGAAACAATGGATGAACATCCAGAATTCGATATTATCGACATAACTAAAAATATCAGTTTGAATATACTAAACCATACTGAAATCACAAGTCAAGAAGCTGCGTGGTATTTACTACGAGAGCCCATGTCTAAAACTTCAGTCGTCGTCGCATATATTCCAACGGTATGGCCAATAGAACGTCAACGTATAAGAAAAACTATGAAGGAGTTATCTGAATTAGATGATGATTGTACTGATGTTTGGAAAGAAAACTGGTTCGATAAGTACGAGAGGAGACCAGAATTTTTAGATGACATTACATTAGCTCAATTCGTATCGAAATACACGGAAAACAGGAAAAAAGAATTTATTGAGAGGCGTGAACCCAAGATAATTCGGTATCGTAATTACGACATGGCCACTGACTTTAACGAATATAAGCGAGAGATGGTGACACTGCACTTACCGTTCCGAAATGAAGAAGAGGAAATATTAGCAGAGATGAATTTTATTAGAATTTATGATGATAATGAGGATATTATACTGCAGAGGAGAAAAGAATTCGAGTCAGACATTGACATTGATAAAACTATACAAATTTGTAGAGAACTATGCCGTGAAGAAACCCCTATGGATGAAGATGAAATACAAGACGTTGCCAACAGGTTTCCGAAGAAAACCCCTTTCAGCAATTATACAATAATCCGAATTCAGATATAAATAGTGATCTTCAATTGGCCACTTTAAATAAACTTGGTGCAATTGCTAAAAAAAAAGAAAATATTTTGTCGAGTGCGGATTTCTGTGCAGCTATGATGATGGCTAATGAAAAGCAAAGGGCGCTGTTAACACATGTAATCAACAAATTATTATCGAATGATAATAATAATCCTTTACAGATATTCTTCACTGGACCAGCTGGATGCGGTAAAACTTTCGTTATCAAACTTATTATGGAAATATATAATCGTTTTTCTGATAATGATGGGTACTGCAATGCCTATATCACTTGTGCATCAACAGGAAAAGCAGCTGTAGCAATAGATGGAACAACTGTACACACCGCTTTGAAAATATCGCTGTCAAAATTGTTGCCATTGAGTATAGAAGTCGCACATCAATATAGATCATTATTTAGGTATGTCAAAGCAATAATAATCGACGAAGTGAGCATGATTGGCGCAGAACTTCTTGAGCAAATCGATTTACGTCTTAAGCAAATCACTGGTATTTGCAAATAATTTTGGTAACTTAGATGTCATATTAATAGGTGATTTGAGACAATTACCTCCAGTCAGAGCAACACCGATATATAAACAAATAAAACGTAGAATGACTGGACCAACAGTGTGGCGCGATTTGAAGTTTTATGAACTCACTGAAGTTATGAGGCAAGCAAACGGTATGTTTTCAACGCTCTCACGAAAATTGGAAATGGAGAAAAATTGAGTACAGATGAATTATCATTAATTGAATCAAGATTCGTGAGCAAAGAAGAAGCTGATGTTGCTTGTCCTCATGGGATACGACTCTTTCTATCGAATGCATCTGTTCAAAAGTATAATAACTCCATATTAAACGTAGCAGAAAATAAAGTATTTTTTTTTTTTTTTTTTTTTAACATTCGTGTTTGAAATTTAATAATGAAAAAAATATTTTTTATTATTTTTTTTTTAATTTATTTCATTTTTGCAACTCAAATATTCACCATGCTTTGGTTCACAAGACAATAGGAATTCACTATTAAACCAACCAGACTCCCCTAATTCAAGAATAGAATTTTGTGGAAACAGCAAAGAGATATTCCACACAAACCAATTGGAAAATCAGGTGAAAAAAAACAAACAATAAGAACAGTCCTCTAAGGTACCTAAAATCCACAAAAGAGTTAATACCACAGCAATCACCAGTATTAATATCTCTTATTGATTTACTGGCAGATAGCCGAGCATTACAGGCCCTCAAGGTTCTCTTTCCATATATGTGATCGGTATTGAAGAGTATCTTGATCTACCCCATTTTAGGTAAAAGTTTCTTCAGATACTATTGTAATAAAATAACGACGAAAAATATATATTACTATTAAAATTCATTAATTATCTAAAAAGGAAATTTTTTCAATCAAGGATAAAGCCTAATAGTCCAAGCAACGAAGAATGTTTAGGGAAGTTAATTCATGTAGAAGCCAATTTTGGCACAGTTGTAGGGGGAGGTGTCCTTAACAACATACTAAAAGTACTGTGGGGTGGGGGTGGAGCTAAGGGTGGGGGGGCGCTCTAAAGGTCGGTTTTTTCAGTTTTTCGTTAATAACTCGAAAACTCTTACCTCTAGCGAAAATATGTTTATGTACTAAATAAATTAACATAAAATTGTTTACAAAAAAGGTTCTATACATGTTTTTCCTGGGATCAATGCTTAAGAAGATATAGTGCGGGAAATATGGAAAATGTAAAAAAAACACGTTTTTATTGTTAAAATTTATATATTAATTGTTAAAATTCCAATGTTTATTGTTACAAATGAATAGTTTATTATCATTAATTGAATACTTATTGCTAAAAATAAAATTATTGTCGTTAAGCCTAATATGCTTATTATAGTACTTGCGGTAAGTCGCACTTTTCCTCAAAAACACGTTTGTCGGTACTCTTTTGGCTATAACTCCGAAACTATTTGTCTAATCTCGAATTTCTTGTTTTCATCATAAACCTGGTTAAATTTATAATCAGATACTATATATTTAGTTTTAATTAAGTTCCGTGAAATATCCATTCCACCTCGCTGAATTACGCGTACTGTTGTGAAATCCTTATTTTTTTGGAACATTTCTCGTTATTATAGCTCTAAAAATATTTGTTTGATTCCGAATTTCTTTTTTCCATCTCATAGTTGGTTAAATGTGCTATTAGATCCTATATATCAAATTTTGATTAAAGTCCGTGAAACACCCACGCCAGCCCACTTAACATATCAAAAATGTCATGTTCTGCCAAAATATATAACCAGCTATGAGATGGAAAAAAGAAATTCGGAATCGAACACATATTTTTAGAGTTATAACGAGAAATGTTCCGAAAAAATAATTATTTCATAATGGTACGCGGAATTCAGCGAGGTGGAAAGGATATTTCACGGAACGTAATTAAAACTAAATGCATTGTATCTGATAATAAATTTAACTAGCTTTAAGATGAAAAAAAGATATTCGAAATTAGACAAATAGTTTCGGAGTTACAGCCAAAAGAGTACCGACAAACGTGTCTTACTGCAAGTACTATAGTTAGCATATTACGCTTATCGACAATAATTTTATTTTTAGCAATAAGTATTCAATTTATAATAATAAACTATTCATTTGTAACAATAAACATTGGAATTTTAACAATTAATATATAAATTTTAACAATAAAAACGTGTTTTTTTTTACATTTTCTATATCCCCCCACTATATCTTCTTAAGCATTGATCCCAGAAAAAATATGTATAGAACCTTTTTCGTAAATAATTTTATGTAAATTAATTTAGTACATAAACATATTTTCGCTAGAGGCAAGAGTTTTCGAGTTATTAACGAAAAATTGAAAAAAAAACAAAACAACCTTTAGAGCCTCCCCCACCCTTAGCTCTGCCCCCACCCCCCAGTAATTTTAGTATGTTGTTTAGGACACCTCCCAATACAACTATGTCAAAATTGGCTTCTACATGAATTATGTCCCCTATTCGGCCTTTTTTGGTCTTCGTTGCTTGGACTATAATGGATCTTATTCAGGAGACACTACCCAACAGTTCCACTTGAAGGTATCAAGAGAGGCCTGGAACGGTTAAGATACATAATTAGCAATGTTTCCAATGTGCTCATGAGCATTAAAAAAATGATTTCTTCCTGGGGAAATTAATTACTAGTCAAAAAATATTAAACAAGTTTTTTGCCGTTCCGACTAATAGATACCAAGAAAAAAATATAAGAAAAAAACAAATAGCGTTAAAATAATTTATTTTATATCTCAAGTTTGAAAAATAATACCGACCTGATTCTTGCACCGAAATTTGTTTTAGGTGCAAATTTAATGAAAAATACTTATTCAGTTCTAAAATAAATATTAGATCTTCTTGCAAACTTCCTTTATAGATTTTTAACACAGAAAATTAAGTTTTCTTTTAAATTTAAACGTTTATTCAATTAAAACAAAAACAAAAAAAATCATTTTTTTCTCTTTCTTCGAGGGAGATGAAATTTTTGAAACCGATTATTGGCAACTTTTCGTTAGATCACTTTATTACTTCGTTACAGTCCATGGATAATTCGATGAACTAAAGGGGAAGAAAAAATTATTTGAAAAGCTGGAAAGTCTGAAATTCATTTTGATTTTTAACTTTAGTTTGAAACCAGATAGGAAGATGAATCAAAAGACATTTCAAGCGTATTACCTCCCAATATGTTGGGTAAAAATATGACATTAATATGTTAAACCTTCTAACCGTGATTCAAATTTCGTTAATTTATAAAAACTAATTGCTTACCAGGTTGGGAAACTGGAGGTTACGATTTTTTAATAAGATATGAGGATAATAAGGATTTGGAAGATAATACGGATGTGTGTGATTGGATAAGATACAAGCCAGAAAATTAGTATTGTTAATAAAATTAATTTTTTCTTTCTCTAATTAATTGAAGAATCAGAAATATTTGATGGACATCTGCATTATAAACATTAAAAAAACTTTAAATAAAAGATATCTTACAGATCCTCTGCCATCAGTTTTGCATATGTCATATATATTTTGGAGAACACTTTTTAATTCCGGAAAATTTTTTATTGGCAAGGCACCACAAATTGCTTGTTTCAACAAATCAGACATATTTGCCGCTCTGAAATCCCATACATTATATTATTTTGTAGAATGATTACATTATTATTAATAATATAGGAGAAGGGAAGAATGAGGAAAGAGTGTTAAAGAGAATGAACAGTTTCCTAACAGACTGAGTCAATCATAGTTCATTACTTGACTTGGTAACTTCTTAGCTATTTGGATCGAAAGTTGAAATATATGTTGAAATATATAAAACACCAAATCCATGTACAAATTAATGTTCTTTAGTTTTGTAACACTTTTACACATTAGATAAGAGGGAATAAGAAAACATGAATTGATAAAACACTTAATCCTTTATGAAATTCATTTTGTAGACTTCTGTTTCACTTATTTTCATTTAAGAAGACTAAATATCAATATAAGACACTAAACTACACAATCCAAGTTGAAACTGTAGAAGTGATTGTTTACATGTGAGGTTATAGGAATGAACTATCGAAAAATGTAAACTCGAAGTGAAGCGTAAGCATCGAACTGGTCAGTGTAGCGCGGGTCAAGCCAGTTTGCTGCCTCCTCTTAACCCGACCGTTACCGAACTTAACTTCCAAAACATCAGACAACCGACAATCCCTCCCAGATCTTCACCAGGTTCTTTTTTTATACCCGACAATTTCTTAATGGCTCGGCTTATCCGTCCTTCAGAAATATACAGAGTATTGAGAGAAAAACATTTTACTCACGGGCACTGACATACCGTTATCTGCGTTTAAAAAATATTTAACCCGACCGTTACCGTTTTCTTAATCTAAGGTTCTTTTCCTGGTTCTTATATTATATATTTTGTATAAATCAGCATTAAGTTTCTCTAAGAATGACGAAAAATTATATCATAATTGATTCGCTGTGCAGCTTATGTAATGGAAGAAACCCTCTGAAGTAGGGTCCAGCCAGTAGCCAGTCGTCTCGATGGATCTCATTTATAAGGGATAAGTGTGTAAAGTCAAACATTTAAATTAGAAATCAACCTTTTTGGTAGTTGGGACGTGTGGAGTATTTTTTATAGATAAATAAAAAATGTGAATCGTTTCCATTGTTTTTATCCACAACCACTGTTCAAAAGAGGCGACAATGTAAAAAAATAATCGTGGTACGAGTCACAGGACAATTCTGCACAATGAAGAGAATGGACCTGTGATAAGATCAACCCAATCCCTTTAAAGTGGTTAGCCCCTTAAAGGATTGTAGTGATTGGGTTAATATTTAATTTAATTAAATATGGGTTATTTATATATTTCATTAGTTCCAATAGTGGATAACTGGCATGGTTTTTTCTCCGGTCATTTTGGTTACAACGAATATTATTAAAACATTACTTTATGCTTAATAAAACGTTCTATATACGCAAAATCGATTTTTATGACTTAAAAAAAATGGTTAATTATTGTTTTATCAATAATTTTAAATTTTATTAATTTTCGCTGCATAACTTTTTTTCTAGATATCAAGAATGTCCGATTATCTTGAGAGCTATTGATGATATGGAGTACGATATAATTTAGTTGTATTTTACCTTCGATCCAGATTGGCCTACTTTTGAAAACGATTTCTAATGCAGATGGTATGAATAACCATCCTATTATCACCGGAGTCAAGATTCTCGAAGTTTTCATGTCACGCAGCATGAGCCCCTATTCACGGGGACAATACAGGCAGCCAGTGAAATGGCTGGACAATAGACATACACACGAGGAAAGTATTGTCCTCCAATAAATGTTTTTGTTAAAGTGGTGGGTGAACACACAGAGGATGTGTGATAACGAGAAAGCAGCAAATGATGCTGATAGTGATATTATGCATTGTTAAAGTGAAGAGCTTTAAGAAATTCTTGTGAAAAAACTGTTCGGGCTCGATTAAGGACTGGGTGTGTCGTAGAGATCAGCTGGGACATTCGTCTGCAATACTTCAGAAACTTGCCTAGAATGATCCTCCGGATTACGAGGAAATTGTGAGAATGAGTTTGAGGAAATTCAACGAACTGTTTAATTTAATTGATGTTTTTTTTCTTCAGATTTTGAACACATTTTGAACGCAGCGCATTAAATAGGGCACTGAATGAGAAAATCACACACAATCCCAAATTCACCCGTCCACCGAACATAGTACTTTACTCGCGGCCACTAAACTCAAACATGCTTGAACTTAGTGGACGTTGAAGGGGAAGTAAACAGGGACAGTAGGGAGACAATTACGGGCGGTCAATATTGTCTCGCTCTACTGGTCTCTAGCATTTTGCATGGAGCTTTAAAATTCTTATGTTCTTCAACTAAGAGAGAGAGGACAAGTAAACCGACAGAGCACCAACCTGTTCTATCCCGAGTGAGAATCTCGAACTCATTTAGTGCAAAGAAATAAATTTCAGCCCACCGAGAACTGATTTGTCCCGGGTGATGTTATTAGAATACCTAAAATGCTTGATACTCTTCTCCTTGAAGACACTCGGCCACAACGGTCTTAGTAATGGTTTTTGATACAACACTGTCGATATTATCACGATTATATCTTGGAAATCTCTGACATTGCCGACATAGTTAGATAGTGTCTAAGAGTCGGGAATATGCCTGCTTGCATGTTACTTTGTTTCTTCAAGATTTAAGTTGTATGTTATAAATGTTCGTGTGGTGATATATAAAACATAACCTATATGATTAATTAATTTGTCAACTAAATACTACTCAGTTTTGACAAATATACGTAATAATAATCAAGAAAACTAAAAAAAAAAAATATTAACCAGAATCGATAGTTTATTATTGGGTTGGTTGGGTTATAGTTATGTTATAATTATATGGGGTTATAGTTTATGTTAGGCTTGGTTAAATAAGATTAATCTATTATTGACTCAACAACGGATACTGCCATTAATAAAAAAAATCACACTTACTTGATAAATTCCTCTCTTGTCAGTTTACCACCCTTGTCTCTAATAAAATCCATAAAGTTTTTCATCCTAAGGTCCTCCAATGGTAAAAGTCCAATCTCTTCAAATACCTAAGCAATAATCAGATATTAAGGGACATATTAATAATTAGTTAGGTGGACGATTCGTTTGGCCTACCTCCAGCAATTTTCCAAAGGTGATATATTTTCTCTTTTCGTTATATTTATCAAAAAAACCACCAAGCGCTTCTTCGGTTTCCTTACTAGATATTCAAGTAGTTAGTATGTTTCAATTTTAATAACATTAGTAATTTAGTTCCCTGTATTGAATGTCATAAACATATCTTGTTTCTAGAAAATATAGTAGGGGAGACTGTAGTACCATGAAACACTTTTTAGATATTTGGTGTCGGCACCCCAATTTAGCTGGTATGAGGTTTTTTTCTTCTGAAGGCCCGTCGAGGTAACCAATAGCTGTAGAGAATCGAATTCCCAATTTACAGTGTTCTTTGATTATGAGTAGCAAAATACGAAATAAGGATCAATAATAATAAGGGAAAGTTAGGGAGCCCGGGTCGGCTCTCGCAAGCCCTGACTAAACCCAAACCATTCTAAAAATAAAGCTGAATTTGGACCATGTTTTTTATGTAATTCATCTATCTTATGTAACAGATTACATGGAACGACGATATCAGTGCAAAAGCCAGGGAAAAAATGTAATCGTTGCTTTGGGCTAAGATAAAACTAGCAAGTAAATCCTTTGATGTATTTCTGATGAAATGGGACCGTCAGCAGCGCATCAGTAACTTTATCATTCGAATACAAATATAAATAAAAAATGCAAAAGTAAGAGACTGAACTGAAAGGACTGACTTTATTGGTGATAGGGATATCCGAGGAAAGGACTCATTTTATTGGTGTGGGACTGATGCGAAGAGAGAGTTCTGCTGTTTTAATTACATAATGGTGAGAATTACTGTAACTATTATACCAATATACACCTGTTCCGGTGTTCCTGTTCGGATTTTACTTGAATGAATTGTCGGTTTAATGCTAAGGTAAACAGAATAGATTAAAATTTAAACAAATTTCATATGACGAAGGGTGAAAGACTGATGGGTGAAGGACTGATGGAATAATAGATTTTTATTATTCAGTTAGAACTAGTGCTAACCCTGGGAAAATATTCTCGAATCTTACCATCAACGTTCACAGAAAACATAAACAACGAAAAATTATATTCATTATTAACCTGTTTGTAGAGCGTCAAGGACTAATGACTAATAAAGCTATCGACCCGTTTCTGAAGACATCTCACGTCTACGGGACGTACCGAAGACGTCGGTCTACGGGAGACACTGAATTACGATAACCCTTTGTTTCTCTGGAGAGAAGATGGGGTGGGGAGAGATGTCAAAATGGAGGAAAGGGGTCCTTATTCCACCACAGACTGTTTGAGGTTCCAAAAACAACAAAAAGTGAATGGGTAAAAGACTGACGCAAACCTCTGTGACACTCACAATTTGTTATGTTTCACATTCTAAATTTGTTTACAGTATTATGGAGTTATAGATTTTGTTATTTAAGACCACGCTTGATGATTACATACATAAAAGTTATGGATATTATGTAAATCAATAGCGTTGCTAGGTGATTGAATTTAGCAATCAACAGTTTGTGACACTGGTGAAGGAAACATTTAATCTAGTTTCAGTAATTAAAAAGTTGCTTCAAAAATCAGGGAGCATGTATGCTCGCAAGTTCGGGAAATTTACTTGTCACGTGTTCGCGAGGAAGGCCCATATATGTATCCTCTTGGTAACCAAAAACTAGTACCAAATATAGTTCATATTTATAAGTATATGAAATTAATCTATTGTTATCGGTTAATAAATTTTAAAAAAAAGTTGGAAACAACAAATAATTTTAAATTATACACTGAGAAAAGGCATTCATGATTTCCGGTACTCTAACTTGACGACAAAAGTGTAGTGAATAGTAAAGATTTGGTGATACTTAATATTTTACAGATAGTTTGTGGGAAACATATCTCATTTTTGTATAAACTTAGGATTTATAAAATGTAATCATTGTAAACCTTCTGTGGTTTCCTCTAGTTTTGGTTCCGCTTTCCATTTTTTATTTTATTTGGGTGTCAGTGGTGTAACTGCTATCTCACCAGTGCTGGCCACTCCTTCAGATTACAAAAAAAAAAAAAAAAAAAAAAAATACTTTAACAATATCTATAGAGGTTAATTGGTAATAAACATTTTAAAAAATAATAATTTAATGATAAATACACTCCATATGATTTTGTAACCTTAACTGAGATCATTTCCGAATCGACTTGTTAATATTTGAACATAGTTGATAAAAATATTTATATATAAACTGTTCAATGTTTACTATATGTTTTAAAAACACTATTTTCACTGTATATAATAAACAAACTTTATTGATGATAACACACAAAAACATTTATGTAACCTTTTCCAGCTGTTTTATCTCTAACGATAACAAAATCGATACAGTACAATACTCCCCCTTTTACAATATTTTTATATATAATTTTTTACTGATTTATTTTTTACTAAAGAGAACATTTATACAAAATTAAACAGTTAATAGCACTAATCTGCAGGAACAGTTGGCTAAATTTAAGAACACAACTAAAACTAATTTTTAAATCTAGTTGGTTGTCTTATTTCTCTACCTGACCTTGTAGAACTGAATTTAAATCTTAAATTCTTGTTTTTTTACCGGTTTTGGATTGCTGCTGACCATTGGTTGTTTCATTCTGTCTTCGGTGTGCTGCTGGTAATGTATCTTCATGTAGTTGTTTTTGTGGGGGTCGAAATTTGATTGTGAGGCATAAAACAAGGTTTAAGTCGGTCGATGGCAATATTCTCATTTTTACCTTTTATATTAAGTGTAAAGAACTTACTATAACGCTTAATCACCTGATAAGGTCCAAAATATGCCGGTGTGAAACTTGGTTTGTTAGTATCATTCCGAACAAAAACATGACTTGCCTGCGTCAATTCTGGATGTACAAAGATTGCGTTTGAAGGTCGGTGTGAAATTCTCTTTGGTGTTAGAACGTTGAAAACTTTCCGCAATCGTTGCAAGAACGTAGAATTATCCTGATCTTTACAATCTTGTTTCGCCACCAACTGCCCAGGAATACGTAAAGTGCAACCAAACTGAAGCTCCGCAGGAGACCATCCGTCTTCCCCGGCACATACTCTTAACTGCAAAAGTACAAGAGATAAACTGTCCATCCAGCTTTCATCACCACATGCTGTGATTGCAGTTTTAAAGGTTCGATGAAAGCGTTCTACTTTACCATTTCCTTGGGGATGATATGCAGTGGTCTTGATATGATGTACATCCAGTAGCCTACAGACTGTAGTGAGCAGTACTGAAGTAAATTGACGTCCTCTATCTGTTGTAATTGAAACCGGCACCCCGTATCTCGACACCCAGGTATTAATAAAGGACTCAGCTACTGTCTCAGCGGAAATATCTGCAAGTGGAACCACTTCTGGCCAGCGGGAAAATCTGTCTATCATGGTCATACAATAGCTAAATCCTCGCGAAATCGGTAGCGGTCCTATCAGATCTATGTGAATATGGTTAAACCTGCAGCTCGGGATCGCTATCTGGTCGGAGGGTGTTCGTGTATGTTTGAAAACTTTACACCGTTGGCATTCTATGCAAGTCCTTGCCCACTGGCGGCAGTCTTTATTAATTGAGGGCCAAACATAGCGGCTTGTAACTAATCCCACCGACCTTTTGATTCCTGGATGAGCTTGTCGATGTATTTTCTGAAAAATACGATATCGGAGAATCTTCGGCACATAAGGTCGACCCTTTTCTGCGTAAAGAGTGACAGGTTTATTGTTATACTGCGACTGGAACTCTGAAGGTTGTAAATTGAGGCTGGTAGACCCTGATGCCAGTAGACCGGTAAGTTCTGCATCTGTTTCTTGAGCTTTCTTTAACTCCTCAGCATCTACCGAATTACTCTCGACTCTAACAACTTCTATCCTTGACATAATATCTGCCGGAACGTTCTTCTTTCCTTCTATAAAACGAATGTCTGTGGTAAACTGGCTAATAAAATTCAACTGCCGAACCTGCCGAGGAGACAAAGTTTCTGATTTATGTTGAAATGCAAACGTTAAAGGTTTATGGTCCGTTAGTATAGCAAACGTTCTACCCTCAATCATGTGTTGAAAGGATTTTATCGCCTACAGCTGTCAATTCTCTGTCATAGGTCGAATATCTTTGTTCTGATGGGGAGAGTTTTTGGGAATAAAAACCTAAAGGTACCAAGATACCCTTCTGCACCTGCTGCAAAACACCACCAACGGAGGTATCAGATGCATCTGCAGAGAGATATAGATCTGCATCTGCCAAAGGATGTGCCAGCCTGACGGCTTCTGCTAAGCTGTTCTTCGTTTTCTGGAAAGCATTGTGGTTTTCTTCTGACCACTGGACCTGTGATGACAATTTCGATTTTGTTAAGTCATGTAGTGGTGCTTGAAGTCTTGCTGCATCTGGAACAAAACGGTGATAAAAGTTTACCAAACCCAAAAAACGCTTAAGTTGACGAACAGTTGTTGGGCGGGGATAATTTAAAATGTCTTGTACCTTGCTATCCAATGGACTGATGCCAAGTGACGTGACATTGAAACCTAAGAAATCGACCGAGCTTAGACCAAACATACTTTTTTCCATGTTGATTTTAAGACCTGCCGCACGTGCTGTCTGTAAGATGCGCTGGAGGTGCTCTCGATGCTCTTCCTCTGATTGTGATGCTATCAGGAAGTCATCTAAATATATGTACAGAAAATCGGTACAAGATGCAAACACTTCATCAAGATGGCGTTGGAAGGTCTGTGCCGCGTTTTTTAGTCCAAAAGGCATTTTACAAAATTCGAATAAGCCGAAGGGGGTGATTACTGCTGTCTTTGGTATGTCGGATTGGCGAACCGGTACCTGATAGTAAGCTCTATCCAAGTCCAGCTTAGAAAATATTGTTTTACCGGCCAAGTTATGATTAAAATCGTGGATATGTGGTATGGGGTACCTGTCTGGTTTCGTCACTCCATTTAGGTTCCTAAAATCACCACAGCAACGCCAAGAACCGTCCTTTTTTTGTACCATGTGTAATGGCGATGCCCAAGGGCTTTTTGACAATCGGACGATACCATCTTCCTTTAGCCGCTGAAACTCAAGTTTGGCTGCTGTCAATTTTTCAGGTGACAACCTCCGGGCTCTTGCGTACACTGGGAGACCCTCGGTTTCTATCCAATGTTCTGTGGAAATTGGTGTTGCTGGTTTGTCTTTATGTGTGTCGAGATCCCTTAGCACTGTTTTCACAAATTCTGTTATTGACGGGGCCACAGCCCGCACACCATAGGATGTTGTGGGTCTCAGCTCACCAGTAGAATATAAGTCCGTACCCGCTTTTATCAGTCGTCGATTTTGCAGATCCACAATGAGGCTCTGTGCTGTTAGTAGGTCAGCCCCGATTATAGCAATATCGACATCAGCCACTATAAACGTCCATTTAAAAGCAGTTGGAAGACCTAGACTTAGCTTTATTGTTTCCTGTCCGTAGGTGTGTATTATTGTCGAATTAGCCGCCACTAACTGAATTTTATTGTCCTTAATTAATGTGTGCTGTTCAGCTGAATTTTTAGGGATAAGTGAGAGCGTTGCACCGGTGTCAATTAAAAACAGAATATTCGTAAGAGGATCTGTAATAAATAGTCGACGCGCTGGTATGAGGCGATTGTAGGGCGTCTGCACAACCGCCGATATTAGTTTTCCGAAGGCTTGAAATTACAAGGTGGTTTGCATGTTTTTGCTCGTTTACCAAAGTTAAAATGGTACCAACAATATCCCTCACGCTCCGGTGAAGCTTCTGAGGAGCGATCTACTTGTCTGAAATTTGACCTGCCTTGTGACGTACTTCGTGAACGAAACTGCCTATTATTATTCTCAATTTTGGTAGTGAGAGCGCTTACTTGTAAAGTTAAATTATCAAGTTGCTCCTGCAACGATGTTTCCATTCCAGCTGCATTAATATTATACCGGGTAGGCCCTATGACCGATACGATTCTGTCGGCTGTTTCAGATATTTTGTCGAGTGGTTCATCTGAGCCAGCAAGTATACTTTGCACTTGTGTAGGAAGGCGTTGTAACCACAAGGTTTTTAGGAAATCATCTGTTATTTTGTTGCCTGCTAGTTCTTTCATTGTGCTTAGAAGATAAGATGGTTTCATGTCTCCTAATGTCAAGTCTTTTAGTAATGACCGCATTTTTTCGGTCTCTGACTCCTCATAAAATTTTAATAATCTCTCTTTCAGGGTCGTGTATTTGTTTTGTTCAGGAGGAGTAATTACAATATCTCTCACGACGCGTAAAACATCATTCTCCAGTGATCCGATAATATGATTAAACTTAGTTTCATCTGACGATATTCGAGCCAGCGCAAATTGTGCTTCAATTCTAGCAAACCATAAATTAACGTCTTTAGGCCAAAAAGGGGGAATTTTAACACTAAAATGAGATACCTGTGCTGTTGTGCCTTCTGATAATACTTTTTCGCTGTTCGCATTTTCATTGCTGTTCTTTTCACTGTCTCCGTTCATTTTGTACCTAGCGTTTCTAGTCGGGGTCACCACTTTACTATATGTATTAAAAACACTATTTTCACTGTATATAATAAACAAACTTTATTGATGATAACACACAAAAACATTTATGTAACCTTTTCCAGCTGTTTTATCTCTAACGATAACAAAATCGATACAGTACAAATGTAAAAGTTATCCTTAGATCTAACTGTGGTAAGTAACAGTATTTGTTGTAAAGGTATCCTTAAGTAATCTTTAGCTAACCTCGTCAAAAGACTGTTTTACATGCTATCAATCTATCCTAGCTTAGAATAATAAAATCATTAAGAGTTCCACGCACGTTATAAGTGAATCTTTATAAGCTGGAATAAAAGGATACAAGGATGATTATCAAACTATGCGAAATTTGTCCTCCTGAGATATGCTACAAAAAAAATAATAGTAGTGCAGGTTTGCTAGTGTATATGTTAAGAAATGCATTTTTTTTTTTTTTTTTTTTTAATGGAAAACGTCTTATAATGCATTTAACTGCAGAATTTTTGGCATATTTATCTAACCGAAGTGCTAATAGGTAATTATCATGGTTGTCCTGAAATTCAATATTCACAATATTAGGCTGTCCGTCAGAACCTTACTACGAATTATAAAACACTAAATTATTATTTTTGTAAAGTAGAAGGATGAAATTTAATTAAAATATTATGGTATCATACCAAAATTCTGATTGAGACTACTTAGCAAGTTGTCCTTAATTATATTGTAATTACCGTGCGTTAAAGTTAAACCGAAACATAAGTAAGAAGAAAAGTTCATCATAACAGTGTTTGACAAGCGGTAGCCCTAATAGAATTATAACCAACTTATTGAGGATGCATACCTTTTAAAATGTTATTAAAATCACTTAATAATTAAAATTACCATGGACGCTTGTATCTTAGGTGATTATCAGTCAATAATATTCATATTATTTCATCACATAAAGTTTGAATTCCTTATCGATAGTATATTTCGAATTTGATCAAGAGACAAGTGATCATCGATATAATTGATTTTGAATCATGAAATATCGTTACCATGGAAAGAAACGTAAAATTACCATGGGTTTTCTTATCCTTCTATGGAAGGTCAGTCCTGAGTATTTTACTGTGTTACTTTTTGGAGTTGGTTCGTTGTCTAAAGACCCCCATGAAATAGAAATCTTGTGAATTTTCCTTGAGATTTGACTGAACTGAGCAGTCGCCCACACACAACGGCTTTACTCAAGGTTTCTGGCAATTGCGACCAAGGCCCAGAACGAAGAGGATGACGCGATCGCGATGTAAACTTTTCTTATATTATTAATTTTTTTTTAATAACAGTGTTTCGTGGCGTTCGGCTCAATATCTTTTAGTTTTTCGGTTAATTTTTTTGTAAGCGGCTTCGTTTTTTTTTTTTTTTTTTTTTTTTTTTTTTTTTTTTTTTTTTTTTTTCTGTTGCGATAATTATACGGGCTCACTTTCATATATCGTTATAAATTGTTCCGAAAACTCCCGGTGCATCTTTTACAACAGAAAAGATAAACCACATAATCAAACTATGGATAGCGAAATCTGAAGGTTCACGCACACCCTCGGGATTGGACTGTACAGTTCACATCTATGCAGTTTTAAGAATGGTTTTTCGATAAGATTTTTCAGGTCTGCGCAGACCCGACGATCTCCAGATTTTCAACGCACATGTAGGATGGGGTGAAAATGGTATATGGGGGTTTTAAGTATAATGGAGGACATGTTATTTAACTGAAGATGAAGAAATGATCATTAGCTGAAGGCGGCCTGACTTAATTGCATGGAAATCGAAGAGTAATAATATACAAATAACTATATATTACAGTTACAACAGGAGCAAGGATGATACAAACATGTTTATAATATCCAGTTGGAGCTGTAACTATAATACATCTTTAGCTCAATATTATTTATTCTTCTATTATATAGAAGTTCCTTTCTCTGATTCTGAAGTCTTAATATATTTTTATTCTACTAGTATTATTTATTTGGTACAACAGTAGTTTGTTCAGATATTTAGCTAAGATATTGGGTTCACCAGAAATTAGCTAATTTTATAATAGTTATAACATTAAATAACATTTAGAATGTTAAAGTAATAGTGTTTATTATTACGATCTAAATATTCTGATGTTTTAAGGAATGAAGGTAAAATTATGAAATATCATGACAAGGGTCAGTCTCCTTTTATAAATTTAAACTTATTTTTTGGCCAAAACGATTGATACAGCCGTCAACTAGCCATGGTGATTTGAGATTGAATAATTTTTTAATTCACTCATATCCCATTTAGCCAAACACAATATTTTAGTTACTTTGTAATTAGCTCTAATTAACAAGGAACAACAATTTCATTTTGGTCTTACCATCTTAATGAGAGAGAGAACTAAACTAATCAGCTCAATATTCGTGGTTCTCATTACTCACTGAAATATTATCAGAAATGTGAATAATTTAATATTAAATATAAACCATATTTTTAATGATAAAAATAACAATTCTTTATTAAGATCATTAATTCAATAGTAAACTAGAAAAATGTTAGAACCTTCAGAACTAACTTAAACATTAGATCCTTAAGAAGGAAAAGTTTCAATTAATGGTTACTTTAAAATAAACCTTTGTTGCTTAGTCATTTTTTTAATTTTTGGTATATTTATTGCTGTAGGGAAATAAAGAAGGAGATTAGATCTAATTCTTTTTTCTTTTTTCAATTACTTTTTTTCCTTCAAATATATATATGTATATACACATAATAATAATCATTAGTACAGCATTTATTGGACATGTTTAAACTATTGTCACTGGAAATAACTTCTAAATGTTCTTTCATTAAAGCATAAATAAACAACATTTATTTTTGTAATTTTAAAATATAAACATATTCAAACATTTAATGCAAGAACATTCCTAACCATTTAATAATAAATTTACAAGTAACTACATAAATATAACTGCAAATTATTTTAACACAAAATAATCTAATCAATGTTACATTCTCTAATATTTAATATAATTCCTTTCAGTACATTTTATTATTGGTTTTGACAGGAAATCTATCTTCTTTCTTTATATTTTTAATTTTTCTTTTCTTTTTAACTTTTTTTTTTTTACAAAGTAATAGAAATGAATACGAAGAGAAATTATTATACACATTATTTAGTTAGGCTTTTTTTTTTTTTTTTTTTTTTTTTTTTTTTTTTTTTTACTTAAAAAGTTATATAGACAATAAGAAATGTGAACATTCATAAGGCAGGGCTGATACATATAATGAAATGATTGTACTACAAGAAATACATATTTATAAATGTACATAGTTTTGGCATTAAATTTTTTATTTAGAAACATCAGGAAACTTCCTGTGATGCAAAAGAGTAATTTAATGAAAGCAGTTTTTTTATTTCCTCTTACATTCACGTTTACAGCATTCAACAACATAATACTCATATCATTATGCAATAATAATGCCTACTGATAACTTTTGATTCATACTGCTTTTATTAAATACTCCTGCGAGTCAAGAAAAAAGGGTTAGTAACAGTAAGTTCTGTTACTTGAAAAGGCACCACTCATCTAACATTATGAAAAATGAAGTTTTTCAAGCATATAATGTAAAGTATTAACAAAAAGTACTTCGTAGAATTACTTTTAAATAAACAAAACATGCTTCAGCTGAACTTTATGAAAGAAACAAGTTCAATTGATTTTAAAAAATGTATGTAGAGTTGAAGGATTGAAATGAAACAAACTAATTAATATAAATATAAAATTATTGTAATCGTGGATTAGCTCAAAAATATCATTGTATAATACCATGATCATATTTTGTTCACTCAAACTTCTTCCTGTCACTTTGTTATCATGCTAAGACCGTTTTATTAGAATATTGTTGATTATAATGTCATATTCCATTCATTGACGATAATAGTTTTACAAAACTAATGTATAAAACATATAACAGAGGATTTAAGATTGATGATTGTATTAATTGTGGTTTAAAACGCTATGATATTGAATGTTAATTTTTATTTTAGAGCCTTAAAATAAATAATAAAAGAAAAAAGTTCTATATTTAAAATAAAAGGGTGAAATGTAGTTGGAAACAGATTTTTATTTATTTTTTTTTTTTTTTATATTCAAATCCTTAAATTAGGATTTCATATATTGACTTATTTATGATATCAAGCATGATAAGTCTTTTTCACCTCCAAAATAAATAACAATTATTGAATGAAGTATGATTAAAATGTTTGTAAAAAAAAAGTAAATAAATAAAAATAAAAATAATAAATAATAAATAAGTTACTATTCTCTTTATCAAAACTTATTTATAGTGTTTAGTGAATAAATAGTGAAATGGTTAAAAATCTATCTGCCATTTCAAATCTTACATTTCATTTTTTAATCAAGATCATAATTCTTCAACTGCTTATTGAACATTAATCTAGTTTAGTAATAATGGTACATGTTTACAAAATATAAAGCAAAATAAGATCATATTAAAAACATAAATATTTATTCATTCCTTACTGAGTTCATATCTTTCTATGGTGGTGATGAAGAGACAGTAAGTTTTAAGTTAGATTGTACTAATCTAAATTTTGTAAAATTAGTACAAATTATTGATAATATGTATTTATATGAGTATTTAACTATATTGCATAAGCTATTGAAAGTTATGTGAAAAGGGGACCTTGTGAAGAACTAAAATAATTTCCTTTTTCAGTTGGAAGAAGATTACATTTTTAATATTATTAAAACTCTCATGAGTAGTGTGAAGAAAATCTCAAATACTTTATTAAATTAATCTACTACAGTTATTATATACTTAATAAATATATATATTTTTAAATTTCAAATCTTCAACTCCTTAAAAGTCTTGTTCTAATAACCAAAAAATTATTAAAAAAAAACAAAAAGAACAACAAATATTTTGTTTTCATTTTTCTAAATTAATTGTTTTTTTGTTTTTTGTTTTTTTTGTACCCTAGATTTAATGTTTTCTGATGCTAATGGGTAAGTCAGTAAAATCAAAGTTTTAATAGCTCAGTTTTCTTGGATATGGTGAGTTCTTAATAATGAATAATAAATTATATGATTTAATTTACCAAATACTTAGCTTTAATATCTGATCACTAAAAGCACTATCTTGAATGATGTAAATTTGTGCTATAAACATCTTGATTATATTCTAAGTTAATAATATAATTAACTTTGTTATAAAGCTCTCCATCAATGTATACCAAAGATTAATCCACATTGAATACATTGTCCAATTATGGATTATATTGTGCTTTAAAGGCAGGGAAACATTACAATTATAATATTATACAAACAACTTTATACAATACTTTATATTCAAGCTGCCATTAGCGATCCTAATGAATTTAAAAGAAAAAAAATTTAACATTTTTACATGAACTTAGATAAATTTAACAAATAAACTATTTCTTATTTATAATGTATAATCTATACATTCACAAAAATGAAACAATATTGCACCTATGTTTACATATAAAAAAAAAAATCCTATACATGATTTTTACATAACTATACATACAGATGTATCAATAAAGATAATGAAAAAAATTATTGCAGGTATTGAGTAGTTTGTGAGTTGTAAATCGATGTAGTTATAATTGAATGCACAAGGATGTCTTAAATACATAAATTGACCATATACAATATACTGTTTTGCTTAGTATTTCTTGAATTTTCCCTATTGTTTCTTACATTCTGTTTATTTATTTATTTATTTTTTTAATTTCTCTGTTCCACATATATTTCATAGACATTTGTTAAATTTAAAATTTAAGGATGATATTGTAACTACTATTTACCTGTTTTTAGTCCAATTTCATTTCTTTAATTAAGCACTAAACAAATGTTTTAAAAAATAATAGACTAAATATAAGGGGAAAAAATATATAGTATTTGTAACCTCTTCATTATAGTGAGTGCTATATTATATTATAAGTAGTATTTATGTGTATGTAATTGTTACTTATTTATTTTTTGATAATGTATACTTGTTAGCTTTTCTAATTTTCAAATCATTAAAATTTAAAAAAAAATATCTTTTGATCAAGAATAACAACAGTTTTATTTTATTTATTTTGTATTATTATATATTTTTTAAATCGTAATTTAATATTATAGATATTCAATTCTCTTTCCCTTTAAAATTATAATGAAACCTTTGAATCAGTATTTTGGAAAACTGGAATTAGTAAATAGGCTGGGAATTCGAAAAATATCCTTTAAAGAAATAAAGAGTAAGAGTTAGGAAACAGACAAAAAAAAGGCGATGTTTGATATAAACAAACATATTTATATGTCAAAATTGACATTTTTTGACATCCCCAACAACATTCTCCTCTTTATTACACCCACTCAACCAATATAGCTCTTTAAACAGAGTTCCATTTACAGAAGGAGAGAATGAACAACAAAACTAATCTTTGTTAAAATTCCCACAATGTGTCATTTGCCTTTAAATTCAAGAGGGCCCTTCTGCATTCAATTAAAGCAAATTGCTTTTTGTTTCCTTCACAAGTACACAAATATAAATTACTTATTTTACAAATTCATATTTTGATTGGGTTTTATATTCAGTCAAAATACAAGAATTGACATATTTTTTTCATGCATCAGATTCTTTTAGATCTTGAAGCCTTGCGAGTTGATGGGGTTCAAGCTCATCTGGTATCTCTGCTTTCCTTTTATCAGAATGAGAGTTTTCTGCTGTACTTGGACCCGTATAGGTGTCTTCCTCACTACCAGTGCTACTACTGATGGGAAAAGGTGCTGAGTCTGCAGGTTGATCATCTTCTTCTCTTTCAGGAGCTGTTGCCTGACTGTATGATGGTGGCTCCTCTTCAACCACTTCTTTTTCTACTATTTCTGATGTCTCCTCTAGCTCTTCTTCTTCTGGAGGAGGGAAAGGCTTCTCAGCTTCTTCAATCATTGGTGTTGCTGCTGTAATTACGACTGAACATGTTGATAGGCCAAAGTCAGGAGTTTTGTCTTTTGATTCTGCTTCTTCTTCAGCCTAAACAGTAATTGATAATAATAATATAATATTACACACACACACACACACACATATTATGAAATATATTGAATAGTCAAATGGTAAAATCCATTCTAATAATTAAAAATTGCCCTAATAAGTTTTTATGTGCAGTGAAAATGGTCAATACTAACAAAATAATGTTGGTTAATTATATTTTACTTACTGGTTCTATAACATAGAATGTCATTTTAAAAGTAACATCAACAAAATATAATAACCATTCATGAATGAATAATTTAATCATTTCTTTTTAATGAGTAAATATTACAATATGCCTCACTTAAGGGTAATAAGTAATATGGATGGTTATTAATCCATTTATAAAATATGTACAGTAAAAAATAATAGAAAAAACAAAAGATAAAACCTCTAAATATACAACATATGAACTAAATAAAATTAATTAAAAACAATAATAAAATAAATGTGTATTTAATTGTTACTTCTTTGTTTTTCACTAATGTATACTGGTTAGCTTTTCTTATTTTTAAACCCTTCAAATTTAAACAAACATCTATTGACCAAGAATAGCAGAACAGTTTCTTTTTAGTTTTTTAAAAATTATAATGAGTGAATCGTAATATACAGTAAAAAGAGAAAGAATTAAGAACTAAAAATACATTCATTCTATAAATT
Source organism: Euschistus heros (assembly GCA_003667255.2). Taxonomy (NCBI): domain Eukaryota; kingdom Metazoa; phylum Arthropoda; class Insecta; order Hemiptera; family Pentatomidae; genus Euschistus; species Euschistus heros. The sequence goes on along the minus strand of RCWM02000022.1, from coordinate 3,738,511 downwards.
CAAAATATATACGTTCAGCCTTGGGGTCCTCGAACCAAGTCTGTCCCTCCACTTGAGGAAAGATAAGGCAGCCCCATACAGACCTCAGCACTGTTCTCTCACCTATGTCAATGATATTAATACCCAGGAGAGGCTGAGTGAGAATGCTACATTACAATCACTCAGGACATGAGTGTAGAAGCTGGCCTTCGCCAAAACTCGAATATAAATAGTCATTTACAAATAGAGTCAGGGTCATTGTCATTGTAATCTGCAAGGTGGGTTATCAGGATTTGTGGAAATGGATAGTGATGAGCAAGGAGGTAGGAAAGGTTGTGAAGGAATTTGAAATATTTAAGTGATAAGAAGTCAAGGGCATAAGGTAAATTTAGATCATTATGTAGGGTTTTGTTGGAGACATAATGTGGAGTATTCACTTCTAAGGATTTTGGATTGGAAGGATTGAATGTGTCATATATTCACCTTCTTCACTTTCCCCTCCATTTTGAGCCCATCAGTCCAAGTAGATTTAATGATGGTTTTAATTTAATAATCATAGTGGATCTTCATTGTTGTAAACTAAAGGCATGAATAATGTCACTACATGACTGGTATTATCACTGACAAGACTTAAAAAATGAAGTTTTTCAATATTGACCAAAGCAGTTAGCAATTACTTCTTCCAAACAATTTCAAGAATTTTCTAAAAAATCAAAGTATTAAAAACTGTTGATTCAACATACAATGCCTTTTAGGAATTTATTTAATTTTTGACTGTGGACAGGAATTTTGAAAAATTGAACCTGTTTATGTTTGTTTCTTTACCTCAAAATATTCTTGAGATACAACCAAACAATAATTTTATATTATTATCAGAGGAAGCGAAAACCTAACACTGGCTGTAGAGTCACGAAAATAAATAATAAAGTAGATATCCTGAAGAGCTGCTTTTAATCATCTCTATATTATACTAAATTGCAATTCAATTCAATTGAATCAATTTCATTTCAATCAAAATCTATGTTTGAGATAAAATAATGGTTTGAACAGAATATCATAATATTTTCTTTCTGATGGTAGAGCTCATGCCGGAACAGCTATCGTCATTTACCATTCCCTCTCTCACCATCTATTCCCTTTACCAGCAAATCAATCCCTACAATCCACAGCAGTTGTTATCAAAACCTTCCCCTTTCCCGTCACGATTGCAGCGGCCTACTGCCCCCCAAATAAACCAATTTCCACATCCCAGTTCAACTCCTTTTTTAATTCCTTAGGCCACTGCTTTCTCTTAGGTGGTGACTTCAATGCTAAGCACCAGCAATGGGGTTCAAGAACCACCAACTCCTGTGGGCGAACATTGCAGACTGCACTTAGTTCCCAAAGATCCTTTATTTCTCCCAGAACTCCTACCTACTGGCCTACAGATCCTAACCGAAGCCCGGACCAAGTTGACTTCTTTATACATTCAGGCATAGGACCTCTCCATTACTCTATAGAACGCCTGGATGAACTTTCCTCCGATCACAGCCCTTTAATCTTAACCCTCTCAGTCGCCACAATTCCGGCCATTTGGCAAAGATCCAGGCATCCAGACGATCGGAAATCTAACCTAACCAAACTCCTTAAAAAAACATGGCTACCTTCAGATCTGAATCCTATAATTCCAATGTTTCTTCACTCTCTGCCACTGACAATTCCCTCTGATCAACCACTAAAAAACTCCTAAAATATCAACCTACCTCCCATCCCCTCCGACGTGAAGATGGTTCATGGGCAGCTTCTGACGAGAACAGATCCGAAGAATTTGCCCAGCACCTTTCCAACATATTTGTCCCCTATTCTGAATCTAAACCCACTCAGACAACAATGGTTCATGAATTTCTTGATTCTCCGATTTCTCTCTCCTTACCTCCTAAAGCAATCAACCCCTCTGAGGTCGAATTCCTTCTAAAACAATTAAAACCCCGTAAATCCCCTGGATATGATCTCCTTAGCTCAAAGATCCTTCAGCAACTTCCTCATAAAGCAATCATGTCCCTTACCTACCTATACAATTGTATCCTCCGGACAACCTATTTCCCTTTGCTATGGAAACACTCCATTATTATCCTTTTCTTAAAACCGGGCAAACCCCCCAACAATCCTTCATCATATATACCAATTAGCCTTCTCCCAATCCTTTCAAAAATTTTTGAAAAGCTCCTTCTAAACGTATCCTACCAATCCTTGAATCACAAAATATTCCTTCTCACCAGTTTGGATTCCGTACTAGTCATTTCACCGTTCAACAAGGTTTCAGAGTCATTGACCACATATCCTCAGCACTTGAAAGCAAACAATATTGCTCCGGCATATTTCTGGACATAGCACAAGCCTTTGACCGGGTATGGCATGACGGTTTGCTTTTCAAACTCAAAACCCGTTTACCTCAATCACTATTCATAGTTCTTCAATCCTACCTCTCTAACCGTTCCTTTCGAGTTCGCTGTGGAATGGAATACTCAAACTGCTACTCAATAGAGGCTGGTGTTCCACAAGGTAGCGTTCTCGGTCCAGTTCTATATATCCTCTATGCTGCAGATATCCCAACTACTCCTGATACTTCCCTAGCAACATTGGCCGATGAAACTGCAATCCTTTCATCCCATCCAAATCCCTTAATAGCATCCTATAATCTCCAATCCCACTTATCCCTGATTGAAGACTGGTGCAATGTCTGGCGGATCAAAGTAAATGAATCTAAATGCACCAACGTTATCTTTACCCTTCGCTGCAAATCCAGTCCTCTTATCTATTTCAATGGTAGTCCACTACCTAAAGCTGATACAGTTCGGTATCTTGGTTTCTACCGAGGCAAAAGACATACATGGAACCCACATACTCGACTCAAAAGGCAAGAACTTAACAGACGCTTCAGCCAATTGTATAGACTACTAAATAGGACATCTCATCTTTCCATTAAAAATAAATTTCTCCTATACAAAACCATTAAACCCATTTGGGATTATGGACTTGAACTGTGGGGGACAGCAAAAAAGTCGAATATCAATCACATTCAATCCTTCCAATCCAAAATCCTCTGAACTATAGTAAATGCTCCTTACTATGTTTCCAAGAAAACCCTACTTAACGATCTCAATATACCACACGTCCTCGACCTCATACCTCTTAAATTTTTGAAATTCCATCACAACCTTTCCTTTCATCCTAACCCTCTGGCTCAATCTTTATCCAGCTCCCCTAATCCTGATAACCCACCTCGCAGACTAAAACGGCAATGGCCCCGAGATCTTTCGTAAAATTTATTTATTATGGAGTTCTGGCAATGGCCAGCATCTCTACTCATATCCGGCGTGAATGTAGTATAGCGCTCTCACTCAGCCTCCACTGGGTTCTTTTTACACCAGTGACGCATCTTAGAGAGAAGAGCTGGGACCTCTCTATGCCTTGCTTGTCCCTCCATAACTGTATTGTAAATAAAGTATAATTGTATTTTTAACCTTTGTTTTATCTTTTACTTTTTTTTTTAAAGTTATAGTATTTCATTTTATATATAGTATATTTTATATTGTTTATGTTTAGGATAGTTCTTTTCTTTTTCTTACATTAATTACTTACTTTATTTTATTTTATTTTTTTCTCATTGTACATAATGTGTGAATGTAATCATATGCCATCTATATTACTTATTGCGCACATTTATGGCAGATTGTAATAATTACTCAATAAAAGGTTTAAAAAAAAATATTTTCTTTGGTAAGAGATCCTGATTGTAGAGGAGGCATGGGATAGAGGAAAAGTAGTATACCTCGTTTTCCTAGATTTACAGGCGGCTTTCGACCACGTTCCTAGACAGGAAATATGGGCTGCATTGGAAGATAGGAGAATCCCACAAAATCTTATAAGTTTAATCAAATCAGTTTACCAAGACCCAAAGGGAGTAATAAGGCTAGCCGGCTCTGAGTCCGGGTCATTCCATTTCTTTAAGGGAGTTAAACAGAGTGATAGCCTGAGCCCCCTACTGATAGATAGATAGATAGATGGAGTTTTTATTTGGGCGATCAACTACCAGGTTATTACGTCCTTTTCATTTAAATGGTGAAAATTTATTTTTCTTCGTCCTTTATTATAATTTTCATATTATATTTTATCGTAAAGTGAGTGTTCTTTGAATAGATTTATAATTTTGTTAATAGAATTTCTGGAGTCCTCTAGAGCAAGTTCTGTCGATTGGGGTATTTTCTTAGTCCCAAAGTCTTGTTGATATAATATGCAATCTTCTATTATGTGTTTAATGGTCATCGGAGATTGACATCTTTCACAATGTGGTTGGGCCTCTTTTGTGATCAGATATGCGTGAGTCAGGTTAGAATGTCCTATCCTCAGCCTTGTTGTAACAACTTCTTCTCTTTTGTTACCCCTTATTGCGCTTGTCCACTGCTTCGTACTTTTTTTTATATTTCTTAGCTTGTTCGTCATTGGAGTTTCGAACCACATGATTTCCCACTTACTTTTTACTTTTTTCTTCAAAAGCGCTTTAATATCATTTGGTTCATATATTTTTAGTGGTGCGGTATTTATCACAGAAGCTTCTTTGGCAGCTTTGTCCGCTGCTTCATTTCCAGGAATTCCGGAGTGTCCAGAGGTCCAGAGAAAAGTTACGTTTTTTTTTATGTTTTTTTAATATTTCCAAATGACTATGGATCTTGTCAATTGTGTGGTTAGTTTTGCTGAAATTAGCTATACTTTGAAGTGCTGACATTGAATCAGTACAAATTAATAATTTTGAATGTCCACTGTTGACGGATAAGTAAAGAGCTGTAGAAATCGCCTGCAGTGTGTGTGTGAGCCCCCTACTGTTCATAATTTTTATGAATTCAATTTGGAAATTTTGTAAAAGGAGGACACCCAGAGCAATAGTGGGATACTGGAATATGACCCCAGTGTTGGTACAGGCATTGTTGTATGCAGATGATGTGGTATTGATTGCGGATACTGCTGAATCTCTCCAGGTCGCTGTGGATAAGTGGCAAGAAGAACTGCAACTAAGAAGCATGCAGATCAATGCCTCCAAAAGCAAGGTGATGTGTGCTGGGTGAAGGAACGATGATCTAAGAATCTTAGATTGAGAGACTTGCAATGGAGAGACCCTTGAGCAAACTGATACCTACTGCTACCTGGGAACCATGATCTATAAGGATGGAAGAATAGACAAGGAGTTTATGAATAGAGTCCAAAAGGCCAACGGAATATTCTACCAAATATCCATGACGCTTATTGGAAAACAGGAGTTGAGCAGGAAAGCAAAGATTCTGCTTTTCAAATTAGTTTTTCTCCCGGTGCTACTGTATGGATCGGAAAGCTGGACATTCTTGGACCGCCATGCTAGCAGGATAGTATCTGCGGAAATGAGATTCCTATGGAAAATATTAGGAAAAACCAGGCGAGACCGAATGAGAAATGAAAGGGTCCGAGATGAACTAGGAGTTAGATCCGTTCTGGATACGATCAAGGAAAGACAATTGAAGTGGTTTGGTCATGTTAACAGAATGGGAGATGACAGTACGGCCAGATGGCTATTAGAAGCAAGACCAGGAGGAAGGTGTCCTCAAGGCAGGCTAAGGCTCATGTATGCAGACTTGATTGAGAGAATTGGCACAGCAAGAGGAAGCACCATGCCGGAGATGAGAAGGCTTACACAGGACGGGGTCAATTGGACAAGATGGTCAGAGGATGCTACTCCATGCTTAACAGCACTCAGGAGATAGTGAGAGAAGAAGTAAGAGATCCTACAATTACATCCTTCAATCTTAGGAATCGTCATTAATTATTTTAAATAAACTATTTTTATATATACCTCTTAAAGTAGGGGCTTGATTGGTGAGTATTTATTATTTTTTATAACACATATACTAATTCATTTTTATATCCATGAATGAGAAAATAAAAAATCTAGATTTTTAAAATTAAGAAAATTTTTGGCACAACTAATTAAATGTAGTTATTATAATAAAATATTAGGTAAATTGCAGAGCAGTTGTGAAATTCCTTCATGAGATGCACATGATTATTTGATTGCTAATAAACTAATTGATTAATAGTTAGAATCAAACAATCAAATTTTAAACTGGTATTTCTGTCAGCAAATGAATGGAAAAACTTTAAATTTTTATGATTTTATAAGAAAATTAGAATAGATCAACACCATAAACAAAAATTAGTGTTTAAATAACTTATGCAAAAATTAACTTTTTTTTTTACGTTACTACAAAAGATTTAAGATAAGTGAATGTAGTATACTTACTTCGAGTTCTTCTCCTGTTACTGAAGACAGCAAAGAAAAAAAATAGGATATGATTATTTACATTTAAAAATGGTATTTTATCAATAATATTATATTTTTTTAAAAATGATCCTAAAACCAAATAAAAATTCCCAAATTCCATCAAATCAAGGATTTTTTTAATGTAAATGTAAATTACTTCTAAACTGGTCAATTCTCCAGATGGCATAATAAATATTCTCATTTCCAATCGCTACGTTTATGGTTCATGGTTCACTTTCTTGGCTTTAAGAATGGTTATTAGAGTTTGTTTTATTTATTCAGAAGTATCTTGGCTAAACTTTTTTTTTTCCATCACATTTAAAATTCTTATTGATAATAAATTTTGTAACAAATATGATATAGATAATTTTTTTAAAGAAATATGAATAAACAGATACTTTCTATTTTATTTAGTCCTAAAATAAATACTTGACATTCACTAGCAGATAAATCAAGTGGTTGGAATAAAGTATTGATGATGTAGATCTTATCTTAACAAATCAGGTAGGGACCAAGACTAGGCCTGTTAATATGAGGTTTGAGTGAAAATTCGATTTTAATTCAAAACTTGACCATTTCAAGAGGAATAAGGAATGATTCAACGAGCTAATAAGACCTAATTTCAGTTAATTTTATTATATATGCTTTCTCAAACTTCTTTGGATTGTGTAAAATGGCTTAGTTTTAAATTTCTTCATTCTCTGAATCATTCCTCCAGACCAAATCTTTTATATAACGCTAACCTTGCCTCTTTGATTAAATATGCTGTCAAGCTTGTTATCACTTTTGACTGTGGCTCAAATGAAACTATCGTAGATTAAATTTTCTTAACTCACTTAGTTTCATTTATCATATCATCAATAAGGAAAGTTAAGAACAAAAAATAAAGAATGTTGATAACTTCATACACTATTTTCCTAATTTTCAAGAAGTTAACTCACAAAGAGACGTTTGGAGTTGTAACTCACAGATTTGAATGCCGATTTGTAGGATTTGTAGATGAGGAAAACTTTTAAACTAAAAACTGATGTTATTTTCAGATTCCTCATCTCAAAAAACATGTAGAAACTAAATTTTGTCGAAATCAAAAATAACTTTTTTTTTTACCTTTAAAATTTTGTATGATTTTAGAAGGCAAGATGCTGTCAATTTCTGAAAAAAATTAAATCATTTGTGCTATCTCACACATTTCGTCACTGATTAAAACCAAATTTTAAGGTCATCTAGAAGCCCTAAAACTGCATAGTTCAGCCCAAAGCCGGAGGTCGCAGGTCGAGGTTTTCCCAGATATCTCAAGTTTTTACCCATTATGACTATTGACAACAAACAAAATCTTAAAATACTTTTATTTAATTAAAAATTCTCGAAACTTTTTAAATTTTTCATAGACTAATGGTTTTGTGAATAAGTCCAATATTTCTTCAGTACTAATGTAGTCAATTACAATTTTCTTATTATCTACGAGGTCTTTAACAAAATGATATTTAATATCAATATGTTTGGCTCTTTTGATTTTCTGGGTTTTTAATCTGAGCAATAGCAGCACTCACTTCACCACACTTGAACTCACTTATCAAACCGCACAAATTTACCAACTCCTGAGCAGCGATACCAGCAGCAATGTATTCTGCCTCCATGGTTGATAACGCAACACAGGTTTGTTTTCTTGAGTGCCAAGCCACCGGGTTGCCAGCCAAGAATGCCACAAAACCACTCACGCTTCTTCTGGTCTCGATGTCTCCTGCCCAGTCTGCATCCGAAAAGCCAATTAAGTCCATCTCCTTGTTTTTTCTGAAGATAATTCCCATTTCTTTTGTGTCTTTAAGGTAACGTAGAACACGCTTTGCAGCTTCCACGTTTTGTTGTGTCACTTTGTCTAAGTAACGTGCCAAAAAGCTGACACAGAATGATAAGTCCGGCCTTGTCATTGTACTTAAATACAACAAGCTGCATACCATATCTCAAGTTATAGCTTACCTCGGATTTTTTCATTCAGATCAGTTTTTGTCCACTAAAATCTGGAGTAATCCCCAATGTTATATACATGGATAAGCAGAACGTATGCTGATTCTAGTGATTCTATTACTATTGTAATTGGTTGAATGCAGCAGTTGTTATGGCCGTTAGAAATTGTTGATGAAATCCCAATTTCAAAAATTTAACCTCCTCTCGAAATGGGTAAAAATCAATATTTTTCGATTTTGATAAAATTTCACATATTTTATGGTGCATTGAATCGAAATTTGAGGTCAGTTGTTCATGAAAAAATATTTCCACTGATTTACAGTGGATTTCCTTGGAATTTTGTCATTTTTTTAGAGTTTTTGAGCACCCTAAAGCTGGGTGGTGTCTTGAGCATAACGGAAGTATTTTTATAGCTGATAGCGTACATAACTGCAATTAAACGTGAAAGAATCATTTCTCTATTTTGACTGAGAGCTGAGAAAAAAAATAAAACGTGATTTTCATATTTTATTTTTTTTCTTGGGTCCTAATGCCCATTGGCGGCTATAACTCTAGTTTTGCTTTATTATAGGTTCCTACTACCCACACAAAAAATCGGCATTCAAATCTGTGCGTTACAACTCCAAAAGTCCCCTTGTCAGACAAAATTGAATTTGAAGAGAAGAACTAAATAGTTGAGTGCTAGAAAAATGTGTTTTCTTGGAAGCACGAGAACAGATTCCTAAACTCAGTCTTTTTCATCCATTTTGCTCCCCACAATACAAAAAGATTGCACACCTATTGTGTTAATGAATTTTATTTTTTTATAACCATATTATATATTGAGTTATGAAAAAAATGATACACCTGGAAAATATTGACTCATTGGCATTTAAAAAAAAACCATACTTATTAATTTTGTATTTTTTATAACACTTATATAAATTTATTTTAATTTGAGGTTGCTTAAGAGCTGCTCTACTATACCTCTCTTCAAAAATTACCAGTTTGAAAAACCAACAAGGTTGCCGAAGAACAATACTTGATTTTTTCCAGAATCAATACTGTGTTCATAAAATACTGTTAATATGTAATAACTTGTCTAATTATTTAATAATATATATTTCAATTATTATTATTATAATGCAATCAAAAGATCTAAGCTTCATTTATAAACATGTATTTCTTTCTGTATTTAAATATTTTCTAAGGAATACTCTACACTGTAAAATGTTTCTTTTTGCTGAAAAAACAATAAAAAATGAAGTTCAAAAATGTTTGAAATAAATAAATGTATTGTATCAATGCTGTGAAAAGAAAGAAAATATTCATGCTTACCACTGACAGATATTTGCACTTCTTCAAATTGTGTATCATAATGCTTTTGTTGACCTTTAGTCAATTCCATTGAAAAGCTGGAATCAGGTGTTTCGCTGTTGCCTGGAAAAAATTCTCATTAATATATTTCTTTTATTTATTTAATACTTGAAGAATAAAAAATACTTAAAAAAAAAAAAAATGTTCTAAACGATATAACCAATGCATCATTTTTAAGACAATAAATAGACAACTTTATATTTGGGTATATCTTGTAAAAACAAAACATAACCCTTAATCTAAGAGATGTGTAAATATTTTCTTTTTAAATTATTTATTTTTTATGAAACATTTGTTATAATTTTAATTTCTTTAAATACAAAATAAGACAATTCATTAAAAGAGTTTTATTTATTTATAAAAAAGAAAACAATGTGTGTGTGAACTACAATTTACTTCATGAAGTGATTACTATGCAAACTATAATGAGCTAACACTGCTTATATTATATTAAAAAAAACAATATTTTTGTTCACTCACCAACTATAGGATTACTTTCCACCAATGGAGTTGGTTGCGTAATGATAACAGCTTGGGGAGCAAGCATAAATGTTGGCACTTCAGGTGGTGTGAAAACAGGTGGTGCCGATCCAGGAGGAGTGTCGTCTCCCTGTTAACCAATTCATAATTTACATTATTTTATTTTACAGTATTAGTAAAATATTTTAAAGATATTAATATATTTAAATAACTGTCTTTGTTCTAATGATGCATGAGCACCTAGACTTTCTCTTATTTATGCATTATGATATTCAAAATATTGGAATTCCTAACGAAAGAATTTATAAATGGCTATTAGTTTTTATCATAAAAAAAGCCTGAAAGATTGCTGAGACAAATCATCATAGATTGAAAGAGAACAAAATTCAGTCAAAAAAACAAAGTAGGATGTCAATTATCTAAATGTCGATTACCCGAAACATCAATTATTCGGACTATTTCAGGTAAATTAAAAAAATTAAACATTTTCATGAGTTGAAAATTAAGTAAGGGTTAGCAAATCTTAATGAATCATTATATAATTTTACACAATAAAAACATTAATGTTTCTGCCAGTTAAAAGATTTAAACCTTAAATTTATTTTAAACATCTAATGTTCTAGCAAACTGTGCAGTAGTAACATTATAATCTCATTTCCAAATCTTTTAATTGTTATTTACTGTTTTTGTAGTTCATATTTTGAACTAGAGTTTTTTGAATTCACATGGTGGCTTAATGCGTAGTGGTTGTCTGTTTTCCTGGGAATTCTTTGATTCTTTCTACTACCTCAACTTATTTTTCAGTCTGTCTTAAAAAGTTCAGTATAACAAACCAGAGTTTCGTTTTACACCAAAGTTCATTATCTAAATTTGGAGTAAAAATTGATTTTGTGTTGGATGATTCGTTTTGTTAAACTAGCTTTGAAAATGTCAAAAAGAAACCATGTTGTTCTTTCCTTTGATAAAAAAGTAAAAATCATTGATAGGCTAAAAAAAAAAGGGAAAAAAGTGAAAATCCTACTGCCCTTGCTGACAAATTTAAAATAGGAAAATTGGCCATATACAACTTAAAAAAAAAAAAAAAAAAGTGAACTCTATTGTTAATTTCACTTCAGTTATAGATAGCAAAATTGAACCAAGCTGCCGAAAAGTGATGAAGAAACCAAAAAATATTCAAATTGATGAAGCTGTCTGTGAATGATTTCTTCAAAAAAGAAGTTTGGGAGAGCCCTTTTACTTTGTGTATAATTAGCTCTAAACTCATCAGTTACCCTCTGAATTCATTTCTGCAATTCATAAGTGATAAAAGGGTAAATAAAGTATTCACACAGATTGATTTTATTGCAGACAAAAAAAGGTTTCCCATTTATTTATTTTTCTAAACCAAAGTATTTTGTTTCCTCCTACTATTACAAGATTTATGATATCTATATATCTTAGGATTATGAATACATGACTGCTGGTCAATCTGAAAGGATATTTTGACCCCCTCATGGGTGGGAGTGTGATAGTAGAAAGATTAAAATGCATTATGATATGGATGGATAATCAAAGCACAGTAGTTGTTGATTGCCAGTTTAAATATTTACATTTAATTTATTTTAAAAAAATATTTTAAAGTAATTAGGTATGTAAGAATAATATTAAGATTATTTACTTCAGGAGTAAGTGGCTCGCCATTCTCTCTACACTCTTCCACCACTAATGAAGGGAAAAGTCCTATTTCATCACCTTTTTGACCTTCCCACCATCCATCGTCAACATCGTCATGAACAACTTTCCTCAGCACTTTGATTACGTCTCCTTCATAAAAACTTAGTTCTTCAGGACAAGTTGCTTCATAGTCATACAATGCTATACAATATGTATCCCCAGAGGAAAGTTCTAGAAAAAATATAAATATACTTATAGATATATAACTATGCAGCATGTATTACAAATTCAATTAATAAATCTTGTATTTTTATGTATATTTTAATTAATTGTAATGGTATCACAATAAGTTCTAAATAGAAGATGCATTGTTTGATTAAACTCATTTCATTATAATATTGCTAAATTGCTTTTCATTGTCTAAAAATTTTATTTTTACTTTTTAAATTTGTTAGATGTAGCAAGTTTGGTCCTGATATATATATATGATATATATATATATATCTATATATTTTAATTTCACTTGGTTTTTATATAAAAAACCCTTAAATATAATTACGAGTGATTACTATTAAATCATTCTCTATTTTTATAACTTACTATTTTACAAATTATTACGCCATTTTAAATTAAATTTAATGATGAGAATTATTAATAAAGTATTAAAATTGTAAGTAAATCACTATTTTAGGAAAATATTACCATTTGAAACTTTATTTTTAATTTTAGGAAACATTTCCAGCTTGTAAAAAAAATTTAATCTGATGTAGATACTTACATTGTATATTTTATAACTATACCTCAAAAAGAGTTAACTTAAAGAGCCAAAGAATAGTGATAATAATTTATTTTTTTCAAGCTTACTTCTAAAAATATAAAACCACTTTTAGCCAACAAGTCGATACTTATCCCCAGTTTTCTTATTGAGACCAGGCTGAATAATACTTACTTAAGAGACCCATGTCCCCCACACATTTGTAAAATCAATTCTGTTCATTTCTTGTAAAAAAAAAAATTAATTTCATAGCCACTGATATTCCATTTAAGGGTTACAGCCTTTTTTGTAATATTAGTACAGAACGGCATATATTTCAAGATTTCAGTCATTTCATAAACTCTATTAATATGGCTTAGTCCCAAATTTGAACTAATATAAGAAATAATTTACTTGACTCTTCTTCAGAGACTTGACAAATCAACTGAACATTAGTTATATCAGTCAGATGTAGTACACACTTCTACCTTCCATCGGAAGAAATAAGGTTGTTGAGAGTAGCTTAGCCAAGAATCATTATGAGATTACAACACTTCTAACAATGGGCTAATCACCTGTATAAGGTTTCATCAATGCAAAGTTACAAATTCAACCTCAGATGTCAAGCAAGCTGTTAAGCCTCAGAAAAAAAAAAAAAAAATGTCTGTGATTCGTGTTTATCATGGTACATGCATTGTCTTATGACTTCTGGGGGACACCCAGACCCCGGGATAATCTCAGTTTAAATCAAGCATCAAAGCAAAGATACATGGTACATGTTTTTCGAATAGCTATATATTTACATAATCATCTTCAATCATTTAATGATAATAATAATAATACTATTATTATATAATTTTGAATATTACGCTCACTTTCCATGATGCTTTTATGTAATTTGTTCTAGCTTAAGCTAGGTTTTTAGGACTGGAGTGGTTAATTCCGTAAGATAATAAGAGGGACGAAGGATATAGGCTAAGAAGCAGACAAGAGACTGAAAAATAAACACATTTCAGAACATGAAGAAGAGAAGTTTGATTTTCTTTGGACACATCAAGAGGATGGACAAAGAATCACGTCTAACTAAACAGATTATGGAATAGACAGAAAAGATCAAGAATATGAAACGAATAACTGAAGTAAAGAAGGATCTTAGGGAAGCTGGAATAACAGAGAGAGGTATAACAAATATAACACAATTCAGACCTAAGCTAGAAAAATGGAAAGTCTGTCAGGTAGAAAGGAAAATAGAACAGGAATATTAATATTAATCAATATTAATAATGATATTAATTCTAATTCACATTAGACTCTAGTGCGACCTCGAAGCAGGAATATAATATTAGACATATTAATATTAATAAATAATATTACTTTTCTTTATTAATGAATAACAATAAAATAATTGTTAGGAGAACTAACGGACGGACGGTTACTCACCAAGAAATCTCTTGGATTATCGTATACAAGCACAACACTTACAAAATATAAAAAAATCAAAACTACAAGATATTTTTTTGCCTACCTAATGTAAAATTTTACTGGACTAATTGGGATTTCGCGAAAATATTTTTCTCCACTTCCGAACTAGGCGGAAGTATCCGATAACCGGAGAGTCGGACAAGCGGAAGTCGGATTATTTCACACATTGTGTCTTTTTCTTCTTCTTTGGCATAAAAGTTACACTAGGTATTCCTTACTCAATCACTCATGCCCAATCATATCAATCTGCAGCCATTCTTAGTGACAAATTAAAATTCTGGAGGCCCTCCAGGACGCTGTCGTTCTATCTGCTCTCAATCCTCCTGTGTAACCGTGATATAGCCCTCAGAGGGACCTTCCATCATTAGTTGCTAAGAAGATTGATTTCTTTGACACTGAGGCACAATAGAACTAGCAAAAGAAGAACTTAAAATATATATCTAAACCATAGAAAATTATAAAGATTTAATATGCATTGTCTCTTTTATTTACCAAAAATTTACCCTGAACATTATATATCCGAACTTTTGAAAATGACTAAACTCTACAATATGTATACATAAAAAATAAAAATAAAATAATATTAAAAATTTCAGGAAAAATTACTGTAGGTCATTTATCAGAATCGTTAACATTAAGTTAACTTCAGATTTATATTGGAAATAAAATATCTCAGTTTTACTTTAATCATACCTAGCAATGAATACAAGCAATGAATTTTTTAAGTTATCAAAGTTTTGAAGAAATAAAAGAGCCAACCACAAGAAATATGTTGCATAAGATTAATAGAGGAAAGGGATACCACCAAATAACAGTAGGTGGTTTCATGATATTAGCATTAGAAATTTCATAATCACAAAAGATTATTTTTATTTTCAGCATAGTTTTTGTTTATTTAATTTATTTATTTATTGAAGGACTCTACAGCTCTTGAAGAACCTTGGCCTCCTCCACAATTATTTTAATAGCCCACAGATTAATTCCACAGTTTATTTAATAGCCATTTCAATTTTTTTTTCTTTTCAATCCAGTTATAACTGAATAATATAATAGGAAGTATTGATCTTGCAATAATGCTTTTCTAAATTTAGATTTCATGAATATTCAAATACTGTCAGTTATATCTGTATTTTCTGTGTATAATTGGTTAGCTTGCCTCTGAGACCAATTAATGGAATTAATAAGTTACTTGTAGAATTGGTATTTAAATTATGCTACAATAGTCAACAAAAATAATAATATAATTTTGAGAATGTAAAGCAATTTGATGCAAGAAACTGGTCCCACATGTTGCTAATGTTTTATAATTGTTCAAATTTTAAAACTAATTCTTTGAAAAGTTGGAATTTTAACTTTTCTACTCATTCACTGATAATGCAAATACAATGGTGAGCATATTGATCCTCTGAGCAACACTACCAAATCTACCTCTTTGCCAAATATTCACACTTAATTCCAGGTATTATAACAAGTCTGATAAATATTTATAATTTCTTTAACTTTATCACTCTTCTATTTCAGTTTAAGTAAACCATCTTTAAAATGATTAATTTGGTATAAAAGTAAAATTTCTGATATATTTCACTCCGGGTTTCAAGAATATCCAAAATAAAATGAAAGCTTCTTCAACTTGCTTTAAGCCAGAAGATGATGCATTTTCCCTACATTTCACTGTTTTGTAATGGTAACAATAAATGAAAGTTCTCAAATTTAATTTAAGTCCCAATTCAGAAATTAGGAATAAAATGTTATCCATTTCAAAATGAATTAATAGTAACTTAAATAAAAAAGAAAAGAGATAATTACCGATAAATCCTTTTTATTATGATATTAAGTTCATTAAGATTCAATAATGCTGTAGTACCTTTATTTTCATTCTCTTTCACTAGAAAATTTATTTTATAATCGACAGATAATAATATACTAATTGACAAAGATGTAATATTTATTGTCATGATTTCATAATCTTTTTTTAATTATTATTCGGTTGATAAGCTTGCTTACGTAGGTCAGGTGGTCGATATGCCTCCTTCACGGTGTCTTGACCAACTGATTGCTCCGAGGGTTCCTCATCCACAGTGTAGTCGACAGAAGAGAATGAAATTTGGGATGTGAGTTGTGGTCCTTCCCTTTCTGCATTCCATTCCACCTCCCTTTCTACATCTAGGTAGTTGTGTGGTACATATCCTTCTTCACCCTTGTAATTTCTGGCTCTTAGCCAACCATCACCATCGCCTTCACCAACTACCTCTAGTTGCTCGTTCTCGACTATTGAAAGCTCATCTGGGTTTTGGGCCTAAAATAAAAAAAATTATATTAAGTGTAAACATATAGTGATAGGTATTTGTCCAATGCACCAGTTTATTCATAAAGTTCTGTCATTTTTAGTTAAGAAAGTTAGTATAAAAATAAATAATTATAAATAAACACATTTATTTATCAAAATAGTCTTTGTTAAATTCAATAACTTTCTTATATAATGGTAAATCTCAAAGTCCATCATCCTTAAAAACAATATTTGGCAGGCCCTAATGTTTGGATCTTCAATTATTCCATCGTAAAATTGAAATATACTTTTCTTTCAGCTTCAGTAGTTCTTAACACAACAATACACACATCCTCTGAATGCACATTAACACATGCAATGTATCTAAGTGATACACAATAAATCCAACACTAATTATAATTTTATTTTAAGATTTTTTGGGTAAAAAATGCGTAAACAGCTCAAATTAACAATCATGTTGAAAAATGTAGAAGAATAATATATTACAAATAATAAATTCATAAATCTATAAAACTCTTAAAAATTAACTCTCCTTAGAACTACGAAATTCAACATAATTTATTATGAGCTCACCGACACACGACACTAGTTTCAGTTTTGGTTGTAAAGGAACGTTTCAGTCAAAAATTAAAACTAAGGCTAGTGAAATAAGAAAAAATAGCAAGACTAGTGGAAACATGAAAGAATAGAAAAATTAAATAAGTCTAATAAAGCAAATAAAACCAAACCAAACATGGTAAATCTAGTAACACAGGCAATAAAGCAGTTTTTGTGTAAAGGCAATTTTTGTTAGGCAAAATACTCTTTATAACTATCAATAATTTTTTGCCCATGAGTTAATAACTTTTCTATGACCTATAAATAGTAGTTTAAATATTATAAATTATAAAAATGACAGGACTTTTTGAAAGATCTGATATATTACACTTACCCAAGTGCAAATAAAGTATAAAAAGTTTAATTCAAAATAAACAGTTTAAAATCAGAGCAGAATAAATAGTTAAGAATTAAGTTTACTATTCAAAATATATTTTTTTTATTTTGTTAGAATTTTAATGATAAAGAAAATTCCCTCAAACCTTTTATATTTCATTTTTTATTCTCCCCATGCCATCTTGAGCAGCACTGGGTTTTCCTGGCTGGGAGGGCAGGGCTGGAAAATTAATAGCTGAGATAAATTCTACCCTACTCCTACCAGAATTGTACCTGGGGTCTTTGGTTTATCAGGTTGCTGAGAAAACGCCTTTTTTGTTATGTTTGTGTCATAACCACCTCAACCAATTTTATATTTTTTCATAATTAAGTTCATAGCCACTTAAACCCTTTAGTATCTCTTACTGTCACTTTATTCCAGATAATTCTCTATTAAAACAGATCCCGAAGCCTATATTCTAATATTGGGTTGTCCGGTAGTTAAAACAGGATTATATTTTTAAAATATAAAAAAATAAAATAAATGAATTAAAACATTTTTTGTTAAACAAAATACTCTTTATAACTATCAATAATTTTTTGCTCATGAGTTAATAACTTTTTTATGACCTATAAATAGTAGTTTGGGTCCTTGGTATTAACAAATTCTAAAAATACATATTCTATCAAACTTTGATTATGAAGTTTTTTTATCACTTGAAAAGTAGTCCATATGCTTTTAAAAAAATGGTTGTTGGTGAGAGGTCTGGAGAGTAGAGTGGATAAGGATGTCTTATAACCAAGCTTAACACGGCGTTGGTCGCTAGCCGATCTGGTACACCATTAGTCGCTAGGTGAGCATTTCCCTCAACTCTTTAATTTTCATAAAAAATGCAGTTCTATGTTGCAAAATATGTAGTAATAAATGTCATCAATATGTATCAATAATTGTAGTATGTAGCATAAGGATTAAAAATATATTTTTACAAAATTTACAGATATTTATTCTAAAAAAAAAAAAATATTTTACTATCTGCATCAAAATATGTTATTCATCAGCTAGATCATTTTCTTCTATTTCTATACAATTATTACAAGTATATGTAGTATACTTAAATCAAAAATTGGAAAAAATTGGAACATTACACATTTTACAATTTTTTTTCATTTTTATTTTTTTATTTCTTGGGCTCACCTATACCAGATTTATTATGTATTGCCATGAGCAGCCATGAACAAGAAACTGGAATAGTAAAAATTTCAGATTCCTAGTAATTGATTGAAAAGTAGTTTAAATACAATTCACGACAATTTATTAACTAGTTACTTACAATTTATCTTCTCAACTGGCTTTTTATCTAACAATTCAAGCATTTCAGAACCACAACTCATTTTGAACCCATATAATCATTAATTAATCAAAAGAAATTAGAAAACTCGTTCAGTAAAATGTTATGAATAAACTACATGAGAGATAAGCTGATACTGAGGAGTGGGGACATGGCTGATCTCGCTTGAGGTAATTGCTCATTTCCTGCTATTTTCAATAAAAATCTCCCAATATCCAGGCCACCTGCATCCGTTTTACTTAGAAACCAAGTTCCTTGCTTTCAAGGCTGAAAATTTCCTTCTGAAATTCTTTGAACCAACGTTAAACAGTGCAATCACTCACAATGACATTACCCCATACTTTCTCAATGTTTCTGGTCATTTGGGTCCCTTTTCGGACAAGTGTAAATTCATAAAAAAAAATTAGGGAATCTTAGTATAACTGGACTATATCCAAGCAGTGAAATTCTAAAGCGGTAAGAAAACATTTTGAAGAGGATTAGTAAATGATGATATCTATACAAAGAAGTAAACTGACAAACGTAAACAGTTCATTAAGTGATATAATGGAAAGATAAAACCCAGCATTAATTTCTGGACAACTTAATATATGTATAACTTTTACAGGAGGGCTACTATAATTAGGTAATTTTTTACACTTTATAGGTATGTTTTATAACCATCTACAAATATTTATTAAACATATTTCTTTTACACACCTCTAAATTTCAATATGTAAATAATTATTTTAAATGAAATCAGTTAAATGATGTTCAACTGTATGAAACAAAAAGATCTCTTTCCATTTATTACTCACAGTGTATGTGTACAATGCTGTACATTTGTAAGTTACTCCACCATCAATCGGTGGTTGTGGAGAAACTTCTGCAGTGGTTTCGCCTCCTTCAGGTCCCCAATCTACCTGAGTAGGGTCATCCCAACCAGCAGTCAATTGTTCTATCCGTTGTCTTTCTTGTTCTAACATAGCTAAAATGTCGAAAAAATATTATTTAAAAGACAATTTATCGTAAATTTGAAAAAAAAAAAAAACTATTAACATTTGGATTTTTTTATACATAATAGTTTTAATTAAATAATTTGATTACCCCATTCTCCATCCACTTCTGCTGAATCAGGCCTTTCCTTTTCTTCTAAACTTGTAGGACCTGCAGACTCTGAACCACCATCATTGTAATCACTATCATATATTGAGTCTGATCCAACTTGTTCCTTGAAATGGGCCATAAGAATTAGCATTATTAATAAAAAATACAAATAAATAATCATTTCAATAACAAATAAAAAAAAAAAAAAGTTGTTTTCATAATCATTTGTTACAATAATTTTTAAAAATGTTTAATTTACAAATTACAGAATAGTTCTTATATTAAATGCATACCCCTAATCCTGAAGCATCTGTTCTTACAGACATTGAACTACTGGAACGAGGTAGATCTTGCACGCTAAGATTTTCTAGATCTTGCAAATATTCCTCCACATTAACTGAAATAAAAAATATTAGCTACAATATTATCTTAATACATCAAACAAATGCATTTGTATATGAGTATTTAATTATTTCGTCTGATGATAATCCTGAACCATCTAAATAAATACATTAATTTTAAAATTTTAAAAAAAAACTTTTAATTTTAAAGCTAGACAAAAATATAAGCAAATTCTTGTATTTATCAAAAAATGTAAGAATTGCATGTGGAATTCCATTTTCTTCTTTCCAACCAATAAAAATCAACAGAACAATTTTATCATCTACTGTTTGAAATATATGATTAACAAGTTCTTTCTCAAGATTAAAAATATTTTAAGGATCAGATTCATAAAATAAGATCATCTATAAAAAGAAAATCTATTAAGCATTAAAATTTAAGTGATTGATAAATTATTAGAAGTTATAATACTTCTGGTACAGAAAGGGTATACTGTACAGATTATTAAAGCTGAGGACATCTAGAATCACTACTGAAATCTGCTATAGCATGAAATTATTGTATATTAAGGAAATTTTTTATGGAAAGGAACAAAAATGGATAAAAACAAAACAAAAACAAATAAAACAAAACAGGAATAACAACATGAATAAAAAAAAAGTGCATGAAAAAATATAGAAAGGAAATGACAAATATCTAATACACTCTCCTATTTCCTGGATGATTCTAGTTCTGATACCATTTTTTTTTTTTTCTTTTTTTTTTCTCTCAAGCAGCGTCTTTTTCAAGCAACACTACCATTTTTATGATAGGGCAAACCTAATCAACCCATTCCTTACAAGAGACTATGGAAAATCTATTATTCTAATTAAATGGCATACTGTAACCATATTCTAAATTTTTAAAAATCCAAGTTCTCAATCATAATTACCTCCTCCAGCTCTGAGACATTCTATCCTAGCCTCTGCTTTAGCCTTGGCAGTCTGAAATTGAAATAAGGATAGGTACAGATTTAAATTATTGAGACAAAACAGAATCAGTAATATCAAATAGAATTAATTTATAGTAACCTCTGCTCTTCTTATAGTTTGCCGAAGTTCATCCATTTTGGTTTCAATATCAGGGCCGTTAGGGTCATTTGGATCATTCTGTGAAAAACATTTGAAAAATAAACAAATCTAGAACAGAAGCTTAGGTTAAATATGCATATTTAAATTTTATTCATAGTAGGTAATTTTTGTTAATCAGTGGATTAAAAATTGAAGGATTGCTGAAATGGTAACGTCATAGGACTGGTGATAAACAAACAAGGCATCAATTCACATTTCTATTAAAAGACTTGAGGCCCCTAAGAAGCAATTGTATGATAAAAATAACAGGGATCTGAAGTCCACAAAACAAAACATCATTGATGAAAAAAACATAATTTTAAGTAAAAAATTTGCATCCTGCCATGCAGCCCGAGAGAGTAAAGAGTAGTTTTTGCAGATCTCCACCTATAAAGCTATAGCTTTGCGTATGTCGGCAATTCACTAGTGGAAAATAGCATTCAACTAGAAAACTAATGCTATTTATATTAAAAATAAAAGAATATAAAGTCAGTTTATCACAAATAAAAATTTTGTTTTATGCATGAAATAATTTAAGGTATTTGTACAAAAAGTTTAATAGTCCAAATTAAATTTCAAGTTTAAAATTCTACAGGACTCAATGTGGTGTAATGAAACCATGATCTTTGGTGTATACACTGCAAGTCAAGTGTTTGGATACACTTGCTCACATTCAATTCACTGTTATTCAACTAGATTCAATTTCTTTGTAATAAGGTTTTTTTTCTTTATTTTACTAGCTAATATTCATAGAAGACTCTATGGAAATAAAAATCAAATAATTTGCCCTTACTTTTTAAAATAATTATATTATTGATAAAATAACAAATGCATTGACATCTGAGAAGTCCAGGTAAATTGTTCTGAAATCGATAAGGTTTAAAACTTCATACTATTATAAATGATAGGTATAATCCTTTATAACAGGATGCCCAGAGTTGTAAACATGGAGTTTATTTTGTTTTTTTATAAAAAAGCAGTTCAGATATTACCTCTAAAACTTACTATAAAATGTTATTATTTTTCCATGATTGAGTTTTTTTTTTACATTGTACTGTGTCAACTAATGTACAAATTATATCATAAAAGAGTTTTTGTTACCATAATGTATGTTTTTTTAATGTTGAATGCAAACTTTTTGCCTTCAGTGTATGTCATATTGGTCTAGGGGCTTTATTATTGTACTCTATATTTTATAAAAGCAAAAGGTTGTTATATAGACATTCTACTAAACCAGCTAGCGTACCCTTTGTCCAGATTCCCTTAATGCATGAAGAATTTGGAGTTTAGTGAGAGCTTCTTTTATATTTGCTGTCTCTCGACCTATTCTTGTTGCCCATCTTTTTGCTTCTTTTCCTAATGCTGCTGCAGATGAACTATGTTCAGCAGTAACTTTGAAGATTGTGTCATTATCACATGGCTCAAACTCATATTGGATGTGTTGTTTTAGAACTGGGTAGTAAAGGTAAACACATTGAAGGTTGTATTCTCGGCTTAGCTGAAAGAAAGAGAAAACAAATATATTCTATAAATTATATTTTATTTATTTATTTATTCCACTTCAATTTTTTTTTTTTTAAATAAAGACTAATGACCATAGAGATAATGACCTTACGTCCATCTTGCTGCAACATAGTGATTAAGAGCATCAAATGTTAATGAAGCTTATAATCAGTTTAAAGAAAAAACCTAGCAGGAAACAGCTTATTTTTACTTCAAAACTTGATTGAATTGATCGAGGCCTTTAGTTATGTAGGAAGGTGGTACATGGATGTTAAATAAGACCAAATGCAACATGTTTGACTGTGGTTAGCTAGGCTAAGGGCTCCAGTTCGTAGCACCAGAAAAAACAAAACAAACAATTTTATTTATTTTTCCTATGCAGTGGCTTGAAATAAATAAATAAAAAATAATGATCTAGAACTCTTTAGAAATCTAAAATCACTTTCTGAAAATAGTAATATCTACTTTTGGAATGAATTTTCTTAATATTAAATTTTATTTTAAGTATTACATTTATTATAAATAATTATGATATTGCATAATTTATTAACTTCTACTAATCATTGAGTATTACCAGGCTGTTTCAAAAGTCCTGTCATTGTATTATTAATTAAAATTTATTTGGTATTTACCGTCTTTGTTATAATTGTATTTTCTATTCGGCCTTTTCCAATACAAACAATATTGTTTACTGTCTTTAATATAGGGATTACAATTAACCCAGTCACTGCTAAATGATTAAAGAAATATATTAAAATGGTGAGTGTTGAAATTCAAATTGAGTCAATTTCATTATATGAATTTAAACCTGGCTTGAAGGCAACCAAGGCCGCTTGAAAAATGTGCTCCGTGTTTGGTGAAAAGGTACTCTCTGAGTGTAAAGCTAAATTTTACTTTTACAAATTTTGTCAAGGTAATGAAACAATTGAAGATGATGCTCGTTCGTTCTGGAAGACTTTAAGTTGTCAATGAACAGGATATTTGAAAATTAATTGATTACGATCCACCTCAAACATGTGCAGAAATAGGTAAACAGTTAAATATTTCACAAGCAACAGCCTAGAGATACCTTCATTAAATGGGGGGGGGAACTGGATTAATTGGTCTCTCACAAGTTATCACAGGAGAATAATACATGACATACTGCAAAGTTGACTAGGAATAAATTAATTGTAATTGGATAGGAAACATTGCTGCACCCACCATATTTTCCCATCTTTTCACCCAATGATTATCACCTTTTCAGAACTCTGGACAATAGTCTCTGGCAGAGATGTTTTGATATCCAGGAAATCCTATAATTGGGATTAAATCAGTTTTTTACAAGCAAAGGTCAATCACTTTTTAAAGACGGTGTTTGGAATCTTGCATCACAGTTATTAGTTAAACTGTGATGCAGTTAAAATTAGTTTTATTAGAGTTAAAGTTATTAGTTTTAATGGAGATTATTTTAATGAATAAAGTTATTGTATAGTTATTGGTTCATTGAATTTTTTAATTACCCCAAAAAAACGATAGGAGTTTTAATACAAGGATTTTACTTTATATTTTTCAGTAAATTAAAATCATTTTTCAGTTTACTGAAACTAGAGTCAAAGACAATTTTTAGTTCATTATTGCCATGTAACCACTAGATAGGGTGTTGTGTTGGGTATCTTATAGGACACCCTAAGGTACTAGTTTCTGAGCTGCTAAGTATGGGGATATCAGAAAGTGGTTGAGTGAGATCTTATTATCCTCCTCTTTAGTTCTGTTGTCGATGTTTGTGTTCTCTAACTTTTAACATAAAATTTTGCAGCTATGTTTTGAAAAGTGATTTAAAACATTTCAGATTGTTGCTATCTATTTTGAAAACCACATAATGTAACATACAGCTCAAAGCAATAATTTAACACTGCTGTGATTAACTAAATTTTACCTAGTAAATAGATCATGAAAAAAAAAATTATCCATTGAATATAGCAGCTTATACTGACCTGTCCGGATTGTTCTTTAATTCTATTAAATGATGTTTGAGTAGCAGTACACGTCAGGAGTTCAGTTCTTGCTATTAACATCAGATATTCTGCCACTTTCTCGTATACATTGGCTTCCATGGCCTAAAATTAATCACTCCATTAATTACTTTTAATTTTACACTAATAATTGGAACTAACAATCAAGAAACAAATTATATATATATACAAATTATATATATCGCACAAATCTCTCGAAGGTCAATCGGTATCCTAAAACTATTTCACCACTCTCGTCATCTCCTTCCCCTACCCACATGCAAACTTCTAGTATCCTCCCTTATCTTCCCCCAATTTGACTATGGTTGCATGATATATGGCAGGCTCTCGACGGTTCTTGAGGACAGATTAAAACGCATTATGAATTGCTTCAGCAGGTTTGCCTTCAGAACCTCGAGACATTCCCATATTTCGCATCAATACACTGGGTTAAATTGGCTTTTCCCCTCCTTCCGCAGAAAATACTTCCTAGGCACCTACCTATTCCAAGTTATCAACACCCGCCACCCTCCCTTTATTCACAGTAATCTGAAATTCAAGTCTGCTATCAAATCACTGCATACAATCGTCTTTCCGATCTCTATACTCCATCCCACAGAAGTACTGCGTTCCAACGTTCCTTCCTTGTCCGATCCTCTACTCTTTGGAATTCCCTCCCCCCCCCCCCCCCCTTTATCCGCAATGCTTCTTCCCTTGAAACATTCAAAAATAAGGTGAAGATCAAGCTGTTCTTTAGATCCCAAGTTCGTAAAATTCAAGATTACTGGTACTCTGCTATTATAGAAAATTTAATGCTAAATCCGAAAATGTGGTCAAAATTTGAAAATATTTAAACAAAATGAAGATATTACAGCTATTATGGGAAAAAACGTGATTTCCTCAAAAAAGTCTATGATTTATCATATTTCTGCAACGAACTGTAATAGAAAGGTGAGGTCTGTGGCATTTTGCTACATTTTTGATCTAGTTTCACCCAATTTTTTTTTTTTTTACACTAAGAGATACTCACCCTGTATATATATACAGGGTGTCCCAGACATAGTGTAAAAAAAAAAAAAAAAGGGTAATACTGCATACTAAACGGGGTAGAATGGTGCAGAAACTAGTTTCATATCTCAATCTGTTGAGGAGATAGAATTTTTTTTGTTTTTATTTTTAAAATCTTTATTTTTTTCTGAAAAATGGCAGTTTTCTCTATTTTGGTTTAGCGTAGAAACAAAAGCGATGATATTTTCTTAATCAGCATTCAATTTTCTACAATATGACATAGGTATAGTTATTTTAAATTTACTTTTAGAAGGCCTTTTAATGCGCAAAACACAAAATATCTATTAAAACTTAAATTTTTAATATTTTTTGAAAATTTCTCACTCCCCACTGGAGCACCCTAGAGGCCGTCAAATTTCCCCAAAACTGCAGAATTTAATTAGCTTTTTAGTGGTGTAACTCATGATACAATTGCACTTCACCTTTTGAGTCTAACAGAAGTTTTTCTGATGAAAAACACGCTAGAGAATAAATACTTGATTGCTTCACATACCTACTAGATTGAATAAATGTATTAGTTATTTTTTATCTCTCTTGTCCATATGCATGAGGGGTAAAGAGTTGTGAAGGTGGCAAGCCCCTCCCCCCCCCAAAAAAAATCTTATTTATTGGGAGTTAGGGGGGGGAGGGACCCAAATTTTTGCTGATTACCTAATGTTGCAAGTCAATGGCAATTGATGCAGTCAAGAAATGAGAGGAAAACTTCTTATGACCTTTGGGAGGGGCTTGCCACCTTCACAACTCTTTACCCCTATATATAAAATTTGTTTACAGCATAAACAAATATTTAAAAAATATATCATACCAAAATAAAAATATTGATTTACTAATTGGAAGTATACAATCATAAACTGAAATAGTATAAATATTTTCTATCTGATATTAAAATTAAAGCTCTACCTGTAAAATAAATACATATTTTTGAAAATTTCAATTTTTTTGGATAAATGAAATATAACTAATTTTATATGAAAAAAAATCTTTTATTTTGATATATTTTAAAACAATTTTACCCACTGTCTTATGGATACCAGCAGTTAGAAGCTAGTTTCCTATGGACTCACCACAAGCAATTTTTCACAAATTGCAAGAGATTAATGAGATTAGTGGGTACTAACAGGAGCCATTGCCATTACCTGTATACCTGAGAAGGTAAGAGACTGTAAAAAGGTTGGTGATATTTATTTATATTTTTTAAAATGACTGCAAAGTATGGTATTACTCTTCCTCATGCCTGACATGGTATTTTTGTTAATTTTCGTTTTTTAGTATTTTCTGGAGATTGCCAATTTTGTATTTTTGGCAAGAGAAGAAAAATAAACTAAAAGGAAAAAATATATACGACAAAAACACGTTATATACAGAAAACAAGAAAGAGAAAATTTTCAATTTCATTAAAATCATTCATTGTCATCATTATTATCATCCAATAGAGTTTTAGTACTTGTATGATCTTAGCTTTCTCCACTCAGACCTATCCTAAGCTACCCTTCTCTGTTTGTCCTATACAATGAGTACCAGGATCATCCTTGGATCTGTCCTTTTTCAACGAAAGAAATATTGGTCTACCTCTTCTTTTGCCAATTAAGTGACCCTCTATCATATCCTAAAGGAGCCTGTCACGTTCCATTCTTAATAAATGACCTATCCATCCAACAATATTTAATTTTTCACACAAGTCCTTCAGCTCTTTGTTTATTTTCATCAGCCAAACATTCCCCTTGCATGTTTCTTTACTTAAGCCATAGTATACAATTTTTAACGGATTATTCTTTCCCACATGTTTAGCAGCGTTTTATTATGTAGTGTCAGAGTTTAGGTCTCAAATATTATCCTTATATTAATTTGTTTTCTGATAAGATCCTCAATGATAATAGTGGTCATGCACTTTGGTACCCTCTCCAGGCAGAGTCCAATCCCCTTGATGTGTCTTTTTTCACTGTCCTCTTCAGTTGTTATAAAATATTTAGTTTTATTTATTAATTACAAGTCTTGACCATCATGCAGCTTCTCGAAACTCATCAAATGCTCCTCAACTCACAGTACACTGGCTCTTCTTCCTTTACTTACATAATCTGCAAACAAAAGGTTTTTTGTCAGTCAGTGATAAATACATCCTCTTGACATTGTGTGGATCAGTTCAATATCATTTGAGCAATAGCACCATTTACAGCCGAAGGATGATATGGAAAAAATCATTTTTCTTATTTCAATAAGCAATAGAAATACAAATAAGTGCTATAACAAACATAACATACTGAATAAAAGAAAAATATTGTAGAAATATCCTTTGCTAAAATTGATCATCAGAAAAATGTCAATAATGAATTAAGTAATGTAGATCATTTGTCGTCTAAAGAGTTATTATAGTTTTAAAAATATTCTTGAACCTCAATATATGCAAAACCAATATTTAATAAAATACTTATTTTTTCATATATTGCTCAATTTTACTTACTTGAATTGTGTTCTGGAAATCAACCACAAAGTATCTAGTTTGATGAGCATTTGCAGCAGCCAAACTAAGGAGATAATCGTTCCTTGCACCTGAAGATTTTTCTTCCAGTTGTTCTCTTTTCGAAGTTACCTAAAATTATTTACATGCATGAAATATATAAAAAAATATTTAATATGATGAAATTTAATATTTCATTGTTGTTGTTTTTTTTGTTATTATAATGCAGTATGTAATTTCTTTTAAACAATAGATTTCTGTTTTAAATTTAAAATATATAGAATGTAAGAAAAACACATAATAATAAGAAGAAAGAAGATATTTGCTTGTGCTGTCAGAGGAAGAAATGCACTATGGATGAAAATATTTTATTGTGTGCTGACATTATAGCTCAAGCTGAAACGTCAAGATGCAATATAATATTTCTACCCAAAATGTGTTCCTTGTTCACACCACACTCCAACTATCTTTTTCATGCTTTACATCAACTGTCAGCTACATCTACACATCATGTTCTGAAAAAAATATGAATTGAAAATTTAATAAAAAATGAGAAAATATAGTAGATGGAAAAAGAAATATATATTTATTTTTCTTTTAAATGTGTTTCATATGAGTATGTTTTTAAACAAATATCAAATAAGATTCTTTAGCTTGCTATGCTATGTTGCAATGCAATAAATTTGGGAAGTAATAGTTTATAACTAAAGTATTGCCCCTTTTATAATCTACAAGGCAAGCTGAAATTTAGTGGAAAATAAATTTTTTCTCATTTATTAGATCAGTTTTTTGTTCATTATTATTATTTTTTTATCTCATACTGATCTTTTTAAACAAATAGTAGATAATTTTAATTTGAGAACAGTGTAACAAAGCAGGAAAGGGGACAAGGGTCTCAGTGTGCTCCATACTGAAGGTTGTGGATTCGAATCCCACCTTGGCAGGTTAAAATTTATTTTTTGGCAGGCCCATGAATGAATCTGAGAAAAAAAACATTCCTTATATCATCTTCTAATTATTTACTATAAAAACAACTGTCTTCAACCGTCATATTAGGCTTAAAATAATATTATAATCATACTTAGAAGCTATTAATTTGTTAGTTATCTGAAATAACAAATTTGTTACAGTGTGCCCCATGGGTAGGGTGCAGTATAACAACTTGGGGAACACCATAAGTACATTAAACAAAATAAAATATGAAAAATGTAAAAAATATAAAATGCTTAATTTCCATTACATAACATAAACATTTTTTTTATAATCAGACTAATTTATAATATGAGAATATTATATCTCTTCTTTAATTTCATTAGCATTGTGTAGACCAATGTACATCTTTCTTTCCCTATTCCAAACTATTTAAATGTAGCACACCAAGAATAAAAAAATATATAATCAAAGGAGGCACAGTTGATGTTACTTTACAATGTGTCCCACACCCTGTTGTTTGAAACAAAAATTCCTTTAAACTGTATTATTTAGAATTTACAATATACTTTGTTTACTATTCAAACACAAAATAATTAAAGATTAGAGGCAATGTATAATTACACACCAGAAATCATTAGTTGAAAAACTTTAGTAGCCAAATTATTCACAAATGTTCTAGAAAAAACATAAATTTTATTATTCTTGTTTATCTTGCAATTTGGCATCTAATTACAGCTGTTTAAGATGAGATTAACAAACTAATAAAGAGACACCCTGGTCATTTTAAAAAAAGGGAGAGCTTATCATAATGTTACACTGTTCATAAATTGAACCTAGTCCATTTTTGTATTGCTCTCTCCAAAGTGTGTATCGAAATTTGTCCTAGTATTAGTCTGCTACCTTGGTAGTTGTAAATTTTTATCTAATGGTGCTTTTTTCAAATGGATTAGGGAGTTTATTTATCTCATATATGTCATTTGATCACAACATTATTATAAGTATTAACTGGATTTTCTGAAAAGAGCTTCTAATGAATTAAATTTGAAGGTTTTAAAAGCTTTTGCCATCCTAACTCGTCTCGCTTTCAGAAGCTTCCTCACATAATATTAAATGCTGTTGTTTTTAGCAGTAAGGAGAATTCATTTCAGGATCTATTTACAGGAAGGTCGATATAATTTATGTAGAAGGCAGAGGAGAACGGCAGGCGGTCCAAGCACAAGGCAGCTTAATTTTCATTATGAACGCCGTTATGGACCAACCTCTTTTCAAATGCCTTTAGCTTTATGTGAGGGAACGCTCTGATGTTAATAATTCATCAATGGCCCTTTGTGTTGAGCTTGAAAACTAAAAATTAGTTCTATCTTCGCTCTGTTGGTCTTCCCGTCAAAGGAATAATTGTTTCACACTTCCTTGTTTTTAATTTCACGAAAGAGAACTGTTTTAATTACCTCTGATACAGCTAACTAAAATAAACCCTAATTAATAAATGTTCCTGGGCTCACCTGTGGTGTAGTGGTTAGCATAGCAACCTACTAAACCCAAGATCGCGGGTTCGCAGCCCGGCAGATGACCTTAGGATTTTTTAAAGGGAGTAAAAAAAACCCTTAGCTATGCCGTCCTTCGGAAGGGACGTAAAATGGGGGTCCCGAGCCTGTGCGATGTCAGGTACTCGTTAAAGATCCCTATCCTAATTATACCTGGATAGGCAAAATTTAGGACTACCACCGTAGCATCGTCCGATTAGCCATAGCAGCATAAAGTGACGTTAAACGAAATAAATAAATAAATGTTCCTGACATTACAGAAAATAAAAATAATAAACCTGAATATAATAGTATGAAAACGATTCTTCCTATTCTTTAGAAGTAATTGAACCTTCTTTTTTTGAAGTGTGAACTTCTTTTGGCCCGTTGGGACCTTTTTGGGATGGGGTAAAAAATGGAAACTCGAGTCGCTTTCCGTGCCGTACCTTACCGTGTGCCCGTAGATTTAGGTACACTATCTAGATTTTTCAGATATGTTTACTATCTTCTCGATGAGCTAGAGATTTAAAACTTGGAACATAGCATAGGATACCACATATTCATAACATTTTTAATAAGAATTTAATTAAAAATTAGTAAATTTCATTAATGCTAAACTTTTCTTGAACTATGAAGACAATGTAGTTAAAATTTAGTACAGATTGGTTCAGCGGTTTTCTTGGTTAGTTATCTCAAACGAAAAATGTCTTAAACGGTGATTATATAGATTTTTGAGTTGTGACCGTTAAGAAATACTAATATGTTAATGAGAAAGTAGTAATCAATGATTCTAACTTCGATAAAGTTTCAAATCTAATACTCACCTTGGCACTGTTTTTCTGTAGGGATGTGATTGACTGGAAGAACGAACCTTTTTTTTTCTTTAACCTGAAAGACATTCCATCATTTAAATGACAAAAACAACAACAACATTTCAATCAAAATATTGAATAAAGTATATGACAAGAAGTCACATTGAAAAGGAGTAGTATTGTATTAGAAAAATTTAAATCTATTTGATGAGATCTTGTATTCGAAACCAAATGTAATGAGACGGTGCTCATGCTTTGATCGGAAACCAGTTAAATCTAGTTGGTATAAAGTTGGATAAGGAAAAAAAATATCGTAAGACACATAAAGAATGAAATTACTTATCGGACCAATATACAAACATATAGAACTTCATACTGTCCTTATCATTGTGACATATTAGTTTATTTGCCTCTTGCGTCAACGTTTTTGTAAATTTGATAGACAAGAGAAAATTCAGTCCTTATTACGCTCTTTATTTCCTACTGCACAATAATCACTCATGAGTGAAATGGAACTTAGGAAATATATTGAAGAGCAATGTGTGCGCAAATGATGTTAATACATTTGATAGAGAGTGTTGTTGACTTCAAACTTACAAGTTAAGTCCATTTAGTATCTAATTCCTCATTTATTCTTCACCGATAGTTTTTCTAGCGGATGATACTGCTATTATCATGAGGATTAAGCTTATCTTCCTTTAATCAACATTAACAACTCATACTTATCAATAACTTCTCTTATGAACTTAAACCAATTTGGGCACTCATCCCACAAATAAGTTGAACTGTTATGTAGATACAATATTATCAAGCAAAAATTCACACAGGAATCATGGTACTTCATAAACAGATTTTTACATGCCAACCATCGAAGAGCACACACAAACTTACTACAAAACGTTTCACAACAAACTTCAAAGTCACTCAATTAAACTCATTTAACACACATACACAAACAACATGCTAGAAAATTTCCTTATAAAAATGAAAAGGAGCTGAATGAGAGATCACTTTGAGTAAGAAAAATGTCAAGAGAGAAGGGAGTGCCACTCAGCAATTCTCTTCATCATGCCTCTCATGCTATGACTTAATCGTGTTTTAACTCTGATTGTAATATATGATAGTCATATTCTGACAGTTATGGATCAGGTGAATATATTTTGTATTATTTTAAACATTATTACCCAGATTTAAACAATGCCAACAACATAACATTTACTTTCATTTGAAGAAAATAACAAAAAAGAAAAAGGTTTTTAATGAAAAGGTGATTCTATTGTCATTGTGAGACGTGTATGTAGCATTGATGTGACAAAATGATTTTCATAACATAGGGTGAGCGGTATAGTTATGAATTTAGGTCTCAACATTTTTTATTGAACATAAACGAGCAATTCAGTATACCAAAATAAATATAATTTTACTTCTATTAGAAAAAGAAAATTTAAAAAGTTTCTTATATAATTTCTTTTAGGACGCTTGCCTTTGAACCCCACATTGTCATAAGCGACTACAATTGGACACCAGAGTAAAACGGTTTCTACCATCACGATATTTTAATGGATGATAAAGTTTCGTTTAGAGATAATAAAAGTACTTCATTATAAAACCAGTTACAATAGAATAATCAAAAGTAGATAATCTTGCCAATAGGTTATACTAGTAATGGTTAAATATTCGAGCAAAGTGCATGAGTGTAAATAGGTGCGTGCGTGCTTGCGGGTGTTTTATAAAATAAATATGCGACATTTATTTTTTTAACATTTTTACATGAAGTATACAAAGGTTTTTCAATATGGAAGTTCTGTAATTACTTGGAGAGAAGTCTCCGGGATCGTCTTAATAAATAGTTTAACATTAGGGAGAGGGTATTTGAAGGGCACGCATAAAAGTTCAAACCATTTCAACAAAGATCAAAATTTTATATAAATTAAAATTAATCATGAAAGGCTTTTCTAGGCAAAATGATAAAATAGCGTTTTAGTACTCCATAGCGATCTTTAGGTTATAAAGCAGCGCCTCGCAAAGCACGATTGAAAAAAAAAAAAAAGATTAAAAAAAAATACATTACCCCTTTTCTAGTCTGTGTGCATGAAGAAGATGTATGTTAAATATTAGAGAATGTTGTATAATAATGATGATTCTTTCTATAGTCTGTATAAAAAAAACAATCATTACTTACTTTTCTTCAATATCTCTTGACTTGTCACGGACTTCGTGTGCGCTGTGTTCCTCATCAAAATAACCTTTTTTTGTCTTATCAACTTCAAGTACGCAGGCTTGAAGCTCTTTTTGAATCTGGCTGAGTTGATCAATGCACTGCAATAAAATCATTAAGAATTAGTAAATATATTTATGTTGAGTGTATTTGCTAACCAGTCATAAATAACGTTTACTGGTGCAAGTATAAAAACATTTATTTATAAACCTTACATATGAATCAATAAATAGACATCCTTACAATAGATGGAGCAAAAAATATTTAATTGAAAAACATGTATAGTAGCGTAGTTGAATCATAGGAAGGGAGACCGCATACGCCATGCTGCAGATTCACTCAGACGCACTGTGTTGAGGGGGAGACTGTAAACTCGGACATTGAAGAAAAAAATAAAAGCTTGAATATTGCAGTTGTGTATTATACAAATAATAGACTAATACTGGTCATTTATGGATTTTATTTATTTACTTTTTTATTTTATTTTTTTTTTCTGAACACAACACTGTATAAATATCAATGTACTGGTATTAAAAATTATTTTCGATCTTAGATTGGGATAAGAGGAAGCTTCTAAGAGGAATAACATCATGACTTTAAAAGCTTATCTTCAACGAATTGTTTGGTGCCTGGAAGAAATGTCTCAAACAGTGACAGCCATGATATCTCCCACAGCAGAGCCGAAATTTCACCGAAAGCAGAGATTTAAGTAGACGTCTGGGAAGGAGAGATTTGGGATGGCTCCTGGTGAAAACCATGGCTATTGAGGTTCATTTTAGCAACGTAATAATGTAAGGTGAAAAAATATGACAACGTGAGGTGATGACTTATATGATGACGGGTAGGGCTTTAAACTTGAACTCTATATAGAATAGTGCATTGTATTTTTATGTGCTAAAGGAAAATAAATATAATATTGTTTACAATTGAATAATATTGTTTCGTTATTAAACCATTAAATCCTATGAATGATAATGTTAAAAAAAAAAAAAAAAAAAAAAAAAAAAAAATCAATAGACATCAGCTGTGGTATATGCAAATTCCAGCCCATTGATCTAAGTATTGTTGACCATCCTTGTGGCTGGAAGGGGAATACAAAAAGTTTATCCTTCAATAACCCTCATTGCTGGTGATACCTTTTCAATTAGCAACGTAATAATTTTCTTTTATTATTAATAGAAATCTACAACTATATTACAAATACATCTAGTAAATAAGCGGTGATACCTGTATATTCATTTTCGAACTGGGCTTACTTTTCCTCGAATATAGTACCTTCTAGCCTGTAGAGTTGATAGCACTTCACAAAAATAATAATTTCTATGTATAATTAATTACGTGTGAGTTATAACACCATTATAATCGGAACTGGGTTGGCCAGATTTATTAGCTGCGTGGATTATACATCAGGATCTTTGATTCAAGGCGTGTATTCATCAAGTAAATCCTACTTGAAGCCTTGCGTTTTATATTGCACACTCAAGAATGTTAAAAAAAAAAAAAAAATATCTTATATATTGGCATCTCAATTTAATTTCATATTACTTTATTATTAAATTCAATCAAATTCGTCATTATTATACTTTGTTTCAAACTGCATTGAGGTTGAAATGGGCATAACCCCAAGAGCTTAGCTAATCTAAAAAAGAATAAAAAAAAAAAAATTGACCTAATGTCCGATCTGGGATTAAATGAAATGGATAAGAAGATTTTCTTATAGGGTGCCAAGAATATCCAGCAGATACATAAGCAATGCCAGGTCCTTTATCATTCTAATAGCTTTTCATTTTTTTTTTTTCTTCTTAGCGCTAAAACAGAGTTATAAAAAAAGGGAACAATGGATGATTAGGGGACGTATTCTTGTTGTGAGTTTTTTCTATTTTAGGGGTCGATGTATTGCAGCGGTTCCAAACATTTCATTGCTTCATTTTGTTTTTCTTCTTATCGAATTAATGCACTTAATAAAAAATAGTTAATATCTTTATTTAAAGAATACTTAAAGAAGGGATCTTTCATAGATATTTTGTGAGATTACATACAATCATATTGGATATGACCAGTTACTATATTTCAAGATCTATCTTATATTCAGGTATGATTGGTTCGTCACCGTTTGAGTCAGAGTGGTTTTATTTACCATTGTTTTTTAATATAATTTTGCCAATATATTACTATCAGCCTCAGATGAGGGTAATAGTTAATAGCGCTCGCTATTAGTTCATATAATCAAATTATTTATTTTATTATGAATGTATTCATATTTACATTCAGGTAATCGATCCCTCAGCCAGATTCTTCCCCAACATGCGAGGGATTAAGCAGAGCGAAATCCTAGCTCTTCTCTCCTGCTGTGTCATTGGTTCATGAGCCACTGGAGGCACAGTGAAAGCGCTTAATAATTGGTATTATAATCCCAATTTAAGACAAGAGTGTCCCAATCACTTAAGACGCTTACTAATATTATCAGACTGCTTTATATCACCTTACAGTGCATACAATTCTCTCTTCTTTCTAAGAAGATATACTCAATTTTCTTTCACATGTTCTAGATTGCGCCTCAATGTCAAAGAAATCAATCTTCTTAGCAACTAATGATGGAAGGTCCCTCTGAGGGCTATATCACGGTTACACAGGAGGATTGAGAGCAGATAGAACGACAGCGTCCCGGAGGGCCTCCGGAATTTTAATTTGTCACTAAGAATGGCTGCAGATCGATATGATTGGGCATGAGTGATTGAGTAAGAAATACCTAGTGTAACTTTTATGCCAAAGAAGAAGAAAAAGACACAATGTGTGAAATAATCCGACTTCCGCTTGTCCGACTCTCCGGTTATCGGATACTTCCGCCTAGATCGGAAGTGGGGAAACAATATTTTCGCGAAATCCTAATCAGTCCAGTAAAATTGTACATTAGGTAGGCAAAAAAATATCGATAATCCAAGAGATTTCTTGGTGAGTAACCGTCCGTCCGTTAGTTCTCCTAACAATTATTTTATTGTTATTCATTAATAAAGAAAAGTAATATTATTTATTAATATTAATATGCCTAATATTATATTCCTGCTTCGAGGTCGCACTAGAGTCTAATGTGAATTAGAATTAATATCATTATTAATAATTATTATGACTATCATTTATGCGAATTAGCCTCTGAGAACTACGCAATGCATTCGCTTCTTTTGAACCTTTTTGACCTTCCACATCTCTTTCATTCTTTCACTGTGTGCTTTCTTCCTATCCTCCGACCATTTGGTTCCTGTTCTATTTTCATTTCTACCTGACAGACTTTCCATTTTTCTAGCTTAGGTCCGAATTGTGTTATATTTGTTATACCTCTCTCTGTTATTCCAGCTTCCCTAAGATCCTTCTTTACTTCAGTTATTCGTTTCATATTCTTGATCTTTTCTGTCTATTCCATAATATGTTTAGTTAGACGTGATTCTTTGTCCATCCTCTTAATGTGTCCAAAGAAAATCAAACTTCTCTTCTTCATGTCCTGAAATGTGTTTATTTTTCAGTCTCTTGTCAGCTTCTTAGCCTATACCCTTCGTCCCTCTTATTATCTTACTGAATTAACCACTCCAGTCCTAAAAACCTAGCTTAAGCTAGAACAAATTACATAAAAGCATCATGGAAAGTGAGCGTAATATTCAAAATTATATAATAATAGTATTATTATTATTATTAAATGATTGAAGATGATTATGTAAATATATAGCTATTCGAAAAACATGTACCATGTATCTTTGCTTTGATGCTTGATTTAAACTGAGATAATCCCGGGGTCTGGGTGTCCCCCAGAAGTCATAAGACAATGTACCATGTATCATGTACCATGATAAACACGAATCACAG
Organism: Euschistus heros; assembly: GCA_003667255.2. NCBI lineage: Eukaryota > Metazoa > Arthropoda > Insecta > Hemiptera > Pentatomidae > Euschistus > Euschistus heros. Next base: position 3,701,068 of record RCWM02000022.1, on the reverse strand, counting down.
ACATTTTTTTTTTTTTTTTTTAAATATAATTTCAAAAACTATAGCCTTCAGTTATTTCCTTTTCCGGTTATAGTTTCTGTGTGCTTCAGTTTACGTTCAAGTCCGACAGTAAAATTTTCATCTATTATGTTGTAGTGATTGTTGTTGGAAGAAGGCTCATAACGCATGAGGGTTTACACTTGAGGACTGTAATTGTACATTTACATGAATATTTATTACTAAGTATCAACTGACTTTTACGGCTCCTGAGCTGTTAGCGGCAACTTGATCTCTCGAGTATCAGTTTAGCATTGGCGTGTTCCTTCAAGTTGTGGAAGCACTAGTTACTATTCAATTGTCTGTAATGGCACCCTGTTTGGATTCCGTGACCACGTAACAATTATCAAAGGCAATAGAGGCATGTAGTTAGTTTTAACAATGAAGGCCATTAGATGAAGTGATTTAGTACCAATTGCTTTCCGCTATTAAACGCAGCTTTCCAATTAGTGGGCTTTTGTTTCATTTAACAAGGTCCTCCCATTTCTTCTCAAACCCCTGTTTAAAGTGTTCGCAACTGAAAATAGGGTGAAAAATTCCAGAACTATTAAATCGGACTATGGGTTTAGTTAGGGTCGATGAATTAATTATTTTATTTGAAAACTAGTTCTGAATGTTAAACATACATCATCAGTTCTAAAACATAAAAAAAAAACCTCAAAACATCAGGACTTCGTTACAAATATATTGGTACTCCACTAAGGAGGTGAAACGGACTTATGAAAGATTGCAAGTGGAAGGGGAGGTGGAAAGAGCCAGGTACTATTGAAAATATTTCCTGGTTAATTAAACAAACATGCAGATTGGTTTTGAACGATTTTGTTATTTTTAATGAATCATATATATTTATGAAGAACAGCTGATCGTTACGTAGCGAAGAAGTTAGTTAAAATTCGGGTTAGATTATATATATTAAAATGAAGGAGAAGAAATCAAATATATTGGTACTCCACTAAGGAGGTGAAACGGACTTATGAAAGATTGCAAGTGGAAGGGGAGGTGGAAAGAGCCAGGTACTATTGAAAATATTTCCTGGTTAATTAAACAAACATGCAGATTGGTTTTGAACGATTTTGTTATTTTTAATGAATCATATATATTTAGATTTAGGCTATTTTCTACTTGATGTGTAGTTTCAATCCCTTGCATCTTTCCGAATAAGAATCCTGGGTCTTATTATTGTCTGCTCTTATATGTTCTTTTATTCTTTAACTAGCATCCCCAGTCGCGGCTTCTCCCTCTCTTATAAGGAAAGAACTTAGATAGGTTAAACTAATAATTTAAATTTTTTTTTTTTTTTTTTTTAAATCTTATCATGCAGTTGAGAATTATTTTCTCACCATATTTCTATATATTTTCTCTCTAAGCTGTAATTTTTAACCCGGTATTATTGGAATGATTACATGGTTGGAATTTACTTAAAATAATTATTGGATATTCAATCATTAATTCTAATCTATGAGTTGCTAATTCAGATGGGCAGATACTTTTTAAGAAGAAACTCTGGCGGATAATGGACTTCATTATCTGTGCTTACAACCCTATCAATAGAGATATTTTAAGCTGTCACAATTTATTTTTTCTATAATAATGTTATTAATATTCTCTGCTACTCTTTCACACAGCCAATTTAATAGAAAATATGTAAATTTTCTTATTGCTAAACCTTCCTTCAACTATGAAGATGATGTAGACAAGATTTGGTAAAGATTGGTTCAGTAGTTTTTGCGGTTAGTGATCACAAACGAAAAATGGGGTCACCTGTGGCGTAGTGGTTAGCATAGCAACCTACTAAACCCAAGATCGCGGGTTCGCAGCCCGGCAGATGACCTTAGGATTTTTTAGAGGGAGTAAAAAATCCTTAGCTATGCCGTCCTTCGGAAGGGACGTAAAATGGGGGTCCCGAGCCTGTGCGATGTCAGGTACTCGTTAAAGATCCCTATCCTAATTATACTTGGATAGGCAAAATTTAGGACTCCCACCGTAGCATCGTCCGATTAGCCATAGCAGCATAAAATGACGTTAAACGAAATAAACAAACAAACAAACGAAAAATGGCTTGTCCTTTTATATGAGGCTATGAGAGCAAAAGTGGCCTAACCCACAAAATATAAAACAATCTAATTTAGTAATTTTTTGCAACTATAACGCCATCTGGTGGTGTTAATGTGTTTGAAAAATTGGTTCACATTGCACCACCATGTGAACCAATTTTTCAAACACATTAACACCTTGTTGATGGCGTTATAGTTGCCAAAAATTACTAAATCAGATTTTTTTATATTTTGTGGGTTAGGCCACTTTTGCTCTCATAGCCTCATATAATAGTGTACATATAGATTAATTTAGAACATATGTTTTATTTCTGATAGTATACCTAAACACCTGCACTTAAGTAGTATTTATAAAAAATGAATGCTATTTTGATATTTTTGGGATATTTGTTCGGAAGCACCTTGAAACCCTACTCAGATTTTAAAATTTTTTTTCAAAAACCTTACCGGGGATGTATCTAATAATTTCCCAAATTTTCACGGCGATTGGATGTACGGTTTTTGAATCTATCGAGTACAGACAGACAGACACACATTCATTTTTATATATATAGATAGATAGATTTACTGAATCATGTAAAGCGGAATGAAACATAAAGAACACAATAACAAGAGCCAGCATTCCAACTTCGCTATCCATTTAAATAAAAATAGCCATAAATTCAATGAAGAACTCGAGAGTGAATCTAATACATCAAGTATAAATTACCCTAAAATTAAATATTAATGAATCATAAGAATTGAAAATCGTTCAAAACCAACCCAGATTTTTATTTATAAATAACCAAATAAATATTTTCAGTAGTCCAATTTAAAATATGTTTCCAATAGGAAGGGGAAAAACCAACCAGTCATAGGAAATACCTAGGGGTTCGACCTACCTCTGGCTCTTTCCACTTCCCCTTCAACTCTTGATATCTTTCAGAAGTCCGTTTCGCCTCTTTAGGTGAGCACCAATATATTTGATTTCTTGTATTGCATTTTTAAAAACGTTGATATATATAATCTATGTAACAAAGTGCTGATTTTTTGAAATTTGTTTATGTTTTAAAACTGTTGATGAATATTTAACATTCGAAACTAGTATCCAAATAAAAACAATTCAGTTACAGAGGCAATTAGTTCATTTATACTAATTGTATTTATCCTTCTATACCATCATGGGCACCTCAAAAATAGGTTTTGTTATTTACTTGTTTTCTATATTAACCATCGCCTCGAAAAAAGGATCCACACACCGGCTTTAAACTAAATATATTTTTTCCTTAAATCTGGATTAATTTATGGAAAGAGACTTATTATAGGAATCCGTCACTCACTTAGTCTCTATTGGCTTCCAATTGCAATGATGTGACAAACATTTTCCAGCAATCCAGCTTTAGCATTCATAAGAGTTGGGAAAGACAGGGTTCGAATTCCCTAAACTTGTATGGCTACCATTAAGAAAATTCTTTTTTTACAAATCTTACTTGTTCTAAATATATCTCATATTTAGACATATAAAGTCTCTGGTGTTATAATTAAAAGACAGTAACTATATGTACAGACGACTATAAAGCTATGAACGAAGTGACTCAAACATTGCCGATGTCAACTAAACTTTAACAGAAAAAATGATTTGACAAGTAAGCCGACTGATTTGCCAGGCAACTAGTTGGCCCGTTTGTAATGATAATTATAAAACAACTTACCCTTTTAGCATTGACCACTTTGTTCGCCCTCAGAATTTTTGCGTCGTCAGCTACGTGCTGTGAAAATACTTCTACCGCTGCAAGCCTCGCTCTTGCTAGCTTTTCGTTTTCTTCCAGGACAGTCCTCCAAACGTTCCACATATTCCTAGGAAAGAAAAATTATTCATAATTACATTTAAATCATTATACTACTTATTTTTGTTATGCAAGCTGCAAGGTGCGGAGAGCATAGATAAAGGTATTTATTCACAAAAATATCCAATATAACCAATAAATATTTATAATTATACTATATATTATTTCATTATTATATTCGTTAGGATACCTTGAAAATGAAAAGAGCACATAATACCCCCTAACAAAACAGAGAAACATAGACAAATTCCTATCTTTCTTTTTTTGGGCACATATTTATGTCTGAGCCATCTTTTCAAGCCCTAGGATTAACAATATTAATAAATCATAAGTATTATTATTAAAAAAAAAAACCCAGGATATTTCTGATTTATTTATCTAAAAATATGAGACAACTATTTTTAAATCATTTGGCAAACATTTTACTACTGCGTATATCCAGGATTCAGTTCATATAATATATATTTTTAATAATTTCCGGCTAAAAATATTTTATTAAATTAATAGTTACTTTTTTTGTCCATGATTATTTAATAATTAATATCATTTTAATATATTTTTTGCTTTTATTAGTTACGAATGAAGCAGTACAGTATTTTCTATAATAAAGAAAAACAGTTGTATATTGGCCTAAGTTTAATGTAAGCTTAAAAGTACTGAGAAAAGTTCTTTTGGGAAGAAAATTTGAATTACCAGAAATTATTTCTCATAAAATGCCATAAAAAAAAGCAATACAATCAGAAACAGTCCCTAAATTTTGGTTTGAGTTACAGTTAGGATCATATTTAAAACAAATTTTTTATTTATTTCTCTATTAATATATATTTTTTTAAACTAATTGATAAGGTTGCCTTGTTAATGCGGGTGATAAAGGTGACCACGGTCGGACAAACGGTTCAGACATAAAACATTTTTGAAATGTATATGATCCTCAATTATAATATTTGTTTTGAAGGTAATAAAGGTATTAATGCTGCTTCAATGATGATTGCACTGAAAATAAAACTCAGAAATTAAAATAGTTTGTGTGAATTATATAAATATTGAATTTTTCGGTCTTTTTCTTATTAACAGTCCATATTATATCATTTTTTTTTTTTTTACAATTTGGTCGAATACTATCAAATTGGGGTTTATAATATCATTAGTTAACAGAAAAATAAAAAAATAAAGTACGGATTTTATTTGTCCATTACTAAACGAATTTCAGTTTACCCAGGTTTCATGCATAAAAACTACATATGGGATCAAATGCGAAAGCAGAATATCACTCTCAACACTAAATACGTTTTTGTTCCCTGGAGGGAATAAATTATATACGAAACAAAATATAATAGAAACTCGATAATTCGTCATGAGTGGGGGAGGGGAGGTGACGAAATAACGAAAATGACGAATTACTGAATTTTGCTGGTAAAGTAACAAAAAAGCATTTTAAAATATATAACTGTAATTTGTTTTGCAATTTTTAATAAGTTTTTTCTCAGATGAAGTTTTACTTTGTAGAGTCTTATCTGATACAATCTAGGATCGACTCCGGGCTTGTTCTGTTTGTCTTTTTCTATCAAATGATATACAAAATGTATTTTTAAAATAGGCGTATTTTTTAGTGACAAAGCAAATGAGGCAGTATAAAGATTAAATAAGTAGCAAGGGGAAAAAAGTAATTACATACGTATTTAATTTTGTTATTTATAGTTACCAATTAAAAAAAAAACACCTGACGAATTACAGAATAAGACGAATTATCGAGTGACGAAATAAAGAGTTTCCACTGTAGATGGATAAATAAAAAGAAGAAAAAATGATTAAATCCAAGAAAATTAATGAGAATGGCATACATAGAAACATTAAAATAAACATAAATATAAAAGAAAAAAATATAGATAGTTATATACAAAACAAATTCGATTCCGTACATATGTAAATTAAGATGAGTAAACATACCAAATTATAAAACTGAGTTTTATAAAATAATAAATATAGAACAATAACGAGAATATAGACTTTTTTCATATGTAGGGATTATTCACGACCGCGAAATCAGTAGATATCAATTATTATAATGAAAATAACTGTTCATCACCATTCATGATAAAATCTCCAATGCGTAGATTACTGAATGAATCATTAAATTTATCTTAGGGTAGAAGAAAGACCGTAAGCTGAGTTCTAGAAATAACTCTTTGAGTTGGGGCAACAACAGAACAGACCCATTGTATTTACTGCTTGTCGTAAAAGGCAACTAAAACGACAACTAACTGTTCGATGATCTTATTACTCCTTCCCTTCAAGTATGTTTTACCTTTTAATCCTCTTCCTCTATAACTGATTCCTACCTTTATCTTTCCTTGCTGTCTTGTGGGTTAGTATTATATTATAGGACAGGCATTTTAGGATTTTTGGATGAAAGTTTTGATTTTCTCACGCCTGATGTTTTTTGGGTCACTGAACACGAATTTGAAGTTTGCGGGTAGCATTTTATGCGGGGTCCATTATCCGCAAGAGTTTCTTAATAGCTTCTGTCTATCTGGATTACCATCTCATGCATTAAAATTAAAAATTGGAAGTCCTTCAAACACCTAATCTGTGCATTGGTACCAGGTTAACAATTAATATCATTGAATATATAATGCTCAATTGCATATCTTAATACAAGATTTTAATTGATATACAAATAGAACTTCAATTATTAGCTAATTTTGTTACAATTAATTCAACTTCCAATCTAGATTCTTTACTTATGAAAGCGAACAAAGCAGCAATGCTTATTTTTAATAATTTACGTATATATTTTTAGTAGATAAAGGGTAATTCGGGTTCAAATAATTTATTTATATTGATAAAGGCACATGATAGCTGAAAAGATCGATTGTAATTTTTAGTATTATCAGTTTGATAACTTTCAGCCAAAAAAAAAAAAAATTTTTTTGTTTCCCAAAAGTTTTCTCATTTGGACATATGTAGAATATACGACTGTCTCTGGAGAAGTTTATGAATGCATAGAGCTGTACTGAAAGGCATTGTGGGTATTTAAAGACTCTGGGCTGATTATGTCCTGAAGAGGATTGAAACATTAGGCTTGTCTGTTGTTTCTCTAATGGGTGAACATGTCGGATAATGGATTCCAACTGACATTGGATGACTTCCAGCACAGCAGATCACCTCTGCATTGTTTTAATTCCATTACTAACATTTGAGTCCTAGGTTATTCCGCGTATTATTAAATCGTAATGAATTTTAGTTCCAATAATTGTAAACAAGAAAATAAATTAAATAAAAAACAGAGGAGAGAGAGAGGGGGGAAAACGACTGAATGAAATGACGATAATGAATTCTCAAAAGAAACTTATTAAAAATATTTTCGAGGGAATGAAGGATAAGATTAAAAAGGGCTCTATCAATAAAGAGGTCTTCTATAGACAAGAGTTTCACCCCTCCTTTTGAAGAGAAAATAAATGAATAAAAGCCATTCAATTATTATAAAAAAGTTTAAATTAGGTCAGATGGGTGATAAAAAAACAATACTATAGATGGAGATCTTTTTAAAAGAGGCTTATTGAATTGATAAATGTTTATAAAACGACCTTTTATTAAATTTAATAATTTTAATGCTTAATTAATGCCTTTGTTTTATCTGAATGACAAAAAGTTAAATAAAGAAGAACTAAAAGGCTATTCTAATACTCAATTTACTATTATTATTTTTTTACATTCATCAAATGTCTGTCATTAGAATACTATATATGTCCTATACATACGTAGTAAGGTCCATAAGTTTCCGTCCTGTCCTGCTTCTCCTCCTTAAAACGTGCCGGGACCATACCCATACTCATCGCCCGCACTTCCTCAGCCCTGTCAGTCAGTGTCCAGCCTTGAAGGAAATTCTCTATTTTTACAATGTTCAAACTCGAGTACCGTGCGGTTATTAAATTCTTTTGTAAAGAGGGTTTTACTCCTGCACAAATTAAAGAGCGCTTGGACAGTGTATACGGGCAGTCCTCCCCCTCGTATTCAACACTGAAAGAATGGGCAAAATTATTAAAGTTAGGGATAGAACGTCTAGAAGATGACCCGCGTCCCGGTCGCCCATTGGAAGCTGCCACATCTGAAACAAACTTGTGGAATCTGTATTGCTGTCTGACTACTGCGACTGAAAACCAATAAAATAGCGCGAGGTTGGGGCTTTCAAAAACAAGTGTTTTGAGGATCATCAAAGAACATTTGCATATAAACAAGGTTAGTGCAAGATGGGTTCCAAAAATTCTTTCAGCTGCTCAAAAACAGGAACGATTTCACTGCTGTAATGAATTGTTACGCGTTTTTTCCAAGCAGCAGTGGAAGAACATTTTTTTAACAAAGAAGAAATTTATTTTTTTCATGGTATAGAAATGTTGCCAAAGCGTTGCATGAAGTGTTTAACTTAGAGGAGAATATATTGAAAAACAGTAAGACCAGTTTTTACTTTCACCTTTCCTTCTATCCCAGACCGGAAACTTTCGGACCTTACTACAAACATGCATGGGAGAAACTAATTTCAAACCTAAGCTTTTTTAGTTAATTTTCGATTATTTCATGAGGTATGGAAGCACAAGCGTTAGAAATAATAAGTTTGGCCGGGGTTATGAGTAGTTTTAAAATAATTTTTGTTTTGTCAATTACTATTGATTTATGGTTCATGAGGAAGTTATCGACGGCTTTTTTTATCGCTGAAATGGATACAAAATCGTGGATTAGATATTCTGGAGGTGTATCAGATAAATTTGTGGTCTATTAAAGCTGCACTTTTCATTAAATATTCTTTTTCCTTGATGCCTGGGATATTATATAGAATTCTACCATTTTCACGTCTTGAAAAACGTTCTGGAGGTTTCTGTTAGTTGTGGTAAGATAGGACTTTTGAATTGTTATTTCTTTGAATCTGTGCCATTTCTTTCTGTTGCTGATAAATCAGTCTTATATCATTAAGAGAAATTACTGACATATTAAGAGCTGTTGTTATTGCTACAGAGCTAAAGCTCAAGATCGATTAACTGCCTATAATTACATCAGGTATTTAATAAATTTTAGATAACTCGCACTTAAATTATTCAAAATAAAGTCAATAAATGGATAAACGAGACTCAAATAAAATTTGAGCCTGACCTGAACTGAAGCGTGTCTTCTTTATTTGTACCCCAAACAACTGAGTCTTAATCACTTACAGTGAGTAAGAAAAGTCTGTGTACACCCATTATTGAAATACCTATTCATGTTTAGTTTTTTTTTGTTTTTAAATAAGTAGCTTTATTTAGAAATTTCGTTTAAGGGTGTGATTCAAATGAAAGTGTCAACTTATACACATCAAAAACATTTTTTTAGTTGGCGTAATTTCAGATTTATAGCAATTTAATAAGAAATTGTATGCCAAAAAAGTCTGTACACTATTCATGGACAGAAAATACCCAATCAAAACTTGTTAATCCTCTGAAGGATTACTGTTAATGTACACTTCTGAGTTATTTTTATTCTTCTAATATCTGTTGCCGTTCAAGGAAGTAAATTAAAAATTATAGTTGTTCTCAATAAGGAGATTTTCGCAGAAATCAGAAAATAGGTCATCATTTTAAGAAAGGATGGAAAGACTGATAGAAATAGACAAAATAATTTCCGAAAATCAACAGGCAAGAAAATCACCAACAGGATTGAAAAAAGTGTGAACTTTCATAGTCGACTAAGGTCCGGACGTGCGATAAAACTTTAGAGGACATATGAGAGAAATTTCGAAAAATATTCACAAGACCCAAAAACCAGTGTCGCTTGCATCGCTGGAAAATGAAATAACATTAACCTTATACCAAAGACTGAGGAACATTATAAAAAGTTCAGGATATAACTCGCACACTGCTAGAAAATAACTATTAGTGTGTGAATAGCGAAAAACATTTAAATGTTGCAAAAGAATATGTTAACAAGCTAAATAATTTCTGGAAACAAGTTTAATTTAGTGATGAATGTAAATTTAATATCTTTTCATCTACTGGAACAGTTGTGGCATGGCGAAAACCAAAAATAGGCCTAAAAATGTAAGCCCCACTGCTAAACATGGATGACGTGTAATCTTGGTGTGGTATGTATTAGTGCATCTGTGTTGGAAAACTTTAAGTAATCGACGGAATTATAGATCAATGCTAAAGCACAATTTAAAATCCAGTGCAGCTAGTCTTGGTATCAGATCATCTCTTTCTTTCAGATGCACCCTTTGAAGATTTTTTTTGGACAATGCAGACCTTAGAGAACTAGGAAAGTTACCAGTTTCTTAAAACCTGCTATAGATTTTTTTAATAATATATAGTGATTTTTAGAAATTATTTTGCCTATTTCCCCCCAAAACTTTCATTCCTTTCTTAAAATGATGATTAATTTTCTGATTTCTACGAAAATCTCCATAATGAGAATAAATATAATTTTTAATTTTCTTTCTTGCATGGTAGCAAATACTAGAAGATTGAAAATAGCTCAGAAGTGTATAATAACAGTATTCCTTCAGAGGATTGGCAAGTTTTGGTTTGATATATTCTGTCTACGAAAAATGTAAACAGACTTTTTTGGCATACATTTTCTTATTTAATTACAATAATTCTAAAATTAAGTCAAAAAATAAAGATGTGCTTGATGTGTGTGAATTGGTACATTAATTCGAACTATATCCATAGCAATATTTTGAAATAAAGCTACTTAATTTTAAAAAAAAAACATAAATAAGTTTTTCAAAAATGGGTGTACACAGACGTTTTTTACTAACTGTACATATTGAAAGTTGAGGACTATTATATATATTAACTCAACTAATTGCAACCTTAAAAAGTGTTAAGTGTTCAATTATCAGTACAAGTTGTTTAAACAATTCAGGAGCTGTATTATTGTATAAAATGCTACCAAGAGAAAATAGTTGTTCTAATTGACTCATTCTGAAGCAAATTAGAGTAAAGCAGGGGCATTTCCTCAGGACTTCATTATTTGTATTACTTTAAAAGGAGACTAGGAGGCATCTTTTAATTAGGATATTCTTATTTGTATTCTTAACGTGGCATATTCCATTTTGTTGATACTAATTGACTTTTTTCTTATAGCTCCCTAGTCCTTATAAAATTAAGAAATTAACCGAATCCAATGTTTAAAACAAAAACTGGTAAGTCTTATCAGATCCTGTTAGACATTGTTATATTCAGTTTATTAAGCAATATTCCTTGTATATTTTTGACCTGAATCATATACAAAAACAACTTCAAGGAAGACATAAAAGTTGATACATTTTTCATACTGCTGCAGAAATTTTTTAAATTGGACATGTAAATAAACTTTAGTTTTTATTGACATTTTTACCCTATTTGAAAAGGACCTTGCTGGACCAAATACAATTTTGTTTGGAAAAAGTAAACATATATTGACTGATACCTTCTAGAAGTTGAAAATATGTTTAAAACCTATATGAGTTTGAAACAACCTTTTTTTGAAGAAGAAAGAAAGAAAACAACTGAGAATGACAAAGTATTATGGAATACAGATATGATATTTAGCATCAAAATAGCAACATCAAGTTAGAATTTTTCGATAGGTGAATTGTTCAGATAATAGGGTAAATGCTCCAGTGCTCGACATCCGAAGCTCAAAATTTTACATTTTTACTGATATTGATAATTAATGCTTAAATCTTAGCTTGCAGTTTTGTTTTTCCTGACCCCCTGGTAATTTTTTTAAAGCTAAAAATTAAACATTTATTGCTTAAAAACCCACACTTTCGAAAATTCATTTTTGCTTCAGTAGTCGACACTGTCGAAAATCCAAAGAGTCAGTAGCTGACATGGGTGCTTGGAACTCAAATAGGTGTTAAAAACATTTAAAAATCTGTTTATTAATCTATAAAATATATATTAGAAAATAGTCTCTCAATGAAACATAAAATAAACAAGCAATTAAAATTTTATTTCTATAATCTACATTGACTAGTCCAGGAAACTGATACCTGGTATTCAGGGGGTACTTCCAAAAATCAGTGGTGAAGAAACTTCCTCTATAATTTGGTTTTTATTAATAATCCTTAATTTTGTGTCCTGTTTTATAAAAACATCATGCATTCTGTTTGACAGTTTTAACATTAATGCGCTTACTTGGTCTTGTTAAATTCTCATTATATGAAACGACTGCTTGGCTTTTAATATTTTCTTCTCCATGTTTTTCGCATTGAAGACAGCTATGACAAAGCTTCCCTCCTTAATTATGGGCTCTAGTTTTTTTTGGTGCTATGGGGGATATTTGAGTTTCTTGTAAGAGTGACAGTGGCTTTTCTAGTATTACTTCAAAGAGAAGTTTTTCAATTATATCACCATAATTAGATGTTATGTCGATTATGTTGGTTTCGTTGCTTTGTTGTTCCATATTTTGAAAACACACCAAAGCTGATAAAATGTCAATATTGTGCTTTGTAATATTTTCCACATCCAAGCAATTTTCATTTTCTACTTGCCCAAAGATACCAGTGGGAGATTTATCAGTATCGGACCTCTTTCCTGATGGTACCCACTCTTCTTCCGATGATGAAGACTCTATCATTTTGTTCTTGGCTTCCTTTCTCCTGGTTCTGATCTTCTTTCTCATTTCTTCCAAATTATTTTTCTTTTTCTGCTTGTTCTTGAAGTTTTCTCTTCAAGATTCAGAAAGTACAAATCCAGGGTATGTTTCTCTCCGAGACTTTTTTTTTGTCACCATCTTCTTCAGACCAATCCGTAGACCTTGAAGCCTGAAACAATGCCACCTTTCTTTCCCCTCAGATTTCTTCAACGACAGAAATAGCTGTTTGGTATCGTTTTAATTTTTGTTTGTCTCTATGTTGAAGTTCAACTGGTTCTTTGGGTTTCATGGAAGCAGAACATATTGCCATGGGATTCCAAGGCACTAAACCACACTTCCTGAAGCCATTAACTATGGCTGAGGAGAGCAGTTCATTGATTGCTTCTTTTAGTAAGGAGGAGAAATATTTTTTCTTCAGAATTGATTGTTCATGGTTTTGGGTTCTCCACTCCTAAACTTTTACTTTCCACTTTCCTTTTAGTGAATGAAAAACAGACACATCCATAGGTTGTAGGATGTAAGAGGCGTTAGGGTACAGTGCAACTAATATTATTCCATGAGTATCACAGCTGTTTATCACCGCTGTTTCAGAAGTCGACATCAACTGTGTCAATAGTCGACTACTGAACATAGCTTCAGAACTTTAAAAAAAATATTGCTAAAAAAGTTTAAAATTTTTTATTGTATCTAATAACCAACTTTTAAGCCATAAAAAAAAAAAAAAAAATTGACTGAGTCAGTTGTCGACAGGGGTGTCAACCACTGAAAAAGTTAGGAGAAATATACTCTAGTAGTCGACACCCTCTCAAATTATAAAAAAAGGAAAAATAAAATATAAAAAACTACCTAATTATGAGGAAAATAACCTAGCATTAGCAAAAAAACAATAGAAAACAAATTTATTCTCACCTCTCTTAGCAGTAGTAAGTTGTGTTGCAGCCACACAGACTAATGACCAAAGTTACTGAGTCAATAATACACACTATAAGTAATTCCCACCAAAATCTCCATTGTTACTTCCAATTCTGATTCAAAAGTTACTGAATTTTCGACCAATACTAAAACTGGTAAAAAAAAAATTACCTGGAAGCTTATAATTTGGTTCTAAAATCCGAAGTGTCGACAACTAGTACAGTGTTGACCACTGGAGCATTTACCCTAAAGATTTTTTAATTAAATACTTAAATCAGAAGTACCAATGAAATGAATTTAGACCTTCTCACCATAGCTAGAACTGGTTGGTAACCTGTCCTTCCTGCCCTAGTTGGAGAGCATAAGGACCTTAAGCCCCAAATAAAAAAATCAGAAGCATTTGTTATAGACAGAAAGTTTTTTTATAGGCAACATCTAATATGCAAATTCTGAAATAACCAATAGGTTTGCTTGAACCATACAATAAAAATATTTAAGCAAATAAATGAATATGGGATTTACTAAGATCTCACATAGTATTAAAACTTTTAAGAAAACAGAACTTGACAAATTTGTAACATTCACAGCATTTTAAACAGTTTATCTGGATAATACAAAATGATTATGATTATCCCCTATAATGCCATAAACAGTAGCCCTATAATTTTAGCTCAAAAGATAATATAAAAGGAATGAAAAAAAAATTTATCAGATAAACCCATGTAGGGCTAGGATATAGTATTAGGCAAAAAAGTATTTTTTCATAACCAAGAGTTGTAAAGAAAGGTTGTGTGAAAAGCATTCACACTAAATCACTAGGGTTTTAGCATTTGTTGTCTCTGGAGGGATTAGCTAAAGTTAATTCATGGATAAGATATTAGAGAAAATAAATTTTCTGCCCACAGCCAGACTCTAACCCAGCTAGTTGAGTTAAGTGTTTTGTGGCTTGCCCACCATCCCACTCCTCAAATTAAATAATTATCTATTAAATATAACATTACACATTGAATTGGTCTAAATTATGGTCTCCAATGTTCAATTATCATCATTATTATACGTACATCATTTAATATATGAAAATATTACTAAGGATAAATAAATGTTCATAAGTTCTTTTATAACTATATTCAATCATTAAATTGAATTGTTATTAGTTTATTTTAAATTTGAAAAATCAACATCATCCCAAAAATGAATCAAGAACAAATAACAGCCTAACTGTTAAAGGTCTAAATGGAATTACCTACTTCATGACTAGGAGGCAACAGGTGGTCCAGGACGTTATTCTCCTCATTACTTCAACCTCTTATATCTTAGTGCCGGTTTCTCACAGCTTTCTTGAAGATTAGTCTCTTAAGGAACAATCTATAAAACATGTTCTCTAGACCCACGATATGTCCAAGTGACAGGAAAAGATAAGGAATTAAATAAGGTCACTCTTATATCAATTTTGAGATATTAAAGGACATTATTAAGAGGAGATTGTAAAAATTACAATGGAGATCAATAATGCATAATTTTAGAAATAGCTTTTTAACTGTCAATTTTCTTCTTTAACAGACATTAATTATATAAAATAAGTATAAAAATAGTCAGTAATTTAGAGTTAAATAGCAGTTAACTAATTTTTTAACAGCTAAATTTTTTAACTAATTTTTTTTGCTTACAAGATAAGCAGTTACAATGAGAAACTGCAAACCTTTAGTCTGTGGCTAAAAAGATAATAACTACTTTTCATATCTACGTTCGAAGTTGTTAATTTCTTAACTAAAGACTACCAATTGCTAGAGGTTAGAAGTAATAGAATCACTAACTACAAGATGTAGTAAATAGATCAACTACATTTATTAAACTAGTAATAATTTCTTGTAACAATAATATTAATTTCTTTTGTGTTGGAAATTAAAAAAAATATAGCTGTGAATGAACTTTACAAAAAATATACATATACCTAACGGAATCAAGATTTTAACTTTAAGGTGCAGTGTTTGTAGATTTTTTTAAAAATTTAATAAATCATTTTTGTCTGATCATCAGGACTTTGAAATGACTCAGCTCTTAGTCATAAAATTTGATAATTAAGTTTCTTAAATATCTACTAAAACTATAAAGACATCAGAAATTATTATTTTTTTGTTTGGGAAGCATTCATCAAAATTTGGGAGTGAACCTACCCATCATATCTTCATGAAATTTTTTGATCAACCTTCTTACATACCTATTAATACAACAATAGTGCTTAATGCTCTCAACACATTTACAAGGAAAAAGCACTTATCAAACAAGGAGGGTTCCTATTGCAAGGCTTGCCTTATGAATTTCAGATAGAACTATCCAAAGATAATGACCGGCAGGCCTGACAAAGAGGCATATTTGCTTGGATAATTTGGAGTTGCTGATGTGAGGTTGACAAAGAAGAAAGTTAAACTGAAAAGAATGGCTATGAATCCTTAGTGAGGGCAAAGTCCAATGAAGGCTGTAGTGCTAAACTAAATAAAAAATATTGTAATAATTGACTATTTGAGTAATTTCTAGAATTTCATTGAAATTTTTAGAGTTAAAAAAAAATGTTGAGCATGACAGAAGATCCCAGAACATAATTTTGAGATTGGAGATTAAAGGGTTTGTATTTTTTTTGTGCATATGTTTTGCTGAAAAGTTCTACTTCATACATTTAGGCAGGTTTCGTGATCTGTTTCCAGAAAAGATGAGATGTAGTACCATCTTCAGGTTTTTTTTTTTTTTTTTTTTTTTTTTTTTTTTTTTTTTTTTTTTTCAATTTTGCATAATTAGATCTGAAAAATGTTTGTCTAGGAACAGCCAGAGGTATTGTACAAGCAATGTTTGGGTTTATTTTTTCTAACCTCTCTTAACAACTTGCTCCTTTCTTAGCCCTAAGAACCCATTTAGGTGAAAATTCATTTACATTTTTACTAATTCCCATTTTTTTTTTTTTTTTTTTTTTTTTTTTCGTTATAAATGGCTTTATACCAAATTTTACTTTCATTAGGCTGGCCTCAGAAAAACTATTAATCACACTTTCACTGCACGTGTAGAGGATATGATCAGGAAATTAAGTGGGTCTCCACTCTCGTTGAGGATACCTCTAGCCTGCTGCTTTGTTGTCCTCTCTAGTTGCTACCTTATCCTCTAAGAAAAAGACATCATCGTCAGAGGAGTCCACTTGAGACTTTTTCATCAATATTATTAACCTCAGGAGGTAAACTCACTGTCACAGTAGTTAGTACCAGATAGTTTGACTAATAGAACCAACAGTGACGGACTCATCCTCCAAGCATTATACATCTGTCGCGATGATTATAGGACCTGGAATATGAAAATCTATAATAAATAACCTTTTGAATTATCTCTAGTCACAAAAAAAAAAAAAAAAAAAAAAAAAAAAAAAAAAAAACTCTTGCCCATGAGGATCCTATTTTCTTTATCCCTGATCATGAGTAGAAGGATATGCCTTTGATCCGTAGACCAAAGGTGGCTTAGATCGACCTTTTTCCTACCCAGGCCTTATCATGAGTTACATTATTTAAAGCAGTAGGTGATATTTTTTAAGTAAATCACTGTCTCACCCTAAAAATACCTCTCCAAACCTGCATTGAGCTTTTTAAATAATTGTTCTATTCATCCATTGTAAAATTCCCCCTTGCTCTGAAGTATATGGTATAGTATTCTGATAAATGATTCTTTTTTCCTAAAGGTAAGCTTCAAAAATATTTGATATATTTTTTACCATTACCAGTATGAAGTAGTTTTATTCATTCTCCCTATCACTGATTTTTTCAAAACCTTCATCATTGTACTTTAAGAGGTAGCCAAATTTTCTCCAGTGAAATCATCTGTACATTAGAAGATAAAGAATCCCTTAAAGGTTATTTCACTCAAAGGGCCGCATATGTCTGAGTGAAAAATTCCCAGAGGTTCACTAGCTCGGTTCCCTCTTTTTCTTAACTCTAGAATACTAACTGACATCAGGCATACATTATCACTAAGTGTATGTAAATTTTATGCCACTCACCAAACCCTCTAATATTTACTCAACAATTTCACTTATCACTTCATTTTTTTGTTTTTTTTTATTTAATGAAGTCAGGAATTAAATATATTAAAATTTAAAAACAATTTATTAAAAAATTAAATAAAAACCATGTTAAAAAAACAACAATTTATAAGAAAAATATCTTCATAAAAAAAAAAAAATGTTAAAAAAATATAATTGTTGATAAGACTAATCTCTGTATATATATATATATCTTTCATATGCCGTAAAAAAAAAAAAAAAAAAAAAAAAAAAATAAAAAAATATATATATATATATATATATATATATATATATATATATATATATATATATATATATATATATATATATATATATATATATATATATATATATATATATATATATATATTACATATATATCTATATATATATTTCCAATAAAGGCACTAAATAATTATATACAGTTAAAATATTGCGTTTTTTTATATAAACGCAATATCTCTAGCGACCTTTTTGTTTTAAGCTGGTGGATGGTTCAGGTTCTTCTTCTCCTGTTATTTTGCGAATCGAAGAACCCAATTTGGTGCTGAGGCCAGGATGCTTTAGGCATTGTATTTGCCATGGACTAGTTAGTTGTTCATGTAACTTTAGCATGTATTTTAGTCTACTCACTAGCATCTAGGTGTTATTTTTGTGTAAATTGTACGAATATTTAAAGAAAGAATTAACTGAGACAATGTTCAAAACGTTTTAGCAAAAACATAGCGGCCATCGTTTTGTTTTGTGGTTGCATCCCATATTATGACATATTTGATCAAACATGTCGAAACCTCCTTTGGTATTGTTGTAATAGAGAATTACGTCGGGGTTTGGTCCTACAAACCGAGTCAGGTTTTTGTCATAGAGAAACATAGTGCTCCAAAGAAAAAAAAGTAACTTACTGAATAATATATCATTACTAAGTCTACATAAAATTGATGTATAACCGTTCAGCATTTATTGCTTTCTGTATGTAAATATGACATACATGTACGTCAATACTACTAACTATACATAATTTTAACGTACCTACATTCAATAAACATGTTGTCCAAATAACTAAGACGGAGCCACGAATCTGCCTTTTCATCAATTAATGGGATACTGACAAGTCTAAGCATAGCTGGGAGAGTAGCTGATTTTGTGATTTCTAGACTTACTAGGGAAGCAAGTCAGCAAACGCGCACACTATTTTTACGTATGTTAGTGTTCCAGGGTTAAAGAAGCTGGCTAATGGTTCTGCTAACCCTCTAAACATCCAGAATACTTGGAAAAGGTCTTAAGAGAGAAATCAAGTTCTGTTTGCATATCTTTTAACTTGGTTAAACTAGTAATATTCAAATGTTCGAGTCTTCTATGTCAGATAGGTTGATCAATAGCAAGATGATCTAATTCACGTTCACACTTCAGAAGTTCAACTGTTTTTGGCTTACAATCAAAAACTTTATGGAATATAAAAGAGGCTTCTTTTTTAAAATCCCCCCTCTCTCTTTCCGTCAGCCTAGTAACAGATAGCAGGTTTGCCCCTGGGCTAGGTATATGTAATACATTGGTAAAAACTTTATCCACACCAGACACTTTAACACAAAACCATCTTTCAATTCACATTCCAAAGATGTATTGTTAAATAAATGCACTTTTGTGGAATATTTTGAGTTAATATCAATAAAGAGTTCTTTACAGTTCGTCATGTGAGAAGTGGAACACTTGAGTCATCAACCTTCATCTGCCACAAGAACTTGGTCAAAGAGCATTGATTTGGTTTTTCACATTTTTCCTTTCTCTCTAGATTTTAACTTTGGACAATTTGATTTTAAATGACCTTCCTTTTTACAATCGAAGCACACTACTTTTCTATTTTCAAAACTGTTTTTTCACAATAAAAACCGAATCCCTCAATAGAGACTATTTCTCTTGTAACCTAAGCTCCTCAGTACAAAGACACTCCCTCAATATTTTAAATGTTCTCTGATCTTTCCGCATCGATTTCCATGAACTCACAAACTCAAGGTACTGATGAGGCAAAGTGTTGAGAATTCTATTAATAAACAAAGATTCTGGGAGCTTCACTTTATCCTCCTTCCAGGTGACATCCTGAAGTTCAGTCCATAACCTCTCAAGAATGGAAATATGTTTTAATATGCCATCTGATCCCACTGATCTTACTCCGAAAAATTCATTAAACAAACGGTTTTGGCGCTGCTCTGTACTTTGTTCATAGACACTAAACAATTTAGTCCACATTTCCTGACTAGTATGACACATATTTATTAGTTGCCTGACTGCTGGTGAAAGACTATTAACTATAACCTGTTGAGTAATAAATTCGGTCTTTTCATAAGTTCGCCACTTTTCTTCATAGTCGACAGAATTAGAAGGCTTGGGCTCGACCAGTTTTCCATCCACAACGTCCATAAGACCTGAACTTTTTAGAAGGATAGTCATCTGAAATTTCCAATCGGTCCAGTTTTCATGCCCCATTAATTTGTCAATGTTATATCGCAAAGTATTTTCCATCTTTTCAAGAATAATTGTATTCAGCACTGGTATTAAGGTTAAACTTGGACACTACTCCGATAATTCATTTTATTTTTTAGGACACTGAAAACTCCATGAAACACTAAATAACTAAATTTACTTCAGGGTTCTTCTATGCCCATAACCAGTTGAAGTTTGTTTGAATAAATCACAACAGCTTCATAAAGGAAACATTTTATTAAACTGAACTAAATACACACAAGGTCGAACTGTCATTCAGAAGCACCACACGACGCTTTGTTTACAAACAGTACGAGTGAGGATTACCTTTCATCCACTGCTACCTTAATCACTGAACTACAGATTTTATACTATATGTATAAATTAATTTTATTTTATTACTCTAATTTTATTTAGTTACCTATTTCATTTGTTTTTGTATATAGTTGTTACTGTAATTAGTTTAATATTTTTTTAATTACTAATTTATTTAATATGTTCTTGTAAATTATTTGTTTATTTTATTGTATTGACTTAATCATTATTTTTTTTTGTTTTCTTTGTTCTTTTACATAAGTATACTTTATTAAGACATCAATTATAAGTGCTTGTATTAATCATAACAAATCATCATCCATATTATAATGTAACTCATGCCAGAGATGGAGTATGCCTCTAATATCATGGAACATGTATGTAACTTATGTGAGATGATGGAAAGACCAGGAACAATATTAGTCTGCACAAAGATTTTAGTCTCTGATATAGTACAAGTGACAAACCTGTCAATGTTTCACTAATTGTAGTGCCCACTATCCAGATGGATACTAAATCACATTAGTTGACTTTGATTGATTTTTAGTTCTATAATATCTGGAATCAACAAAGTTTAAACTCAACAAGAAGAAAAATAAATGGGTAATAATAAAAAATATTCTGGAACATTTTTCAGGAATGACTTAATTTTTCACACCCACACTATAAACTTCTTGAGACACATTAAAGAAGATAGATACTTGTAATTTATACATCCAATTAATCACTATTTATTGAACCATGTCATAGCTTTGTATTCATTATATGCAGTGCAGACATACACACCATATGTATATGGGACGTTTTCAAATAAAATGGCAATTTGCTGTCCCAGCACTTTGAATGGCTGTAAAAAAAAACATACAACCAATATTTCACTATTGTTAATTTTATCTAGTCGAATTCATTTGTTTAAAATAATGTAAGCCTTAGAATTTCAATTTGAAATGTTTGATAAAGAGAAAAAAAAAATATATATATTAAAAATTTTGACATACGTTACTGTCCACAGCTCAAGTTGTCATCTTCTAGCCTTCACACAAAGTACAGAATGTTTTTTTATTTCATTTTCTCTGTTATTTCATCTCTAATTAGGTGTAAATTAAATCAAAATAGTACTTCTTTTTTTTTAAATGAAATTTTAGGGGCTTGAGAAAAGATTTTCTTTGTGTCCGAGAATGTCCGTATTTATTCATATGATGATACTTGACCGGGTGTAGAAGAGTGGGTTCTGGGGTTTGGGGAATCGGGATAGCATCTTAATACCCTCCATACTATGTATTGTAACCATTCGCAACCAAGAGCCCAGGTCACTGTATTAACCGAAGTAAGACGACTTCGTTTCTCAAAACATAGCGCGTGCCTTAATTCAATTTGACATACGTTACCATTGCTTTCTCACATTGAATTGATCACTTCCAATCTAAGTTTTTACAGTTTGTAGTTTTCAACATGTCGAATGTTTCAATCCCATTATATTTGAAAAAAATTGTAGGTGAATAATCTTTTTCTAATTAAAATCCTTAAATTTTGACATACGTTACCATTGACATACGTTACCATTACGGTAAGGTATGTCAAACTATTTTGTTTTTGGTCCAATTTTGGTAACGTCAGTTACATTAATGTTAAATTAATGGTCCCATCAGTCAAATCTATGGTTAAAAAAACAGCAACAGAATTATGTAGAATAAGTCTTTTTTTTTTTTATACACACATATATAGATCATTAAAAAAAAAAAAAAAAAAAATGGAAATTTGTTGTCCCAGTACTTTGAATGGCTGTAAAAAAAAAAAAAAAAAAAAAAAAAAAAAAAAAAAAAAAAAAAAAAAAAAAAAAAAAAAAAAAAAAAAAAAAAAAAAAAAAAAAAAAAAAAAAAAAAAAAAAAAAAAAAAAAAAATTACATCCAATATTACACTGTTGTTGATTTCGTCTTGTCGAGTTCATTTGTTTAAATTAATGTAGCTAATGGCCATGACATCGTGGATGCTCAACAGTTTTATGACGTGCTTTCAAAGTCATCACAGATTCAATTATTTTTTGTACCTGTAGAAAGCATAAGATCTATGGCCAGGGAACTACCAGACAACCTTCTTGCGATAAAAGGAACGTTTGGAATCCACCAAATCACTACTTGGACATGTGGTGAAATAGTTTTTCGAGACGTCGCTTGTTTTTGTCAAAACAACGTGTTTTCCAGGAACAAATTTTGTGAATGTTTCCCCAATAAACGCGGTGTTTTTACAGCATAGCTTCCTCAAATTAAAGAAACGCTTTTGCCAAACGACATCCAGATGTCGTCACTCCGATGAAGACAACTCGCCGAGAGGAGTTGTCTTCATCGGAGTTAGAAAACGTTGGGTGTGATGATTACAAAAATGTTTAAAACAAATACAAAATGAAAATAGTACCATCAATAAAGTTAATATTGTTTTTTAAAGACGTTTTTCTTAAAATTCATGTGTTTCTTTTAGCCACCCTTTAAGTGTGAACACTTATTTAACATACGTTACCAAAAATCAAAAATTAATTAATTAATTAAAAAATTGTTCATTTAAGTGTGAACACTTATTTAACATACGTTACCAAAAATCAAAAATTAATTAATTAATTAAAAAAAAAATTGTTCATGAAGGTTTATTCAGAGGGTGTAGACATCCTTAACAGATGTCAATTTTTTTTTGGGTGCAATAATAAAATCTATGAACTATTTTATAAAGTGAAAACAAATTATGGCTACGTACGTTAAATATTTGTTAAAAAAACGTTTTAACTTCTCACATAACATTTATTACTACTCCTTTCTTTAGGAAATCACTTCAAATTAGCCATCTGAAGAATTCTTTACTGGAAACTAAATAAATACCATTATTTTGACAAGTTAAAAACCCGATAACAAACATGAAGATATTAAAGGTTTTTTCTCTTAAAATTCAGTTAAAAATCAAGAAAGTGGAAATTTGACGAACCAACTCAGATATATTCTCACGTAGTGTAGTAAGTAACATCCTAGTATGCCAAAGAATATGAATAAGTAACTTTTTTTTTTTAAGGTATCATGGGTTTTTTGGAAAGGTAAATTGCCAATTTATTTGAAAATGGCCCATATATTTGTTCTTGACAATCCATTCTAAATGTTTAATACGGTTCTTGAGATGAAGTAACAATTAATACTATAATGACATTTCAAGACTATATTGTTCTTTTTATATTCTCCAATTGTTATTAATATCGATATTCTTACAGAACCATTACAGCCAAGAAACTTAGGGTTAAGAAATAAAATAATGTGTTCCATCATTAAGTTCCAATTTTGTGAATATGTGGAAGCTTTTTAAGAGTATATATAGTGTTTCAAAGAATACTTTGAAACGTGTTTCTTTTACAGAAAAATGAAAATTATTTAAGATAAGAAAAGGCAAAGATGTATAAGATGTAGCAAAGAAAACAAATAAATAGATCCATCTAACAAAAAAAAAAAAAAAAAAAAATATATCCTGACTTTTGCCCCTAGCTAGAAATGTGTGGAACAATTAACCTTAAATACATTAAAAGGTTAGAAGGTTAGATAATAGTTATTTTAAATATTTCACCAGGATTCCTAGGTCATATGGAATAACATTGGATTGGGCATAACATATAATATTATGTAGGTGGATAGGGATTGGGCATGACATAAAAAATTAAATTAGTTTGGATTTCAACTGTAATTAAAATCACCATCATAACTCGGGTGATTAAATTAAATTTAATGAGTGAACAAATACAACCAATTTTCACGAGTTGAATGACCCCAACTTTGAGTCTTAGTTAAATACTGATAATTGTGTGACACAGAGTAATTAGAGAAATACTGATTGGGAGTGAAAAATGGTATAAATTAATTCCATTTATATAAGTTTAGTAAGTACTTTGTAATGTTAAAAGTTTTTTTTTTTTTCTTCTAACTTCTGAGCTTCAAGTTAAACATTAAATCTTTTACATATATTTTTGAGGACACTTAGTGACCAGTACCCCTTTGACCTAAAAAAGGTATTATTCCAGAAGTTGGAAGTATTGCATTAAAGTTTTGGTTGAGTGATACTGATTCAAGATATTTGTCTAATACAGCTGCAGTTATTGATTAGAATTAGTGTAAGTATAAAAAAATAAATAAAACTACAAGTATTTTAACATCAAAGCCTATCTTTAAATTTTGAATTCAGAATATGCGAACCTATACTGGTATTGACTACTTTTTTTTATAAATTTATAGGTATCAGAGAATCTTAATGTTTGATAGCTTAGAACTAAAGACAATGAACGTCGATGAAGTTCTCTTGTTTCTGACAGAGGAGGCATTATAAATATGTTTTCCTTCAAATGATAGAAATCTATCTCACTTGTCAAAACCACCAACTTATCAACAATTCCTACACGCGTTGCTCAAAATTTTATTGATTTCTCTTTGATTCCATCATTCTTATACTTTTGGCCGCTTCTCAACCATTACATCCTATAGAGTGAAATATTTATTGAAATGTTAATTGAATATTCAAAACCAAATCATGGAATATCAGAAATATTATAAAATGCTATATTTATTTGTTAGGAGTTCTCTTGAGTTAAAACAAGGAAAAAAAATAAAAATTAATAAGTATATTCTCAAAAGCTGAGGTGAAATGGGATATTATAATTAAATCAATAGGTGCACAAACACGTAAGTCCATAAACAACAAGTTACGAATGTTTTTATTACTTTATGCTTTTTTGGGCTGCTGGATCCAAACCCCAATTTCGCTGGCTTGTCAGTGGTTGGCTTTAAAAAAAAAATTTCATTGTGTCTTTTTCTCGCTTTTATGCCTAAAACTATACATTTTTTGATGTGAATGGTTCTGTACAAAAATAAAGTACTCTAAATTTCTTATGAATGATCTAGAAAGCTTTAATTTTTTTACTGGCGGCACCGTCGCTAGAAAAAAAACATTAACCTATAGTCAATAAAAAAACTGAATATGAAATCAGTATTTATTAATCGATTTCGAATCCAAATTTTACGTTGGCTATGTTTTAAGAGGTCGCCTACAAAAATAAAAACGCGAAGGGCATACAATTTTAATAACTTTTTTCCAGTTTTTGGCTACACCTCAAAAATTATGCCTTTTCGAAATAATAGACCAAATAGATTAAATAAGTGAAATTATGATGTAAATACTTTAGATTTCCCAGCGAACAATATCACCGCTAGAACGCATTAAACATTCGAGAGCTATTAAAAAATGCTTACTCACAACCTTATCTTCATTCAAGTACATTAAATTTTCTACGAGAGACCTCTTTAACTTTTAATGTTCTCCTAAGGTTGGAGAGAGCAAAGAGAAAATTACTCAAAATACAAAATGTACCCTGTTCGTGGCTTGAGTCGCAATACTCCTTGTTTGAAAAAAAAATTGTCTAACGCAATATGCAGCATATTATTACTTTGATCTGTATTTGTACTTCATTTCGAAAAATGCTTGGTTTTTCTAAACTAAGCAAAAAAAAAATAAAACAAAAGAAAAGAAAAGAAAAAAAAAAAACATCCATGTCAAAAACTCAATTTTTTCCTTGACTGCGAAAAATAATAGATCATGGATATGTCTATATATAATCAACTGCTTTTATACCTACTGCTTCTGATAGAGAAACTGTCAGGCATATTTTCGATGCGAGCAATACCATGCAAAGCCAAAACGCGACTTTTTATATTCAAACCAATATAGTTCCTAAACCAATGTAGGTCCTGGTGATAAATTTTATATAACAAAACTATTCTCCATTAAATTTCTGATAAGGAAACTTTCGTCAAATTTTTGAACCGAGCAACACCAACAGAACTGGAGCGTGTCAAAATGTCACATTTTTGAGGGTGAAAAAAACGTTGTACCACAAAACTATCGCCCCGAGCCAAACATATCTATCCATAGAAACATCCATCTATACATTGATGCGTACAGATTTATGTTTTGTTCAATGTATCTAAAATGTTTTCCAATGAACGCTAGAACATTCACCTGTTGTTTAAAAAAATAAAAGCTATCCATCAGATTTTAAAGAAATTCTGTTAAATTTAATTTTATGATGAACCACCATATTTAAGAATTTAGATTTCTTATGTGAAGACCTCTGACAAAACAGCAAACTTGTGAAATGTCCGAACTTCTGAAATTCGGATGTACTGATCCCTTACACAAAACAAATAAATATAATGAATTAGAGAGAACAGATTTGAAAATACAATTCCGTATTTTTTTTTTTTTTCAATCAAAGAAAAAATACTATTATACTGAGCTAAATAGAAATTGTAGCAGAGGATTTATGAAGCTGATTTCTAAGGAGCATCCTCAATCTACTACAATGTGAATAGGAGAATTTGATTCTAGAGTTTGGAGAAGACAAATTATGCTGTCATAACCTTTGAAAAAGAAAACAATAGAAGATTGGAAACGAAGTGATGATTACTCAATACAAGTGGAAAGAACAAAGGTGGGGCCAGGTTGAAGGGATCAAGATAGGAAGTAATCGGCACGCGATCCGGCAGCTTTATGTATGTACTCTCTCCTTTCTTCTGTTTTTAAACTTAAGGGCCTTATTATAGTTACAAAAGTCTCAGTGTTTTAATCAATTTGTTTTTAACTTTAATTGACTATGTTTTTTTAAATATAACATTATTATTTTATACGAAAATGTATTTCACACAATTTTTTTTTAGTTTACAGCAAATAAAAGACATATTTTATTGTACTAAAATCAAATAAAGATTTTATTCTCAAATTCTCATTTCAAACTTCTCTCTCATAAATCTCAAAAAAATCTCATAAATTTTAAAATATCTTTTCATCACTATTTAGGGAAATACGCTTTATATAATATACGAAATCAATACTGGAATTCTTTGTTCAGACTTTTATTAGCGGACGCTCGGATTCATGTCACATACTATTCTCCCCGCAATATTGTCCCCCTGGAAATTTATGCATCAAGTTTGAATCCGAGCCATGTCGAACGAGGTCGAGCTTTTAGGGACTGCAGTAACACTGTACATCACTACGAAGGAAAAAAACGCGTTGGTGGAGGGTTTATTCAAGGATCAGAATAAGCATGGGTACAATCTTCTTGACACTCTTAGATTGAAGGTTGAAATAGGATTCAGACATTTTGTTCATACGAGTCTAGACGATTTTTAATGTCTTCTTGGTTGCTCCAAGTTTTTCAAAATAGGAGACGAATTTCATGGTGCCAGTTTCTGCAACCAACAGACTCATATAGAAGTCTCAGATATCCCTTCATAATTTCTAAACAGATAATATGTTTGTTCCTGAAGTCTGCTCAGCCACTGCATAAAGATATGTTTGTTTTTTTCTTGTATGGAGTAGTTAAATGCTTATTTACAGCCGAATTTGCAACATAATAAAGGAAATATGATTTTTTCTTGGTAATTATTCAATTCTCAATTTACATTTATAAAATGAAATGTTATTTCATGGAATATATGAATAGGAGATTTAAAACTAAGTTTACATTGACATAAAATTCTTTACGTAGGATGACAATGAATGCGTCACTCGTTGAAGGAACTGCACTAATAAACATCCCTCAAGCATCGCCGCATTTGTCAATTCTATTTTTTCATCAACAGAAAAGCAGGGGTAAAAAACAAAAGAACAATCTGGAATGGTAGAAAGGTTCACTCCGCTTGAGATTTACTAGATTGATTAAATGTTCCGCGACATTGTGTACAGAATCCCACTTCGGATGAGATTCACAAAATACTAAAACGCATCACGCATCAGTGTTCCCGGTGTTAGAAATGAATCCCAGACGCAGCTCGCACGAGTCCGAAAAAGAATCTCAGTGCGTACCAGTCTTTATGGAATAACAATAGTTCCCAAAAAATGTTAGTTCATTATGCACGAATAATTTGGGAATAAGCTACCAAATGCAGTCTTAAATGTCCAGGATAGGATATCATCCAGTCGATTTACTCATTTAAAAATACTATATTAATGTTTGTTACATTGACCCTTTTTCTGGCAAAAACTGGAAAATTGACCAGGTTCCAACTTGATTACAACAGTATCCATTACGAAAATGTGTAAAAATTTCCAGGCCTTGATTATGTTACACTAAGTAGGTCGTTAATTACAGGGACCACTTGAGATGATTGTTTTCTTTGAGGGTGGTGCCCTTGATGACCAGGGCGTGATGGGACAGGTCGGCCATCAAAGCCCACCCTTTCTTTGTGGGGAAGGGAGAAGGGAGGGAGATAATTATTTCAAGAATATAATAAAGTATTTCGCTCTGATATTTCTGATTGCATTGAATAAAAATTATATTTAATACTAAAACTACCGTGATGGGTCAAATGAACCTTTTCGGAATATTCGGCAAAAGTTCATGGAAACAACATTTATTTCTTTGATTTTTGACTGTACTACTTTTATTAAGAAATATATCAAAAGTGTTTCTTTAATATCTACTTTTCTCTTATTGTTATTTTTTTACCGATAAATTGTAACGGAAAAAAGTATACCTGAAATGTCGGTAGTTTTAGTATTAAGAAACGTTACCTATCGTACATTCGCTATTTCTCAGGTATTATTATAAAACTTTACAATAATCAACCTTAATTTTGAAGAAATTTTTAAGTAATTCTTTTAATATAAAATAAAGAAAAAATCCTAAATTTTTTCGGTATATATAGGTATTTTTCTAAAAAATTGAATTTTACAATATCACTAATAGTAGAATAAAGTTGTTTCATTGATGGTTAATTAATTTTTACCAGCTAGATATTTTTTATTGGAAATGTTGGATGATTGGAATTCCTAAAACTGTTCTTTTATTATTGCGTTTTTTTAAACTGTCTTTTTAATATTCAACTGTAATTTTAAAATTAAAACATATTTTACTATTGTTATAATATATGGTTTTTTGCTTTGAATTATTGCTATGGACGTTTGAAACTATCTTATTTTATATTATAATCAGCATGTGATCAGGCGTTTTTGCATTTAGATTTATGTATTTTAAATTCAAGACGGCTACAGATCTTTTTTATTTTCTCACGGTGCTATAAACATATAATATACACTTAACCTTTTTGTGATTTAAAATAGAGATAAAATAAACAAACATTAAAATGGAAAGAAACAAAAATGTAGACATATTAATTACTATACCTCACTGGGTCTTGAAGTAATTTAACTGTACATTCAAATATTATATGTCGTCATTAAAAAGAATAATAAGAGAATGTGGAACTGGAAGGAGTATGATTGACTTATACCTTTGTGAGTTCATTTGGGGAAAAAGGCGCGAAAAAGAGGATCTTTTTCATGTTATTTTAACTAATATTCGGGAATATTGGCTCCTTAATAATACTATTACATTATTTATATTGTTCTAAATGGGAAATAAATAAATGTTTTGTTTACTTATATTCTTATCATTTTTTTTAGGTTATGTTTATGAACATTTAGGAACTATTAGTAACACGTTAATCACTAATTGATAAAAAAAAATGAATGTTATTTATTCGTTGAGAAGAAAATGATCAGGGATGCAGTCAAAGAGAAACACCATAAGTAAAAGAGTTGTCTTCTAAAAGTCGAAACGTTGGCACGTGTTAAAGAATTTCTTCTTAGACTTAACGTGGTTTTCCTCTTTGACTTAATCCCTGATCATCTTCTTCTCTATTCATCATAACAGTCAACTATACTTTTATCATTATGTTATTTATTCTAATTTACAATGCGGGGCTAAAGTAAAAAATACCCTAAAATCGTTTGAAAACATTTCAGATTTTTGTTTCAATGATCAGATAAATATTTCCAAAAGTACCATTTTAGATTTGTTTCCAGTGAGAGCAGAAAAACTGACTAGTCATAGGGAGAACCTAAGGGATTGCCAATTTACCTGCCTACCCACCCCCAATTGTTATATTACACTCATTGTACTGTATGTCCTGGTATCATTATATATATTTACATATATAATCTGTTCACCATTGAATTTTTATATGTTTATAGAACTAATAAAAATTTATAGAATTTTAACTTTCGAAACTGGTCTTCAATCAAAACATTTCAATAAAAGTGGCAAACAATTTATCAATTCTAGTAGTAAAATTAGGTTTCTACAATGGCTTACAATTATTCAGAATATATTTTTATTACGTATTAAAGTTAAAGTGATTTTTAATAGCTTTAATACATGATTCTAAGTGAGAGTAAATAGATGCTTACTCAATAGTTAAAATTTCCTCTGATAACACAATTTAAGTTGTTTTATTGACAAAAAATACATGTGTATATTGTAAAAAAAAATAGTACAGCAACTTCGAACTTCATTTTAGAACTGTTTGTGACTTCAAGACTAAGACAATCTTTATCAATAATTTATTTTAATTTACTTAATTTAATCTAATAAATAGACGAAACATGGCAGCAAGGAGTCTAAAACTGAGGAAGTAACTTTCAAAACGTGTTTTGTCACAAAAAATGTTTTTTTGAGTTTTTGGTATCAGTAGATTCTTTTTTCAGAACCTACAAGATGTGATGAGTATTAGCCATCAAAACATCCAAATATTGTCCCATCCAAAATTAGTAAACAAAATCAGGGTTTTAAGCAAAGAGTGTTTTGTCCATAGCCTGTTTTTAGTTCAAACCATGCTTTGCCCACTAAGCCAATGGGAACGCTGCATTAATGACACATAATACATTGACAATAATCACTTACACTGGTACAAGATTGTACTTGTTAACTCTCCAAGTGTTGAAAATGTCGTGAAAGAGGATGAAGCTTGTGACTGTTTAGAAAATGAAAGAGGTGAACTGCATATTTAAAAACTAGTGACTGTTAATAAAATGAAAATATTCCCCGAAAATTCTGAGTGTAATTAACATAAATCATCTATTATGTAATTATAATTCTTATTTTGGTACTTTTGAGCAAACAGTGACTTCTGTAAAATAAAACATAGCCACTTCAAACAGTGTTTTGTTCCTTTGTTATTTCATCAAACCGTGTTTTGTCCACTGTGTTCCTTCAAAACGTGTTTTGCCCCTATTCAAAATTAAAATTGCTAATTTTAGGAGTAAAGAATATTTCTGATTCTTGTTTTAATGTGTTTTTTTATTATGCTATAAGTTTAATTAGAAATTTTTTGTTTCTGAAGGGTAATTACATCTTATAATATGCTTTCTTGTTATTGCTGAAAAGTGGGATCACTGTGACAAAACACGATTCGAAAGTTACCTCCTCAACTATTTTCTGTAAAAAGACAGTTCATTTTATTTTTAATTAAAAAGAAATCACTATCAAAGTTATTAACCATCTACTGCCTTTTTAAATGTTATTTTCTGTAGTAAAATTATTATTATTATTGTTTTGGAGTGGAAGGTTCGTTTTGCTAATTACAAAATGTTAAACAAAATTATTATGTCAGTAATGCTTTCAGAATGGAAGGAATGAGTGGAGTGTTTGTATCTACGTACATTGGAGGCGTAAACTCGAAGGGTTTCTTAATCTTGTTTAAAGCTTTGTAGAGTAGTGTGAAGTATTATCAACCCAAAATGTCCATAATACCTCCGGTTTCAGGCAATGCATTTTACATTATTTGATACAAACTTTTCAGTGAATCATCTTTTATGCAGTATTTTCAGATTGCCTGTTGCATTAACTTGTTGTTCCTACAATATCATATATTATTTTACACTTAATGTTAGTATTTTTGCAACTAATAAAATTTTATTAAGTCTTTATTCTGTTCATTTATATTTATATTATTTTTATACTTATTTTTATTTTTCATATAGATTTTAGTCTTCACGAATACCATAAGCTATCGTTACTATAAATAAATGCATGACTTGATAACACATGTTCTGCCAACTTCTTGCACGGTTATCCCTTCGAGGTATACCAATCTGTCCCTTTTATTATTTTATCAACGATGGTCCAATGTCCAAGTAGCCATTAAAAAATGGATCGTAAAATTAACTTTCTTCAGTGATTTTAAGTTATACGAAACACCTTTTGATCAAGAATTTAACTTGAAAGGATTTTTATCTTGTTTTGTCACAGTGATCCCACTTTTCAGCAATGACAAGAAACGTATATTATAAGATGTAATTACCCTTCAGAAACAAAAAATTTCTAATTAAACTTATAGCATCTAAAAAAACACATTAAAACAAGGATTAGAAATATTCTTTACTCCTAAAATTAGCATTTTTAATTTTAAATACGGACAAAACACATTTTGAAGGAACACAGTGGACAAAACACGGTTTGATGAAATTTTAAAAGTTTTCTTAATTCTTACAATTTTTCAATTTTGTAATTTATGTTATTTATTTCTGTCAGAAAAAATGGTAACGCTTACCCCAAACTTTATCTTGAAACTGTCTTTGAAATTTGTATATTTCCAGTCAGTGTTTATTAAAAGAATAAAAAAAAAAAAAAAAATTGAATTGTTTATTGGAAATTTTGCCATGTTTATTTATAAGTTATGCCTGAATCCAGAAAAAAGCAAGGCTATCCTTATCGGTTCAAAACCTACCTTTAATTCCCTCCCTTACTATCCATTACTTTACCTCAATAACCGTACAATTCAATTTCAAATTTCCATCAAAAACCTCGGAATCTTCTTTGATCAACACTTATCCTGGAATATACATATTTCCCAAATTACCAGAAAATCCATCATGATCCTCAAACAGCTCCAAAGGTATCGTGACTCCTTTCCCCGAAGTACCCGCCACCTTCTGGTATCCGCTCTCATTTTTCCCCACTTTGATTGTGGGTGCTTGGAGTATGAGGGGCTTTCTGTTGAGCTAGAGATGAGACTAAGGGGATTAATGAATTGCTTCATAAGATTCATCTTCGGGGTCGACAGATGGTCTCACGTATCTTGTCGGTACAATGAGCTAGGGTGGCTTTTCTCTGATTTTCGACGGCTATCCTTCCTCGTCACTTTCCTATTCCAGTCATTAAAAACCAATAAACCTTCCTATATCCTAGGCCTACTTACTCTGCGTTCCTCCATTCACCACCTGAATACAAGATCCAAACCTTCCAACTTATATACCCCCTCACATAGAACTGCCTCCTTTGAAAAATCCTAAGTCATCCGTGCTACCTCCTTTTGGAATTCCTTACATATCCATATTCGCAAAGCCTCTTCCTTAACTTCTTTTAAATATCTTTTATTTATCCATCTCCTCGATCTCCAATCTTTCACAAAAATGTAAATAATATGTAAATGTACATAAGTGTGTTAAATTTTTTACTGTTGATTGTTTTTTATTTATTTATTTTTTTTACTTAATTTTAAAAAAAACTTTTTTCTTTGTTTCTTCTCTCTTCTATTTTTTCTCATAATTTCATTTGTAATACTGTGCTGATTTGTAACTAATCTGTCAGACAATTGTACCTTTTGTAGTGCACTTTAATTATTCTTAGGGTACGGTCTGTCTCAGAATAAAGTTTATTTTTCATTTAATTTCAAGTATTTTTAGAATCTAAAACAGCGTTAGATTTAAGTCTGTGATGAACTGTTAAAAAAATTTCTCGGATAAGAGATGACATTTATATAAGATAATATCTTTTTCTTAACTACGATAAAAGTCTTAGTACAATAGCTTGCTTAACTTTTTATTTTTTTATGATTTTGTTAATAGTTTCATAAGGTAACATTGTAAATTATGAGTGAAGCCTCTTTGTGTATTAAGGTTTTAAAGCATTTATGTGTTCTGCTGTATTAAGAAAGGTATTAAGAAATAAACACAGATAGAAAGAAAAAAAAAAATTAAACTACTCACCATTTTTCCTCCGATCCTTCTGTTTTAATATCAGGAATGTTCGGTATTTTCCTGTTGAGAAACGCTGAAGAAATCTTAAGGAGTGCCTGGAAAAAACAAAAAAACAGAATCATCAGTGGAAGCTGTGAATTTATGGAGGACAAACTAGAACTAGGTCGCTTCTATCGTACTAAAGGAATACAAAATGTCTAGGCTTAAGATGCTTGCCGTAATGCAGACTTAATGCCTCGCTTTAAGCTTTCTAGCTCATGCCTCTGTTTCCTCAATGTATTATTTTCTTGGATTCCGTCTAGTTGTAATTATTTAATATGTCTTATTTTGTCATTAAGTTAATAAAATTATTCATAAAAATAGTTTAGTGTAATACTTATGCAATACGTTATTTACACGAGGCTTCCATTCGATAACTTCACTTATCATAGATCACGTATATTGTTTATTTCCACAATTTTCTATTTTTTATTTCAATAGGGAACATATTCGAAGTTTTATATTTTTAATGAAATATATTCATTGTTAGTTTTCGACTAGAAATGGTACAGTTAAGTCAATGTTTCTTCTTCCACCGATTTGGATTGCCTGTATATGTTATGCTGATAAGAATTTGTAATGACATTGATAAGACAATTTAGAAACTAAATTTATTTATATTTAATATTTAATTTTTCAAGTCGTGACTCATTGATGTGTCAAATACTATTGCGTAACTAAAAAAACAGCTGTAGAACATATCAATAGAAACCGATTAAGTAACTAAATATCTCAATTGAGGACGAATCAATTCGAAAATATTTAACCATGGAATAATAGAAAATACAAAAGCTCAGAACGTGGTCTGTTTCTAATGACTAAAGAAATCAAAAGGATACTTTTCAGACGTGAGAGAGAAAAGTCCTGCTTAAAGTTCATCGCCCAATCAAAGTTGAGAATAAGTGGAGAATTTAAGAACTGGAATTTAAGAAGTTATACGATGAGATGGAAGCGATTGAGCCATGTAGAGAGGATGGACCAGACAAGAATCACAAAAAGATCACTTTATGGTAGGCCAGGGGGTGAAAGAAGGAGAGGAAAACCTAGTGGCTTTTGGTAGCAGAAGAGAATGGAAGAAACATGACTAATTATATTTTATTTATTTGTTAGTACTGTTTTGTTCTTCAAACGTATCCATCCATAAATTGATGGATGTGCTGTTGTATTTCATAAAAACGAGAGCTAATAATAATTATGATTTACATATTCGTTTTTTTCAACCTAAATTAAAACAGCTCCAACGAAATCGAGATGCAGCACGTAGACGTTTCAAACGCACGAGGATGACTGACGACTACCAAACGTTTAGGATGCTCCGTAACTTGACACAAGCCTCGATTCGTCGAGCGAAATCCACTTATTTCCATGAAGCCCTCTCCTCTTCTCCTGATTTCCAGATCTATCTTTCCTTTCCTCCTTCCGAGCTACCTTCTGCTTTCGCCAAAATTCAGGAAGACCTGAATGTAATCCGTGCCTGGGCGACCTTAAATAAATTACAATTAAATGAAAAGAAAACTCGGGCCATTATAATAGGATCTAGCTCCCTCCTTAGTTCATACACCCATTATCCCCCCTTAATCGGAAATGATTATCCTATCTCTTTCTACCCTTCTGTTAAAAATCTTGGAATTATTTTTGATCAGACCCTTTCTTGGAAATCTCAGATTGCCCAAATCTCCCGCCGTTCTATAGGCCTACTTAAATTATTCCACCGATCCCGTCACCTTCTTCCCCAACTCAACTCGTAAACTGTCTCCTCCCTATTGTTCCCTTGCCTTGATTATGGTTGTCTAGTTTATGGTGTTCTCTCGACGGTTGTCGAAGACGGATTGAAACGAATTATGAACTGCTTTGCGAGATTTGTTTTCGACATACCGATGCGCTTTCACGTTTTCTTCCTCTATTCCGAATTAAACTGGCTTTATCCCACCCACATTCCGTAGAAAATATTTACTTGGGTCATTCCTTTACCAAATTATCAGCACCCATCATTCTTCCTATATTTACAATTTTCTTCCATTCAGATCTGCAATCAATTCAATGCATACAAGATCCCGTCTTTCTGATCTGTATACCCCATTCCACAGAATTACTGCATTCCAGCGCTCTTTCCTATTCCGCTCAACCATCCTATGGAAGCGAGATCTCTGAAAACATTTAAATTCCTCTATTTCCAGTACCTCCTTCTTATCCAAGGTTGATTGGTTGGTGTGTGTGTTGGTTTAAGGGCATAAAACCATGGGTGGTCAACGCCCGCTTCTTATCCAAGGTGACGCTTGCTAACAATCTACTTTCTCAATGAAATGATATCTAACTCTTTCTGGAACACTTTCGTCAGTATTTGCTCAAGTTAGATACCAATCAAAATAGTTTTTTCTCACTCTCAATATAACATTTCGGTTCTTATATCTTATATAATAAGCATTTTATCAAAAGAATCAGTTTAGTATTTCATTTGGAGAATGTTTTCTTATTTTCCTGTTTATACATTTAATTAGTATCTATGTATACATTATCATTGTTATATTATTATTTATTCTTTATTTTATTATATATTTTTTTCATTTTATTTTTTCATTATGTTTCTGACCAGATGTAACTAATTTTATTTATTTCTGTACTAAATTGTTATTCTTAAGGGACTTGGTCCCAGAGTAAAATTATTTTTCTTTTCTATTCTATTTTATTCTAAATTAGTAAGAATAGGCTATTTAAAACTAGGAAACAGATAACAAGTTTTTTTTTTCTTTTTTTTTGTTGCCTAGTATAATTATTTGGAAATGATAAAATATAAAAAAAATAAAACCATGTAGAAACTAATGTTGTTAATTTGTGTTACACTTTCACACATTAGGGAAGAGGAAATAATAAACCATTAATGTATAAAAAAACTAAATTCATGTTAAAACTCATGTTGTTTACTTCTTAAACTTGTGATTTATATATAGAGAGATACATGCTTTATTAATACAAAAACACGTTGCTG
Source organism: Euschistus heros (assembly GCA_003667255.2). Lineage (NCBI taxonomy): Eukaryota > Metazoa > Arthropoda > Insecta > Hemiptera > Pentatomidae > Euschistus > Euschistus heros. The sequence continues at coordinate 3,663,919 of RCWM02000022.1, read as the reverse complement.
CCCAAATTTATTGGTTCGCTACACACGCAGCTCCTTGTTTTGCTCGGTATAACTTCGTGAGACCCAAAACAACACAATCATAGTTGAAACTGTACATATGGATGTTTACATGTGTGGCGATAGGAAAGAGCTATCGATAGATGTCAAACTCGAAGTAAAGCGTTGGAATCGATCTCGTAGTGCACCTCGTCAATAGTGATACCGCCCAGAGTAACAGCTTTATTTCCGCCACTCATTCAATCGTACCATGGCTATAAACAAAGGATCAATAGAATAGAGTCAAAGGAAAAACATATTTCCTGTAATGAATCATTTTTAATCCACTTGAGAAACTATCTTTCATAGCATACATTATATCCGGGGGTATTAATGCAATATTTAAAATATTTAGCCTCCAAGGATGTTGTAGGCAGTGGCAAAATATATTTGTTATCAGGGTCAACTCTCTGACACCAATGCCTTATAAATATCTCATCTGTTAATGTTTATCCTATGCGCTGAGTACCCACCGCCATGGCATAAATAATACAGACGCTGGCAGGCTGACAAAGAGGAGAGAGAGATATAGGCAGTTGGATTTTCCCTGTTCCATTCGATAAGGGCGGAGGGAGGCAATGGCCTATTTAGGGCTGCCGCGAGACGGTTGGAATTATATTGCTGTAACCGGATTGGGGGTGTCTCTTAGCTCTCGATATAACTCTGTTTAATCTTATACAGACCTAGTCTGTTGGCTAACAGAATTCTGGGGATTGTTGATTGTTGCTGGAATCGCTCCATTTCATCAGCAATTAACTTATCATATCATGAATGAAATTTAGTAAAAATCGAATTAATTAATATGTAAAAATAAAGGATACGTTTATCAATTGTTAATTTGTTGTGGCTTAACGTCCTTATGTATTCCGAATAGGGCTTGAAGGACGGTTTGTCCTTTAGATTACCACCCTATTCCAGCCAGGGTGGAAAAGTCTAGATTCAATCCATGGCTCCACCATGAAATGGAATTCGACTCGCCTAGATGCATTTCGAACCACCTACTTTCTGCACCGGCAGCACTGAGATTCTTACTCCAAACCATAAATCATGATACTGTGCAAAATAAAATTAAAAAATAACTATACATAAATTGTATCTTGGAATGAAATCTTTCTGAAAATTGAACATGAAACTATAAATTGAAATTGAAACTTTTAAAACTATTTATTAATATTTTAAACTGTATACATTATATACATCGTACATAATGACATGTCTATAAAATGTAAGAAACTGCTCACTAAAAGCACTTCAATAGTTCTACATTCCAAGGTCTTTGGCCATCTCCTTTTCTGATGCCTGGGAGGATTATCAGGAATTGAATGTGAGGCTAGTTGGGAGAATAGATGATTAAAGTAGTTAAGGAGTTTACTACGAAAGTATAGGTACCTGGTTTGGACTATATCAGCCACATATGGAACATTAAGATCATTATGCATAAGTTTGTTTGTGATATAACAAGGAGAATTTTACTAATCATTGAGTATTTTACTAAGGATTTTGGATTGTAAGGATTGGATACGAGAAGCATTGGAAGGTTTAGTGTAGCCCCAAAACTCTACTCCGTATGTCCAAATGGGTCTAATTACTGTCATATAAATAAGTCTTTTGTAATTTACTGGGAGCTTTGAACGCTTGTCTAGTAAATGTTGGAGTAGTCGGAAACGACTTGTCTTCTAAGTCTGGCGTGTTATCCTGGAACTTGAGTCGTGTCTATTTGTCATATTGATTGTATCTTATTTAAAATCCACAATGTCATTCGATAATTAAGATTTTGAATAAATATACAGTTTTATTGTGAGTCTTTTAGTCGCTCAAGGTTTTTTTATTAAAAAGTTTTTTTTTATTTAGTAATATAAGTAATGTTGATTTAAAATTTTATTTTTTGAAATTTGTAAAACTAAATTTAAAGTATTTTCTAAAATCAAACATTAACGTTTCGCTGACCAAAAAAAACAAACCTAAAAAGTGAATCTTGGGCTCAGGAATTTCCATCTAATTCATCATCTAAGGTTGGAGTTTATCCTTTCTTGTGAAAAGAGGATATTCGGCTAAAGTCACGCTCAACAGCCAGATTTCCCTCCCAATTAAGGATACCCAAATTTATGGATGCTTGGTATTCCTCCTTTTCTTCGATGAACGAAATATTTTGTATATTTTTGTTTTGACTCATACTATTAAAACATTTATATTTGGAAAATAAGCATTATTGTGTTGTTACTGAAATGTAGCAGAACAAAAAATATATTTTGAACATCTCATTATTTTGATCAATTAATCAGTTCAGATTTGATTAAATATATATTGTTAATGGAAAATATACTTACCTCCGCATATGATTTTTCTATCGCTGACCGCTTTAGTATAAAATTCCTGAAAAAGAAAACATGTTTTTAACATAACAGAAAAAATAGTTAAATTTTCTTAATGTATTCAAAACTATTGATATTTTCGATGTTAATATAAATAATTGTTTCTTATTTATGCAAATGTGACCAAAGGATGGTAACGGTGAATATAGAATCTTTAGCAACATACATACTTAATTTGTCAATGTAAGTGGTAGGTCATAAAAGAAATATTAGTTGTAGCTTTAATCACTATACCGAATGGCTTCGTTGTCAATGGCTTTGGCGTTATGAAAAAAAATATTAATCAAAATTCATACTCTATTTCTCCCTACCTTGTAGAGGTGTGAGGCAGTTAAGTAGTTGTACAAAAAAATAAATAAACAAAAATAAGTGCTTATTGAATACATTAAATTATTCATAATAATTTCCAATTTACTAGCATCTAAAATTAAATCCTTTGATAGAACTAAATTTTCTTACTGATTTTATTCTACTTAATCAAATTATTGATTTAGTATATTTTATTAGAAACAAACAAATTAACAAGTTTTTTTTAGTTTTTTTTTTTGTATGGCTTTATATATACATAAATCATCTTAATTCCTTAGATATAAAAACATATAATTAACTAACAATACTTATCACTCTTTTAAAGATTTGTTATAAGATAGATTATTAAAATTGAGCTATGAATAAAAAAAAAAAAAAAAAAAAAAAAAAAAAAAAAAAAAAAAAAAAAAGTAATTATTTGTAAATGGAAAAATTGTTTAGTAACGAAATTATTTAAAAATCATTATTTCTAAGTCTCTAGAATTTCTGTTTAAACGAATTCCAGTATACCAATTTAACAATTCTGAGTGCAACTATGTTCTGGTTATCATGTAAAATGAGAATGAACATGTCGATAATTTAGTACAAACCTTTAATGGATTCAATAATAAAATGGAATTTACAGTTGAAAAATCAATAAATAACACCATCAACTTTTTAGACATGACCATTATTTTTGGACAATAACCACATAAAAACAAAATGGTTCAAGAAAACAACAAAAACTAATAGATTACTTAATTACTACAGCAAACACCCTAAGCACCAAATTTTAAACACTATAAATAATCTAATATTCAAAGCAATAGCCACAACTGACATAGAATATATTAAAGAAATTAAAACAAATATTTATAAAATCTTAGTAGATAATTTCATACCTAAACATATTATTAACAAATATTGGTACAAAAATTTAAATACAAAAAATAACAATAAAGATAAAATACATATAAACCAAATAGTCACACAATCCAGTAACAAAATAATAGGCAATTACAATTAAAAGAAATAAGTATTCAAAAGAAAATAACCGATTTTTACATTAATAATGATAATAAAAAGTAATTTAAAAAAAATAATTTTTTTTTTAAGGATATAATAACAACAGAGCAATGAATCATTATATATATGTGGACCAGCGAGTTGGAGAGTCAGTCACCTGATAAATTTTCGTAACCTTATCGGCAACGGGTGGGTTGAAATTTATTTCTTGGCGGATCCATGTAAGGATTTTTCCACTCAAGACTAAAATAGGTAGGTACCCGTCCTTCCTGAACTTGTTGGAGTACATAAGGACGTTAAGGACTAACAAACAATGGCAAATTATTATAATGTTTAGCAACACATAATATTTACATTAATACCTTAACTTTAGAAAAATATATAAACTTTTAAGTTGATGATTCTATCTTGTGGTCTCTATGCCATCTTCTTTTCAGATGCCTTGGATGGCTTACAGGAATATAATGGGAAGCAAGTTGAGAGAATTGTGGACTTGAGTGGTTATGGAGTTTACTATGAAATGATAGGTATCAGGTTGGGCTAATTGAGCAACATATATAACATTAAGATCTTTATGGTTTAACTTTATTTGTAACGAAGTAAGCAGTATTGAGGATTTTGGATTGTAAGATTAGATACAAGGAATATTGGAAGGGTTACTTGAGCCCAGAGCTCAACTCCGTATGTCCGAATGGGTCTAATTACAATCATGTAATTGAGTCTGTTGTAATTAATTGGAAGGTTTGAATGTTTATCAAGTAAATAATGAAGAATTAGAAAACGACGGGCAGTTTTTTGTTGTTTTAGTCTTGTATGTGGGTTCCAAGTGAGACGTTTGGCCACATTTAAAATATTAAATAAGGCTTTAAGGAATTCGTAATTACAAGATAGTTCATTTCCTATGATCTATCACCTTATGTATGGTATGACTTTTATAATAACGTATATATGTACTGTACAATTCACTGATTTTTTATTTTTGGTTTTCGCAGTTAATAAAGTAATATAAAAATCTACGACTGACAATAAACAACAAGCATAACTTTTAATCCTTTCAAAGTTCTTATTTTGTTGGATGGTTATTAAAAAATACATGAGAGTCCCTGGAGGGGACCTGTTACTGAGATATACTCGTTAAGCATTATTTATGTTCTTGAAAGTTTGCTGAAACAAAAGTTTATCTAGCTTATTGTAATTTAACGCTGGCAGTCTCTCAAAATGATTTTCACCTAATTCACCATCTATCAATTAAAAAAAAATCTTAATTGAAATTAATTTAACACGGAGTATCAACTGTAGAATATGCTTTCTTTGTATTTTACTTTATGTGGACCATGTTAAAAAGATCCAACATTGGTCTTCTTTTTTTTCCTACATAAGTGCTGCATTTTATTATGTATCCACAGCGTTGAAATTCTAACCGTATTTTGACGTTTAGATCTTTGAACCAGTAAAAAATGGTTTTTTTTTTTTTTGTTTTTTTTTAATGGATATGACTTTAGGCTGGGAGTCTATACTTTTTTGGTGTAATATTTTTTTCATCCTCTGTTGCTGTTGCTTGGATCGAAAATTTTCCTACAGTTTCCTAATTAGAAATTTAATGGAGAATATTTTTGTTATATAACATTTGTTACTCGGATCTACTTTTTAAGAGCTCTATTGGTTTGAATGAAAAAAATCAAGTTTACGACCACTGATTCTCTCAATTTTGTTTGTTTCGAATAATCACTGATTGTTAATTTAAATTTGATAATTCTAATTCTAAAATGTGAATAGAGAAAAACATTAGATTACAGAAAGAAACATCCATGTTCTATTTATTGTTTCTCCAAGTCAGGAAGAAATTGAGTTTTTTTCTTTAAGGATTGTATTATGTAATACTTATATAAATAAATAAATAAAATTTCTTTATTTTATTCTGGGACCTTAAGTCCCTTAAGAGTCAGGAAGAAATTGAGTTTTTTTCTTTAAGGATTGTATGTAATGTATAATGTGATAAACTATAGCTATATAATGTGATTCAAATTTCATTTACTCCTAGCTAGGTTTAGATAGATATATAAACCTATTTCGGATACAGGTTTTTTGTAAGATAGTACGTTTCTATTTCACATGCTCCATATTTCATTTACTCCTTTATTTAGATCTGTTGGTGGTATTATTTCGTGTTTGAAATTATGAACACACTCAATCTTTCCGGGTATCGTTGTTAAACCTATTTCGGATATTTTATCTTTATTCAAGAATTTTGTTTTATCAAATGATATTCGTAGTCCTCTTTTCTTGACAATTTATCTAAATTACGTAATTCGAATAATCCTGTGTTTCCCATCTTAGACAGCATCGCCAAATCATTAATAAATTCTTGATATTCGAATGTGATATTTTGCCTTATTTTCAAGTCAGATTCAATTAGTTCTGTCAATCAAGTCTACTGTATTATTTAATATTAATATTTAGATAAGTTAGGAATTTTGTTTTCTTTTAGTAAACCACTTGGACTCTGATTGAATGGGCATCAGAAAAAATGGCTAAAATGTTCTCAAAACAAATAAATAAGAACCTTTTACTAATTATGCAGAATTTTAATGTCGTAATCGCTTCACTCTAAAGATTAATTTATTTTCTAAATTAGACCGATATTACTTTAATGTGAAGTCTAGGTAGCGTTCTCAAGAGAATTGAGCTATTTTTACTGTTAACTTTGAATTCAGAATATACTAATGAAACATTAATTTTATTTGTTTCAATAAAGAGCATGTGAAATGATGTCTCATTATTGTTGCATTTCGCTCAAAGCCACTGAAGGATACTGGTTTCAGATCTGCCAGAATCTAACGATATTTGATTGCCGAAAGATATCTTTGGCCACTCCTTCCCGGAAAATTAATTTTGGTACCTTTTGAAAATTTAATTAATTATTTCGGTTTTTAAAAAGACACTATACCTGTCATTGTTGTCCTTTTGAAAATTGATTTTGGCCCTTTTTGTCATTTCCTAATACATTTGTCGAGAGCTTGATTGATTTGAAAAGGATTAAACTGGAAGGCGCCCTTTTAAAAATTAAAGCAATCTCCAAAAGGACAAAAATTAATTTGTCTGGAAGGATGTCCTTCGGTCTTCAAAAATCGTCAGATCCTGGCAGATCTGAAACCAGTATCCTTCAAAGGCTTTGACCTATAAAATATTGTATTTTTTAATTTATTTATTTATTAATCATATTACAGAGTACTAATTATGAAATTCATTTACATATAATCATGGTATTATCTACACGGTTATTACGATTTTTTAAATAAATTATTTCGCAAATAAATATGAATGAGAAAATGGTAAAGGTTTTAGCGCTTTCAGTCGAAGAAGCAAACTTATAATTGGAACAAATGCAACTAGTTTAAAAGACCCGAGTCTTTAAATGTAGATAAAATACATTGATAATCTCTTCTACAGGGTATTAAGAAGTCATATTCTTCTAATTGATATTGATCCCAATAGAACTTAGAAACTGCGAAATGAGCTTTATTAGTTTTGAATGTCTGGCAAACACGACATATTATGGCTCATTTAAATTAAATGCTTTTGGAAAAAAAAAAAAAAAAAAAAAACTGTTCACTAGATTTTTTTTCAAAAAAGGTAATAGCTTTTTACGAGAAAATTGAAGCTATTGACTTCATGTGGTGTTACGATAGTAAAAAGTAATTGGAAACCTGTGAAACCAATTACATTATAAAACATTTAAATTTATGTAGATCTATATGCATAGAATATATATGCAAATAAAGAGTTTAAAATGTAAATTATTTTCGCTTCGTTTGAAATTGCAGTATCTACTTTAAAAGTCACGGATTTTAAAAGTTCTAATCTCTTATGCTTTTTGGTTTGTATACATATATATATATATATATATATATATATATATATATATATATATATATATATATATATATATATATATATATATTTATTTATTTATTTATCTTAGAGTTTATTGTTATTATTATTATGTTATAAATATAAGGGCATAATAATTATTATTCTTATTATTGGCATAATAATTATTTGGATACTATTTGTGACATAAGGAGCATTGAAGATTTTGGAATGTGAGGATCCTAGACGAATATAATGAAACTGAAATATGATTGCAAAATTAAACCTCCAGTAGTCGCAACCCTAGGACTAACACCCATAGTTGCAACGATCTGACAGATCACCTCTTGAAATTCTATCGTTTTACTGATGATTTCATCACTTTCATTTTTCTTATTTACTTAATTTGAATTTTATAGGAATGAACATAATAATACACATTAATAAAATAAGTAATACAAATATTACTTATCTATTATAACAACTTTTAACTATTTTTCTGTTATCTCAACTTCTTAACTATTATTTACTTCACTAATTTTATTTATACAGATTTGACAGGCAATTTTTGAATGTTCTAAACATAAATACATTTTACATTGTTCACAAAAGTATTTAGTCAGCCTTCCTTTTTCACATAATTCTCAAAGTCGTCTTATAGAGCCGCGTCCTTCATGACTTGCTTCAGGTGGAGCATCCTCTTTTCCATAATATATGAAACATAAACAAACTCTTACCTATAAATGAATTATTGGTAATGCATTCCTCATCGCTAGATAATTCATCTTTGTGTTCAGTATCTGAATGCTCAATTCTTTCTTCAGCAACGTCTGTTTCACTTTCATCAAAATCGTCTACATCACTATTATTCTCCGTATTACATAGAATGATTTTACGAATCATTTCAATATCGTCTGTTTTCTAAATCGAAGATGCGTTTTCGATTCATAATGTAATATTGATAGAATAAAATCTGTCGCGTCAGTAGTCGCAATGAGCCTAATAGATCCTGTCCCGGTAACAGCGGAATAGAAACTAAATAACTAAAAATCTAGAGAGAATATTGAGGAGTGACGTCAATGATGCATTCGAGGAATGTTAGTTGAAAAGTACTGAGTCTCTTATCTCATTATAAAAATCCTAGTCGGAATACTGCGCAAAAATACCTTGGGTGATCTGTTAGATCGGTTGCGACTACTGTAGGGTTAAATAATCACTAAAATGAACAAAATATCATAAAGCCATTCCAACCGGGACCTTCTCATTTAACTTCAGAGCATAGCGGATAAGGACAGAAAATCCAAAATAGTTTTTCTCACAGACTCATCCCTTGTTCTGAAATCTCTCAAATTCAAGCGGAAAACAGGCCAAGGAAACATACCCATGGAACTCTTGCAGCTGTCCCAGTGCTACAATGAAATCACTCTGCAATGGAACCCTGAACATTGTGGTCTACAAGGCAATGACATTGTTGATACACTTGCAAAAGAGGGTACAACGCACCCACGATTTCTGCCCAAGCTAAGTATGGAAATTATTAAAACAATAAATAAATCAGCGATCGGGCAAAGGTGGAAAGATAAGCACTCTCAAATTGATCAGCAAGATGCCTATTACCTCCTAACCAGGTAAGATCAGGTGATAATGTTCCGATTGCGCACAAAAAATATGAGGACGCACTTGTTCAAGAAGTTCAAAATTGGAGACAGCACCCTTTTTGAATGCGGAACAGATAGAAACAGAGCAAATCCTGTAGTCATGCAAGTTAGTTGCATTTAAGCCCACCAGAGGCAACAGGTATCGCCCATCCCGACCGATTTGGAGACAAAGTCCTTGATGACCTCAGGAGAACCATTGATTTCCTTAATTTAGTTGCATGCTTAGCCATCCAGAGAGGAGAACGAAGAAGAACAACAATAAGCATTAGTTGTTGTCACTACCTTGTTAAATGCATTGCAGGAATAATGTTTAATGTTGAACTTTCTTGTTTATCCTCAAGTATAGTAATTAAGGAAAAATAATCGTAAATTTCAACTTTATTGAACTATTCTTCCTATAATTATAGAATATTTCCTTAAGGGTGTCAATAACTTCCTGGTTTACTCTACGATATTGTGTATTATAATAATCATGTTTTTATTTATTTTAAAATTTATAGATTAGAATTTTCGGTATATATCGGCTTATAGTAATACATTAAAACACCAACAGCAGCATTATTTAATACATCATTGACTGATGCTCATTAATTGATATTAATAGTCATCCAGAAATCTACAAGCGGTTATGCCATTCGTTGATCAAATAAAATCCTAAGTAATTTTTTTTTTTAATAACAATTTATTGAAATTTACAACTCTACAATATTTATACATCAAGTAAATGTGCTGTCACCTATTACAATAACGTGGCAAAACTTGTTCAGAACTACTCATCAGTAGCACTTTAATAAAATTCTACACTTGAAGGTCTCTGGGCCATCTTCTTTTCAGACGCCTTGGAGGATTATCAGGAATGGTGTGGGAAGCAAGTTGAGAAATTAGGGGATTTGAGTGGTTATGGAGCTTACTATGAAAGGATTGATATCTAGTTTGGGCTAAATCTGCAACATATGGAACATTAAGATCCTTATGGATAAGTTTATTGGTGACAAAGTAAGGTGCATTGAGGATTTTTCGAAGGATTTTGTATTGTAAGGATTGGATACGAGATGAATTGGGTGGTTAAGTCGAGCCCCAAAGCTCAACTCCGTACGTCCAGAGAGGTCTAATCACAGTCATGTATATTAGTCTTTTGTAATTAATTGGGAGCTTTGAACGTTTGTCTAGTAAATGTTTAAGTAGTCTGAAACGACGGGCAGTTTCTTGTCGTTTTAGTCTTGTATGTGGATTCCAAGTTAGTCCAAGTGGGGTCCTAGGTAGCGGATCTGTTTAACAGGATTAGTGGAATATCATGAAAGGATACTGTAGGGCAGGATGTTGTGGGTTTACGACGAAGGGTAAAGGTTATTCGATGGGATTTTTTTGGATTTATTTTGATTCTCCATTTTTGACACCATTCTTGAAGGGTTAGGGTATGGGATTGTAGTGTTTGGGAGGCAAAGAAGGGATCATTGTTTACTGATAACACACATGTGTCATCAGCGTAAGTGGTGAGGACAGTGGTAGGATGAGTTGGAATGTCAGCTGTATACACCGTGTAGCCTAAGTAATCTAAATAATATTTTAATTTTAATCTGATTTGTTCAACTATTTGTTGTATTGATAGACGGTCAGCTGAAGTGCTGGTAAACTATAACTCTTTCTAAATACAATCATATTAGAAACAAATTTTATAAAGCTACTTATATATTTTAATTTATTTTAAACACACCAGACTTAAAAGAAAAGAAAACGCTTTCCGATTACTCCAACATTTACTAGACAAGCGTAAACCTTCCAATTCTTCTTGCATCCAATCCTTACCATCCAAAATCCATCGTAAAATTTTAATAATCCTAATTATTTCAAAAGCAAACTTATCCATAAAGATCTTAATATTCCATATGTTGGTGATGGCCCAAACCAGATTCTTTTATAGTAAACTCTATACCCACTCAAAACCACTTGTCTCCCAAGTAGCTTCAAAATCAATTCTCAATAATCCCCCGAGGAGTTTGTAAAGAAGATGGCCTAGAGACCTTCAAGTGTAAAACTTTTATTAAAGTGCTACTGATGAGCAGTTCTTTTCGATTATTGGGATGTGATTTACTTGCTTTATATAAAGTATACAGTTGTAAATATCAATAAATGTTAACAAAAACAAAATTGTTTTATAAATTTTACAACAAATAGTAGAGATGAACAGCATCCATACTATACGTTGCAGTGAAGTATGATACTAGAAAATTCTTTTAATTCTACTATTGCATTTAATACGATTGTATTAGTGTTTAATAGCAAAGTGTTAATATTTAGTGGATAACATATGAGATGATATATAAATTATGTTAATTATGAATATTTTATTAATTACATAATTTGGTGGTGCTCATTTATAGCCAATGTGTAATATATGCAAGTATAGATATTAAAGAAAATATAAAATTGTTCTCTCATTTTAAATATATCAATATATTTCAATAAAATAAATCCTAGATTAGAATGAATTCTAGGATTTATTGTTTAATTTACAATTATAAAGAAAATTCATCGCATAATAGGCTTATAAGAAATAGAATAATAATGATTGGATTTATGCTAATATTTGACAGAGAATCATAACAGTTACTTGAGGAATACATTTTCTCTGCTGTGCTCCAAGAGCAGAAATCGATGCTGGTTCGTGCCTTTTTCAGCATCAGACTGATTAGGATGCAGAACAAGAAACTTTACTAAGTAGCAACTCTCTCAAGTACCATCGCTTATCTGAGACTGAAGTCCTGCTTAGCGAACTCTATTAAAGGAAAATACTAAGATAATAGGCCTACTTTGTATATGTCCAGTGATTTGGTTTTGGCTACTTTCACATCTTAACGCTTTAGAAAAATAGAACTATTTTCATATTCATTATATGAAATTTACAACGGCATTAAAAAAAAAAAAATAAAATAAAAAAATAAATAAATAATTTTTTTTTTTTTAAAATAGCAATATAATATAATAAAAGTTTTATTCAAATTATTAAACAGTTTACAATTGCACATATTGATACATGTTTTGGTAATAAAACATTTACACTACATAGTCAGCTGAGCTTAGCTAAAATGGGTATAATTTGGGATGCATTTATTCTAACAGTACGAAAAATACTAAAAAACCTACAAAATAAGAAAAAAAAAAAAAAAACCACACAGATTAATAAAAGCAAATACATAATAAAAAAAAAAAACTAAAATGCATAATTTATTAGCTTTTGTTCGTTAAGTTAATCAACATTTTGGATAATCAACTTATATATTATTTGTGTTCCAATAAATTTAATTTCGAGCTGAGATAATAATTTTTGGATGTCTTATTAGCAAAATATTGTTATAGTAGTATGTGTTTTGTACGTTTGTGTATATATCTTCTTAAGGATTGCTTGTTATAATTGCCTATTGTTTGAATTTTAGCATTTCCTGAACTGTTTGTAGAGTTGAAAAAGTTTCTGGTCTGTGTGTGAATAAATTGTTTAATTGTCTGAAAATCTAATTCGAGTAGCATGCCGGTTATTTTTGTGTATCTGGGGTAGTCATTTATTATTCTCATGCATCTGTTTTGCACCCTTTCAATTTTTTTATAGTTTGAGTCACAGGTGTAGCTCCATACGGGAGAGGCGTACGTCAGTGATGGTCTTATGACTGATTTATACAGAATGAGTTTGTTTTTGATCGACAGTGGGGATTTTCTTCTGAAATATGGAGCCATAGTACTTAAACGTTTTTTGGCTTTGTCGCATTTGTTATTTATATGAGGTGTGAATGTCAATCGTTTATTTAGTTCCAGACCAAGGTAGGTAACAGTTTGAGTCCAAGGGATTTATATATTTTTTAAATAGATATGTTTTGGTATGTTGGGCCTTCTTTTTGTAAAAATTATTGCAAATGTTTTTTGTTCGTTTATTTTTATTTTCCATTTTTTATAATATTTATTAAATCTGAAGTATAATGATTTTAATCTGTTTTCTATTGTGTCTATCCTGAAGGAACTATTGTAAATCGCCGTGTCATCGGCGTAAGGGAAAAGCAATAGATCATAGATATGTCTATCTATATTCTACTATTTTTATATCTACTGCTTTCGATAAGGTCACTGTCATAAAATTTTCAATCCAAGCAACATCAACAGCTCTAGGATTTTAAAAAAAGATGACCTCTAGCTTTGTTGTGTCAAAAAATCCCCAGAACTTTAAAATATAGGCAAAACGTGACTTTTTTAAAACAAACAAATATAGCTCATAACAGATGTTATGTAACAAAAAAAATTATACATTAAATTTTTAATCAGGGATCTTAGCATATTTTTTGGATATCCGAGTAACTCTTAACAGAACGAGAGCGTGTCAAAAGACCCTGTACCATAAGGACACGTTTATATAAAAAATAACGTATAGAGTAGCTCCCACTGGTAGCACTTTAAGTTCCGATATTAGAAGATCTCGAGGCCATCTTCTTTTCAGGCGCCCAAGAAGTTACGAAAGATTAATTATTAGATTAGTTAATCTTTGTTCAGAACTGGTAGGCAATTATATGCGTCTTACTTACATGTCTGTAATTAAATCTTTTGACATTATTCATTCTACTAAACTGCCCAGTTCATCGCGTATCCAATCCTTATACATAATATGAAATCTTTCGAAACATAATTCACCACCCCTTATAGATAATAAACTGAACCATAAAAATTCTGTGCTACGTAGGTTAATCATTAGACTCAAACTGCATAAAGCTCAGTATGATGATTTTCTCATAGCGATTTTTTTCCCCTCAACATAAATGGTTATTTACTATTCCATGAATGCTGACTTGTGGAAGAAAGATCGGATTTACAAGAAAATTGTCACACTTTTTTTTTCACTCATATCTCGAAAATTATACATTTTTAGAAGATAATGGTTCCGTACGAAATTTCAGTGGACGAAGATTCCTACAAAAGAGCTCGAAAAAAAAAATGGATTTATAAAGGTCACTACCATTAACAATTTAAAATTTAATATGTATAGGAGATATTGTTACTGTTCATTTTTAGGATACTTCCTCATCATATTATTAGCCATCTACCGATACATGAGCAATAATGAAAAACAAAAGTATTTAAAATTGGTGGTTTAATATTTTTTAACTTATAAAAAAAAAATAAAAAAAATAAAAAAAATTGTATAATGAAACGTCTCACTAATTTTCAATTTTCATTATTTAAATTTAATATGTTTGGGATATATTGTTACTTTTTACTTTAACGACACTTTCTGATCATATATTAATCATCTACCGATACATAGATAAAAGTGAGAGTTTAAAAAAAAAAAAAAAGTATTGTAAAATACTTCATTGAGATTATTTACTTATTTTTATTTATCATTCACTTTTTTTTTTTCTCTCTTCATTCTATTTATTTGCTATTGTAAATATTGTGTGAATGGATCCATTAAGCCATCCATATTACTCCACATTGAGGCATATTGCAATACTTTCTTTAAATAAATGTTTATATAAAAAAAAACAACACTTCAGTTAATTTAAAATTTACTATGTATGTGAGATATTGTTACAATTTACTTTAAGTATTTATCTTCCATTTACCGATACATTGGTAGCGGTGAAATAAAAGTGATTAAAACAACTAATTTAATTACTTTTTTTTATTGCCGTGTTTTTAAACCCAGAAAAAAGAAAATGTAATATCAATTTTAAATTCAATATGTTTAGGAAATATTGTTCATATTTCATTTTAGTATACTATCTGATCAGGTTTTAATATGGTCCCTTACATATATTCGTATAATAAAAATTTCTGTATGAAATCTGCTGCTAAGAGTTCATTTGACCTAACAATCATGAATTTCTTAATTTTATAAATTAAAGGATTGACCAATCTGTCTCTAAAGAAAAATTAGGACAGACCCTAAGATGAGGAGAATAAATGACGCCCCAGGCACCGCTGAGACCATAAGCCCAATGACAAAAGGTGACTCAAGGTAATAGCAGAATCTTCCAACCCCCTCCCCAACTTTCACCCCCCCCCATCCCTTATCTCGACCCAACACAATAGTCACAGCCTATAGTCTTCCGCTTTGTCTACGGCTATCCATCTTCTTTCTCTTTGATGGATGTAAGAAATGCATAAAGATGAATGTACAAAGGATCTTTGACCTGGGGACAGAGATTCCCCTGAGCCTCGGTGAATTATTACCTGAAATTGAAATAGTATTACGTTCGTTAAAGATATAGTTGGTACACCCCAATGTATATTTTTATAGTGGAAACACAATAAAAATAAAAATATTATTTATTGTACCTTAATCCTGAGTAAGTAAGCCTTCATCAGGGCTAGAAGAAAAAAATAAAACAAAAATTTTTAGACAAAAAAAGGAAGTCAATTTAAATAAGACAATGAAAACTAATGAAGACCTCGGACATATACTCTATACTTTTCCAGTTTATGGAAGCCTGCATGACACTTATTACCCTGGTATTGATACAAATGACAGTTTTCATATACTTACTCTACAAAATGAAATAGAAATAAAAAAAAAAAGAATGGCATATTGTATTATGAATATATTTAAAATCAGAATTCTTTTCACTGAAATATAGTACTATTAACTGTAAAATTATAGTACTTATCATGTATTTACCTATTCGCCTAAGATATGACATGAAAGTAGGGATAGTGAAATATGAGCTTTGATAAACTTTATAGGTTTAAAATGAAATAATAAAGTGTAAATTCTTTTATTAGGTATTGTTTATTATTTAGATTGAAAAACTTATTCATTCTTAGTGTTTAATTCTTAGTTATATTTAATGTTCTTTGTTATATTATTGTTATTATTATTTGTACGTAATAAATAGCCGAATTCCTTTGTATAGGGCTGCTTACAAATAAATAAATATAAAAGTAAATAAATTTAAAAAAGACAAGAAAAGAAGGCAGAATGAAAATAGAGTAGTAAAAACAAACATCATTACTCCTAGATATCTCTCTTCTTCCTTTCTAATGTATTTGAGCTTATTTTCTACACTTTGTTTTAGCTGCAACCTCGCACAGACTAAGTCATAAGTCATCTCCGCACCTATTTCATTTTTAACCCTTATTTCCCCTCCCTCCTCTCGCCCAATTTTCTCTCTCAATTTTCTAGCTGAATTCTATTAAATTGTCCATTTTGTTTGTTAATTGGATGATGTATAGTTTATGCTAACTTTCACTTTTCTTATAATTTCTAACATTTGTTACAAATTGTATTTTCTTTTTTCTTTTCCTTTCACTTACTAAGGACTTACTATAAACTAATTCTAAATTTATAATGATATTTATGCTTCAATCTTAATCATTCCTTTACTGCGCTGTACTATCTAATTGTTAAACTTAATGTATTTATTTAACAATTATATTGTTCATCCGCCAACTGTTATATTTTATTTATATATTTACTCATTAACTGTTTTACGAAAGTTCCTTATCAGAAATTTAATGGAAAATATTTTTTGTTATACAGGGTGAGTATCTCTTAGTAGGAATGCCTTCCCCTGTAAAAACAGACTCATCTGCCCACAAAATTCACCTCAAAAAGTAGTATTCTTCAACACAATCTGCATTCAGAAGCTGACGGCAAAATTGAGGTCTATGTTCATTATCATTGGGTTTTAAACATTACATTGAAAATCTAATAAAATAAATCCTAAGTAATAATAATTAATAGATAAATGAAATAACATAAGATCCTCTGATCTGGTGTCACTTTATTGACAGTTTTCCTTTATTTTCAATTAAACAATAATTTTTTTCTTTGCTTTTCATTCCAATGAAGAGTTTATTATGTTTAAAATGCACATTTTCATTAAGGGATTGTCATAATGTTTTATTTACATAAGTAACTGATTTGTATGCCAAATGAGAACACCATGTTTTTTTTGTTTCAAAAGTGAATTTCTCCTTGATATTGAAACAAAATCATTACGTTTAACATATCATTCAAACGATGATTAAATTTGCAAGTTTTTGTGAGATTTGACACTTTGTGGATAGTTTTTCAATAAACGGTGAGCGTTGAAGTAATATGAGACATTGTCTTATATCCCCAAATAAGGTGAAGATCAAGCTGTTAGATATCAAGTTAGTAAAATTCAAGGTTACAGGTACTCAGCTATTATAGAAAATGTAATGCTAATAAACAAAATGGATATATTACAGCTTTTATGGAAAAAAACGTGGTTTCCTCAAAAAAGTCTTTGATTTGTCGTATATCTGCAACAGATTGGAATAGAAAGGTGAGGTCTGCGCCGTTTTGCTACATTTGTGATATAGTTTCACCCAATTTTTATTTTACACTAAGAGATACTCACCCTGTATAACACTGGTCGCCATTACCTATCATTTAGGAGCTGTATTTCTATTAATGAAAAAAGTCACGTTTTAAACCTATTTTTTATTTTTGGTGCTCTTTTGGCACGCTCTAAATCTGTTGGTGTTGCTCTGATCGAAACTTTGAAGACAGTGTCCTTATCAGAAATGTAATAGAAAATATTTTTGTTATATAAGGTTGTAAAGGCTTGTTCAGCTGTTAAGCTCTTCGTAAGCCTAGATTTGTTAAGGCATTGGCCGCCGCTTGCGCTGTGGGGCGGCCCATCAAGAAAGAAGTTACTTCCGTACCGTGTCTGCTGCAGAACAAATCAGTGTATAGACAGATCACTATATGTTTACTTAAATACTTAACCCAGCGTTGATGTTATACCTCAGATGTTTCCCGTTAAGAATGCGTTTGTAGATTTGTAAATATTATAAATATATATATTGATGAGAAGTTAAGTAAACGATATTATTTAATTTTATAAAAAAACAAAAAAAGTACCCTTGGACCCCAACACATATAAATTGGTCACAAGGTTTGTCACGAGGAACAACTTTTTAGGAACTATGTTGGTTTCGATGAATGAAAGTAACGTTTTGCCTTTATTTTTTTTAGTGTTGGATCTTTCTTGAAACACTCTAGCTCTGTTAGTGCTGCTCGGATCGAAAATTTGACAATTTCCTCATCAGAAGCAGTAGATTATAGATATCCACGATGTATTGTTTTTTTCCAGTCAGGAAGAAATTAAGGTTTTACGTATCATTGTGTACACAAAATAACGTCTTAATTTCAACAGAATGCACATTGTAAGAAAATCCTTCTAAAATTTGAAATGGCCAGAATCTCAGCCAAAACTTACCAAACACTGATTTTCTTTCCTTGTTTTTTTTTTTTTTTTTTTTTTTTTTTTTTTTTTTTTTTTTTTTTTAATTCACTCGCATTTTTTATCATATCTTTTGCTTGTTTTTCTTCTAGCCCCCGTGAAGGCTTACAGTGAAGTTCGAAACGTCAACTCAATAAATTAAAATGGTCTTTAAAAATTTATTAAACCCTCATTAGTTCACAGCCAATGAACACCCCATTGATAATATTGCTTTGTTATAGATATTCACTCTGGTCGATTTCTATTTAAAATTCGGTTAGAATCTTCATTTACTGACTTTTCATGATGTAGTATGAATAAATAGTACATTATTATTCATAATAAATAATGATGTACTGTGGACTGGTTAGGGCAATCCAATAATTGAGGTACTGGTTTACATGGAATTGACATAATTAAGTTTAAGAATAAATGAATTGTCCAAATTGTTTATGTTACTTCATTACCCTAATTTACTTCTAGATACACCTACATCAGTTTATTTTCCTAAAAGCTGTAGTCTCAGTGTGACTCTTGCTTTCATTGATTACATATCACAAATATATGACTCTCTTATGCTGAATTCTATCTTTATTATTTGTTAAATACTGATACATAGTTGTATTTTGTAGTATTAGTCGAATCATAGTTTAGTCCATTGCAAATTACAGCCACGCCATTTTTTTCATTTATTTTTTATTATTCGTATGGAATAAGTAAAATAGGCCTTATGGAAGTTTTATAATGTATGATCTTTGTCAATAAATTATCTGATGTTTTAGATAATTGAGATGATTTAAATAGGTTTATAGTATGCATTATAGGCATGGATGCCGGTCGGAATCATTAATTCTACCCATAATTTTATTTTCGTTTTTAAGTTTCGCTTAATAGATTATTTGATATGTAAAAGTATTAGTGCTTTTAAATATAAATCCACTTACTCTCAAATCTTGGTGGATAAGATTACCTTTCCAGTCGAGGTACATGTATTTCGTTTTATCATGATTCACTTTTAGTTTCTCCAAGGTTATTCTTCATCGCGAACATTTTACGCCATCAGAATACCTTATTATCGTTAGTTTAAAGAACAAAACCCAAAATCATTCCCATAACTAACATTTATCCTGAAAGTCGTTTCGATATAATTGAATCGATCGACATAACTAATTCAAACATTTATTGGAAGAAGATAGGTTGGGTGACATAGGTATTGATTGTATGTGGCAGGCAGCCTGAAATGGGATTGCCGCCTAGCTGCTTCGTACTATGGTTTTCATGATGCAGTTACTGACTGACCATAGCTCGATTACAAGTCCCTTTGATGGCGATTTGCCAGTGCCTTTCCTAACAACGTACTTACAAACACATGGGATCTAGAAAAGTGACAAATCAATTTAGATCTATGGGTTATGGATGTTCAGGGTCAAGTAGGACCTATTCATCTTACCCCGAATACAGTTCAGGGGCCAAAACATCTTAAAAAAGTTTGCTCCTTCGCTCGGTCGGAGTGCGTTGTCTTTACTAATTGTTTACCAGAGAAACCTTCCTTATAGAATGATTACACATTCGGAGTCCCTTAACTTTGATTATTTGTTATACACGCACCTTTCTTTGCATATAATAATAGACATCATTATAAATATTTTTTTTTTTAAGTGTGAAGCAAACACTCACCTAGTTGTGTAATAAACTATAAGGAGGAGATGGACCTCAGTAGCTATGGTTAGCAAACATCTAAGGGTAGGGAGCCCCAAATGGAAATTTCCGTGGTCATCCAAGTTTGAGTGTCGAGCGTTCGATTGGAAGTTCGACCTCGAAAACAGTCTATTTTTTTAGAAACCAATACAAAGAGTGGCTACGAATCATGGAGGAGGCAAATGTTCTTCAAGAGCTACAGAGTCCATCAATGAGTGAAGCTTACACTAACCCAGGTTTAGTTTATTAGTAGCTAATAAACATTGAATGTTTAAGTAAATAAAAAAGCTGAAGCAAACTACAGATGAAGATAGTAAAGGTAGTGTTCATGGTGAACGAGAATGCTCACAGGCATGCTAGTGCGTGCTAAATCAAATCAATCCATTTGGCGCTCGAGACTAGAAATGTAATACTGCCATAAAAAGATATGAACTGCGCTATTCATACCTTATTAAATTTGTAAGGCATACGTCCACAGTGTTTCTAATAAGTATGTAAGTATTTAGTATTTTCATAATTTTCAATGTCGATCGCTTATGTATAATTCTATAAAAAAGATATGAAGGATATAAAAGTCTCAGTCTTTTTTAGGGCTTTGACGTATCTGTTTCACATGTGGGCCCAATGTTATTCTTCTGTCGAAAACTAGTCCTAAATATTGAACAGCGTTAGTCTGTTTGATTGAATCATTGCTTATATAAACTAGAGGGCAGCGTTAATGTCTAAGTGTAAAAGTGCTGTGTTGTGAACTAAAGTTGTTTAAGTTTTAGTGTATATAATCTTTGGAACATAGTACTGATGTGTTAAAAAAATTTGTATGTTTTGGAGCTGAAGATGAATGTTTAGCATTCGAAACTAGTTTTCTAATAAAATAATCCCAATAGAAGTGGCAATTAATTCCTCAATCCTAATTATATTAATCCTTCTATATAATCATGCGTTCCTCATGTGACTTACCTTAGCTATGTTTTGTCTTAGTTGGTTTTAATTTTATTTTCTTTATTTGCCCTGATTATGGCCATCATCATTGTGACCGGAACGCCAAAATGATAATATTACATAACTATACATAATTCTTACGTAAAAAGTATTATTTTTATGAACGATTGGTTCATGCGGTGAATATTTTAAGATTTTTCGAGTAAGCCTTATTGTATGTCAATTAATATTAATTTGATTGCTACCGTTTATTTTTTTTTTTTTTTTTTTTTACGTTCTTCGTAGAATATTTTCTCACGGAGTAATTTAAATGAACGGTGAAATATATCCGTCTCTTGAAAACCGTGGAAAAAGCTTAGGGTTATCAATCGTCAAAGGAGAAAACCCATAAATCTTGGGAGGCCTACGGAAGGAATAATGGCACCCGGTGAAAGGCATAGATCGATCGTCTATCATCTCAGTTCCGACCTGCTCCTTCAGAGATGGACCAAGCTTTCCGTCCCTTCATACTTTCGATGGAATTTTCATTTAGTATTCGTATAGGAATTTATTGTTATTGTGTTATTTAAACATTTTCAAGTAATATTATTAATAACAAATTTTTTTTTCATACTAGAGGAGAAAAATGCACCAAAAAGAACATACCAACATAGAGACAAAAAAGGGAGATACGAATAAATTTCATTCATTATTGCTTTACTGATGTCCATCACTATTATGGATGAAACGTTCGCCCTAAGAAATTTCGTATTTCTTCCTGACTTAGAAAGAGAATATATCATGGATATGCCTACCCATAAACTACTGCTTTTTCAATTTATATTTTACATTTAAAAGGACCAAATTACATAAATTAAAATAATTGAAAAATTAATTGTTAATGATTATTCGAAATAAGAAACATTGAGAGATAATAGAGGTTTCAAACATGACTTTTTTTTATTCAATTTTTTATTATTTTCAGAGTTGGAATGCCGAAATTAATTCTGTAGGTCCACCATGACGGTTAGCTTCGGTTAAAGTTGTTATGGACACTCTACATCGGTGTCTTTAGTGTCCCATTTCAATGTATGTTTTTTTCTTTATAGTTTGGGTATATGTTTTTATTGATTAATTTATATTTATTAAGGATTTTCATAATGTTTTCGATATTGTTACTATTATCACCAAGAATAATAGGGAGTGTTCTTTGTAATCGTGCTTCAAGAAAATAACTGTCCCACAGAGAGCTGTCCTCTAGAATGCGTCTAATCGTTACTTGTATATTGCATGTATTGTAAGTCTTATATGGCTGATCCTAAATCTAGTTATACCGTAAAATGGGGCAACTTTGCCATGCTTAATTTTTCCTTACAAATTTTACCTTCACCATTAGCGTTCAAGTCTGTTTCTAACCCATTATAATTATGAGTCTAGATCTTTTGATTTAAAATATATGCAACAATTACAATTTAATCATTAAATTAAATTAAAAAATATAGAAAAATAGCATTGGCAAAGTTACCCTAGAATAGGGCAACTTTGCCAAGTATGTAAAAAACACTTAAAAAATAGAGACAGCGACAGGGAAATGGATTGTTTGAACTAATATGAAAAGATTTTAACGAGAAAATGATATATTGATAAGGTATTAGTTGACTGAGAAGTATTTAGAGATGTAGATTGTTGGGGTAGGCAGGCATAGATACACAGCAATTAGAAATAATATTTTAATTTTTAATGCCGACGTTCCGACTCGCTTTGCAAGCCTTCATCAGGGTTTCAGAGAGCGTGGTAATCAGAAAATGACATATATTTAGATTTTAAAGTATTCAGAATGAAATATCGTAATAATGAAATTCATTAAAACGAAACTTGAAATACCGAGAGAAAAACACTGATAAAACCTGTAAACATTGGATAAATCTGATTAAACATAAGAGTTTCTTTCAAAAAAATAGCTCCTCTACGTGATGAAAACACTAGTGCGTCTATATAATGGGTCAGAAACTTCACGAAGTGCCAAACAACATTATAACTGGCAAAGTTGCCCCACATGGCAAAGTTGTCCCATTTTACGGTAACATCTTCTTTTCAGTTTGTTTTGTTTTCTGTTTCCCAAAGCTGGGCCTAGGTTATCATGACTCGATATTTTAAAATATTGCAAATGCCAGATGACGAGTACAGACTTGTGATATCCATGAATTATGTTACAATCCGGATCCGCTTTCGTAATATCAAGTCAGGTTCAAACCAGCACCGTAGAAATTATGGGAACGCATTGAGCCTTGCCGTACTCGTCACACAATATCGGCCATGCGGGTTTCGAACATTTGTTCCACTCGTGTTTACTGTTTGACACAAATCAATGTGATTCCGGCCTTATATGTGATATAAACAGTTCATGAAGGAAACAAAAGAAGGAATGAGATGACAAAATAAGTTGAGTAGTAAGGATCTAGAAGCTAACCCATTGAATAAAACGCAATAGATAAAATGAAAAGACCATACAGTATCTGAATTTGTCGAGTACGGTGATAATGAATTAGTTATAGAACTGAAAAACTTCTGGAGCTAGAAAAATATTACTAAATAGTGGGAAACAAAAATTTTAAACCCCATCCACAAGGAAGGGAACCGAAATTAATAAACCATAGACCATTTGCCTCTCCCTGCATAGATATAATCTACACGCCTCTTCAAGCTGTTTATGTTGTTTAGTTGAAAATTTTCTATTAGAAGAGCAAATCACGTTCAACGTAGACTGACACAGGGCCATATCTTAACTTTAATGGTTAATCACTTAAACATAAAATATGTTTTCATTTGAACGCTATAGAGTTATTTCAAAAACAGTCGAACCTAATACAACTTACAACTATACAACTACCTCTTGAAAAAATGGCCAGTCTCACTTGCATATAGAGTTAGGATTTATTCAACAGTGCATGAAGCGTGTAAGTAATCCCGGTGAAGGAGATCTGTTTCAGGGACCAAGTGACCCTTCCCAAGAGAGCTCTCGATTTCCCACACCGCACATGATATAAGGGAATTATGCCCTTAACCTATATATCCTAGATAACAAACTCTATCGTAGCTGTATCATTACGTCCCAACCCTATCTCCTGGGCTCCTCAAGGGACATGTTGTCCTGAGCTTATGAGGCATCTGGCTAACCACCAATCCAGTTTATAACTTATAGAATCTTGAACCAAACACTAAAGAAGAAAAGATAATGGAGAAGTAGATGGTGAAATTTTTATTAGTTATATATCGTACAATATCTCCTGTGCAGTTATATAGAGCTAATATCTTTTATTCATCTATCTATATAGGATTGTTTTCATATTTTACAAAATATATCTGTATATCGGAGGAATACAAACACTATGAACCACATTTCCGAAAGTTTACAGGAGAGTAGTTTAAATCGGTTTTATTTTTAAAATATTTCCTCAAATGTTTATTAAATTTTTGTGTATGAAATAAATCTTGACTTCCCACCTTGCTAGAATAGGTTGTTAACCTGTAGGATAACTCGTCCTTCCTGCCCTTGTTGGGGATAAAAATTAACAAAAAAATTTTTAAATGACTTGCAGATATTACAGCATGTTTCTAGAATATTTGGTCTTGATTATAAATTTTTGATTAATTTAATAAAAAATAGTATTACAACATACAGCTTATTTTTCAGTTGCTACTAAGTGTACCTGTGTTTTTAATTTTGATTGGACCGTTTGGTTGTTATTATTAAAACCTGTGCACAAAGAGCGCTGTCTGAAGCAGTGTTCAGAAATCATGAGATATTCTTGACAGTCAATGATCTGGCTATGTCATACCCAAAACGATACCTGTGTGAGCGAGCATGGTTTTTTGAGGAGCAGTTTTACAGTAGGGGTTTTTACTTTTATAGAGTTTTGCAAATTCTTCTTGAAAAATGATTAGTTCTGATAAAGAAGAACTCCTGCTTCTTCTATCTCTTTAGTGTAGAAACCTGCAATATTGTGTGCACAAAATTAACCCTTCTATGCTCGTGGTAGAAGGGTTTGCTTATTACCAAAAGGGTTGCGGTGTATCTAAGATATACCCTATTGTATTTTCATCCTCAACAAATGATTGTCATCAAAATTTTTGCTGTTTTATATTGTTTACTGTATGCAACACTTGGATTAAATATAAATTCTGAAAACGAACAAAATAATTTTATTTTAACGATAAAAGGAATAAAATAACCGGGAAAAAGAAAAACTCTAAGGAAACGACGAGGTCTTCCAAAAGAAATAATTGTAATATGTGTACGAAATCTTTAGTCTTGTAGTTTAAGTTACAAATCAATTATAAAACATTTAATTTTTAAACACAGTTTTAATACTTACATGCATAAAATACATAAATACATCGATTACATAATATTGATAATTTGCCCGTAACAAAAGTAAATATTTACAAGGATAGTCGCGGTATTTCTCAGGTACAATTCAATATTTACACATTTGAAAATTAAAACTACCCTTAAAGTTTATACTGGAAGTCTCTATGATAGAGAATAATAAAACAATAGCTTAATCTAAAACAAACTGAAGTGTTAATGTTACACGATTGGTCGCGGTATATCCTTAATATACAATAGTGTGTAATGGCTCAAATGTAACGTGGTCGGGCAGGTTTGACAAACTAGAAGTAACTAGACTAATAAAGGAAGAAAGAATACTTGAAAGAAGACATGAAACGCCGCTCATCCGTTTCTTCAATATATTCGCCATTTTCAAATTTAACACGTATCTGCCGTCGTAAACCTACGACTTCCTGCCCTACAGTATCCTTTAATGATATTCCACTAATTCCTGTTGATCAGATCCGCTACCTATTACTCCAATTGGACAAACGTCTTACTTGGAAACCATATACAAGACTAATAAGAAAACTGCCCGTCGTTACAGTCTACTTCAACATTTATTGGACAAACGTTAATAGCTCCCAATTAATTACAAAAATCTAATATACATGACTGTGATTACACCTATTTGGACGTTCGGAGTTGAGCTTTGGGGCTTAACTGAATCATCCAATTCATCTCGTATCCAATTCTTACAATCCAAAATCTTCAATACTCCTTACTTTGTCACCAATAAACTTATCCATAAAGATCTCAATGTTACATATGTTGCTGATTTAGCTCAAACCAAATATCTATCCTTTGATAGTAAGCTCCATAACCACTCAAATCCACTAATTTCTCAACTTGCTTCCCATACCATTCCCTATAATCCTCCAAGGCGTCTGAAAAGAAGATGGCCCAGTGACCTTCTAGTGTAGAATTTTTATTAAAGTGCTAATGATGACTAGTTCTTTTCAAGTTTTGTCACGTTATTGTAATAGTTAACAGCACATTTACTTGATGTATAGATTTTGTACAGTTGTAAATTTCAATAAATTTTTATAAAAATAAAAAAATAAAATAAACACGTATCTGAGTGATAACTGCGAACGTTGTAGGGTTTATGAAACGAGAGGATTTTTTTAAATTCTACTGTTTCTGTAGAGAACTGAATTCACATGAGGAAACAGTTTTTTTTTGTATATTTCCGTGTGTCATAGAGCAACACATCTTCTCGCACTTTTTCTATAAGCCTGTCACTTTTGGCCATTATGTTTGTGCAACCGTATAGCTTGAAACCGCGGTTAAGACTGGTTTAAAAAAAAAAAAATGAAATGCGGTAGAACGCCTTCTATGTGACGCTAACTGTGGAATACAACTATCGCTGCGATATTTTAACGCTGACTGCCCTGCGTGGCTTGGCATTTTTAGTGTGGCATATGTAATAAATTATTGCAGATAACTAATTCTTTCTTCACTGATCTATTAGCCTCGGATTTAAAGTAATAGCGATGAAAATATGATTATAAAGATTGTATCACTTTCACGTATTAGGTATATCACTTTATAAGAAAAGTATTAGGTCAGGTATAGAATGTTGTTAATTTACTCAAGTACGTGATCGCCTCTTTTGTAATTTTTATAAAATAAACTTGAAGGATTCAAACAATAAAAGATGCCTCGTAGTTAGGCATCTAGTTATTTCCGTTTGATACTATTGAAGTAAGTACCAAATAAAAATTTACTAAAAACAGAAAAAATCTGCACGTATAGTAAGGGTGGACAGTTATAACTGGTCAAAATTTGCTTGACAACGACAACGACAATAAATTATAAAGATTGTAATGAATCCTTTCATACAAAAAAATATGAAATTGTGATTAAATAATCTATAAAATACAAGAAGTAAAATAAAATAAAATAAACAAAAATATGAAATAATAAATTTAATTAATCAATTTTGAATATACTATTCAACCTGAGAAACTCTCAACCAAGTCTACTAATTGAGGCAAAGAAAAGAGATTCCAGCAATTCTCTCTCGCTGCAATAATGGTGGAAGGTATCAAGACAGATGTTATTTTATCAGTAATGACCGATATTTATCTTTTATGTTAAGAGTATATGATTTTAACTATTTTTAGAATTTAGTAAAAAAAATAAAATAAAAGTAAATTAATTTTTTTTTAATTTTTTAAAATAATTTGAAAAATGTAAAAAGTTTTACAAAGTGATTTCAAAAAATATGAATAATAAATTTAATTAATCAATTTTGAATATACTATTCAACCTGACCCGAGTGAAACTCTCAACCAAGTCTACTAATTGAGGCAAAGAAAAGAGATTCCAGCAATTCTCTGTCGCTGCAATAATGGTGGAAGGTATCAAGACAGATGTTATTTTATCAGTAATGACCGATATTTATCTTTTATGTTAAAAGTATATGATTTTAACTATTTTTAGAATTTAAGATTATTCTTATCTGATACAATCTAGAAACCATCAAATTGAACGACGTTGCATCAGTTCTGCCTTCCAAGTATAAAAGTTCTTTCTCCAACCTAGCAAACCCTTCTTCTTTAGAAATTGTTAACGACGATTTGTTTCCTACTTAGACAGTCTTCATCATCCTCTATCCTTCCCATAGAAATGCTGGTAAAATATTGCCTAATGTCTTTTTCGGTTAAAAAAAAATATACATAATAAAATAAAATAAAAACTTAGAAGGCTCGGTTGATTGAGACTCCAGTATTAAAGTTGCTTATCAACAAAATACATCGAAAAATATTTTCCAAAGAATAATTTTTAAGTACTGAACCCGGTATTTTACGTAACTTCAAAAGAATGACATGCATATGCTCACCTAATATCTTCTAATAGTTCACATTCGTTTTGGTTCTTCAACTGCAGTTTAGCAATCTGCTCAGAGTGTAAATTTTTCAGGAACTTGGCATTGTTCCCCTAAAACAGAAGAGAACATTTAGATAATTTGATATTTAAAGTTTATCAAAGAATTAATAAAAATATTAAATAAATTTATTCGATCATGGTATAAATACTCAATTTACATGCATTTCAATTGTACATACCATTTTCCTAAATTTAAAGTTGGCAATTTCGATCTCATAGTATTTACTTAATATGAATTAATAAGGAACGAATGTGTAACTAATCAACTTTTGACTTGACTTTTTAAAGGTCCTTATACAAGGTCATTTAAGTTCTCAGTTCAGTTTCAGTCGGACTGTCAGTTTTTCCTATGTGTGAAAAAGAAAAAAAATGATAAAAGAACTGAAACGGAGACTGAGAACTGACAGGATGGAAAGACTTATTTGTTCCGTTTCATTTCTCAGAAATCCTATGTGTAAACAAAGGCTTCATGCCTCACTCCGTTCTCTCATCAGTTCTATATAATAAATTGTAAGGTTCATCTGTCACTATGTCCAAGGATCACGATTTTATGTGATAAATACATAATTATACAATAACTTTTTTAAATTAAATATAATAAAAACAAGCTACGGGCCTGTTTTCAAAACCCCTAGCTCACTTTCATTTAAGAGTTTAAGTTACTGAAGTATGGTTACTTATAAAAAGAAACTACGATAAAATAATATGCAAAATTAATGTATTTATATTATATACATAATTAGTATATTTCATTTTCCAGTTTTTTTTTTTTTTTTTTCAATTCTGATTCTTTCAATGAAATGAAATGTACTAATTTAACATACATTCAATGTTTTCTCTAAATACAATTCTACAATATTCAAATTATTTACAGTCGAAGTATATAACCTTGAATGTATATAAATATAAGGTATATTAAAAATAACCAGAATGAACAATATGTATGTTGAACACTTTTAATTAGTGAAGTTTTACGTTCAACTCAACTTTTTGCAACTACACTTTTCTAGGCTACCTAGAACTGAAATGAAACTGAAACTGAGAACTGAAATGACCGTGTAAAAGGCCCTTAATATAGATGATTGTAACTATATTCGAAATTATAGTTTTGGATTTCGTTATATCAATTATTTAATTCGCTGCGACTTATTGTTAGGCAGCTGGCACATTGCCAGAGGAAATTCTTAAAAAGCTGCTCAATGGAATGCTCTGCGTGACAAGAGGGAAAGGGAGACAATGTCTTAGATGGGAGGACAACGTCATTCGTGACGCACGAGCATTGCTGAACCCTAACAATGCACTACTACTACCACTACTAGTACTACTAATACTACTTACTATAACTAATAATACTCATTAATACTAGAACTCATGGATATACGTCCCAACAAGATCTTTCGCCAATGCAGGAGTGATTTTCTGCATTATAGGAGTGAACAAATAAATTGTTAAGGAATAATCTGTCTTAGTGGACACTGCGTGGAAGACTGGGCAATGGAATAATGGTATGAAGAAGGGAAATAAGAAAAGTGAAGAAATATTCCAATTATTTGAACCAAATAAGAAAATATATGAGTCCAACCAAAGAATTCCAAGAGAAGACAATCGAAAGTTAGCGAAAAGTGAATAATCAGCAACTAGACAAAAACGAATTCATTCATAAGGAGGAAAAAAAAAAGAATAGGAAGGTTTCTAAAGCTGTTTTTTGTTTCTTAATTACATTTTTATCCCGGATATACAAATAAATATACAATTACAGTTTAAAATATGTATTTATGGCAAAATGTGCAAAATAAAAATAACTCTAATTGATTACAAATGCCTCAAAACATGTACACGATATTACATGTTTTAGTTGGATAGGAGAAATATGCCAATGCAAATATTTCGCAGCCTTACTTATCTTATACTAATGCTCTAGAATCAAACAAGAAATTTTCTCAAATAAATATTCGTTCCATTATTAAAAAATTACAGCTGACTTAGATATGGTTTGATATCAACATTTTCTTTTTTTTCTAAAACAACTCCAAGAAAAGTTTGGTAATTTATCAGAATTAAAGGGCGTAGACTGATCGGCTTTCCTCGGATTCATATTTCTCAAGCTCTTAAGTCTTTTAGGGTGTTAAGGGAAAGATCGATGTCAATGCTCCTTCTTAAAAATCTTTATTTCTTCCTTAGAATTATTTTTTTTTTAAAAATTAATTTTTAAAAAATTATATTATGCTTCGTGTTTTAATAAAAATTTTAAACGTTGTTGTATTAATTGCGAACATGTAATAAAATATTATAGCTACGTGTTGGATCTAAAAATTGTTAAGAAATTAAAATTTACATTTTTCACAATAAAGAGTACAATATAATCAGCAATGATGAGTTGAATATGAATGACGTGATTTATGGTATGTGAGAACATAAAACTTGAATAATATAGAAATATATTCTGTTGTTCCTTTAAAATCTTCATCTCAAAGTTTGAGATAACCTTTGATTATTTTTTAATTAAATACTAGTTTCAAAATAATGGTGTTGCGCTGACTCTTTGATTTAATAATTTCCTAGAAATTATAATTAAAAAAGTATCAAAGAGAAGTTAAGAGGTCTCGGGCAGAGCGTGGGTCAGTTCTGAAGATGAAGTCAGTGAAAGAGAGTTGAACTCAAACGTTAAATATCGTACCACCTTGGTCCATTAAAATAAAGTAAACCTTTTTAATTAGTGTTGAGTGCCTTAGGGAACAGAAAATATCAACACTTTTATTTTTAAGTTTATAACTGGTATACAATTAGTTAATGGCTTCCTGGCCATTGGCTATATTTTCTATAATTTTTTTCTCAATCACGCATCATTATTTCAGATAGTTTTTAGTTTCATCAATATCAGATGAGGATATTAAAAAAATAATTTCTCTCTAATTGGGAAAAACAAAATTTACCTTGGCACAAGTAATATAAAATTGTGCACATTTAAGTAGGGAATACTGATATTTTTCTGAATCCTCTAATTACGCTTAAAATATCATTTGAACCAAAATAGATATTTAAAGATCTTATGATGGATTACTTATTGAGTTGCACAACAAATTTTTTTTCAAAACGCAGATATTAAAATTCCTGCTTTGAAGATTAATAGTTAACTCATCTTAAAGGTTGTTTGACTTATATTTTATATTGATTTACATTATCCACTTCAGACAGACACCGATTTTTGTATTATAGAAATAAATAAATAATATAAGTATACAAATCATAAAATGAAAAAAAGTACAATGATATATGAACAATGACAATGTAATATTAGTTGCATACAAAAAATTGACAAAAAAATAAAATAAAATAAAAATAATAAATAGGCATTATAAAGTAGAAAATAGATTTAGAATATAAAAATAACAAAAAAAGTCAATTTCTCCCATTAATGGGAAAAACAATAGAACATGGATATGTTTTTCTCAAATCAACAGCTTTTCCCAAAATCAATTTTATAATTCAAAAGATCAAATTAATTATTAACGATAATTCGAAATAAACAAAGTTAAGAGAAAATAGGCGTTTCAAACTCGACTTTTTTCATTCAATTAAAATATAGCTCTTTAACGGGGTAGGTCATAGTGACAAATGTTATATGCAAAAAGTATTTTTCA
Organism: Euschistus heros; assembly: GCA_003667255.2. NCBI lineage: Eukaryota > Metazoa > Arthropoda > Insecta > Hemiptera > Pentatomidae > Euschistus > Euschistus heros. The sequence goes on along the minus strand of RCWM02000022.1, from coordinate 3,631,891 downwards.
TTAAAATATTGATAAGAAAACAGTCGAAGAATGTTTGACATGAAAAACACCAACAGTGCTAGACGTGTCAAAATGTTAAATTTTTGAGAATTAAAAAAACATTAATCCCACACGTTACCACCAGTCAAAAGACATATCAATGTCAAAATATAAATTGAAAATTCATAGTCTAAAACCAGCGATTTTTAAATAGTGCTTCTAGTGTCCATTAAAAGTAACAACTTTGAGTTGACAACTGACAGTTTGTCACATGTTTAGGCGCCTATTAGGTATACATATTTTTGACTCGTTTTTCTTTCAATTTTTGTCATATCTATACTACTATATAAAAGAACAAGCCAAATTTCGTTTGTGATCAATAAAAAATAAAACTGAAGAACCAATCTATACCAAATTTCAACTTGATCTTTTTCATGGTAAAAGGAAGGATTAACAATAATAAAATTTACTGATTTTCAATTAAATTTTTATTAACCCTTATCTTGGCAAGGGGAACTATAGTTCCCCTGAACTTTGGTCAAAGTATATGAAGCCACGAGCTGAACGGGAGCATCGCAAACAGTGTTGTTCTTTATAGAAGACCTTCTCAACTGGTAGGCAGCCTGCCGTTGGACTGTTGACCATGGTTGGGTCGGTGAGTTAAGCATGTTTTGCAACAAGTTTTTAATAGTTATTCGTTGTTTATCAGGAATTTAATCTGGTGATCCGCATAGATTGATTTATTTACTAGAAAAAATAGTAAAAACTTACTTTCACAATTTTATTATCGAAGAAATTGAAAAGAGAGATCTACTCAGTTCCCCTTGCCTGGATACCAGTATTCCAAAAAAGGCGATTGATTTTACTTCTTGTCTGAATAAAAATCTTTGTAAAAAGAACAATTTAGATAAAACACCTAGCGGAAAGAAGAGAGCATCAAATTTGATTGAATAATCTCTAAAAGAATTCAGGGATGAAATCTGCTAACAGTTCATCCTTGCTACAGTTTGGTCTGTATCCAGGAATGGAACCTGGTCGCGTTTCATTTGCTAGCCACAATCCAATAACTCATGGAGTGTTTGCCGTAATTTCGATGAGACTTCAGGTGGTGAACATTTCCAGACGTTCACAGGGAAAGGTAAATGTCCTCTATGTTACATCAACAAAACGATTTTTCTCTGATAAAAAAGTGACAGTTCCTACCAGAAACTGTTCGTTCAGTACCATATCACTTCCAGTACCAGTCGTGCCCTGTAAGCAATAGCCTCTTCATTTTTAAAATTTTAATTCACGTAGGAAGATCTGAGTTGTCATTCTAAACTTTTTTATTTGAAGATCCATTTTTATTTTTTCATTTTAGAGTCATATTTTGGTGAATTATTCTTAGAAATTATTTATTTTGGTTAATGGGGAATTCAAATCGACTCTAAGTTAATACACAGCGATGTGATGCTGAAAGACTGAATTTCTACCTTTCTAAAATCTCAGAAAGCAGCTGATGTTTATTTTTGATATAATTTACAATTTTATGATACGTTTATTGAGATTTAAATTTTCAACTTCTCTTATTTTCGAAGACTGTAGCCAGGCAAGGGGGACAACAGTTCCCCTTTTGTTGCAAGAGCAACCTTACGGTAACCTACGGTTCCCTTTTATGATAAATTACTATAAAAATAATTAAAACCAATTGTGGCTGGATTAAATAATCGTTTCTTGATTTGTGAAAGCTAAAATTCGATTTTTGAAAAAGTTTCTAAAAAAATCCCAATACTCCTGTTTTTGACAGGAAAAGGGTTAAAAATGCGATAAATATATGGATCCCAATAAAAGGAAACCGGCTGATAGGTGGCAAGCGCCATTCTATATGAGAGTTTACAAAGTTACAATGTTCAGAGCTTGAAATCTATATACATACTAGCATCCCCGTCGCGGCTTCGCCCGCCCTCATAAGTAAAGATAATTTCAACTAAAAATTGAAGTTTTATTTGGTTATCGATAAGATTCTTGTATTTGAGCATGTGGTTGAGCATTATTTCTTCAATGATTTTTTCCCGCATAGCAGTAATTATTAATCTAGTTATAATTGCACTGATTAGGTGGTTGAAGATGATGTAAAAGCACATACATTTTTTTTATTTTAATGTATGAATTGGTAATCAAGATGGATAAAGAATATTAAGAAACTCTTGCGGGTAATGGACTGCAGTACCAGTTCTTCCAATAAAAGGCCCGTGGATCATATTTTTACACACAATATAAAAAAGCAATGGGTCGACATTTTGATTTAGTAATAATTTATATTCGGCAGAAATTACTTTATTGATTTCATCTGGTTAGATGTTGATTTCGAACTATAAAAGTATATGACAGTGTGGCAAACCTCGTTCCTGCCTCTCAACATTGTACATTTAAATTTTAGTTATTGTAAATTTTACCATTACAAAACCTTCCTAGAATTATAAAAAAATATTTTTTTAGGTGTCGGTGCAGATAGGTTTAGTTTACCATTGTAAACTCTATTGTTGCATGGCGCTATACACAATTGGTCGATTTTCAAGCTTCACTGGGATCCACACATTGCACACCATATTTAAATCTTTTTTAATAATTTCCTTGATTGTTTAATAAGTAAATTTTAACATCGATTTCAAGCTCTTTTGAAACCTCTCATGTAGAATGGCACTCACCACCTATCGGTCAAGTGAAGATCTTAGAAAATTTTAACTAATAATTGATTTTTTTTAAGTTTATCGTTAAAAATCTTGTATTAGAGTGAACAATTGAAAATTATATTTTTGATGATATTTTCACGCATTTTTTTTTTTTTTTTTATTTTTTTTTTATTTTTAGGCTTTAGCTAGACGCCATTGGCCAACTTTAAAATATTTCATATTCAAATAATTGTTTGTTTCTATTTTTTCTTAATAAGTGAATATCTATGATTTTTTATAATTTAATGCCAGTGGATTTTATAAAATGGCCTAACGTTTCTAATACAGAATTAGGGTTTGATATAATATCTATATAAGAAGGGTTGTCTTTATTTATTATATTTTTAATTTTATTTATAAAATGGTATCGCTCGGCAGAATATTTTATGCATGACATTATTATATGTTTCGGATCGTCTTTAACTTCGCACAATTCTCAGTAATCCATATCTTTTCTTTTAATTTTGTATAAGTACGAACCACAGATAGCATGATTAATTCTCAATCTGCACATTGATCTTATCCATGATCTGGGAGCATTGCTGTTACCAAACCATGGTTCCATTGATACCAGTGGGCAGTGAGATTTATAAAAACAATCCCTTATCTTCTTTTGCATACCTTTTCTGCCATTCAACCTTCATGGAAATTTTTAATTCGTGAAATATATCTGAAAATGGAACATGACATTTATCAATCGGTTTTTTTGTTGCTTCTTTGGCAAAGCTATCGACTGCTGTATTGCCTTTAATACCTGCATGGCCCCTAATCCATGCAAATTTAATAGTTTTACCTAGTTTTTTAATTGTATGAACTTTTTCCAAAATCGAGATTATTAAAGAGGATGTTTTGGAGTTAAAATTTAGATTTTCTAGTTTTTTTATGGCACCTAAACTGTCAGTTAAAATTAGACTTTTATTGAAGTGGCTATCTTTTATGTGATCTAGAGCAGTTAATATCGCTGTTAGTTCGGCTGTGTAAACCGAAGCCTTTTTGTGTAAACTAATAAGTATACTTTTGTTGTATGTAGGAATATAGACAGCAGCGCCTACTCCTTCTGGACTCTTAGATCCGTCTGTGAATATTAGATAAAAAGATGGAAAATTTGATTTAATGTATTCGTTGAAATATGAATCGCGTTGGGTTTCTGGAATTGTAACAAGGTCGGGAATCGGAATTATTTCTAAGTTTATTGAAAATATATCGTATATACAATTGAATATAGGAGGTTTTTTTTTTTGCATACTATAAATCGTATCTTTATAGCTGGATAAGTTTAAAAAAGCTGCTACCAATGGGGGAGGTGTTTTGCTTTTCCAATATCTGTGAGTTAGGGTTTCTGTTGTTAGTTGAACCAGTTTATTATTTAACTCGCTGTCCTCTGCTAGCAATTTTATGACAAATTTCCCGATCAAAATTTCTCTTCTGATTATTAATGGAGGTTCTCCAGCTTCGACTAAAATATTATTATTCGGACTGCTATTAAGTAGGCCTAAGCTTGTTTTGATAGATCTATACTGCACTCTATCGAGAGTGAGTAATTTTAGATTTTGCCGCGTTCCCATAAAATACGCAACCAAAATCTATTATAGCCCTAATTGTTGACTTATAGAAATCAATACATATTTTAGGGGCAGCCCCCATTTAGTTGAACAGATAGCTCTTAATATATTGTTGTATTTTTTCACATTTCTGGAGTATTTTAACAATATGTTGGTTCCAGCTCAATTTCTGATCCAAGACGAGACCTAAAAATTTTACCTCCTTATTAATTGGAAAATTATGATTGTTGATGGTGAGAAATTCCTGTTCTATTTGTTTTATTTTTTTATTAAAAATGCAGACTGTTGATTTTTCAGTTGATATTGACAGGCCTTTCTTTGTCGCCCATGTAAGTAAATTGTCTATTTTTGGTGATAAGGATTGAAAACAATCATTAGTATCTTTACCTATGGTATACAAACAGTTGTCATTGGCGTACTGAATCAGGTGAGCATTGTCTGTTATATTTTTATTTATATCAGCTACGTAAACGGCGTAGAGAAGACAACTTAAAATGCCTCCCTGAGGCAAACCGATTCGAGCTATACGCGATTCTGTAATTTGTCGGTTTACTCTCAAAAAAATTTTCCTGTCTTTGTATAATTCTAAAATTCTATAAATAAAGCCTTCAGGAAGTTGTACATTAGACATAGCCCTACTTAATTCACTGAATATAATGCTGTCATATGCTTTGGAAATATCTATAATGCTGAGTAGATGTCAAATAGAAGTTGGGATTGAGCCTGCTGAACAGATTTACCTTTTCTGAAGCCATATTGGTTTGAAGGCAGAATATTATTTGTTTCCAAATACCACTCTAGCCTCATTTTAATTATTCTTTCAAATGTCTTAAGGACACACGAAGATAATGAAATTGGACGATATGAAGAGGCGACTTTATTATCCTTACCCGGCTTTAAAATAGGAACGACAAGATATTCACCCCATGAGTCGGGAAAACTAGCATTTTTCCATATTTCATTAAATATGTCGATAAGTAATTCTTTAGCCATTTTTGGTAATTGATCTAGCATTTGATAGTGAATTCGGTCTAACCCAGGAGTGGTATTGCGTTTTGATTGTAGCACGATATTTAATTCATTAATGTCCATTTTCTTAAAGAGAACATGTTCAACTATATTATTATTTAAATTAAATTTTTCTGAAGCTATTGGAGGGCAGATTTCATTAAAGAATTCCTCTACCCATTCACCTTTGCCAGTAGGTTGTTTGTTTGTGGTTTTTTCGGTTTTTTAATTGTTTTAATCGTTTCCAAATGACTGATGGATTGGTGTCTTTATTTAGCGAATTACAAAATTCACGCCATGAGTTTGATTTACATTGCTTAATAAATCTTTTCGTTTTAGCGGTAGCGATTTTGTAGTTTAAATATGATTCGTAATTGCTGTTTTGTTTATAAATATTATAGGCATTTTTTCTATCGTTGATGAAGGTTTGGCATTCTTTGGTCCACCATGAATTACTAATTACATTTCTAGTACGGAGAAATGATTTAGGGATAGAATTTTCAGCTGCTAGATTTAAATTGAAAATAAATTTTTGATAATCGTATTTTTGGTTAGAATTTGCCTGTTCGATTGAATATTTTTCCATTAAATTTCTAAATTTTCCCCAGTCTGCAAATTTAAGATTCCATTGCCACTGTAAACATTTATCAGCTGGAAGCTCAGGGTGGTCATTTGATTTAGAGATATGTTTTGCATTTTTAGAGCATATTGGGGATACAATGATTGGGAGATGATCCGAACCTATTGGGTCCTCAGTGCACCAATCATATAACAGTGCGAGGTCAGGAGTTGTTAAAGTGATATCTATTGCACTTTCATTTATTTGATAAATATTTTTAACTCTAGTAGGCGAGCTATCATTTAGCAAGACCAAACCTGCATTAGCGATTGCCTCAGATAATTTATTACCTCTATAATCTGATTTAATACTGCCCCAGGACGAGTGATAACAATTAACATCACCAGCAATAAAACATGGCCAGGAGACACTATTGAAAAATTTTTCCCATTCATCAACAGAGATGTTATTTGGAATCGGGTTATAAATAGATACTAACGATAGATTCTTACCGTTATAATTTATTTTAATTCCCACTACCTGAAATTCATTGCTAGGTTTATGTATGTTAGTAAGTTCACTATACTCAAAGTGAGATTTAATTAATATAGCTACACCAGTAATTCCATCTTGGCGATCAAATCGTATGTTATTGTATCCCGGAAAGTTCACGTAAGTATTTGGACGAAACCAAGTTTCGCTTAATATTGCTACGTCTATATTATGTTCTGTTAAAAATATCTCTAAATTTCCTTTGTTTGAGATAGCTGACCTAGCGTTCCATTGCATGATTTTTATCATATGTTTTTTTTATTAAAGAAAAATATAGACGTAATAACATATGGTATTATGTATCTGAAATAAATAATAGAGTTATAATCATTCAGATAGGGATTTAACTCTATCCAAAACTAAAGCCTTAATATCAGTACTGTTAATATTTATATTTTCTGTATCTTTTAAAGTTTTTAAAATCAAAATTATAATATCTGAAATCGTATCAACGTTTAAGCTTAGTCTCTCATTCACGGAGTTTTTATCTTCATTTTTATGGGGGTTGTTTGTTATTGGATTATTTGTAATTATAGGGTTAGAAATAATATCTTTATATTCTGTTAATAAACGATCTTCACTTGGCGGTGATTTAATAGGCGAAGAATGTCTAGTCCTCTTAGGAGGTACCCGATTTACCTGTTTTAAATCTGGAAATAAACTATTATTTTTAAAATTAGGCGTTTTATCTGTTAGAGCTGATTTAAAGGATTTTCTAACGACTAATTCTTTAGCTTCGATAAAGGTTATATTTTCATTGACCATTAGATTCCTAATTGAGCGCTGTTTAATAAATTCTGGACATTGCTCATAACCCACAGACGGGTGATTTTGTTCACAATGCACGCATTTAGTTATATTTTCTGGAGGGCAGTCCTCCACTTTATGGCCTTCACCACATTTACTGCAACGTAAAGAATTTTTACAGTTTTTCCCTATGTGACCCCAACGAAGGCATTTATAACATTGAATTGTTCGCGGTACAAAATTATCTATTCTACAAATAACTATATATTGAAAGAAACTTAGGCAATTCGGGACCTCTAATAGTTATCACTACAGATTCTGTAGGTACTCGGTAAACGCTTTTGTCTTCTTTTACAATTTTTCGCATTAACCTTTGCACCGATACTATACAAAATTTTTGTTCATATTCAATTGATTCTATATTATTTTTAATTTCTTCATCCGATATATCTTTTGATACTCCTTTCATAATACCTTTTTTTTCAACTATGAATCTAGGGGCATACGCTCTTAAATTTTCAGTTTTATTATTATTAATTTCGGAAATCATTAAATTTGCATTTTCCTTATCTCTTACTTCAATTTTTACTCTATTTCTGCCAATGGATTTTATATTTAGAATAGATTTGTTAAACTGGGGAAAATTTTTGAATAGCTTACTTCCAAAACTGATTGGATGAAGTTTGCCAATATTACGCCCCTCTAGAATAGATTCGACAAATACGTAAAAAGGACCTGAATCGTACTTTTATATTTGAGTGGAATAAATGGTTTATCTAAACTCCTAACTTGTAAAACTTGTGGCACAATTTCTGTCATTTCTACTATATTTTCGACCTCATGTTTATCTGGAGGGACATCACGAGGATCCCCAATCTCCAACATTCTTTAAACTATAAAAGAAAACTTAGCTGATTTAATCCTCTTCAGAGCACTACACTGTCAGCGGCTAACAGATGGCTGAAGATGAACACTTTTTTTTTATAGTTTTATAATCACTAAATATCTTAAAGTCAAGTTTAAAAAAAAATAACCTAAATTTTAGACACTGTGTTAAGAAAACCGTGATTTTCACGCATAGCAGTCATTATTAGCTTGGTTAAATTTAGATTGATTAGGTGTTTGAAGATAACGTAAAAGCATAATTAGACATCTAATTTTCAATTTTAATATATGAGTTGGTTATCCAGATGGACAGAGACTATTAACAAACTGTTGCATATAATGGACTGCATTAATAGTGCTTACAACTAAAGGTCCAAAATTCATATTTTTACACACAATATTAAACAGCTGAGGATCGGCTTTTTGATTTGAAATAATTTTCATTCGACAGACATAATATTATTGATTTGATCTGGTTGGATTATAATTTATAACCAAAAGAAGTATGTGATAGTGTGGCAAAACCCGTTTCTAACACTCAACATTGTACATTTAAATTTTTATTGGTGCTAAACCCTAGAATTATGAAAATGATGTAGTCAAAATTTCGTATATTTCACTCCATATAGCTGTTTTAATAAGAATTTAATTGAAAATAAGTAAATTTTATTATCGATGTCAAGCTCTATGTAACACTGTACCTTTTAACCCTTTCATGTAGATGGCAATTGCCGCTATTTTTGAACTTCACTGTTATCCACTTATTATTCATTTTTCAATAAAGAATTAGTTGAAAATCATTAGATTTTACTATTGCTAAACCATCCTTGAACTATAAAGGTGATGTAGTCAAAATTTGGTAGAGATTGGTTAGGTTTGGTTTGTCCTTAGATTGGTTTTGGTTTAGTTTGGTTTAGTTTAGTGTTTTTTTTTTTTTTTAGATCACAAGGAAAAAATGGTTTGTCCTTTTATATAATAGTATAACCTTATACCGCCATATGTTAGAATCGAATGGAGCTAACAGATAATTGTTACTTGCAGATAATATACAAATAATATTGCGACTATAAATTAAGATATGAGCTATCTTATCTTTCTTGTTGGATCAAACTGCACACGGTGTGCAAATTTGATTAAAATCGGTTCAGCAGTTTAGGAGTCCAGATGGAACCAGAACGGGACACGTAATTTATATATATTAAGATATATAAAAATCAATGTATATGTTTGTGTCCTTTATAGGCTTTGAAACGATAAGATATAATGCTCCAGGTGGCATTTTTTCCACATATTCAGTGGACGATTATAGGCCTATTGGTATACTGATTGGATGCATAGGTGGCCAACTTATGGACCAACTTGTAAAAATCGTGAATAAATAAAAATCGCTTTAACAAATCAGTGTAATTCTAACAGCTGAGTAATTCCCGAGTTGTTTATTATGAAAGAACGAGAAGCCAGATGATTAAAAATAAGAACGAGGGACCACTTGATTAAAATGCGGACTAAATTTGGAAAATCTATGCTTCTCTCATGTACAATGATATGTGGCTTGCTCACGCGTTGGAAAACCATCTGATTTATTAAAAAAAGAGATAAATAAGTGGTGCAACATGTGGATAACAGTGAAGTTTTATAAATCGACCTATCTATTGCGAATCATACAGTTAATATTCTGTGTTCATCTAGATCACCAACTTATTCATTATAATAAAAAACTAGATTTAAAATTATGCTTTTACATATTCTTCAACTCTCAGTGTAACGGTGTCAAGTTAAAAATTACAGCTACGCGTGGAAATATCATTGAGGCAATAATTCTCACTGAAACAGTGTCTGAAGAAGTCGCATTTATTCCTAAAATCCCAATAATTTTTACTAATCTGCCATAATTTAAATTGTTATAAGTTCAAATTAGGTAAATGAAATGGAAACCTTTATTTACCTTTCTAAATTGATGTTGCTTATTACTGACTTGAGAATTAGTCCTGGTATTTTATTGATTGGTATGTATGTTTATATCGACTGATAGGTTTTCCAATCATTCAATATTCAACTTAATTTTATCGTCCAGACTTTTAAAACTCATTTAAAATTGATGGATTCTGCTGTAGGATCTCACTAATATGAAATTATGTCCAAATATACTTTTATAAAAATGATTAGAAAAACAAAATGTATCGATACTATCAGATCGATCCAAGCCAATAACGATGCCGTTTACATCGGGAGAACTTAATCACATTTCCAACTACCTCAACTTAGTTCAATGGAGTCTCCAAGTTTGTGGACATTTATCAAATACGGCAACGGTTCCAAACATTGTAGGCCAAACTCGTCTTAAGTTCTCTAACAGTAACCCCTTACTAACATCAAGTAGACAAAGTAAAACTCACCTTTTTTCTTCTAAATACCAACGTCAGATAACTGCTACTCCCTAGTTTCTTCTTACCAAAATCTTCTCTTTCCATGTTACCCCTTAACCTTAAGATTAAATTAAAATATAAACATTTATTGCATTTTTTCAGGAGGTTACCTCAAGGTTATATATGCCAGCTAAATATAGTCTTTAAAAAAATAAGTAATCGGAAGTGAGTTGAGATTCGGCATTTATACTCAGATTGTGTGATTGTAGATTATTTTTCTGGAAATGGTATTTCCACCATTTTTACTACAAGAATATAGGTTATTAGCTATCGAATATTTACAAATTTATAAATGATATTACGTATTCTATATTCGTGTCCTAAAGGGGATTACAAAATAATAATGAACAAAGTATTTAAATTATACTTTTCACATAAAATAGCTGTTAAACTAAATGTCTCCTACTTTCTCGTATGCAGATAGGCACATCGTTAATCATGGATTTTGTTCTATTGTTCATTACCACTTTACGTTACCAACCTGTTCTAGCCTCTGAAGTGTCTACCCAAACTAATTCCAAACGGTGCCCGTTTAGTCTCGAGAATGCTAAGGTGCTCAAAACTTTGACACCCTCGGCTTAAGTTGGTGTCATACAGACCTGATATTTCTTTTTAATAACAACAATAAAATAAATTAAATCAATAAGGATTTATGAAAAACAATATTTAATTTATTTTGATTAATAAACACGATATATAACGAAGAAATTAAAATTTTAATTTTTCCTCCCCTCCAATATTATTGTTGAGATAAGTTTTTTATTCCTTTTAGCACGGAATATTATTAATAATATCAGAGACTTCAACGGCAACATCGCTAAAAATACTAAACTATCTTACGAATCAATTTACCTTGGTCTTAATACAATCATGGAGGGTTAGAGAAAATATAAAGGTTAAAGAAATACTACTTAGCAAATGATAACCTAATTAGAAGATACGAAAAGATGAACAAACAAAGAAATATTAACAAAATAACAACGAAAATATTATAATCCTAGTTAGTTCACATTGTTGTAGGTCTAAGTGCTATAATCGACGGTTTCGAGTTTGTATTTGTTTTCGATTATCATTAAGGTTTAACATTTGAAAGGTTAATTTTTATTGTTATAGTTTAGGAAAGGTTATATTCGGTTATTATCTTACTTGAGTAGTTAATATCTATACTATTATATAAAAGGACAAGCCATTTTTCGTTTGTGATCACTAGAGCCCGGATTCTCGTGCAATTGCATCTTTTTATTGCAAGCTCGCATCTGTTTAGGCCAAATTTACCTAGTTTAATATTGCACAAAATTGCACATTTTGGGGGTTACTGCATAAAATTGCACATTTTGCAGTTTGAATGCACAAAATTCCTGCATTCAAATCGTAAATGCACAACACTTTCTTGTTTTTGAAAAGTAGCAACATTGAGAAGAATGAATAATTTTATTTTTATATAGGTAATAATTTTTCTACTAAATTATAAAAAAAATATAAAAGATTCAAGCGTGTCAAAATGAATACACTTCTTTAGTGTTCTTAGGAATTTTAGATTGACTTGAGCTAGGAAACTCGGATCTCCAACTTCGTTTCCCACTTCCCTCAACGTTTTGGATTGATGCACACTGTAATCGAGTAAGTTTTTAACTTGAATTTTTATCCCTATTTAATGATTTAGACCATAAATGTACGGTTATTTTTATTTGCAATTGCAATTTTTAACCACAGAAGGACATCTACTATCAAAGATTCGACACTGCCTGAGTGTTCCTCACATCAACATGTCCATTAAGAATTTTTCATGGCTTTGTGTTAAGGTCAGAAAGAACTATTTAGACAAATGTTTCAAACAATTAAGAAACAAATCCAAAGTCATTTTGTTACATAATGAAACTACTGATCCTCGGGTAAATACATTTGTACTTTAGTAATTGGTATTCTTCATCCAGGTTTCTGTAATTTTTGATAGTATAATAAATTTTTTTTAGATAATACGTTCCAAGACAAAATTTTTTTAGTTATGAGCTCCTTACATGATTAAAACAGGAGGCAATTTAAAAGTTATTTAACGTGCATGAATCGAGTTGCTGATAAGATCCGTGAAGATGTAAATCAATTTATAAATAACGGCACTCCATCGTTTATCAGTGTATCGAGACCAACTAGGCTGTCCGGGATTGTGGTTGGATATAAATCTGTCACTAAAGTAAAGTGAACTTTATATAAAAACGGATTTAGCGTTATCTTCCTCACTATAACATACTTTCCGATTCAATAAAGAAACTAGAATAAAATATGATACACAATAGATATCTTGAAAAAACGACAAGCCAACTTCAAATATTTATTACTGAAAAAGGTGTAATCATTTACGATAAATTCAAATGTCCTTGACAAAAATCCCAGTTGCACACAACGCTCTCATGGAATTGATGTTTGCTTAGAAGAAGACGTCATGAGCTGTTTTAAACATTGTGACGAGTGTTGAGATAGAGCACAGCATAAATATATTTTAAACGACCGACAGTGAAAGAAAACAACTTTGAAAAATACCTTATTATCAATTTTAACAAAATGTAACATATTTTTATTCTTAAGTAATATGTACACATAGGTTATGTATAGCATGTACAATCGATTTGTTCTTATTGCATTTTAGACAATCATTATTTAAAACTAAGGACTGGATCATAAATTTTAAGATAACCACTTTTTGAAAAGAAATGTAACTAGTTGTTTTCAACCTTTTTTATCATTTGATTTTGCACGATTTTAAGTTTTTATTGCACGATTTTGCACGTATTTCAAGTTTTTATTGCTTTTTCAGAATTTTGTTGCACGAAAATCCGGGCTTTAGTGATCACAAACCATGAAGAAAACTATGTGGATAACAGTGTTGAAAAGTTGGAAAATTTAAAACAAATCATCTTTTTATAGTTCCACGAATTTTGAAAATTTGTTTATGAAGAACCAAATAGGTGGCGACAGGTCTGCAATGGAATTTACAACGGTAAAAATACTCAACCTAACTCTAAGAAATTATTGTTAAAATCATCTTCATTGTTCTAGGAAGGTTTAGTAATAATGAAATTCATTATTAATTTAATATAATAATAATTTAAATGTACAGCGTTGAGTGGCAGAATTAAGTTTTTACACATTGTCATATGCTTTTATGGTTAGAAACTAAAAACTATTTCCAAATCAAAATGTGAATTCTTTGTTTTTTATGTGTGTAAAATTCTGGGTACTTTAGTAGTAGGCACTGATGATAGTGCAGTCTATTTCCGCAAGAATTTCTTAATAGTTTTTGTTAATCTGGATTACTTACTCATACATTAAGATTAAAAATTGGATACCTCATTATGATTTTATGTGAACTTCAAGTAGCTAATCTGTGCAGTGGTACCAGGTTAAGAATTACTGATAAACTTGGAAATATCATTAAAGAAAAAATTGCTCTTACGAAGATTTCTGTTGATTAAACAACAAAACTTCAATTATTAGTTAAAATTGTCTTAAGTTCTTTATTTATGAGAGCGGTCGAAGCCGCGACAGGGACGCTAGTTGTAAAATGTACCTTTCAATGTAACAGTCAAGACTTTTTATTTTTATTTGGTATCTTGGGATAGCAGTTTTGCATAGCTATTATAATTACAATCAAAAGTAACCAATTGTTGATATTTAGAAGTTTTTAGGATTATCTGGAGTTGATTTACCTGCATCAATTGCATTATAGTCCATTGAAGCTTCAAAATTTACGAAATAATCTAAATCCTTCTTTATTCATGTCTTTAAAAAATAAGACACTTTGAGTAATGGGGTTCTAAATATATTTCATCTTCGTTTAAAATCAAAAATAAGAAAAAAAAACAAAAACGGTTTGCTATTTCCGTTTCAATTATACTCGTATTAAAATTATCGTCTTGAGGAAATACTAACAGATAATGATGATTATTTTTCTATATCGTTCAATGTTGTTAAAATAAGTATTTCAAAATAAGATTTTTATAATCGACTAGACCGACAAATTTTGTTTAAGCGATTTTATTTTTTTATTACTGCTTGTGTTTATAATTCAATGATATATTAGGATCCACAAGGCTAAAAAGGATTATTATTATACAAAGAGAAAGAAGAGTAATTTAAAAACTGTCCAATATGAATTTATCTATTCTTGTCTTTCGTGAAAAATTAATTTTAATATATCTACTAGTCAGGAAAATACAAACAAAATAAAACCGAGTAATTATTACTGGTATTGCTACACTTGAAAGGTTTTTTTTTAAAATTCAGATTGATATTCAGCTGAGCCATTCATAATCTACCTATTAAAAATGAGACTTCTTTCCATAGACAAATCAATTTTCATAAAAAAACAAAACAAAAACGCACAGTTAATTTCTCATCCGTAAGCCTTCACTCAGATTTTTTACTTAAATACCACTTTTTCAGAACTGCGTAAATCATCTTCAATGGGATACGGAGTTAAAGTTTCCTCTGGATCGGTTTCTGTCTCAACTCTTTACTAACCTGAATGTTGTTTTTGGAGGCTTAACGTCCTTTTGTACTCCAACTAGGGCAGGAAAGACGGGAAGGTTATTCATAGGTCACTACAAAATAAATTTGAACCCGCCCAGGTGGGATTCTAATCCACGACCTTCTGGTTACGAGCGCGCTGAGGTCTACGCCCCAACTCACTCGCCCATCGAGTCCCCACTAACTTGAATTTTATCTGATGATCTGTTCAGAGCCATCTTGTTTTATTCGATTCGCAATTTCAGCAATTCTCGCAGTTGATTCAAGATTAAAGATTGAATTTGCACAGATTTTTTTTTTATGTTTGACAGTAAGATCAGGTAATATGTTTTCCAGAATGATATTAATGTCTCAGGCTTGGGTTCTTCCAACGATTATGTTATGCATATAAACTTCATTTCAACAATTTATTTTTAGCTTTGCAACGCAATCGCCAGATTTTTTGCTGCAGAGTAGCAGTGATATCACATCTTTCGCTGTCTTAAAACCACGACTCATTTTGGGTATAAAGGTTTCATTTGGCAATATTTTTTAAAATAGTCTTGGTTTCATCAGCATTTACCACTAGTTCAGGCTTTTATCCATCATTAGAAAATTATTCTGGATATTTGTTAGTGTCTGCAGATAAACCTTCTCTAACAACTTAAAAGCTATGTAATAAATGATTGTTGTATTAAGAATCAATTGAACCACTCTTACAACCCTTGAAATTGTCTATCTCTATATTACATCTTCGACCATTTACCTTCATGAATTATAAAAAAGCGGTCTCGCACGTGTCTGAAGTACTCAAACAATACCGACACACTAAACAACAACACTGAATACTTTATAAACTCTATAAACTATACTTTACACTGGTTGGATCCGTGAATAAAGAAATTCTAACTTGTGAATACAGGAAATCTGACCCAAATTTGTAAACTTGCAACAAAATTGCACGAATAATGAAAACTTGAATAAGGAAACCGTGGATAAGCTTCTGACTTAATAATGATGGGATGTGACCTCGGGGACCAGAGACCTAACCTCATCCTTTTGTCCTCACAATGCTGTCCTTATTATTTTTTCCTGATCGGAAAGTAAATTGATAAATAAATAATGTATAAACTATAATTTCTTTCCACCTGAAGGAAAAAAAGATGGTTTCTTCATTTTATTTTCTGTGTGTCAAGCTCAGCATCCTTATTTCTCATGATATTACAAGTACTTATTTTTGTCTGTTATTGACAGCGCAATAATATTATATTGTGATCATTTTATTCTTGCTGACTACCATCGGTGAAGGTGAAAGCTGAACAATTTAGAGCCTGAAACAGAAAGGAGCATCTCCGGGATCTCTTTACCAGAGATATATAATATTCTTTTCCAGAATATATTTTCCAGAATATAAAATACCACTTGACTACTCATGTTTGATTGTTTTAGAGAACTTCACTTAAAATAAAAAAGAAAAGTTTCTTTGTAATAATAATAACATACTTTTACAAAAACTTTACATCATCTCCGGTCAAAATATCAAAATCAAAATTCTTTCTTATTATCGAAACCCTTTTTCTTAGTAATTATACATACCTACTCATCCATAAATTCCTTCGAACAATGGATTCCTGGCGCAGACCAGCTTCTTAGCTTAAGGTTTATTTATGATTCAAACTGTTTTATATCGGATTATCTTCGGGGTGAAGCCGAAGTGAATCATCCGTGTTCAAAAATTTCGCAGTTCACCATTGTTATTATCAAACGGCATTTTATAATTCATCGACCGTCTAAAAACTATTTTAATTTTATGTTTTACACCTGTGATTGATAATCCGCGTAAATTTAGCTGTTCCGCTGTTTTGGAACAGCATTTATTCCTAAATTCAGGGTTTTTACAAGATGTTCATCCCAAGAGACAAGTTTAAACCACTTTTAAGTGATTAAACCACTCAACCTCCGCCGGCTTACCAACCTGAGACGTGGCGAGGCACGCTTGGATTTTTTGAGTCCTGCACATCCTCCCACATCACGGAGGGTTACCTGATTTTGGAATCCTCAATCTGAGTGTAAATATATTTAATAAGTATAAGTGTTGTTAATATATATTTATATATTTTTAAAATTAATTTATTATATTTTAATTTCCTATAAATCAGCAAAGAGAAGACAGAATACATGGCCTTTAACTTTCTACAACTTCTCTGCCATTAGAAAACTTGTCACTACATCGGAGTACTTTCTTCAAGTATTTGGTACTTTATATCGATGACTACGATAACGCTTGAGAGCGACATAAAAGATAAAGATATTTGGCATGACGAACTCTTTAACGTGGAGCCCAAATATTTCATTAGAAACCAAGAAGGGGATTTTCCACTCCTTTTTTGAAGGAATAACACTTTATGGTTCGGAAATGTGAGTGATTGGAACGAGAAATGCAAAAAAGCCTACAAGCTGTTGAAATGGATTTTTGGAGAAGAATCTGTCGCATTTTCAAGATTCAAGGGGTGGCTAATTTTGTCATACGATATATCGTTAAGGCGGAAAAAAACTATAGTTCACACCATTCAAAACAAACACCTGCTGTGGTACGGCCATCTAAGAAGAATGGTGCCAGAAAGATGGCCAAAGAAAATATTCAACTACTTCCCGGAAGAAAGACGAAAAAGAGGCTGCCCAAGGAAAAGATAAGTCCAAGGAGTTGAGGAGGTAATGGCAGCGAGATGATTTGGGGAAAGAGATTGGGAAGACCGAGAATACTGGCGGTCCAATGTATTGAGTCTCGGTATATGACCTAAGGTCGTCAAATTCGATTAAAAAAAAAAAAATAATAATTTCCTATTATTTTAATTGCAAGTTAGATTTCAGAGTATACTTTCTAAAACAGTTAGTTTTGGCTCTTGATTGTGTCCGACAGTAATATTAATTAAAATATAAGTTCAATCTATTTTCTTTAAAAATAATATCAGACATTTTGGAAGCAATTAAATTATGTATTATTTTAAATAGTTCATCAGATGGCATTGTTTTGATAAACATAGATTAGGTAGATTCAAAACCTACCTCTATCCTTGAGATGAACAACATCCGAGATCAAAGCAAGCCTAATTAGTTCTCTGTTGGACTCAATTATTTATCAAATGAAGTTATTGAGGCATAACCGGGAGCGATCCTAGGCAGTGTGGTAGTGCTCCTAGGTAGTGAGGCAGTGGTCCTAGGTAGTCAATCGATATTGCCTTGTAATTAATTGTGCCCCAGGGCCCCGACACGAGATAATTAGCGAGGAGGCCGGCGAGGAAGAGGAGGTGATGGGTCGGGTTGGGGGAAAAAACTGGGAGAGACCCGTCCTGCATATTCATCCGGGTCGATTAGCTGTAGCCAACAGGGCGGCAGAGATTTAGGAGTTGGCTTAGCTCAGCCTCTCATTGCAAAGAATCTATTGAACCTCTAAAATCCCTCTGGGCATTGGTAGGTAATTAAAGAAAGAATAATTTCTAAAACTTTTTTTTTTTAAATCTATACATTGATGTGTGCAACTATATAACTAAAATACATCTATTTGATAAGATTGATTTATTTATTAATATTTTTATTAAATTTTTCGTGATGTAATATCTTGTGAAATCCATTTCTTAATAACTTATAGTTTTGACTTAAAAACGCTGACTTTATTTATATTGAATGTTAGCAGACTTGATTTAATAGCTACACAGTGTGACAAAGGAACACCCCTATCCCTCAAAATCTTTCTCTCACTCTCTCTCTCTCTTTCTCTCACGCATTAATTTTGCACTGATACTGCATTTTTGTAATACAGAATTTTTATCTTATATATGTTACTTTATTTTTATAAAATTTATTATTATTAAAATATTTAATACTTGATATATACCTACCCAAATAAATAATAAAATGAATTTAGAAGTTTCCTTCTGTATTGGAAACGAACGGGTAAGATTGATAAATTAAGAGAAATAAAATAAGAGAGATCGTTATTTAAGAGATGTGAAAATTATTAGGTATGGGTATATCTCCCTCAACTCTCATCCTCTCTCTCTCTCTCTCTCTCTCTCTCTCTCTCTCTCTCTCTCTCTCTCTCTCTCTCTCTCTCTCTCTCTCTCTCTCTCTCTCTCTCTCTCTCTCTCTCTCTCTCTCTCTCTCTCTCTCTCTCTCTCTCTCTCTCTCTCTCTCTCTCTCTCTCTCTCTCTCTCTCTCTCTCTCTCTCTCTCTCTCTCTCTCTCTCTCACACTCTCTCTCTCTCTCTCTCTCTATCTCTCTCGCATTAATTTTTTTTGCATCCTTATTTTTATTATTTTTGTATCATCTTTATTAAAATGTGTAATATTAAAATATATATTATTTTATATATAACTAAATAAAAAAATAAAATTAAAAGAAGTTTTCTACTGTATTGGAAAGCCCGTTCCTTTAGAACTAGAAAAATTCTAGACTTAGAATATAGAACTAAAAGAGAAGAACGTTATTTAAGAGGATGTGAAAATAATTATGTAAAAAAGAAAGTAAAAGAAAATCCGTTCGTGCAGATTTTATCTATTTATTACATATAGGTTGAATTGTATTGTTAGGTTCTCTCTTTCTCTCACTCTCACTCTTTTCCTGTCTCTCTCAATTCTTCTCTCTCTCTCTCTCTCTCTCTCTCTCTCTCTCTCTCTCTCTCCTCTCTCTCTCTCTCTCTCTCTCTCTCTCTCTCTCTCTCTCTCTCTCTCTCTCTCTCTCTCTCTCTCTCTCTCTCTCTCTCTCTCTCTCTCTCTCTCTCTCTCTTTCTCTCTCTCCCTTTCCCTCTCCCGCACTCTTTTTTTTGGCATGGTTTTTATAATACAAGATTTTTTATCTTATTTATATTATTTTATTTTTATTATTAAAATATATATTATTTTACATATATCTTCCTCAAAGCTTGTATGCGTCCCCTTTTGGAGATAGACCGGGCAAGTTCTTCTCCATAAGGATCTATGTTCATGCTAGAGATTTAATTTTCCTCTCTTTCTGTTATTTTGATATTTTTTAGTATTAAGAACTTCTTTTATAAATTTATTAATCATAAATGGTGGTAACACCTTTAGCTATGCTATGCTGGTAATATGCTTAACATGTAGAGTAAAGAATAAAATAAAACTAGCTATCGAATTTTATTTAATTTTTTTTTATATTTAACTTCAAACATTGCATTATTAAACCAGGATGCTCGCTTTTACCGCCCTCAAAAGTTATTATTAATAACTTGGACAATTTTAATTGAAGTTTTATTTATTTATCGATAAAAAATTTTTAAAGTTTAAAAAAAAAAAAAAAAAAAAAAAAAAAAAAAAAATCAGAAATTTTATTATTGCTAAAACTTCCTAGAACTATGAATGTAGGTAGTTAAAATGTGGTACAGATGGGTTTAGTAGTTTTATTATTTTAAAATCTATTGCAGAATGGTGCTAACCCACATATCGGTAGAGTTTCAAACTTCACTCGGATCCACATGTATTACCACATACTTATCGTTTTTTATTAACATTTTAATTGAAAATCCCTAAGTTGATTTAATAACCAATTTCAAGGTCTATAGAACACCATCCTTTTGTAAAAGCAGAATTGTTTTGCCACCTTTAGGTTGATCATCAAACCACTGAGATCCACATTTATCGCATTTTTAATAATAATTTATTATTATTACTCAACCTTCCTACAACTATGCGTGGTAGTTAAAATTAGGTAAGATCGGTTCAATAGTTTTTGTGGTATGTGATCACAAACGAAAAATGCCTTTCATACAATAGTATATAAATATTAGAAAATATTTTACGAAATTGTCATAAGGGCACTGAATTAAGCAGGAAGTCACGGACACTCCACATGTATTGATCAGGGAATGTATTAAAAAAAAAAAAAAAAAAAATGTTATTTTAGAGGATATTTAAAAAAAAAAGAAAGAAAAAAACACTCCAGTGAACCTCCACAGTATAGCCTGACAGATAAACTGGAACAGACCCTGTATCCTTGAGGGACAATGGAGTCCACTCCACGTTAAAATAAAAGCTTTTGGAATTTATTTTCTATCTACCCTGTGCCGGGGCCAACAGTAAAATTTTAAGGGGTCACATCTCACCCTCTGGAAGCATAATTATTTAATTATTTGCCTTGAATGTTTTTATGAATCTTAATAATGCAATATTAAGCTATCCAACAATAGATTCATTATTTTATCGTTGGATTACAAGTGAAACACACGAAGTAAAAAAATAACTCATTAACATATGTATTTGATAAAACAAAGTCAATAACAAAGCAATAAAATCATTGATCAATGTTCATCACAAAAATGTTTAAAAAAAAAAAATCACTCAAATGTTTTTTGACATTGTGTGTTTCACTTGTAACCCCACGATATCAATATAATAATAAGAATTTTATTTTGTATACATAGCAAAAATAGAGTCAGTGATAGTATCCTCTATTACGTAAAAAAAAAAAAAAAAAAAAAAAAAAAAATTGTGTTTAGTAAGGTTCTTGAGGTTCATTCAATAAATAAAAACAACTATTTTGGTGACGTTTCGAGACTATATTGTTCTCATAATCATGCCATGTATCTTACTAGGAATGCTAGTTTTCTGTTGGATTTCCGAAGTTCCTTCATCACTTTGATTGCTTCAGGACCGTGGGTTGTCTTGACTCGATGTGTTAATATGGACACATTTCTTGACTATTAAAGGTTTAGTAAGGTTCTTGAGGATCAGTCAATAAATAAAAATAATTATTTTTGTGTTAATCCATATTAACACAACGAGTCAAGACAACCCACGGTCCTGAAGCAATCACAGTGATGAAGGAACTTCAGAAATCCAACAGAAAACTAGCAAGAGCGAAGAATACTAGGACATTCCTAGTAAGATGCAGGGCTTGATTATGAGAACAATGTGGTCTCGAAACGTCGCCAAAAAAGTTCTTTTTATTTATTGACTAAACCTCACGAACCTTACTAAACATTTAATAGTAACAGTCAAGAAATTTATCCATATATTTAAGTGCGTTGTGACAGAAAGCAGATAAACCTAACATCCTTTTTTCAAAAGTGGCAGTGTGGGATTTATTTCCCGCTCCTCCCCTCTTTCCGGCTTACACATATTTCTCTGAGAGAGGGGGAAGGGTAAAATACTTCTAGTTATTTTTTTATTTGGGCTTAACGTCCTTATGTACTCCAACTAGTGCAGGAAGGACGGATTATCCTACAGGTTACCAACCTATTCTAGCCAGGGTGGGAAGGTAGATATTCGAACCCACGACCTTTAGTAGCCAGCGCGCTGAGACCCTCGCCCCAACTCGCTCGGCCATCTGTTCCCCAAATTCTTGTAGGAAGTCCGTCAGATTGAAAAAAATAATTGCTAAAGTTAAGTTTTCATGTGTGACACTTTGCCTGTATAAGGGTTAAAAGAAGCAGTTGTTCTATAGTGAGTAACTATTAAAAAAAAAAAAGAATGTTGAAAATAGTAGAAGATATATATTTTTATATCTTTATTGATCGAATCCAATGTCAAACATGTAAATGATAATCAGCGAATTTTATGGCTATCAAACATGAAAAGGTTCTGGCATGAGAGGCATGAAGGAAGGAGCACTACCCACTAGCATCTTTTGTTAGTCATATAGCATTTTGTTCCAGGAGCTCTGTTTTGAACCTTGTACGGATATTATTGGACATGATTGTACTGGACATGTCATGTATTAGTTTCTTGGAATGATCTTGAAGTCTATTGTGAAATCTTTTTAGGTATACGTAAATCCTTATGCAAAAGTATGTTAGAAGATATATTTAGTTACTTGAAAACATTTTTATCTTGTTTTGGTATTTTCGGGCAGTATCAAACCTTCATGATTTTTAAGCTATACAAATGAATCCATATATTTTAGAGTGATAAGAAAAATTATTTGCGGCATTTCGCTAAAGTTCTGAAGATGAAGAGAAGTGGAATAAACAGAACAATGGGAAGCCAAGGAGCAGTTCTATCTTGATCAGATAGGAAACTCGGTAGCCCCTGAAACTTCAAGCCAGGTATCAAAGGGCCTCGACGCTGTCAACGCAATTGTATCAAGATAGGAGAAATTAATTCGGACAGCTTAATTTTAAGTTCAATTTAAATGAAAACAGTTAAATAGAAGGCAAAATATATTCTAAGTTGAAGAATTAACATTATGGTTTTATGTTTTTCATAATTTTACCAAACTTTGAATCCTTGAAAAATTATTCTCTTTCTTACAGGAATCCTACAGTTGTATAATACAGCCAAAGGTATGAGTTGAATAATCGGGAACTATTTTATTATCCTTTATGATGACAGGAATAATTTTCATATCTAATGCTTTTTTAGAATGTTTTCCTCAAAACCGCTGTAATTATAAACAACAAAAAAACCTTTGAATCAACACTGAAAAATAAAATGATGTTTAATATGTTTTTAAAGTTTACTATTCAACAGTTATTATTGGCTTAGTACTGAAAGCATGATTAAATACAAATATCCGCTCTTAATCAACAACTCTAAGTCTCTTAGACAACCTATCTCTTAGATAACTGAATTGATTTGCGTGGGGTATTGGTTGATTAGAGTGAAACATAAAGATAATTTTTTTTTCTCGATAGTCTATGTAGAAAAAAATGTATGAATCTTTGTGAGTACTCTAAAAGTATATATATTCATGAAATTCGTGGACTTAGAAATCGAAAAACATGTCAAGACGAATCGTAAATTCATGCTCTCACGATTTCAACCATCCTCTAAATTGCAAATAAAAATATATACATACATACATACACATATATATATATATATAAGTTACACTATATATTTTTTCCTTAGATATTTTTAATTTTAAGCTTTGACTCCTAACCATTGTAATCTATTTCTTAGAAACCCCTCGTGGGAACTTGCTCTCCTGTGAACTGTAATGTTAGCATAAAGCTTCCTAGAAGAAGCCATTGTAACCCTTTATAAACCTCAAGAAATTTTGTAATTCTCTCTCAGTACATCCAGAGCCGTCTCCACGCCACTCTTCTTTCTGATATTGTAACTTTTATTGAATAAAACTTCTTTTTTAAAAAAGTCTTTACTTTTAAATTGAAGATAACTGGCGCAGTCGGTAGGACATCGTCAAACTTGAGGGCATATCAAGGATCAGTATCAACTGTTTGCTGACGAGTCCATTCAGAGGAAGACGAGACGTTAAACTGGCATGGATCTGACTATCGAAGTCATCTTAGTGTAAGTGATTTTTTTTTTTATTTAAGAGATATTATCTCAATATTAAACTTTTTTTTTTATTTTTCAATTTAATAATTTTGAATAAAATCTATTCTATTTTTAAAGAAAAGGTTATGATTTCATTACTATAACTATAAAGAAATATTTTGTTATTTAAAATATAATTTTTTATTTAATATTAAGTTAAATATTAAGTTACTGTATATTAAGGATAAATTTAATTTTCATTTCATATTATTTTAATTTCATTGCATACTATCTCATTTTATTTTTTGTTTGTTATATTAAATATTTTATAAAAATGGCACCTCCCACATTAAAGAAAGAGTATCTAGAGATGATACCTGATTTCCATGGTGACCCTATGTCACTAACGCGATTTCTAGAAATTTCTGATAAATTAATAAACAAATTTTATAATCACGAAAATACTGCCGATTTCCAAAACGATTATTTAATAGGATCAATTCGTGCTAAAATTAAAGGAGCTGCCGCCGACATGGTTAATAGTAAATATATCAATACCTGGGACGATATTAAAAATGCGTTAAAACAAGGGTACGCCGACAAACGCGACGCGTACACTCTAAATATTGAAATGGCGGGAATGAAACAAGGCAACGAAACCCCTTTCGAATTTTATAATAAAATACAAAAAACATTACAGTTGCAAATTAGTTATTTAAGGAGCGAAATGCCGATGGAGGCGTTAGTCCTCACGAAATATATCGAAAAAATTAGCACTAAGAGTTTTGTTAAAAGGACTGAAAGAACCGCTTGGCTCTTTCATGAGAACCAAAAATCCGATAGACCTAAATCAGGCAATAAACATGCTAACGAACGATTTTCAATTTGTCATCGACACTTATCGCCCACACCAAAAAACCATAACAAACCAATACACAAAAAATCGCCAACAATTTATAAACTATTTCCCAGTAAACCAGTACAAAGCAATTCAACCTGCTAAAAATGTAATCTCAAATCAGTATAGACCCCAACAACAACCTAACCAGTATAGACCCCAACAACCTAATCAATATAGACCCCAACAACCTAATCAATATATACCACACCAATATCATCAATATAGACCCCAACAACCTAATCAGTCAACCCGTTTTAGTGCTCTTCCATATATAATTCCACCAAAGTCAAACTTAAAAATTCTAATAGACACTGCGTGCACAAAATCGCTTGTATCCGTCCTTGTAGCAAATAAATATTTTTTTAATAACATTACTCACGAACCATTTAAACTTACTAGCGCGCACGGTTCTTCTATACAAAATTTTAACGCTAATGTAGATTCATCTAAATTATTTCCCAACACCAAAACTCCCCTGAAATTTGGCATTTTTGACTTCCATCCTAAATTCGATTTATTGTTTGGAACAGACAGTCTTAAATTATTAGGTGCGAAAATTGATTTAGTAAATGATATACTAATCACACCTTTTGGCAATTTAACAATTCATTATGACAACAGACCCCCTCAATCTGAATATACTTACATCTTAAACAACGATTCTGAAACCGTAATCAAAATTCCAATCAAAAATATCTCAAATGGAGAAGGAATCATTCCTCATACCGATTTCAATAATTGTCTTAAAATTCATGAAGGTTTAATTTCAATTAAAAATAACGAAGCTATATGTACGGTAAAAAATAATTCGGATCGGTCATTTAGATTAACTATTAAAACCCCAATCCTTGTGAAACCAATCAGAATTTTTAAAAATAACGAATCTCATAATATAAATTTAATTAAAACAAAAGAATCAGATTTCAATGAAGTCAAAAATCTTATTCGCACGGACCATTTAAACGAAGAAGAAAAAAAAAGAAATTCAAAATTTAATAAAACAATATTCTGATCTATTTTATTTAAAAGGTACTCCACTAACTGCAAATACGCAAATCAAACATAAAATCCTAACTAAAGACGAGATCCCAGTCTATACTAAAAATTACCGATATCCTCAAATATTTCAAAACGAAGTGAAAAGACAAATTGACGAAATGCTAGAGCAACAAATCATTCGCCCTTCTTTTTCACCTTACAATAGTCCAATTTGGGTAGTTCCAAAAAAATTAGACCAATCGGGAATACAAAAGTGGAGAATAGTAATTGATTATAGGAAATTAAATGAGAAAACGGTCGATGATAAGTATCCTATTCCGCATATAACCGAACTGCTGGATAAATTAGGCAAAAGCAGTTACTTTTCAACAATCGACCTAACAAGTTCGTTTCATCAAATTTTATTGGATGAAGAGAGTATCCCTAAAACAGCATTCTCAACCGTAAACGGTCATTACGAGTTCCTAAGGTTACCTTTTGGATTAAAAAAATAGTCCACCAACATTTATGAGAGTGATTAACAACATACTCATGGGCGTTCCAAATTGTGTTGCCTATTTAGATGATATAATAATTTACAGTACGTCCCTTCAGGAGCATTTATCAATTTTAAAGCAAGTTTTTAAAAAACTAAGAGAATCTAACTTAAAAATTCAGCCCGATAAAACCGAATTTCTAAAAAAGGAAATAGAATATTTAGGACATCTCGTCACATCAAACGGAGTAAAACCAAACCCTAATAAAATCCTTGCTATAAAAAAAAATTATCCCATACCGAAGACTACTAAACAAATTAAAGCTTTCCTTGGACTACTAGGATATTATCGCCGTTTTATTCCAAATTTTGCACACCTCACAAAAACCTTTGACCCAATGTTTAAAAAAAGGATCGAAAATTAACATCGCGGATAAAAATTTATTTAGATAGTTTTGAAACCAGTAAAAATATTTTGATTAATAATCCCATCCTGCAATATCCGGACTTCAACAAAACATTTTGTTTAACGACAGATGCATCAAACGTAGCCTTGGGCGCTGTATTGTCACAGACGCACGGAGGACGAGATCTTCCGATAGCTTACGCGAGCCGTACTTTAAACGAAAGTGAATCAAAACTGTCCACTATTGAACGCGAACTTCTAGCTATTGTTTGGGCTACCAAATATTTCCGACCATATCTTTATGGCAGAAAATTTATCATTCAAACGGATCACAAACCACTTCAGTGGTTACAATCATTAAAAGATCCAAACTCAAAATTATATCGTTGGAAACTAAAACTCGAAGAATTTAATTTTGAAATAAAATATAAGAAAGGTCATGAAAACAAAGTCGCTGACGCACTATCGCGAGTAGAAATTAATTTAACAGAATCTGAAGACCCTGATACTATTATTAATGATTTAATAGAACAATTTTACCGCGAAAATGAAACATCGGAAAATGCATCTCTTATCGTAAATTTTGATGAAAATGAAAATTTAGATAATATAACAGAAGAATCTGAAACAAATTCCGTTCACTCTAATACTTTAGGAAATACAATAATCGAAATACCAATAGCAGACTCTCCAGTAAATTTAGGAAAAAATCAGATTATTTTAAATTTAGTTGATATTAATCCCGCGAAACCCAAATCGAAAAAAACTGTTTAATAATACTAAAAACAGAATTATCGCTCAGATATCAAAGGAAAATTTCGAACAAGATATAATAAAATTAATTAAAGAATTCGTTGAACCAAAAGTTAAATATTATTTATTCTTTGAAACTGATTTTTATACCCAATTTTATGAAACCATGGTAAAATATTTTAAACATTCGGAATTAAATTTTGTAAAAACTACAAGTAGATTAATCGATATTCAAGATCCTGATGAACAAAATAGTTTAATAAATGATTACCACATTGGCAAAACAAACCACCGCGGTTCGGAGGAAACATTTAATCGAATAAAAAGATTGTATTATTGGCCTAATATGAAAAACTTAATTCGAATTCAAATTAATAATTGCGAAATTTGTACGGTATCAAAATATGATCGGAATCCTTTAAAACTCCAATATAACGTTACTCAAACACCATCTAAACCATTTGAAATAGTTCACATGGATACAATCACACTAGAAAACAAAAAATATTTAACTCTAATCGACTCCTTTTCAAAATTTGCGCAAGTTTATAAATTAAAAAATGGTCAAGCAACTGAAGTCGTTAATAAATTAATTTCTCATTTTTCTCATCACGGGTTACCAAAACAAATAATAACAGATAACGGTTTAGAATTTAGAAACTCATTATTATCCGATTTATTAAAATTACACAGAATCCAACTACATTATACAGCTACTCAATCACCTCAATCAAACGGACCCATTGAAAGATTTCATAGCACATTAATAGAACATTTACGGTTATTAAATAATAGAGACGAATTCAAAAAAGACGCAATGGAAAAAAAAAAAATTAAATATGCCGTACTCGCGTATAACAACACTATTCATTCCATCACACAACTAAAGCCAATCGAAATAATATCTGGACATTTAGATATAGACTCGCCCGTTGCAATAGATCTCAAATAATCAAATCATAAATGATTATGTTGCAAAACATAAAGAAAGAGTAAAAATTTTGCATGAACAAATAAATCATAGGAATCAGGTAGCAAAAGAAAAATATATAACCAGGATGAATAAAAATCGCGAAGAATTGCCAAACGAAATCCCGGAAACAGTATTTGTAGCTAATAGGCAAAAACAATCAAAATTAAAAAAATAAATTTAAAAAGGAAAAGATTAAAAAAATAATTAAAAACATAGTAAAACCGCTGTAATTGATAAAAAAACATTATAACACGCGAGAAAAAAATTCATTTAAAAAATATAAAACGACCGCAAAAGAAAGGACAAACGTACAATGTTGGTAGACCCCCAGATGAAAGAGCTGGACCGAGTCAGCATTCTTAGAACTGAGATAAAGCACTCGCACCGGACACATTCTTTCGCTTAAGACAAGCTATAATTACAAGCTATAATAATTATGTTTATTTAAAACTAATTTTTTTTAATATTAGTAAATAATTTTTTTTTTTTTTGCTTTAAAAT
This sequence comes from Euschistus heros, assembly GCA_003667255.2. Taxonomy (NCBI): domain Eukaryota; kingdom Metazoa; phylum Arthropoda; class Insecta; order Hemiptera; family Pentatomidae; genus Euschistus; species Euschistus heros. The sequence goes on along the minus strand of RCWM02000022.1, from coordinate 3,602,718 downwards.
AATTTTATTTTTCTTTAAAATAAAAAGCATAAGAAATAATTTAATATAAATAACAATTTAATATACACAATAAGGTCGCTGGATACGACTTATATTGATGTGAAAAGATGGCAGATAAAATGCCCAAACTATATAACAATAATAAAAAAAAAAAAAAAAAAAAAGAATGATAAAAAGAATAATTATTGTTGATAAACAACATAACGAGTTCAGGGAATATGAACTCTTACTAGTTTAAGAGATGGCATTATAAGCCAAATTATGGAAAATATTTTATACAATAAAATAGTATAATTAAATGATTAGACTTTAATTTTTATAATTTAATTTTTAGGTTAGTATCAACTCTCACTGCAGGGATGATAGAAATAAAAAATGTTACTTCTAACCTCGGCGTCATACCTATCAACCTAGGACACGCTAAATTGCAAACATCCCAACACACAATAATACACTTCTTAGACTTAGGACCACTATTTACGGAATATCTTTTCGTAAATTGGCAATTTGAAAATTACCTAAATGAATCACATTATAACAATTCAGTATTAAAAGAATTAAAAGTTCACATTAATATAATTAACAGTACAAGATTTATAATTAACGAAAAAATAAATAATATTAAACTACATGATACCAGGAATAACCGAGTTAAAAGAGGATTAATAAACGCTTTAGGCACTATTATAAAAGGTATAACCGGTAACTTAGATGCGTATGATAAAAAAGAATTTTCTGAATTAATGAAAACTCTTAAAGAAAATCAGGACCAGATTGTTGACCAAATACATAACCAATATTCCATAAACAGTGATTTAATTACTCAATTTAATAATACTATTAAAACCATACAAGAGAATACGCTGCATATTGCACGAAAAATTAATGATATAGGAACCGTAGTTAACTTGTTAACAATTAAAGAATTATTAGATCACATCCAACTTATTTTCTCTTTAATTTCTACTACTATTTCTGATATAGAAACTTCTTTAACATTTTGTAAATTAAATATTCTACATCCAGCTATAATTAATACAAAACATTGTTTCAAGAATTAGAAAAGATAGCTCCACATTACAATAACAAATTTCTTTATCCATTTCAATTTAAATTTATCCTAGATATAGAACGCACAATATCTGTACAATGTGCTTTGCATGAAAATGAGATTATTTATACTTTAGCACTTCCAATTTTTGAAGAAACTGTTTATAGTTTGTATAATTTATACCCCATTCCCATCTATTGTAAAGGATGAAATCATAACAATAATTCCAAAGTTCAAATATCTCTTAAATATTAATAACAACTTTAAATTTCTTAATCATCAATGTATCAAAAGAAACAGCATTCACCACTGTCATACAGCTGACTTATCTCACCACGATGACTTATGTATTCAAGATATTTTACAAAAATCATCCAGTGTAAATTGTCTTTACACACGTCTACATCAAGAAGAAAACCACATCGAAGAAATCCCAGGAACACGCTACATTCTCATAGCATTTTACAACCCGGATGATCTTCAAGTTCAACAAGAAAAAGAAACAGTAAACTATCATATGACAGGAATTTATTTAGTTAAAACAAACTTTAATTCAATTTTGTATCATAATAAAACTGTATTTTCATCCAGTCAAACTCATGGTTCTCTAACATTGTTTGATAAACAAACTTTAAATATTCAAGCCTCACAGCTTTTAAACACTACATTAGAAATTAAAAATTTAAAATTTCATGAATTACAAACCTCACATCTTTCACATCTTGTATCAACAAAACATACCTATAACTCTAACACTCTACACATAATTATTTTGTGGATAATTTTTATTTGTATTATCATCTTTATATTAACCTTTGTAACTTTTATTTATTATTTTTACAAAACTAGAATTGTAACTCATTTCACCCAAAGCAGTGAAATTCGTATCTAGGTGGGGAGGAGTTACACTATATATTTTTCCTTAGATATTTTTAATTTTAAGCTTTGACTCCTAACCATTGTAATCTATTTCTTAGAAACCCCTCGTGGGAACTTGCTCTCCTGTGAACTGTAATGTTAGCATAAAGCTTCCTAGAAGAAGCCATTGTAACCCTTTATAAACCTCAAGAAATTTTGTAATTCTCTCTCAGTACATCCAGAGCCGTCTCCACGCCACTCTTCTTTCTGATATTGTAACTTTTATTGAATAAACTTCTTTTTTAAAAAAGTCTTTACTTTTAAATTGAAGATAACTTATATATATATATATATATATATATATATATATATATATATATATATATATATATATATATATATATATATATAAATTTTTTCAATGATAATTTTAACATAAGTTTTAGTATTTTTTTTTAATCAACACCCGCTATCTGTTTTTGTTGTGTTTTTTTTTTTTTTGTTAGATTTGTTTAACCATTGACTAAAAAAATAAATATTTTTTTCCCCCCAGAAAGTAATGTTGTTCGTATTTCCCCCTTAATTCTAAAATAAAAAAAAAATATTTTTCCAACAAACACATCACACATGTATCACAAAAGCAACAATTTGTAAACCTGCAATAAAAAAATGTAAAATTTTAACTGTCTTGCATGAAATATCGAAAGTGAACCTAAATTATCTTTTAATCCCAACGGTAAGTAAGATGTATCAGGTGGGATTTGAAGTTAATTCGATACAATTTTGACATTTTATAGAAGTCCATTGAACTTAAAAATTATGAAACACTTTTGAAATATATATGGGATTTGGCAATTATTTAATAACTTATGATTAATGAATGTATACCTAGCCTCTTGTGTGCACTCTAAAAACATTTTTATTCATTTGAATCTGTTTCAGTTTCTTACAGGTACTTTTTGCTGAATCAGAATGTCCAGAAAAGGAAAATTAAGACTGAATAGAGGAAAGCTGAAATGTATTAGTCTGTTTCTATTTACTGTTTTCTCATTTTAAACATTCCACCATTCTGGCTTATCCGTACGGGCGTATACAGTATTAAACAATTTCGAATAAAATTAATCTTTTCCACCTTAAAGATTTTCAAGAAATGTTTATAGTAAATATGTCTAAAAGTTTAATGAAATTAAGCTAATTTTTTTTCGTCTTCATTAGCATTTTTTGTATGATATTACTGAATTTAAATTTATATTTTTATTCTTCTTGTTACAGGAAGCTCGGTAGGAGCTTATTCCAGACAGGCAGTCCTGAGAATGTGATGCTGATTTATCTTTATTCTCCTGTATCCTTATATCTCATGTTTAAAGGGGATTGTATCTTCAATCGCTTTTCCTTAAGTCGCTTTTCATTCCTTTTCTTTTTCCAAAGATTCTACAGGGTTAGTAACAGTGTCAACATGGACAATATCCAACCAGGAAATCAACACCATTGGCGAGGCTTGACAAATTAGTCAGGAATCCCTCAAGCTGTGCTATAAATTGGGTAAAAAATAATTCTGAAAGTTTGCTTTAATTTTTATTCATAATGAGAATATTTTATATATATTTTTCTAAAGAAACCAACCCATGAAAACAGTTAAAGAATCAACTAAAATAAATAATGTTTATATTTCATATAGATTATCTTAACAATATTTAACGTGTTTGGTTTGTTTTAGCATACTTAATACATTGAATGGTAGGATCTTTTTTGAATATAGAAACCTGCTTTGGGAGGACAGAATAAATCAAAGTTCAAAAATATTTGATAGAGGAAAGTGGTAGTCATTACATAAGTGAGTGATGATTTCGAAAGAATGAAATTCACTTTTTCTACAAACCTTTGTAGATAGCCTTTTTGTTAAGCTATGAGAACGATAGTGAAAGTCCTAGAAGATTAGAAATACATGAAAATTCGACTGGCAAACAAAGTGTTTTGTGAAATGGTGAAAACAAAGCTTTGGATGCAATCAGAAACATATTATAGAGAATGGAAGATTATTTTCGAATAGCTGTGACTTAAAACGTTAGGATTCAAACATTCTCTTTATTCAATGTCCTTTTAACAATAAAATTGTTCCATGGAGTTATATCTACGGTGAGGAATAAATTATGCATTATTCATGCATATTTACCATTGTTAAATAATACCAAAGATAAATGTAAATTTCTGTATCAGCCCAGTCAAATAAGGATTTAACCTCGGAAATGAAACAATGAAGCAATTCCATATAACTTTGTTTTGGTCTTCTAAATAAGTGGTAAAAAGTCACAAATCTCAATACGTTAGCATAATTAGATATTCAAGGTCAAAGGTCACAAAAATCAGTTTTTTTTTTTTTTTTAAATATCTCGATTTCTATCCATCGGCCGTCAATTAAGAAGGTTACAAAAGTTGTAGATAATAATATTCTCTATAATTTTAGTTCAATTCATTTTTCCCTTATGATTAACCGTTTTCTAGATATAGCGCGGAAAAAGAGAAACTGGCACCGGTTCGGACATAAATTTGCTTCTAGTGCCTTCGACAATTGTTTCTCAGAAATATTGTCATAAACAAAGTTGTAGAGCGTTAAATTTACTTTAATTTCATATATCCGTCTCTGGCACTTGAATCAAATGTTTGACAAAAAGTGAAGTAAAAATATTTTTTCTCTATAATTACCGATTTTTAATAACGTATATCTCGAACACCGTAGAGAGTTGGACAAATATATATAGAAACAATTTTATAAGTAATTTAATTAGCTTTAATTTCGATCCGTAGATTATTTTTCTAGAGTCCACGGTTTTTGAGATATAATCGAAAACCCTAAACAAGGGACCTTCTCTCCTTCCCCCAGGGACCGGGATTTTTAGTATATTTACCTTCTTACTACTCCTAACGAAGCTGTGTAGTCAAAAACAGTCGCATAATTCATGCACTCCTTTTCGGCACTCCTTTGGCTATAACTCCGAAACTAGTAGTTCGATCTAAAATATATGTTTTCCATCTAAAAGCTGGTTAAATTTACTATGAGAACCTGTATATTAAATTTTGATTAAGATTGGTGACTTTTTACCACTTGTTTAGAAAACCAAAACAAAGGTATATGGAAAAATTCAGCTTCATCAGTTCATTTCCGAGTTTTGCTGTATATAAGTCATTATTTGACTGGACTAATACAGAGTATGTACCTCTTATTGTTAGTGTAATAAAAAAATTGGGTGAAACTAGATCAAAAATGCCGCTAACCTTTCTATTCCAATCCGTTATAGATATTGTTACTTAATGAAAATAAATAGAAATAGCTATGAACCTCTATGAAACCAAACAAGGAAAGGAAGAAGAGACTAAACGAACCGTGGACGGGAGCAAAGAGGAAGGAGGATGAAGAGGCTAAATCTCGTTTGGCCCTAGAGAGGCGGCCCTAAGGACAAGGTCCCACCTCGGATATTAAATTATCTGAGATCGGCTCAGCGCTAACCGCTATCCCTTGTCCAACGGCCCATTATAACATCCACAAGGGCTAAGAAATTCGATAATGATGATACTCTCAGGTCCGAAAATTGTCATTGACCGAGGGATCATTTGACACAACATCTTGATATAAAGCAATATGGATACTGGCAAACTACTTCAATTAAAATCAAAAGTGACTTTCTTTATTTTATATTTTGTTTTATTTTTTTGTCAAATACACAAATTTCTTTTATTTAGATCAACTAGTAAACACACATTAATCATTTATTCACAAGACAATTAAATAAATAATAATAAGGCTATACCTTTTTTTTACTTTTTTTATATCCATTTATCGAAATTTACAACTGTACAGAATAAATACATCAAGTAAATTTATTGACAACTATTATAATAACATGTTAAAACTTGAAAAGAACTACTCATCAGTAGCACTTCATTAAAATTTCAGACGCCTCGGAGGATTATCAGGAATGGAGTGGGAAGCAAGTTGAGAAACTAACGGATTTGAGTGATTATGGAGCTTACTATGAAAGGATAGGTATCTGGTGTGGGCTAAATCAGCAAAATATGGAACAATATCATTATGGATAAATTTATTGGTGACAAAGTAAGGAGCATTGAGGATTTTACGAAGGATTTTGGATTGTAAGGATTGAATACGAGATGAATTGGATGGTTTAGTGGAGCCCCAAAACTCATCTCTGTATATCCAAATAGGTCTAATCACAGTCATGTATATGAGTCTTTTGTAATTAATTGGGAGCTTTGAACGTTTGTCTAGTAAATGTTGAAGTAGTCTGAAACGACGGGCAGTTTCTTGTCATTTTAGTTTTGTAAGGCTATACCTGTATAAAAAAAAGTTACCTTTAATATGATATAAATAACTAGCATCCCCGTCGCGGTTTCGCCCGTTATCATAAGGAAAGAACATATATAATTTTAACTAACGGTTAAAGTTTTATTTGTTTAATGCTACAAAAAAAAAAAAAAAAAAACTTGTAGCATTCAATTGGCCAATGATATTTTTACGCGTAACAGTAATTATTAGCCTTTTTGTAAATTTTTAGTTGTAAATTACGTACTGGTAATCCAGATGGAGAGAGCCTTTTAACCCGACGTTGGTCGCAAGGTGAGCATTTCCCTCACCCTTCTAAAAAATATTTACTAAGTTCGTCAGAATTTAACTTTCTTCACTGAATCCCAGTGAATCTGAGTTTAGGACATTAGCGAATAAGAATATTCGGTTTCTAAGTAAAATGGATGCAGGTGGCCAGGATGTTGGGAGATTTGTACTGAAAATAGCCATGTCCACACTCCTCAGTATCAGATTATCTTTTGTGCAGTTTATTCGTGACATTTCACTGAACGAGTTTTATAATTTCTTTCGATTGATTAGTGATTATTTGGGTTCAAAATGAGTCGTGGATCTAAAATTCTTGAATTGTTGGATAAAAAGCCAGTTTAAAAGATAAACTGTATGTAATTAGTTGATAAATCGTATTGTATTTATATTATTTATCAATAATTTACTAGGAATGTGCAATTTTTACTATTCGAGATTCTTGTTTGTGGCTGCTCGAGGCAGTACAAAATAGATCTGGTATAGGTGTGCCGAAGAAATAAAAAAAAATTGTAAAAAGTGCAATGTTCCGATTCACGATGAACATACTAAATATACTTGTAATGATTGTATAGAAATAGAAGAAAATTATCTAGCTGGTGAGAAACACATTATTATGTAAATAGTAAAATATTTATTTTTTGTTGGCAATTTACAATAAATCTTTGTAAATTTTGTAAAAATATATTTTTAATCCTTACACTCCATACTACAATTATTGATACATTATGATGACATTTATTTACCATTTATAACTACATATTTGGTAACATAATACTGCATTTTTTATGAAAATCAAAGAAGTGAGGGAAATGCTCACCTAGCGACTAACGATGTACCAGATCGGCTAGCGACCAACGCCGGGTTAAAAAACTGTTGCGGATAATGGACTGCAGTATCAGTGCTTGCAATAAAAGGCCCATGAATCTTATTTTTACACACAATATAAAAAAATAAAGGATTTACACTTTGATTTAAAATAATTTTTATTTGGCTGAAATAATTTTAGTGATTTCACTGGATAGATTCTAATTTTCTTTCTATAAAAGTGTGTGGCAGTGTGGCAAACGTCTTTCCTGCTGCTCAACATTGTACCTTTCAATATAGCTAAACCTTTCAAGAACTAAGAAAATATTGTAGTAAAAATTTGGTAAAATGGGTTCCATAGTTTTACAATTGTGAACTATGTGGCGGTAAGCCCTATGTGTGATTCTCAAACTACAGACTAATTTTTAGCTACCAAAACTCCTAATTTAAATGTTGATAAATCTTGCTGCAAAAATTTGTTACTTCCTGGAGGATACCTGTGAGGATTTTTGAGTGGTGCAGCAACATTTGAATCATTTTATTTTCTTTAAAATTTCAATTCTTAAATGTTAAACCATACAATGTGCATTTACCCCACCACCAATGTGACTCAAAACATGATGATCCCTAATAAAAAAATATATTTAATCGTTTCAATTTTAAAGTTTACTGAGATGTGTCATATGTCACACAACATATTAATAGCTTTTTGATAACAATTCAATTGAAATAAGCAAATTTTGTAATCAATTTTTCGTTCTATACAACACCACATCTTTAAAACCTCTTTTGAATAGCGATCGCCACTTATCAATCAATTGGCGCCACTTATCAACTTCACTGCCTGCCACATATTTATCCTCTTTTTCACAAGAATTTAGTTAAAACATTTAGATTTTATTTTTGTTAAACCTTTATTGAAAATCTGAAAAATAATCATCTCTAGTAGCATTAAAATACCCAACCAGTTCGTGGGTATCATTTTCAGCACAAGTAATTCATAAAGATAAAAATCTTTATGTCTCCTAAACAAAGCGTTGGCGAAAAACTGCATAGAATTTCTTGTTTTGAGATCATTAGTTCAAATTTACAGCGTAGCGCTCTTCTCATTTTCTCCAGACTCTAACTCGACCATCGAAGCATGTAGGCCGATTCTAGACTTACCTGAAAAGAACCGTGGCCCAATCAGCTTCAGTCCAGGCAACATGTTCTCAAGCAAAACGGAGTCGAGCTGCTCTGTCAGCTGCAGTGAGAAGAGGAACATTAGAGTATAGATATATTTCAACCAGGCGTCAACTTATTATATGCACGGAGACAAACACACCTCGAGCAATACGAAGCCTGTGGCAAGTCATTACAGATGTCTGAAAACGGTTCCTTAGAGTCTCCATTTTAATAAATCGATTGTCAGCTTGGTTTGTTACTCTCCTCGGCCGATCTGATCCCGACTTCCTCGAGTAGCTGCTCGTCACCCGGTACCTTTAGATCGCCCGTCGAACCCTCGTTTCCGGTATCCCAAGAGTGCTGGCCGCGTATCGCTGACTTCTTTCGTCCTCAATTAACTCTACGATTTGAGTCACTACCGTGGCATCCAATAACATATTGGGTAGAATTGGATTAACGTGGGAGAAAGAAAATTTTAAAAAAATTAGAAAAACTACACATAGGTGTTCATTGCACACTTCTAAAGAACTGAAGACTAACTGGGAATGTGTTTATCTGTAAACTTGGACCCTTCTATGTTATTCCTAGAGAGGAATACTGCAAAGAAATATTGTAATGCTGGTTCAATCACAGCATTATTCCTTTAGTTAATATTTGTTTAATGAAATGTTCCATGAAATATTTGTTTAATGAAATAATGTTCCATATATAAAAATTTCACTCAATTGATTTTTTTGCTAAAATTTTATTTCATTTTAAGGGTTTACATCCCCATTTAATCTAACCAAGACACATGACAACGGATTAGGATTATTTAAGAAATAATTAAATAAAAACCACCAGTATTTAACAAAAATTTCCAAGAAATTTTAAATTAACAACATTTTTACTTAATATCTGAAACAGGCTTGAGTACTCATGTGTGTAGGTACATGTTCCTTGCGAAGTCTAATGTGATTTTGAATAAATTCTTGAGGGATATGTCTCGTCTAATGCAAAACTGTAAAAAATCATATTAATTTAAAATTACGTAATTTTATTCTTTTTAAAATAGAGGCTGGCCCAACATGCTTGAGAACAGCAAAGGAGAAAAATTCATGGTGGGAGAAGTGGAATCAAATTGCGAACTCCTCTTCCCTGTTGAACTGGTCAGCTTGGAAAGTGTAATATAATACCATTACTCCTCTTAGAGGAAGGCTAGTGAAAAAGAAGATATTGTATATTTATTTACTGTTTAATTGTTTATTATTATTATTTATTTTGCATAGTAAAAGCTATTTTCATTTAATTTTATTTGTAGTTTAATGAATACAGCTTGCTTTAATTTAATAAATGTTTCATATGCCCTGGTTAAATAATATGGGGACGTCAACACCTAGAGAAAAAATTTACTTTAGTCAAGAAAATGATGACTATACAAGGGTAGCAAACTTAGTAAAAAAAAATATGGTATTTAGTAAACGCCGATCAAAGATTTCATTTCTTTAACTACTTTGGTACTGACATTATTTCATCAAATAAGTTCAAGAACTAAAATTTTAAGTGCTTTAACTTATACCAGTATCAATGCAAACAAATAAAAAAAAAGTTGATGGGCATTTAATCAAAACCATGTTTTTGATTTACAAGTGGAGGACACACTCTGTCTCTCACGGATCTTGTTGGTATTTTTTCTAAAGTTTCCAGTCAAAAAAACATTAGACACGTATTTTACCGTTCCGACCAATGGGCCTTGAAGGCAAAAAATGAAATAGCTTTAAATTACTTTATTTTATTTCTCAAGTTTTAATGATGATTTCGACATGATTCTCGCAACAAAATGTTTATTTTAGAGTGCAAATTAAAGGAAAAATACAGCCGCTTAATAGATTATCGTTGAGGTTAATTAAATTTTAGAAAAATTATTAGATCTTCAAGTAAACTACCTTTAAAGATTTTTTCAAACAAAAGGATAAGCGCACATTAAAAACTATCATTCAAAAGAACACTTAAATACGAAATCTCATCCAAAAATAAAAATAAAAAATGTTGTCCTTCAAAATTTGCTTTACCAAGCAAACTGTTAATCTACAAAGTTATGCCGACGTTTCGAGTGATAGATATCATCAGGGCTATATAACCTACATAAATAAAATAAAAAAATATATGAAAAAGAAAAAACTCACAGAAAATTATGAATGATAAATTACAACTTCAGATATTTAGATAAAATAGTCAATGAAGAAGATATAGAATATAAAAGATAGAGCAATGAAAACAAAATTTAATATAAAATAGAAGTATTATGAAAATAAATCTTAAAAATGTAATTATATTGGAAATAATTATACTGGAATTAGTAAAAACAAACAGATAAATTTAGGTCAAATAACATTAAAATAAATATATGATTTATATCAATATAGTTGTGAATAACAATTACAGATTATAAAGTTTAATCAAATGCTTAATGAAACTACTAATACTTGGTATTGGTTAATATAAATTACATTAAAAAAACAAACAAAAAAAAACAGATAAAAAGCACAGAGCAAGTATTAATCACACGTAAAATAATACTTGCAGAATGAAGTAATAAAGAAAAAAGTAGAACAAAATTAAAAAGGACGAAAATCAACAATTATCGTGAACATAATAAATGGGAGAAATTAAACGAATTTAATTTATTCTTGTTTGATGGCTATCTGTGTAACGTGACGATCATTATAAAAACATGTTATAGATGAGAAATTCTTGCTTTAACATTGTCTGATGCATCTATGGTATGTTTCATCACATTCCTCGAAAATGGCATGTCTGACAATATTGTGAATGTTTGGAAATAATTAATTATTTCCATAGAGGTTTAATACGATAATCGAAAATATTTCATCAAATACAATATTACAAACAACTATCTGAAATAGGCTTGAGTACTCATGTGTACTCATGTGTGTACACATGTGACTGGTATACGATTCAATGAGTTTCGTCCTTTGCGTGACATGCATGTCCCAAGCTAATACAAAGTGAATTGAAATAAACCTATCTACAACGTTCAATACTCAATATAATATTTTTTAAAAATTCACTGTTGATATGAAATTCCGCATGATAGAGATTTGAGAGGGAACAGTCACTTATCAGTTGTACCGTTCCAGCTTATGCTTGCTACATTGGATTAGATGCTTTACGGACCATAACCGGTAAACCTTTGAATAATCCAAAAATAAACTGTGACCTATATGAAAGGGTCACAGAAGAGCTATAAATGGCATGATTCTTTGTCATTTAAATTTAAGAAAAATAAAAGCATATTTAATCTTTTTTTTAAATGGGGCAGATGTAAGTTAAATCATTTATGACATTTGTTTAACAAATAAGTTTTTATTTCTTAATTTCTTTTGGAGATTAGTATAATTACATTAAAACATTGAATATAATTGTTTATAATTATCAACCTCTGATAATGAATACTAACAAAATTATCGTGACCTCTTAAAACATCTGGAATTAGTTGAGGGCACTTAAAACGTCATCCATACCTGGCCGATGGCCTTTAGTCAATATCCAGGTCACTCCACCCCACCGCCATCTAGATTCTTCAAATGTTACCTCTTCCAAGTATCAATTGCTGTTTTATAATTATAGCTTTCATATAAAATATGGCACGGATTAATGGAGTTAGTAATCATTGTAAATATATATCATGGACAAATCATAGTATGAATATAGGACAATGTGCACAATTATTTTGCGTACTCTTGTACAAGTTGTAGTTTATACGTAATGAATACTTTATATCATATTATTATTATACTATTAATAAAGACCGACATTTCACCATTTTATTACTAGCTCCAAATTTAATAAAATGTTTATAGAAATTTTAATTTCAAAAAGGAAAGTCCAATCGGTGTTAGTCATATATCGCATAGCTCGATTTGAAGAGTTTGCTCGAAATTGTATGTTTTGTGATAAAAATAATGCGGTTGACTGAAGTACAATTTATGAAACGGATTTTACGGAATGCAGTCTGCAGCGCTAAAACATTTCCACGGTTTTTTAAAAAACGTTTAGTTTTTTAACTTTGTATAAGTGTCGATGTTTCGACCTTTTTTGCAGGTCTTCTTCGGAAAACTGCACATCTTAATTTCTGCATCTTCTTAATGACCTGAACTGCATCCCAGACAATCTTCAACGTGAATGTTTAATAGTTTTACAGAAAATTGTATATTGTTAATTTATCAGTTGAAAAAAAGTGTATAAAAACTTTAACAAAAGATTAAATAAAATATATTTACAACCATAATACATATTATAATAAATTTGATTTAACTTAGAATTTTTTATTTATTTTATATTATAACATAAATAAACAATTGTAATTTAAAATAAATGTTTAGTTCTTTTATGAGTATGACTTTTTAGTGAGTTTTTGTCATGATGAGGATATTGGTTTCTCAAAAAAAAAATGTAATATATGGTATAATATGTAATTTAGAATAAATCGCGGAACTGTGGAAACTTATAATTAGCTAAGCATAGATGTTTTTTTTTTTTTTTTTTTTTTTCTATGAATTACAGTTATTTCTGATGATCGTACAAATATTGTGATCCTCCTTCCAGTTTCTTGTAGGTTATGCAAGTTGAAGCCATCATGATACAGAATACCGATTTGTCAATAAAAAATGATAAGTTAATTATAAAAAGTCCATCTACGAGTGTTGCCGTAGACAGGGTATTTTCTTACCGGCAGCTAGTATCAGGTGACTGGAAGTATAAATTCACAGAACAAAACATTAGAATGGTTTATGACAGTAATATTCAACATATATATGTTTATTTTTATATAATTAATTTGTTTTTAGTTTACAAAACTGTTTTACGATTAAAAATTGATAGGGTAAGCCTTAGAGTTATTGAAAACCCAAAGAGTTACTGACACCCCAACTTAAAAATAAAGAAAATAAAAAATATTAATATAAAAAAAATTAATAAAACTAATTTTAAATCCTACAACTCAACTGTGTAAAAATACATTCGATTCTGTCCGTATTTTAAAAGATATCCATAGGGATTCAATAATTGAGTTTACTTCTTTTAATATACATTCCAGGGAAAATTGGTGTCAACTTTCCTGATTAACTTTAAGTATAATAATTAAGGAAAACAATTTTAAATTTCAACTTTATTAGACTATTCTTTATATATTTATAAAATGAATATTTCTGAATATTTTCTTAAGGGTGTCAATAACTGTTCGGTTTACCCTAGTTATCGTTTCTGACAATATCAATATAACATTAATGTTTATCTTTCTTATTATTGAAATTTATGGCGAAATTGAAAATTAACTGAATCTAGAAGCTTGAAAAAGTACATTTGTACACAAAAATTACTGATGTTTGAATAAAATAAAAATTACTAATTGTATTTTTTCCCATATCGAAAAGAATAATACCTAATTCTGTTTGCGAAGTATACAAATTTTCGAAGCATGTCGCAATGTTTTTTAATGCAAGAAAACCCGGTGTTTAGTTATTAAAATATTTATGGCCGCATTGTAGAGGTCTATTGCCAGTCCCAAGCTGTTACTTGGGCAACTTAAATTAAATCTGGATTTGAATGGGTAGGGTCGCCGGCAGCATACCGCTAGGATTCCCTCTTTTATTTTATGGGACGATATTAAAGATGAATGTAACATAATAATTTAATACATGTCATGAATGTTTGCTTTTTTTTGCAAGCACTATAAAATGTTTAATATTGCATTGAAGTGATATAATGCATATCAAATACCTTATATCAAACATTAAGATAGAATGCTAGCTGCTAAAGCGTTTTTGGGATACTATTTTTATTTGTATGTACTATGATGGCAAATAATAACTGTCGTTGGATTGTATCAATAAAAAATATCCATAAAATTGCATTGCGTTTTATTTAAAATGCAATTTGCAGCTGATTTGTATGCATTTTAAACGGTTCGATTAAATAATTCAAATACAATTATTCACCCTTTTTAATTTTTTCAATTATTTTTTCACGAGCGCAGAACCTAATCCATCCTCTAAAAACTGAAATGGGATAGACAAAGATAGAGTTGGTCAAGATCTAACACATTGAGTTCAGGTTTTAGAATTTTTGTAATAAAACAGATGTTTAGAAAGATCCTATATGCCGATATAGTATTATATAGAGTGTATAGATATAGAGTGCATTTCGCTATCTAACCAACGTAAAATCGGCAAGTAGTGTTTGTTTATCATATTATAGAATATCATGACTCATTTCTACGATTTCTCCTTACATTTCAACTTTTGCTATTAAAGCATTTAAGGCTTTTAGGCTCAATAAGAATTAAAGTTTAGAGATTCTTGTCAAAGGTTTAGGTATATAAATAGATTTTGTGGCCAACATCCATTTTGGACCACTAGATTTTTCTTATAATCCACTGAAGAGGAAGTACCAGAGTTGGGCAAAATTTAATCTTATTAAATATTCGACAACTGATTTCATAGAATCAATCATCTAATTTAATAATGATAATATATTTCAATTGAGTTTTCAATAAACTGAATCATTATTCGACTAAAAAACGAACTGAAATATTTAATCATCATTAAATTAGGCTATTGATTTCAGGAAATTAGTTGTCAAAAAATTATTAAAGATTAAATTTTGCCCAACTCTGGGATATACCTATATAAATGATAGAGATAGGTCTCTATAGAGGTTCGATTTACGACTGATATAATACAATATAAAGTTGCAACTTTAAATTGATGGGGTTTAATTGTGGACACTAAAGCTTCAGTCAATCTTGCTCCTAACATAATTATCCCTTTTGGTATCCCTTATTATAAGAACTATCAATTATTTACTTATGTAATAGTCTATACTAATGTATAAAAGGACAAGCTATTCTCGTTTGTGATCACTAATCACGAAAACTACTGAACCAATCTGTACCAAATTTTAACCAAATTATATTTATAGTTATAGGAAGATTTAGCTCTGATAAAGTATGCTGATTTTCAATTAATTTGTCATTAAAAAAGATAATGTGTAGAGTTTGAAAAATTGATGAACAGATAGAGAGTACCGTTCTACATGGAGGTTACAATGTTAAGTTGTTATATTGAGCTAGAAATGATAATGAAATTTTCTTATATTCTATTAAATTATCAAAAAAGATTTAAATATGTGGTACGACATGTGGAATCCAATGAATCGAGTTTACAATAGTAAAACTACTTAATCTATCTGTACTAAATTTTAACTGCATCATGTCCATAGCTCTATGTAGGTTTAGCAATTATAAAACTTTCATTTTATTACTTTTTTATATTTTATTTTTTTACGATAGTAAAAATTTAAATATACAGTACTGAGTGGTAGAAATGAGATTTGCCACCATACTTTTATGGTTACAAACTAAATTTCAATCAAATCAAATCCATAAAATTATTTATATCAAATAATAATTATTAACGAATCAAAATGTGGATCCTTTGATTTAAAAATATGATTTATGAGCCTGTAGTTGTAAGCACTGGTAACGCAGTTCATTATCCGCAAAAAATTTTTAATAGACTATGCCCATCTGGATTACCAACTCATACATTCAAACTAAAAATAATGCTTTTACATAATCATCGACCAGTTAATCAGTGTAATTTTAAACAGGTTAAGAACTACTGCTATGCGTGAAAATATCATTGAAGAAAAATTCCCCAATGCATACTTCAATACATGATTTTTATCTCTAAAATAATAAAACTTCCATTATTAGTTAAAATTATCTTTGTTCTCTTCTTATGAGTCTGGGTGAAGCCACGACGGAGAATTCTAGTAATAATTATATCATTTATATATTATTAATAATAATTACCCTGTAGAAGTTAAATATTTGATGATTCTTGGAAGATTAACTTTTAGTAATTAAGTGCAAAGAATGATACGTTAATTCCACTGTTCCGTTAAAATGTTATACTGTCTGAAGAGCGCAAGATTCGCATGCCTAGAGACAATTACAAGATCACATTGAACAGAACCGGGAATTCTAATCAGACTAGGCATTTCAAGAGCCAATGGTCACTCAGTAATGGATTGGGCGCTAGGATGTAAGAGCATAATCCACCAATTAGAAGCTTTGATCACTATCGTCTTAGTTCTCGGGGTCGTTTTAAAGTAGTGTTCATCCTTCATCTTATCTACATCAGTAAGTCTGTGTCTCTGATAAATGTTCTTTTCGATATTTTATGGGAAATTTACTCAGACATTGAATAGAATAATAGGTCTATTTGTAATAAAAAAGTTTAATTTTGTATTAAAACATAAAAAACACAAATTCTTATTAGTTTTTCGCACCATTTTAAGGACCAAAAAAGATTATTTTCCCAATGCATTGGCAGAATAATCTTCTTTTTTCATTCATTTTATTGAGTAAATATTGTATGCCGTGGCGCTTAAGCAATATTTAATATGGATAACAAGGAACCTATTCAAACAAAATGCAGAATAAAAATAGATATTAACCCTCCAGTAGTGGCAACCGATCTGACAGATCACTCAAGGAAGTTTTTGCGCAGTATTCCGAGTATGCTTTTTATAATGAGATAAGCGACTCAGTACCTTTCAACTAACATTCCTCGAATACATTAGTGACGTAAAATCCTCAATATTTTCTCTAGATTTTTAGCTATTTAGTTTCTATTCCGCTGTTACCGGGAAAATAGTATAGATAAATGAATATATGAGACCCCAGCACTATATTCTCAGCCGCGTCACTAATTCCGAAAGGCTGAATGATAGCGCTGGAACAGTCGTTTAGGACTTGAGCGGAAAAGATGGCCCATGCCTTAATGCCAATAAAATAAATATTTACAATAGGTTTCGGTAACACTGTCGTTTTGATCTGCTAGTTGGAATTATACGGGTGCGTGGAACTGGATCATGAATCAGCCAGAGGATTGGAATGGTTGGATGGGTTTTGATTGGATTTTGAAAATTAATGGGGTATGAGATCGAGGAAAAAAAGTTTGTTAAGATCATTATCCAGACGATTTCTGAGTCTTTTTAGTTGGTGTGATTAACATTATTCTTTATTCATTTTTCATATAATTTTAAAGCTTTAGATTTCTAATTATGAGAAGTGAATGTAATTTTAGTTTATCAACACATTAGTATCAATTTTCACTGTGTTAGTTTTTAACACATCATGGTGAAAGTTATAAGAATGATACACAAATTATCTAGATATAATTAAGGCAAATTATTATGTCTAAAAATAAAAAAAGAAAACCCACATAATCTATTTGAATGAAAAGCAGAGGGAACTATTGTTAAACGGCAGTCCGGATTCAGAAGAATGTCTTAGATCAGGTAAAACATTTCAAATATCTTGGTAATCTTCTTAGAGAAGAGAAGCAAATAGGAGTTCCAGGGAAGGGTTCATTTAGGTCGAAAGCTCTACACAATGCCTTCAAATGGTTTCTGCTGAGCTAGGGAAAAATCTCGTAAGAGACAAAGAACACTGTTTATTAACGTATAACTCTCAACCCTTATTTTGTCATTTTCTTTCAAAGACTAGTATCTAGAAATCGCTTAAGAAAGATTGCCGAGATTTTCAATTTTCAATGAAAAAAATATTAGTTTGTCCGGAAAATAATGCTGACTTTCTTATTTCTTTTAAATTACCCCTCTTTGAGATAAACTGTTTTTATGAGATTATTTTTTTTTTTTTATTTATGGCAATATTTGTTAATCGTCCCCTAACTAATAATGGATCCTAGTTAATCACAGATTTAAACATAATTTTCGTTTCCGAGCCCCGGAAAGGTAATGAATTTTTTTCCTTTTCCTAAATTATATTTATAACAACACGATTTTTCAACAATATAAAAACGATAAAACTAATTAAAAATCTAGCAAATATGATATAATATTGCAGTATTCAACATTCCTACAAAATTCAAAGTGGTTAGAATTTATAAATAAGGTTTACCTCTTCAAACAACTGCATTGAAATTTATTATGGATCCTTTTGACTCAAACCCGTCTCAGTGTGTTTGCTTTTAAGCAGTGGAACTCCTATATGAGTTTTCTCGAGTATATTTCACTTTTGCAACCTATTAATGAGAAGAGTTTAAAAAGTTAGGGGCTGAGTAAAAGCAACCCGCAATACAGTAAAGCGTTCCCGGTATAGCATTCTCCAGTAACTGCGTTTACGATGCTACAAACCTCTACGTGTTTCCTCATTTTAAGATACATTTTTAGTCAACATCGTAATTATTTATTTTTTGAATAAAGTGAAGGAAAGGAATAATGAATAAAATCTGACTGTTATGAATAATACAATAACACTTATTTTATATTGGAAAACCTTATTGATTACGACATTTGATGATGTCGAAATCGAAAATAACGCGAAACCTTCAAAAATAAAAGTTTGATCCCTAGTTTTCTTGTCAGATTAACTTTAAAAATTTTTTATTTAATTGTTGGTTTTTAATTTTTTTTTGTTTTTTTTTAAAAGACCTTTTTAAATTTCAGAAAGTGGAAAATAAATTCGGAATACATTTCATTCACCAGATGAGGAAAATTTCGGCTGTATTTCTAGGTATGGGTTATAATAGATAGTATTATATTTAAGAGGAAGTAAAAATAATTATGTATGGGTAAAAGAAAGTCCGTTTGTACAAATTTTATCTATTACATTTATAGATTGAATTGCATAGCTAGCTAGGTTCTTTCTTTCTCTCACTGTCTCTGACTCTCTCTCTTTTCCCACTCCCTCAACTTCCATCTCTCTCTCTCTCTCTCTCTCTCTCTCTCTCTCTCTCTCTCTCTCTCTCTCTCTCTCTCTCTCTCTCTCTCTCTCTCTCTCTCTCTCTCTCTCTCTCTCTCTCTCTCTCTCTCTCTCCTCTCTCTCTCTCTCTCTCTCTCTCTCTCTCTCTCTCTCTCTCTCTCTCTCTCTCTCTCTCTCTCTCTCTCTCACTCACTCTCTCTTTGTTTCTCTCCCTCCCTCTACCTCACACTTCCACTCTCCCTTCCCGGCCCCCTCATCTCTCTGTACTAATAAAGTGTCTATGTTATTTTGAAGATATATAACGGTTCATATCTGATACTTTATGATTGTATAAGTTGTCTTTGCGTTTAACATTTTGATTTTTATTAAAACGTTTTTCTAAGGATTTCTTTATATAGATTATAAATAAAAGCCTCATAGATAATAAATCAGTTTTTATTTTTCTTATACGCAGTGAAATCTAAAAATTAAATTCACATTCTCCAAATATAAAATATGTCATTATAATAATTTAATTATTTATTGAATTTATTTCTATAAATGCAGTATGCCTACCGAGTTTAGGGATCTAAATGGCCGAGCATTTTAGGGGAGTTTCTCTGAGATCTCAGTACAGATGGTCGTGGGTTCGAATCCCACCTGGGCGAGTTGAAACTTTTCTTGAGATGGATCCATGCAAATATGAAAATGAATGAATCTCCACTTTCACACACTGGCTAGAAATGGTAGGTAACCTGTAGAGTAACCTCCTTCTAGATCTTGTTGGTGTGCATAAGGACGTTAAGCCCAAACAAACACACTCAAGCCAAATTACCGACATTAGGGCTCATATAACAATAATAATAATAATATTAAAAGTTCTTTATTTATTCCGGGACCTTAAGAATAAAAAATGGTGTACAGTCTGAGAGCCTTCAGAGCCTTAAAATGAAATAATATTTTAAGAACAAAATAACAGTTAATAATAATAAAATAAAATAAAAATATTAATAAAAAGTAACAGAAAATTTCAAATCAATTTTTTCCAAAAACAATAAAAGTTTTTGAATATGAATTGTTCACATTTTATACAACTAAAAAGTGGCTATTGACACTTTTCGTGGTTCTGGATGGATAGTATGCGGTTAACTCGGCGTTGGTCGCTAGGTGAGCATTTCCCTCACCCTTGTAAAGAATATTTAATAAGTTTGTCAGAATTTAACATTTATCCCTGACCCTCATTATAGCTGGACATCATTATATTAGGACATTTGCGAATAATGATATTCGGTTTCTAAGTTAAACGGATGCAGGTGGCCAGGTTATTGGGAGATTTGTACAGAAAATTGCCATGTCCACACTCCTCAGTATCAGATTATCTTTCGTGCAGTTTATTCGCGACATTTCACTGAACGAGTTTTATAATATCTTTCGATTGATTAGTGATTATTTGGGTTCAAAATGAGTCGTGAATCTAAAATTCTTGAATAGTTGGATTAAAAGCCAGTTGAGAAGATAAATTGTGAGTAATTAGTTGATAAATCGTGATGAATTGTATTTATATTATTTTTCAATCATTTACTAGGAATCTGAAATTTTTACTATTCCAGATTCTTGTTCGTAGCTGCTTGAGGCGATACAAAATAGATATGATATAGGTGTGCCGAAGAAATAAAAAAAGAAAAACGATAAAAATTTGTAAATAGTGCAATGTTCCAATGCATAATGAACATACTAAATATACTGGTTATAATTGTATATAAATAGAAAAGAATGATCTAGCTGATGAAAAACACATTATGTAAATAGTAAAATATTTAATTTTTGTTTGACTTTTTTGTTGTTTTACAATAAATCTTTGTAAAAATATATTTTTAATCCTTTTACTCCATACTAAAATTATTGATACATTTACCATTAACAATAAATCAATATTGTATCAATAAATACAATTATTGAATCATTTACCATTTATAAATACATATTTGGTAGCATAAAACTGCATATTTTATGAAAATCAAAGAAGTGAGGGAAATGCTCACCTAGCGACTAACGGTGAACCTGATCCGCTAGCGACCAACGCCGGGTTAAAGAAGTGGACGGTTTGAAAAAGAAAGGTTGCCAGGAAAAAATGGAAGGAACAAGCCACTTTAACTCTGCTTAAAACTGCAAGACGTGGGCGCTTCTCGGGATCCCGAAAAAAAAGAAGTTAAATAGCTTTTTGAGTCTGGCCTCGAAATCCCCATATACATCACATCAGTGGTCAAAGTAGGGGAAGATGAGAGAAGTAACTAGTAACCTTCGGTTTTCGAAAGGAAGAAGGTGGCGAACGTAATTGAGGCGCCTGAGGATAAGGATGGTGCGGCAGGAAATTTAACATACGGAACGACTTCTAGAAGGATTTTCCACTATTACTGATATTTGTGAGAGTATAGTAAGATCGTTTCCCAGGAGTCTAATTGTGGTATGTACAATATCAATGATCGTTGAACAAATATATTAAAGGTGGTTTTGGAGACACAGAAGCTAAGGGAAAGAAATAAGAAATAGTGCTAATAGATAAAATTTTATATATTTTTTATGATTGATTCATTAATATTTACAATTTTATAAAATAGATACATTGTGTAAATATGCGAAAACATATTAAAATACGTTTTAAGGCAAATACTTTTTGATATTACTTCATTAAAAGATTCATATAAGAAAACCCCGAGGCGGTTTTATTTGCTCGGAGAGTCATCAGGAATCGAATAGGAAACCAATTGGGAGATAAGAGGATTTAACTGGGTATGGGTCTTAGCACGGAAAAAAAATATATCATTTTTGGACTAAATATGTAACATATAGGGCATTAAATTTATCATGGATAACTGTATATTTGTGGCATAATAAAGAGCATTGAAGATTTTTCGAAGAATTTTGGAATGTAATATTGGGTACGAGCAGAATTGGATGGCTTCGTAGAGCATGAAAAAATCAACTCCATGTTCCTAAATAGGTCAAATTACTGCCATATAAATGATTTTTTTTTTATTAGGTGAATATTTTTTTAAAAAGTAAATGCTGAAGTGTCCGAAAACAAAATGCAGATCCGAAGTATTACATGTTTCTTGATTAAGTCCTTGTTAGTGGATAAGTGTTATATTATGAAAGGAGAAACAATGTATTTAATATATCATTATATTCTGTCAGTTGTTTTTGATAAGATGAAAACAAATAAAATTATGTTTGACTCTTAAATGTTGGGGATTTGAATATAAATGATTAGAAACTTAAAATTGCTCATTTTTTATTTTTATTTAATATCAAGAAGATAAATGATTGGATCTTGATCCATCATGTCTTTACAAAATTATTCTGTCTGATTTATATGCGGTCTTTTTTTTTTTTTTTGGACTTGCAATCCTTCAAAAGCCGTGGGGGCTTCAACGCCAAGCTCTTTGGCCTTGGAAAGGACATTGATCTCCTACTCTCTAACTCTGAGCGAATCACGAACTGCGTAGTACTTGAGGAACTGGGGACTTAGTAGTCAAATAAATCACAAATCTATATATCAGAGCAATACCTTCATCGAAGAGAACTAACTGATTGTTTCAGTAAGGTAATGCTAAAATTTGGTGTAAGGTTTGAAAACTTCTGTGGTTCCAATCCGCACCAACCTTGAAAGAAACCAACTTGTTTCTGGAAGGTCATCGGACAGTGGAGGCGCAGTTGCAACCGGCTCACAGAAGAGAATAAATATAGAACAGGATTTCGTTTTTGTATTCTCTTCTACGCTTAAATATTATAATACACACATACACAAAACTAACCTGAAAATATTAAATAATAAAACTAATTTAATTCATATATTTAATTTTTTTTTTCTAATAGAAGAATTGTTTTAAATAATATAGAATACCTAGTTAACCGTCATTATACAGTAGTGTTAATTCAATATAAACGAAAGAAATAATAGTTTATGAACATTTAGATCTTTAGTCCCGAAAAAACATAAATAATGCGTAAATACTGAAGAATTAAATGTTCAAAGTAATTAAGGAATATCTGGATGCAATTGTTTTTCTCCAGCAATATGTAGATATTATTATTGTATTTTTTTATTTATTTTTTAATTAAATACTCTGAATAAAGAGCTTTGAAAATATTATGCAATAAATTAAGTGATGCATATAATTAGTACATTCCAGACAGTATAATTTATTTGTTAATTTTACATACCATAATAATTCATATTTAATTTGTCATTAAAGTTAATTTTATTTTATTTTTTTTTTGTACCAAAGTCCTTGTTCCTATAAGACAAAAGTTAAAATTAAAAAAAAAAAAAAAGTTAATAGTAATTTTTTTTTTCAAATATAAGTAAGCTGTACAGAATATTTTAAATAAGGATACAATAAAAATTCTATTCATTTTATTAACTCGACAGAGCATACATTTTTAACAATTTATAATTATAATAGATACTGTACCAAAACTATTTTTAAATGTTTGACTAAAATTTGTTGGTATAAAATAATATTAGCAGTTATTTCTTTATTAATCTTGAAATTCAGAGTTTTTGCGTTTTTTGTGATTGCTATTATTTTAAGCTAAAATTTTTTAATTTATTTATTTAGTGATATTAAATTCCCATCATTACATTAAAGGAAGAGGGATGAAGAATCTGACGATGTCTAAAAATATCATAACAATTAATTGAGGAAATGACTTCAGTGAAGGTTATAAGTTTTAAAAAAGTGTATTGTAATTTAAAGTTAGCAGTTTTAATCTTCAAACTTAATAATTTCTTATAAGATATCGGCAAAGATAGAAAAGAGGAAAATAGGAAATTTTAAATTATTATTTAATTAATTAAACAAAAATTAAATTATTATTATCTACTATTATTTGAAAAGAATTTATTTAGACTTTTTGTTTAAATTAAAAATGATACAAGGTCGTCTAATACTTAAGCGAAGGCTGAATAATACTCATATTATTACTCTAGTTTTCCTCAATCAATGTGCTTACGATTCCATTCTCGATATAAATATATCCATAAACATTTTGTCTATATAAATATACTGAAAGACGGAAAATTTCATCCATTGAGTTGTCCATTTTCTCGGCTAAAAGCTTCATTATTTTGCTGTTTTTTACGTACCTATTTACTCTAACTAGGTTGTATTAGAATATTAGAATTATTAATAACATTAAGTAAATAAAAGCGAGCAATATGTATATTTTTAAAATATATTTATTGATGTTTACAACTTTACACATTATATACAAGCAAATTTGATGGAATTGATCACAGTCATGTCAAGCGCATTACTTACTAGTAGCATTTAAATAAAAGTTCTACATTAGAAGGTCTCTTTTCAGATACCTCTGAAGTTAATCATAAATTAAGTGTAAGGCAAGCTGGAAGACTAGTGGATTCGAATGGGTATGGAGCTTAGTATGAAAGGATAGAAATCTGGTTTGGGCCAAATCTGCAACATATGGAACATTAAGATCTTTATGGGTAACTTTGTGATATAATACGCATTGCGGATTTTAAGAAAGATTTTGAATTGTAATGAATGGATACGAGACCAACTGGAAGGTTTAGTTGAGCTCCAAAGCCTTACTCCGTTTTTCTAAATGGGTCTAATTATCGTCATTTAAATAAGTCCTTTGAAATTTACTGGGAGCTTTGAACGCTTGTCTTGTAAATGTTGCAGCAGTCGGAAACGACTGAAATGAATAAAGTTACGAAATAATAAATTGTTCTGATTTATTACAGTTAATAATAAAATAATAAAATTATGTTAATTCAATATGGCAGGGAAATATTTTTTAATTCGTTTTATATGCACCATGTAAATTATATGAGTCCTAAACATAACAAAAAAAAAAAAATGAATCTTTAAGCCAAGAAAATGAAAACTCAATGCGGCGGAATTTTTCGCTTTTCAGTACATATTGATACTTTCAATGAATGCATTACCTCGTCCTGTCAGAAGTTTAAGTATAATTAATATATTTTTCGTTCAGTTAAGATTATTTATAATTTTAGGCAATATTAACTACTTTATTAAGGATAAAGATAAAACTTAGCCTCTACTGGAATTTGAAGCTTGTGGTGCGGTGAGAGAGCTAGAAGGCAGAACCTAATGGAATCTGACATCATGCTTTCAAGAAGTGGGGGAAAGACTTGGTTTGGAGTTCTCCAGGCTGATTTTGTGTATGTAGTATGACTGTATTTTAACTTTTATTCTTTGTTTTATTTTATGGTTTAACTGTTATTTCTTGAATTTTGAGGAAATAAATATTTCAGTAATCTTTAAATTTTTAAGGCTCTAATTTATTTATATAATTTAATCATGATTCAAATTGTCATTCAGTTAAGATTTATTTTTTATTTTCATA
Source organism: Euschistus heros (assembly GCA_003667255.2). Taxonomy (NCBI): domain Eukaryota; kingdom Metazoa; phylum Arthropoda; class Insecta; order Hemiptera; family Pentatomidae; genus Euschistus; species Euschistus heros. The sequence goes on along the minus strand of RCWM02000022.1, from coordinate 3,577,041 downwards.
ATAGAAAGCACTTAAGAGTTTGATTGATTTTTTTTCCCCTTTGAATTAATTTATCACTAAAGACTAATTCGTTGGTTACAGCAGGTGAGCCTAAAATCGCAACTTTTCAGGGCAGTATTTTTTAACTTTGAACGTTTATTTTTTGAGAGTAATTGTTTGCTTTATATTATTTATACACTTCATATGAAAGGTTTTTTTTTTTTTTTTTTTTTTTTTTTTTAAACACACAAATATATATATAAGTAAATTATTCGAAAAACAACCCTCAGATAGTTTCTTAGATGTTCAATCTAATTATAATATACTATTTTATATTTAATTTGAACTATTTAAGATGATAAGAAATTAAAGAAAGTGTTAAAGAAGACAAATATAATATAATTTAATTCATTAATCTAAATTACCCTCATCTAAATATAATCAACTATCGATAGTGAAACTATTGATTGAAAAAAAGATACATGAGTGCTGAGTTTTAAAGAGCTATACGGTGAGGCCGTACGGTGGCGATAGAATCCCTATAAAACTCCCCAACTCCCCTTCGACACGGCTAAAGTTGGACCTGGCTTGGGACTAATGTAAATCAACTCGCTCGATCTTGGAGAAAACATTTTCTCCAGCAAACATTTGCCGAAGGGGTTCCTCTGGGGGCTGTGGAAAGAGGTTATCCAATCGCTACCCAAGAGATACTCTTCTTGATATGTAACTACTCCTGAATTCCGTCTGAGGTTAAATAATAATTACGATTAAGAGTATAGCATCTGCCTTATTTTCTCATGTATTTTTTTTTCCTTAATTTTAAAATCCACACCTGTCACTTGTCTCCTGGCAACAAGTGATATTTTCCATACCAACCAGCACCCTTAAGTACTTACTTCTAAAATTATATTTAATTAATTTTAACTGAGTAGATCCCTAACCCAACTCCTTTTCAGCCTTTTTCGGGTATGCTCTGGCATGTTAGTATTAAGTTTTTTATATTTCCGTACGATTACGAGAGCCAACTAAATCTATTATAGTATATGCAACAGCATTGTTGGCCACCGAGATGTGGGGCAGGAAACCAAGCTCCACATTTACAATTCGGTATACCTCCCTACTCTTACCTACGGGAGCGAGGGCTGGATCATGCTGGACAAGCAGATTACCAGAATAAGTGGAGCCGAAATGAAATACCTACTTAGGGTCGCAGGAAAAACGAAAAGATACCGCATAAGAAACGATAGGATTAGAGAAGAATTAAAAATCCCAGCACTAAAAACCACTCAAGTGGTTTGGCCATATATGTAGGATGGATGAGGACCGAGAGGCTCGAAAAGCGATGGAAGCTCGACCCACTGGCAAGAGACCGCGCGGAAGGCCTAGGATTTTATATGAGGAGTATATCCAGAGGATAGGAGGAAGAACTGTCCATCAACTAAAGCAGCTCTGCAGGGACCGTGAGCTCTGGCAGCGTTAAATTTAGGCCCCTCCACGCCAGTTATGGCACAAGAAGGAAGAAAAAGAAGAAGAAGATGTTTCCGGACAGTTTGTCGTGAAGTTTGGATGCGATATTGTAACATAGGTATGCGTAAATCTGTGTGTAACATTATGTTATTCGAGTGCCAAAGTGATTGTGTAATGATTCTTGAAGTTGTTGACGCATTATTTTTGGACTTTTTTTTTTTTTTAAGTTCACAGTGGTTATAACAAGTAAGTATAAGTATTTATTACTTGCATCATTTTCAATTTAGATCGTCTATTTAAATCTGGAAATAAAAATTTCTGTATTTTTTTTAAGGCTTAGGCGTTTCTGTTTCATATGCGGGCCCTATATCATCCATCTGTCGAAAGTCAATGATAGAGATATTGAACTTTGTTAGTCCGTTTAATAGGAAAATTGTTAATGTAATGGAGGGCAGGTATTATTTCCGAGTGTAAAAGTGATGTACTTTGATTTTTTGTTGTTGGGTTGTATTATATTCAACCATTCTTGTAATTGTAGCAAGTAAAGTTGGAGAGCCAGTGAAGCCCGTCTGTTTTACAGATCTGCTAGGATCTGACGATTTTTTGAGGCCGAAGGACATCCTTGGCCACTCTCTCCATCCACAATTAGAATTAGCTTTTTAGTCCATAAGGATTGCTGTTTTAACGCTTTTTTTTAAGTTATCCGAAGGATAACTTCCGCCATTGTTGTCCTCCAGGATACTGTTTTAAAATATTTAACGGTTTTAAGATGGTAGACCTTAAAAGGACACTTTTTAAAAATTATTTAACGATTTAACTGTTTTAAGATGGCGGAAGGATATTCATTCGTTGTTACCTCATTCTACGGGAGGCTGAAGATAGTTGCGGTGGGAGTTCGGGGCGGGATTAAGAGATGGCTCCTGTTATAAGGACTGTCTAATAATGTAATGTCTGAATGTCTAGTCAGAATTGCAGTATCGTTTGTTTGTGTTGCTATTATTGTATTAGGGTAAATGGGTATGACGTATGTATTTAATTATTTTAGCAGCTTGATTATTTTATATTTATAATATTGCATATTACATGTACTTTCTCATCATTTTCATCACAGTATTGAATTCACAGTAATAATTAATTGTTAAAAAAGGTTTAAATATTTGGTAGGGCAAATGTATCACAATGAAGTTTGAAAAACGAGTGATATGTTAGCGCCATTCAGCAGAGTTTACAATGGTAAAACTATTTGAACCCACCTGTAGCTCATTTTAGCTAAATCATCTTCATAGTTCTAAGAAGGTTTACAATAGTCTAGTTTACTATAATAATGATTTAAATGTACAGCAAAGAGAGGCAGAAAAGAAATTTGCCACACTGTCACAAACATTTATGGTTAGAAATTAAAATACAGAAAATGTGGAAACGGTAAAATGTTTCTGCCGAATAAAAGTTATAACTAAACAAAAATTTCGATCCTTTGCTTTTGATATCGTGTGTAAAAATATGATTCAGGGGCCTTTAGTTGTAAAAACTGATAATGCAGTCTATTAAACCGTAAGAATTTGTTAATAGTCTCTGTTCATCTAGATTCTTTTCAGTTCATCTCTACTTTTTAGTTGTTTTCTATTATAATGCAAATTTTTATCCACTTTAATTTATCTTTTATATATTTATAAATATTTTAAAATCACTAGGCTAGATTTGATTTTATGCACACACATAGGCTAGTTGCACACACACCGACTTTTGGACAGCCGGTAAAAAACCGACCGATATTTTGCCGGTGCTAAGTGCTTGCACACTCACCGGTTTTTTACCGGTCAGACAATTAGTAGCTTTTTTTTATAATTATAATTTTATTTTATTCTTTACTTTTCGACCTAAAACTTTTAATAATTTCTGATTAACAAATTGATATTGTTTCATTCGTTTCAGTAACTCAAACAAGTAGTAGCTTTTGTAATTATAGTGCATAAAACAGTAATTATAATGCAGTGGCAGGCGCCGGCAACTCACCGGCATTTTACCGGCACCGGTCAGTGGTCGGCGTGTGTGCAAGGTTACTATTTGACATGTGGTTCACTATTGAAATTTGGATGATCGGTAAAAAGCCGGTGTGTGTGCAACTAGCCATAGGCTTCACATTAACCCTTCCAACACATATTGCCTTGCTTCTGGTCGGATTTATATGTGTCCTACTTCATAGCAATGCTTTGTGCCAGTCGGCTGAAGATGATATGGGAGTCTCCTGGATTTCAGTTATCGGTTACATCGTCTGCCTGAATCATTTCCATTGGCTTGGGATAAAAATAGTATCCTTCAATCGCTCTGAGCTTCTCGTTTTACACAAGTTCCTAATCTCATAAAAATCATAAAAGTAGAGAGTCCCCTGCTTTACTGATCTGTATGTGTAGAAAGATTGTGATCTCAGAAGTCTTTATCTGGGGTCGTACTTCTCTAAAAAAACATGTTTATTGATACTCATACCGAAACTAATTGTTCGATCCAAAATTTCTATTTTTTAAGTGAAAGCTCCTTAAATATACTATAAGAGCCTATATATGAAATTTTGATTATGTCACGTTATACACTCAAACCAGCCAACTAAATTTATGAATATCGTCATACTTTGCCAAAACATACATATTTAGCTTTCAGGTTTAGGTGTATTACGTGACATAATCAAAATTTCATATATAGATCTCAGGAAGTTGGGGGTGAGTATTACAATTTTATTCTTATTCCTAAGGCTATGAAATAAAAATTATCGACCCATGTAAGTAATTGTTTTGGCACGTGAGGGAACATATCCAAAAATATCTTACAGTGTGAAGTTACTATAATGATGGTGATAAGCAGCACTAAATTTTTTATCAAAATTTGTGAATGTTTATCAAAATTTATTAAATAATTCATATGGGAAGAAACGAGTTTTTTAAGAGATTTAATTTCTTTCATACTTTATCTTCTTAGCCTGACTCACATTAAAAAGTGTCTATAAAAACCGATATAATTAGGAATTGGAACAAAGCTTGGAATCAATCAGCAAAGGATCGACCTTTAAATAAATTTGTTCCATATATTACATTAAACAATTACGACAAACTCAAAAGTACACATTACAAACAGTTTCTTATTGAACTTGGACAGAATAAACATTATTTCAAACGTTTTTATATCACTCAAAACGCATATAGTTTATGCGACGGACAAACAACACACACGTTTGACCACATACTCTGAAACTGCCCTCATTTTGAAAAGGACAGACACAGTTTGATCAGGAGCATAGTCCTCAGTGGTGACAAATGGCCACTTAAGGAAAAGGAAATCTATAGAAATTACCAAACCGTATTTAAACAATTCAAACACTGATTTCCAGAGCTTAGAACTGAAGAATGATTGACGGGAACCAGAATTTAATGAAGAAACCACTAGTTTCTTTTACAATCTATTTTTTATAATTAAAATTATTATTATTCAAGATTTGTAATTATTAAAAATTAAAAACCTCGTTTCTACCTCTCAACGCTGTACATTTAAACCATTAATATAGTAAACTTTACTATTGTAAACCTTCTTAGAACTATGAAGATGATGTAGTAAAAATTTGGTACAGATGAGTTCAATAGTGTTACTATTGTAAACTATAATAGTTAGAGGATGGCGCCGTAAAGCCGCTGACCGAGATGGATGGAGAAAACTTATTTAGGAGGTCCTGGTTCTGCTCTAAGGACTGTTGCACCGAAAATAATGATAATAATAATAACAATTATTATTATTAAAAATATATTTTTAATAAATGTGTTTTATTTTTAAATGCGCCCTCCCTCCTAAAGTTATCCCGCTTTACTAGTCTCATCTCTTAAAAACATCGGTGTTGAATTACTATTTTTTCTTTTATTTGTTGATAACAAACCATTTTCACATTCTTATGCGAATCGTAGCAGATTGTAGACAGCTTTATTCATGACAACAATTATAATTTAATTATTAAGTGGGATTAAAAACTAAATCTTTAAATGTCTGTTTCGATCCAGTGTTGCTCAGCTTTGACTAACAGAAGGCTCTAATTGGTTTACTCGAAACATTGTTGCTGATCCACGATTAAAGGCCCTTAATCCCGATTTAAGCCTCAAGGATCTTATTGATCTACAAACTCATGACGTTATTTTCCTGTCTACGATTTATTTAGTACGGTCCTGTTTGATCTATGGCCTATAGTAATGCTTCCAATATTTGACTTTCTTTAGCGCTACTTTTTCAAAGACTTCAATACTATTTATCTACTTAAGGATATTAATTTTTAGATATCCTCACAAGTGTTATTTTTGTTCTTACAACTTTGTCCTATATTTTATAATGCATGCTACATCTTATTGGTACAACTTTTAAAAACGTGTCTTTATCATTTAAAGACTTTTTAACATTAATTTTTTAGGTATTTTTTTCGTTTCTCATTTTTTCTTTATATTCCTTTGAACAGTTCGTGACAGTAAAGCTGTGGTATAGAATGGGATGCAAAGGATATGTCAGTCATGTAAGAGTTCAGCAACCATGAGTATCCACTCCAGTCTTGCTAAAAGAATATCTTCTGGTTTGTTGTTTGTTTGTTGGGGTTTATAGGCATAAACCAGAATATCTTCTGGTTGTCCCTGAATGTTTCATCTACTTTCTTTCCAAATTTCTCCCAGGATTCTCTTTCGACTTGTTTGACTATTAATATTACTACTTTCCTCTATCTCTTGTAGGCCTGGTAGTTATCCTGTGATCCACTGGCTTGGTGTTTCTCCTAGAGCTCTTTCTATTTCTTTAATTATTCTTTAACCTGGTAATTCCACTGTTGTGTTCTATTATTTTGCAACTTTATCCTGCTCTTGCCGCAAACATTTCCTGCTGATGCCACCCTTATAGATTTGAAGTTATTCCATGGTGATTCCAAATCATCGCTGTTCCAAATGTATTTTTTTTTAATCATCATTCTATTTTTTTCTTGAAGCGAATCCTTTTCTCTGTGTTTGTAGGATTTGATTTCGAACCCATATTTTATTTGCCTTTGTCGTGGGTATTGAGAACCTCCTGTATCAACCACGTTTAACTTAACCAGATGATCGCTACCCAATTCATACTAACGTTGAATAAAAGTATAAAAATATATAAATGTCTAATATGTATATAAATATATAAATCTTTATCTTTGGAGATCTCTTAACCAATTCCTTTTGAGTCTCTTTCGGGTTGACTCAAGCATATCCTCAAGAGTTTTGTTTAATATTGTCGCCATGTATAAAGAGTAAATACGATAGAACATTGGGTATCAAAAAGTCTATATGCATTGTTTATTACTGACTTACTTGAGTGAATATGCTAAGATTCATAATACTATTGAATAAAAAGGTTGTAATTTTTAAATGGGAGTCTTTTTTGCCGTCCCACAAATTTATGATGCGTTGGTCCATACAGGTTTCCGCACGTAAGTATATGTATCTAATGGTTTTCTGATTTTGACAGCTGATTGTTTGTGAAGAATTGAGTATAAAAGCCTTTTTCCACTGTTTTGGCAGAAGCGTTTCATTTTTATGTACGGTATAAAAGTTAGTAAAGCCTAAATTTTTAATTATTATTAACCTCTCTTTTCATACAATAATGTTTTTATAATCTTTTTAACCTACTAACTGCTTTTATCATTGTATTATTTATCCACACTTATTTATATTATTATGTTATTATATTTATATTATTTACCTGTTTCTATGTCGATACAATTTGTGTTTTCCCATCATCACAAATATTAATATTTTTAGATCACTTTTTTTTATTTTCATTATATTATATTTTCAAATTTAAGAATGGTGTCGAAAATGGAGAATCAAAATAAATCCCACCTTTACCATACTCTTCGTCGTAAACCTACGACTTCCAGTCCTACAGTATCCTTTAATGATGCTCCACTAATCCCTGTTGAATAGATCCGCTTCCTAGGACTCCATCTGGACAAACGTCTTACTTAGAATCCACATACAAGACTAAAACGACAAGAAACTTCCCGTCGTTTTCGGCTACTTCTACATTTACTTGACAAACGTTCAAAACTTACAATTAATTACAAAACACTCATTTACATAGCAGTAATTAGACCAATTTAGACATGGAGTTGAGCTTTGAGGCTGTACTCAACCATCCAATTCATATCGTATCCAATCCTTACAATCTAAAATCCTTAGAAAAACCCTCAATGCTCCTTTCTTTGTCATAAACAAACTTATCCATAAAAATCTTAATATACCTTACGTTTCTGAATTAGGTCAAACCAAATATCAATTCTCTCACACTAAACTCCACAACCATTCAAATCCATTAGTATCACAACTGGCATTCCATTCCAGATAACCCTCCGAGGTGCCTGAAAAAAAGATGGCCTTGCGACCTTCTTACATAGTTCTTCATTATATAGAACCTTTATAAGTGCTACTTATGGGTGGTTTCTTTAAAAACAAGTGACGTGTCATTTTTAGTATTATCATCACATTTACTTGATGTATTATTTTTTATATTCTATACAGTTGTAAATTTGAATAAATAGATTTTTAAAAAATTAAATTATTTATAAACTTTTTTTTATTATTTTAATTTTAGAATTGGTTTATTTATTATATTTTTCTCTTATGATTCATTAGTCGACAGTTTCTTGTTTTAGCACTCTTAGTGGTTATCAAAGATATAGTCGAAAGATAAACCATATTAACCTACCAATGTTTATAAACGAAAGAATAATATATTTCCAATCCATATATATACATTATTTAGTACAAGTTACTTCATGATATTTACAACTAAGACTGGAGTGACAAGAAACTGCTCGTCGTTAGAGACTACTTCAACATTTACTAGACAAACGATCATACCTCCCAATTCATTACAAAAGACTTATTTACATGAATGTTATTAGACCTAATTGGACGTACGGAGTTGAGCCTCGGGGCTCTACCAAACCATCCAATTCATCTCGTATATACAATCCTTACAATCCAAAATCCTTCGAAAAATCCTAAATGCCCCTTACTTTGTCACCAATAAGCTTATCCATAAAGACCTTAATGTTCCATATGTTGCTGAGTTAGCCCAAACCAGATACCTATCTTTCCATAGTAAGCTCCATAACCACTCCAATCCACTAGTCTCCCAACTTGCTTCCTCCTCCATCCCTGATAATCCTCCAAGGCGTCTGAAAAGAAGATGGACTAGAGACCTTTTAGTGTAGATTTTATTGAAGTGCTACTAGTGAGTAGTTCTTCACAAGTTATTTACATGCCATTGTATTCACTGTCAACACATTTACTTGTTGTATACTATTCTGTATAGTTGTAAATATCAATAAATGAAAAAATATATATATATATATTTACAACTGGTTACATTATTAATTGATTAAATTAGAAAAAAATGATTACAATAACATGTCGATAAAAGTTCTACATTAGAAGTTCTCTTAGCCAACTTCTTTTCAGACAACTCGAATGGTAATCGGGAATTGAGTGTGAGGCAAGTTAGGAGACTAGTAGATTCGAGTTGGTATGGAGTTTACAATACAATAGGTATACTCTCTTGTCGAAAAATCAGCAACTATTTAGGAACATTAAGATCTTTATGGATAACTTTTTTTGTGACATAATAAGATATTACCAAGGATTTTGGGTTGTGAGGATTGGATAAGAGTAGAATAGGTTTTAGTGGAGCCTAAAGCTGATCCCCATATTTCCAAATGGGTCTAATTACTGTCATGTAAAAAAGTCTTTTGTAATTTGTCTTGTAAATGTTGCAGTAGTCGGAATGGACGAGCAGTTATTTTTCTTCTCAACCTGGTATGTCTATCAATCTGTCCATCAATCTGGTACATTGAAAGTAGTCTAGAGGTAAAATAATTTTTTTTATTTTGTTGAATGAGTGGCATGATAAATATGTTTATAAATTGTGAACAATTAATTTAATAGGTGAAGAATTAATATAAAGAATATAGTAGAAATTATTGAACTATTTTTAGTTATTTTCAAAGCACATTTTATAACCAAGATATTAAGCTTGGAGCCTTAACGTTGAAATATAAGACAATCCAGCAATAATAAAAAAGAGTAGAGATGAAAAACAAAATGTAGAAACATAGAGCATGATATTACAGTGCAGAGAAAACACAAAGGAAAATATGGGAAAATGAGGGATACGGGGCTTGTAGCTGGTGAAATATTAGAGTGGACCAGAGCCTGACCGCATAATCCCCCGCCGGCAAATAATGTTGACAGAGCTATCATCTCCTCTGTAACCTCTTTTATCGACCCTCCCTTTTATTTGTTTATCCTATTTATCCACTTACTGACCTTTTTGTTTCTTTCCTTAGGCTTTTAGTCTGATCAGTATAAACAGCCGTACTATTTTAGGTATTAGATGTGGGTTAGTAAGAGATTGCTATGAGAGGGAGTGAGAGAGAGAGAGAGAGAGAGAGAGAGAGAGGAGAGAGAGAGAGAGAGAGAAAGAGAGAGAGAGAGAGAGAGAGAGAGAGAGAGAGAGAGAGAGAGAGAGAGAGAGAGAGAGAGAGAGAGAGAGAGAGAGAGAGAGAGAGAGAGAGAGAGAGAGAGAGAGAGAGAGAGAGAGAGAGAGAGAGAGAGAGAGAGAGATATGACATACTCTGCTCTGTTTTATTGAGAGGATCCATATCTAACTGTCATGTGTCACTTCAATCACGTAGTATCTATTTATCTACAGCATAGAGTTTGTAATAATGCTTATCAGTGTGGTAAAAAAATATCAGTTTCTTCTACCTAACTTCTTTGAAATTTTATATAACACCCTTAGTACGGCAGTGACATATAACCTCACATACTGGCGTACGCTAATTGTAAACGAATAAATAAGAACTCACAACTAATATACTTTATGACAATGAAACAACGGTCTTTTCCGTTCTTCATAAAAAAAACAAGGAGAAGATTACAAAGGAGGTGAAGACTGATGTTCTCTTGTAATCTTTTAAAATACGTCTGTATCAGAAAAAAAAAATCCCTCTGCGTCTTATTCTTGCCACATTGACATTTTATTTTTGTGCTATAACATCCACTGGTTCTCAAATATTTTTTAATAGGTGTGGTTGATATGCGTGTGTGTGTGTTTGAGAGAGAGAGTTTTATATATATATATATATATATATATATATATATATATATATATATATATATATATATATATATATATATATGGATTTAAATTATGTTTATTGAGATTTTCAAATTCTTATTGGAAAAATGAATGTTTCTTTCAAAGCTCAACAGTTAAGGGAGACTTACAGTTTCCAGTTGTGATTTTATTATTTTCTGAAGTTTAAATAAAGCTAAAATCAATCAGATTTTTTAAAATTAATTTAACAAAATAAAAAAATAATAATACATTAAAACTCTCTTGATACGGTAAAATAAATCAATTATATATGTTTACATTTTAACATAATTGTTTCTAATAACAAAGTAAATAAATCGAATAATCAACCGAGAGGGACTTAGAAAAGAATCCAGGTATCACATAAAGATAGAGCTACAGTCATTTTTACTGCCCATCCCCAACGTCAAGCCAAAACGATACAATCTACTTTGAAGCTGTTTTGTAATTCTGGAAGGAATGGAGGCAAGACTCCATCCATTGGAAGGGAAACAAATTGAGATTATTTCCCTCATTACTTTGAGCAATCACCGTACTCCTTGTCTCATCTGTCCCTTTCACCATAATGAAGATAATTTGTCTAGATCATATTATCCAGGTGTTTTTTTCTTTAGGCAAGAGGAGCGGACGAACTGGTTATATACAGTAACCTGAATAATGATGAAATCATAATTACATTAAAATATTTCTTGACCTAATGCACACAAGAATTTCTTTTCGTATTCATAGATATACTAGATTTAGTATTTCTATAATAAGAAATTTCTATTGAACCAAAGTTTGAACAAAAGTATGGAACAAAACGGAATGTTTACGGATTTATTTTATTATTAAGGTAATCCACCTTTTACGGTGGCCTTACGGATGGTTTACGGTGGCCTCTCGATGGTTCTCTAGAACTGAAGTGCATCATGAACTGCTTTGTCAGGTTTGTCTTCGATAGTCCGAGGCACTCCAATGTTCCCCACCTTTATTCCAAATTAAATTGGATTTATCCAACATTCCGAAGACATTATACCCTTGAGACATTCCTTTACTAAATTATCAATACCATTCCTCCTTCCTATATTTACAATATGCTTCGATTCAGATCTGCAGTCAATACAATACACACAAGATCCTGTCTTTCTGATCAGTATACCCCATCTGATAGAACTTATGCATTCCTACGCTCCTTCCTCTTATCAAAATCCCTGAAAACATTTAAATTTCTCCATTCCCAATACCTTATTCTTCTTCTACCTTGTTATCTACCTACTCAGTTAAAATATATGTTCCTAAATTTCTGGAATCAGTCTCAGATACAGTTCTTGCATCATTAAAATTCCACTTAATAAAAATTAAACTCTCTCTGAATATAACATTTAGGTACTTATATTGGACATTCGACTATAAGCATTGCACCAAAAGATTTTATTTATTGATTTTTTTTTTATGTCATTTGTAGAGTGTTCTCTTATTTTCCTTTCTGTATATTTGACTACCATTTTTCAGTATTTTATTATATATTTTTCATTTTATTATGTCTCTGATCAGATGTAACCATTACTGTATAGTACTCTTTAATGAGTCTTTACTTATTAAATGGCATTGTCCCAGAATAAAAATATTTTTATATTCTATTCTTTTCTATTGTGTAGCTTTCATTACATCTTACATTCGGTCTAATGTAATTTAAAATAAATTCTTGAGGGATATGTACCATTATATTAATTTGAAAATTATAAATTTTTGAGCGGATGTTTCTTTTGGCTGTGGGTGTATAGTTTTCGGTAGAGTTTTTTTCAACCTAAAAATGCGTAACGTTTTGGCACGATCTAGGTCGGTTGTCGTTGCTCGAAACGAAAACTTAACTGTAGCTTTCATATTAAAAATTGAATAGGAAATATTTTTTGTTATATAACATTTGACGCTAGGACCTACTGTTTAGGAGCTATATGTGTTCGAACGAAAATGTCACGTTTTTCTTTCATTTTTTTAGTCTTGATGCTTTTTCAACTCTCACTGTTTCCTAACAAGTAGTCCAAGTAACGAACGACTTTTAGGGGAGTTAATTCATGTAGACGCCAATTTTGGCACAGTTGTAGGGGGAGGTGTCCTTAACAACATACCTAAAGTACTGGGGGGTGGGGGTGGAGCTAAGGGTCGGTTTTTTCAGTTTTTAGTTAATAACTCGAAAATCCTTGCCTCTAGAGAAAATATGTTTATTTACTAAATTAATTTACATAAAATCGTTTACAAAAAAGGTTTTATACATGTTTTTTCTGGGATCAATGCTTAAGAAGATATAGTGGGGGAATACTGAAAATATAAAAAAAAAAACGTTTTTATTTTTAAAATTTGTATATTAATTGTTAAAATTCCAATGTTTCTTGTTACAAATGTTGTTACAAAATAATAGTTTGTTATTATTAATTGAATGCTTATTGCTAAAAATAAAATTATTGTCGTTAAGCCTAATATGCTTATTACAGTACTTGCGGTAAGTCGCACTTTTCCTCAAAAACACGTTTGTCGGTACTCTTTTGGCTGTAACTCCGAAACTATTTGTCTAATCTCGAATTTCTGTTTTTCAACTTAAAGCTGTTTAAATTTTTCATCAGATACCATGTATTTAGTTTTAATTACGTTCCGTGAAATATCCTTTCCACCTCGCTGAATTCCGCGTACCGTTGTGAAATCCTTATTTTTTCGGAACATTTCTCGTTACCACTCTAAAAATATTTCTTCGATTCCGAATTTCTTTTTTCCATCTCATAGCTGATTAAATTTGCTATTAGATCTATTTATCAAATGTTGATAAAATTCCGTGTAATACCCTTGCCAGCACGGTAACAAGTGCAAACTGTTATAAAATTATAGTTTTTTTGGCCTATTTTCCCTATAACTCCTAAACAATTTGTCCGATCCCAAATTGATTTTTTTCATTTTAAAGCTACTTAAATTATCTATCAGGTCCGTAAATTGTCCATCAGGGCGTGGGTGTTTCAGGGACTTTAATCGAAATTTGATATATAGGATCTAATATCACATTTAACCAACTATGAGATGGAAAAAAGAAATTCGGAATCGAACAAATATTTTTAGAGTTATAACGAGAAACGTTCCGAAAAGATAAGGATTTCACAACGGTACGCGGAATTCAGTGAGGTGGAAAGGATATTTCACGGAACGTAATTAAAACTAAATAAGTGTATGGTATCTGATAATAATTTTAACCAGCTTTAAGATGAAAAAAGAAATTCGAGATTAGACAAATAGTTTCGGAGTTACAGCCAAAAGAGTACCGAAAAACGTGTTTTTGAGGAAAAGTGAGACTTATTGCAAGTACTATAATTAGCATATTATGCTTAACGACAATAATTATATTTTTAGCAATAAGCATTCAATTACTAATAACAAACTATTCATTTGTAACAAGAAACATTGGAATTTTAACAATTAATATATAAATTTTAACAATAAAAACGTGTTTTTTTTACATTTTCCGTATTCCCCCCACTATATCTTCTTAAGCATTGATCCCAGAAAAAACATGTATAGAACCTTTTTTGTAAACGATTTTATGTAAATTAATTTAGTACATAAACATATTTTCGCTAAAACTAAAAAAACCGACCTTTAGAGCCCCCCCCCCACCATTAGCTCCACCCCCACCCCCAGTACTTTTAGTATGTTATTAATGACACCTCCCCCTACAACTGTGCCAAAATTGGCTTCTACATGAATTATGTCCCTTATTCGGCCTTTTTTGGTCTCCGTTGCTTGGACTAAAGAAGCAGTAGATAAAAAAGTAATAGATTATTATGGATACCTGCATGATCTATTTTTTTTGTCTTTCAGGGAAAAATTGAACTTCGTTTTTAATTATACTGCTTGCATTCATTTAATTAATATTTTTAATAACCCTAATAAGTTCCATATGCCATGGTTAAAGTATATGGGGACGAAAAAACCTTAAAAAATAATAAAAATTTTAGCTAAGAAAATTTAAAAAAAACATTTACTGGAATTCTTTGCCTGTCTGTATTATATTACTATATTTATATATACTATATATATATATTACTAAATCAATCGTATCAATTTCTTTTGTATAAAAAATCTATATTGTTTTTATATCTAAATGGCTCTATAAGAATGAGAAGGAGTATGGCACAGACTTTAGTCAAATCTTATAATTTTACATAAGACATAGGCAAATATAAATTACTCTTTTAATTATAATTGATCTATAAGTACAGAGAAGATTTAATATTAAATGAAACCTTCAATTCAAAGGGGATTTTGGTCCTGAAACATTTCGTTTTGTTATAGAATGCAGGAATTTACGTGGGTTCCGTAATGGCCTACTGCTTTGGGACGTGAACCTCTATACAGGTCTTATGTTCGATTCATAACTGGGTCGGTTGATCTTTATTTTGTGGCGGACCCGTGAAAGTATTCTCGATTTTTCTCTCTGGCTATAATAAACCGTCTTTTCTGCCCTAGTTGCATTACACAAAGACATATAACTCCCACAAGAAAACGTTGGAGATAATTTCCATATTTATTTCTATATATATATTAATAGCAATTTATCTCTTAACTCTAAAGAAATTTCGTTTGGCATAAATTTAATTTTTACCGGTGGAGTAAAACAATCAATATATACCTTTTTCTTCATTGCTTTATTGGTCTTTATTTTAAACTTATTTATTGGGAAACGATATTTATTTCGATTCATCTAAACTTTGCAAGATGGTAACATCGTGGGTGAACCAGTAGTTGATTTGACGTAAAAATCTGAAATTTACGGGGTTTTAAATCTGTTTTGTCTTATACTTTTGAATCTAAAAACAAAAAAATTACATCCACTTATCAAAGTTTACGATAGTAAACATAAAGACAAAAAGGACCCAAATCCGACAAAGTAAACGGAACGAGAGATTTTTATTTTAAAACAGGTAATAATGAAATAAATTTTCAA
Source organism: Euschistus heros (assembly GCA_003667255.2). Lineage (NCBI taxonomy): Eukaryota > Metazoa > Arthropoda > Insecta > Hemiptera > Pentatomidae > Euschistus > Euschistus heros. The sequence goes on along the minus strand of RCWM02000022.1, from coordinate 3,561,425 downwards.
AAAGAACTACAATAGCGGTCAAAAGGACAACAAAGGTGGACTATCCTATAGTTCCTGAGGAGTGGCTAAAGATGTTCTTAGACCGTAAAAAATCGTCAGATTCTAGCATATCTGACGATTTTTGTTTCCTGACAAATTAATTTTCATCAAATAGTGAAATTTAGGTTGGTATTTTTTTTAAACAGATTTATTTAGACGTTCGGTCAAAACTACATTGGGATTTATCAACTGTTCATTATATTCGCTCAAAATTTAATGTTCCTTTGAGTGTTTATTTACTCTATGTAAAATGTATATATACACAGTCAAATCGCTTATAACGATATCGGATATAAAGAACAAAATAGTTGGTCCCATAAAATAACAAAGAGAGGAAAACATTTATATTGTTTACAACGAACACATCACACACCGGTTATAGTGAACATATCGGTTAGAGCAAACGCATTTCTTGGAATACTAGCATTTGAAATATTGGTTTGAACGAACAATTTCAAGTTTAATGTTCTACAAAATCAAAACAAAAGTTTTTCTTTAACTCTTCATATTATGTAATTGTGGATGAAAATTATTTGTGATATGTATTTTCCTTCCCTTTCCTTTGTTATTTTTTTAAATACATACATATGTAAATTCGCAAGCTATAGGTATGCGTACATTTTTATAATGCAAAGATTTTCACAGCCCTTTATATTAAGAGTCCATTGACTAACTTGACTCATTTCAATACATATTATGTATTTATTTTTACCTAAGTACAATAGAAACATTAATGTATATATAATGAGTATGTACATATTGTAGGTTTGGATTATACATATTTGCATCAAAAACTTAAAACGAACTGACTGCTGTAACCAGTGTAATGTCGTTTATAACAAACTGTTCGTTATAACCGACAGTACCGCTTGAAAAGATTGCTGGCTACACCGTACAAAAACCGTCAGTCCCTTGAAGTTCGTTATAAACAATTTTGGCTGGACATTGATCAAGTTCTAAACAGTGCTGATCCGCTTTTTATATAGATGCTTATGTATGAAATTACGGGATATTTTAACATTGTTATAAATATTAAAAGAAAGTAATACTAAAAATTTCAACTTGTTAAATATTGAGCCAGCTTAGCTCTAAATTAATTGGGCTGAATTGCAGGTTCAGATGCAGAAAACATTAATAACCAGTTGTGTGTTTAGAACAAAATAAACAAATTTCAAACCGTTGATATAGAAAATCCCATTATTTTCCTCCTCTGATTCTGCACTACCCAAAACTTTCCTCAGTTGTGTTTGAATTAGGAATCAGCTCCAAACCGATACAATTCAAACTTCAGCTTCCATGAAACATACTTTTGATGAGCAAACTCCACTACAATCGGATAGTTTGTTGCAGAATGAAGCTTTGTACTCATTCGTTCGTTTTTGGTTCTATGAGAACACATAATGTTTGATCAAACTATATCGAATTACATAAAACGTCCAGTCAGTAATAGTGATGAAAAAAAGAAAGGTTTTAGTTTTTCTTTTCAAAAAGTTTAGGAAAAAATAATGATATACGATTTTTTTTTTTTAATTATCATAGACTCATGGAAAAATGTCGGACAAGGGAACGATCGATGGCAAAGATACCAAATCGATATCGCCTTGTTGAACGATAAAATGGGCCAGTAGACAGTGTACTGTCAAACTTAATTATCACCTTAAAAATGCGTAGGCTCCAGCAAAAATCAATTTCTCAAATTGACTACCTACGAAATATGCCGCTACATTCTATTTCCTCATTTTATATTTTATATTTATAACACAATTTTCTAACTGATTCGTCATACTAATTTTTCTTAAAACACACCAAATGTTCAAAAACTAATTATAACTGCTAGAAGATTATTACCTATGATTATAGATTTATTTATACCGTTCTTATTTTAACTTACTTTGTGTTACTTTTTTTGTATATGTAATATGATAATTAACATTAGGTTCTACTGATGTAAAATAATTTATATTTTTTTTTTCCTGGTGTTTGAAATAAAAACCTGTCTTCCTAAATCCCATAAATAAATATTTTGACGAGGTGTAGGATATTCCAGAAGTGGAAGACATCTGAAACCGTTGTCTAAAAGCTGTTGGTTAAACAAGGCAGCACATCCATCATCTTCTTTGTAACAGCTTCGCCTAACAGAACTTCATCTTCGCAACAAACTTTAATGGAATAGTCGAACCGTTCACATTTGATATCGATAGTACTTAAAGCTGTAAAGAAATAAAAATCAAAGGTAGGAAAATCGCATGGTCCCAATGTATAAGACAATATTTTCATTATTTATTATAGTACTATAAATAGGCATAAGACTCGTATTTAGCTTTCATTTATAAAAAATATTTTTATATTTTTTCTCACAGAATTAAGAGAATATTTTTTTAAATTTATTTAATATTGATTTAATGATAATTACAACCGTATAAAATATAAACTCCAAATAAATTTATGGGGATAATAGTTACAATAATACTTCAATCATTAAAAACAAAAATATTCACTAATTGAAATCTACCTAAAGAGGTCCCTTGGCCATCTCATTTCGAGACGCCTGGAAGAGTTACACAGGCCAACAAATTTTTTTTTTGAAGCTGCTTTATTTAGATCTTTATGGGCTGAATCCAAATATGGCTTTAGTTTTTTAGTTGTTGGAGCAGTACAATAAATCACCATGGAAAACTGCGGCTCTCTCTTCCTATACACATAAAGTTTGATTCCAATTGCCAACGATTTCTTTTTGTGTAGTCTTGATCCTAGCAATTCAGCTCTTACTTTTTATAACTCCAGGTCGAATAGCTAAGCTCGGTCTGAGTAAACTATTTAGGATCTACATTTTCTATAATGGGCTGGAACTCTTCATCATTATCTGGTTCATCTATCCCAGATTATACATCACAAAATTATTCCATTGGAATATAATTTACATCATCCAGTGGTCTGGGGACCTATAACCCTATATACTGATCGCATAGCGGTCGGAAGGTTAGGGTAGCTTATCACCTCCTCGTTTTATGAGTTATGGCTTGTAATATCAACACTGCTAATGTAGTAGTAGTCAGAATGATGTGTTGGGTCCCTCTATAACATGAGAACATCAAATCTATAGGCCTTTTTCTCTATATTATTTTTAACATTTTCTAAGCTCTTCTAAATATACATAACATACCTTATCCAAATCACCAAGTGTAGTTCTAAACTATGACATATACATCTTTTTCACTATGTCTGTAATGTTTCTTTGGTGCTTTTTAATTACAAATTCACCAAAGATGTAACCAAAATTATCAGCAGTTTTTGCAACCACGACCCGCCCTTAATGACTGATTTTGAATTTTTGTAGAATGTAATGACTCCACAGTCAATTTTTTTGAGAAAAAAAAATTAAGTATTTACTAAAGTAGAATAGGTGTAACCGTTTAAGAGAAACAAAGAGTAAGTCATTTTGAAAATAAGAAAAAAAAGCCAGGTTCTTAATTTAAGAAAACAATTATGAAATGATTATTTTCTTGAAATCTTTGGAGCCTTATGAAAAAAATATATAAGTATGTAAAATAATTAGGAAACTGAATTAAAAATATGTAGGCAACTAAAAATGTTATAAAAATATATATATATTTTAATTATTCGTACCTAGTGGAATTATCGTCAACAAAACGTGTTAAAAAAATGAAAAAAATATTTGACTAAGTATTGTATTTCGCAACAACTACAACCTTAGTTGATAGAAATAAACAAAAATAATCTGATTAAAATATTTTTTTTAGATTTTTTGCCTGTTTTAAGAGAAACAGTTATAATAGAAAGAATTAAGTGAAGAATATCTAGTAGATCGTATTGGTAGTAATATCAGACCAAAAATATAATTTATTAAATTACCAATTTTTTTTTTAAAGATATTTCCTATAATTTTATGTTAAACAAATCCAATTTACTTGTTATGATACACTAACATAATTGTAATCCCTAATAAAAAAATAAATGAAGCAAGTTCAATAATTACCTTAACTGCTCAAGCATTGTTAAGTATACCCATAAATATACAAATAATTTCAAAGGAGCGGAGCGTTATAAAGATACAGAGAATAATCTTGAAGACTGATTACTTATAACTATGAGGATTTAACCCATAAACTTCAAATATCAATTTCACCTTCGATATTCCATCAGGAGATTAGGTAATTCTACCTAACAGCTTTTCCCATCCCGAGAAAATGATATCAGAAGACAAGGCCGTAAAGCGAGGGGTTAGTGGAAAACTCGTTCAACCTCCTCTGAAAAATATTTTGCTGTTCGTATAAATCGTAATGGTTCAATTGCCTTATTTATGGCTACGATTTGATTTTTGTAAAATAGACTCAACGATTATTCTTTTACATTAACTTAATTCTCTGGTACGAAAATACTGCAACATTCTTTATTGAAATTTCAGATTATTTTTTCTGAATAAAAATTATATTTAAAGAAATTATTTCCATTAGACAAAACAATCATGTGTATTGGAATAAATTTTCAATAGAATACAGTCCAAATATCTTGGCATAATGTGGACCAGAAGAGTGTCGAGTTTTTGAAATGGTGTCTTATTGGGAATAAGGGTCAAAAATAATGTCTAATGCATAAAATACGAGGTAAATTTTTACATGTTTTACCAGTGACCAAGGTGGAAACCTGAGGGCGTTACGAGTACTTTGATAGTTTGATATTAGGAGAGTAGGAACTGTTATGAGCTCAACTCTCGATATATTAAATAACACTAATGAGTGAGCTTCTTTTAACTATGTTTCTTCTAATAAGAAAAAAAAACATTTTAACCTAGATTTGACCGATCTTGCTCAACCCTCTCGGCTGTTATGTATAAAAAATTACTTTCCTTTGTGAATAGACAATACAATCATACAGATAAGCGAAAATAAGGTCATAGACGTTCAGCATTATTAAGCTACTGAATTTGAAAATTTATCTCCTACAGAATACTGAATCACAGGTAAGCAGAAAAATAAAAAAATAAAATAGGAAACATATCGTCGGTGACATTGCCGATTGCGCTATGTGTATTTTAGCACTTTATGTGACATTAAATACAATATGTTCTTTGATTCACTAATAATTTTTTGGGCTAAAATCACAAGTAAGTTAAGTAATTTCATTCAAGAGTGCACCAATGCTAACTGCTCAAATTCATCTCACGATGTGAAATCTCTTTACATTTAAAACAATTCATTATTTTATGGTTTAGCAGTGAAATCTGTACTGCCGGGTTATAAGACATGAGATGGCGGGCTGTACAGTAGTGAAGGGCCGTTCCTACTTAATAGTGGAATGAGATTTTATGTTCCGTTTCACTATTGAAACCAGTTCCAGTTTTCGTTCCACGTCAATTTGACTAACCTACTCTCTATGTACCTCGCATTTTCGTTACACCCCATTTTGTGACTTCGAGCTGTTAACCTCCTCCTTCTATTTTATAATAACAAATCTTATAGCTACTATAATATTAAGAAGGTTTGAATAGCTAAGTATACTTATTTAAAAAAAAAAAAATGTATATTTTTAAATAAGTTTTATTCAATCAAGAATTTTTTTTTTTTTTTGGGGGGGGATAAGTTAGCTCAAGTATAGTGCACAATTGAGCGAGAATTTTCCAACTAAATTGGTCCCGAGAAAAAATGAATAATCAATTCTTGTGACTGCTCTATTGGCTTTTGAACAAATAGAGAAAAAATAATTTAATTACAAATGCAGTAAAACCTTGTGAGGTTCATTTCTCTGAATCAGAAAAAAAAAGCTGAGCTCCGTCGGTAGAATAGAAAATTTCAAAGAAAGCGGTTTATTTTGAAGATGCCCATGCGTGCGGTGGTTGAGCGATGGAGAAGGGGAGGAAATCAAGACCGGCAGGATCAACGCAACAGTCGGAAGGATAGTGGTTGGAACGAAACCAGAGATGCAATCTAAACTCTACTACACCGAGGGAACGAAACGAGAGATCTCTTGGCGTTGGTTTTCGTTCCATGTGAAACGAAAAACTTTGGCGATAGGTTTCGTTCCAAACCGGTTCAACGCTTGAACAAGTTCCAAGTTCCGTTCCACCCAGAACGACCCATCACTACTATACAGTATCATTGCGAACTTTTTAATCATTCCACGGTTTTTGTTTAGTTTTTTCGTTTTAATTACAGAATTAAAAAATCAATATTGTTTATGGTCATGATTTAACATCTTTATGAACGTTACCGGATTCAGTTTACTATTGAAGCAAAAAATCTAACGTTTTTCCTTTTTTACCGTGTGGAAAAACACGGTTTTAACAAATAAAAAAGATACACTGATAGTGCAATTGTTTACTATAAAAAAAAATAAAGGCTGAATCTTTTATTTAATTTCTATGATTTTTAATTTCCTTACCTATTTTTTCAATTATTATTACTTACAACTTACAACAAAGAAAAACTTGAACGCTGAATCAGAGATTAAAGGAACATGTAATAACATATAATAACTAAACGCAGCTTTTAACTTCACATAACATTTAACTAAAAGTAAACATGAACTAAACAAAGAGTAGGGAGTGAGAAAGGTGCAGCGTATAGAAAATAGTCTAAAAAAACATTTTTACGAACCATCGTACATAATAAAATCTATTAAAAACTTAGTTTTATTATAAATGATCAAATAAATGTTACTAGTAATCGTTCAACTTGATTGCAGAAGGAGCAGAGAAAGTTACCACTCATTATAAAAACCCTAAGGTTACTCAATTATCCGGAATACTTATTACATACTTCCTTTTTATTTTAAACCTAACCACATTTCACTCTTGCTCAGTCAGCTGCACATATGCACATATGCAGCTGACTGAACCACCCCTATTAATGGAGTTATTCTCGGCTGTCACCATTAACTTGTAATAATGTTATTTATTTTCTCTGTCATATTATTTGTAGTTAAAATTGCTGCTCTTTCACACACGATTTTTTTAATAAATCTGAATCATCTAAATAAATTTCAAATCACTGAAATTTCAGTCTTTTAAAACCTCTAGCAATAAGGTTAGGCCACCTTATCATTTACTCACAATATCAAAAAATAATAAATCGATATATTGATAAGGCAATAACTTTTAGTACGGCAGTAATAATTTTATCGATTTCATCTGATTGAATTTTAATTTCTAACTATAAAAGTTAATAATATTGTGGCAAACCTCTGCCAATCAATACTGTACATTTAAATTATTATTATAGTAAACTTAACTATATTAAACCTTCCTATAACTATGAATTTTCATAGTTAAGTAATATTACATCATTTTATTTAGTTAAAATTTTGTACATATGGGTTCAATAGTACTATTACAAACTCTTTTGCAGAATGGCGCTGACAGCATATCGTTAGATTTTTAGACATCCCTGGAATCCAAACTTCACACTGCATATTTATACTATAAAACAATTTAATTGAATTAGGCAAATTTTATCACCGATTTCTAGCTCTATATAACACTGTATCTTTATAAACTCTAATAAATGGTACTCGCCACCTATCGGTCAATTTTCAAACTTCACTGCGCACCACATATATAGTAATGATTTAATTGAAAATATGTAAATTTTATTATTGCTAAACCTTCCTTGAACTATGAAGATGTAGTCAAAATTTGGTAAAGATTGGTTTAGTATTTTTTGCGGTTAGTGATCACAAACGAAAGATGGCTTGTCCTTTTATATAATACAGTAAATTAGAGGTGCGTAAAACGTTTTGTTTTAAAAGTAATATAACAATAAAACGATTATAAAAATTCTGCTTAGGCAGTCTCGTAGGAAAATTAGAACCATTAACGGAATTCTAAAGGTTCCAATAACATGATTATAGTACGTCAAGAGTAGTTACAATTGAATAATATTAATAATGTCCTTACAAAAGAAATCTCCCAAGCCTCTCATCTCCATTATGATGCTTAGCTTTATTAAAATTCTAATTTTAAATTGAATGAACTTTTTTCCAAGAGGCGAGTCATTCAGATTTTTGATTAAAGTGAAAATGGCGACATTGGATCTATTTAATATCTTCAGATTCAAACGGACGAATTCTATCAACTACACCATTAATCCTATAGTTATGATTATTTTAATTATTTCAATTATAAGAATCTTAATTATAATCTTATAATTAAGATAATTATAATTACAAAGAAGATGCCATTTGGATTGGGAATAGGCATTGGCTTAAGAAGCATTAATGGATAAAAATGTTCTTGATTAATATTCATGAAATTATAACTAAGGAACAATGCAATTCCATGATAAAACACCATGATAAGCCACTGTTAGAGGTGAAAAATTAAGTTAACCCTGATCCTTGTTAAAAAATTAAATAACCTGTGGACTGTATTTTTAGAATGAAAAAAAATAAATAAACTCTTTTAATTTTTTTCATTTAGGTGCAATGATAAAAGTGTATTTTTAAATGGCATTTTTTTAGATTTGTATATTTATTATAAACGCAGAAAAGTCCGAAAGACCACGTGCAGGGAAAACTCCCCAAGATTCTAATCACACGCAACCACTAAAGGGTCAAGAACAAATTGATAAAGCTCTCTTAAAAAAACAAAAACGCTTGTTTCGTATTGTAAGGTATGAAAATAATTAACCTCGAGGAATGGATACATATGCAAAGTGAATCCCTTTCCTTAAGCAGGCATTTATTAGGGACATTAGGAGATAAAGACATCTTAGTGAGGTTTGGGTCATGATTTGTTATACCGAGCAGTATCATGGATTGTATGTAGGATCTAGGTGTGGAAACTGGTGGTGTGTCGGTACAGCTGGACCTGGAACGTGGAACGTAATCTCTGTGTGGAACGACAAATTATCGGTTCTGGGAGTTCGCTACCTTACAAATATTATTATTAGATTATAAGCAAGACTGATAAAATCTAAACTATTATAGCTTCATAATATAGTCGTCATATAGTTTTTGGTTCCTATACCAGAAAAACGGAAATAATATTTTCTATTCAAATAATTGAAGCAAGGTTAGTAAATAATGTTTTATATTAAATAAAATAGATCCTTCTCTTATCAAGGAACCAATAAATATCAGTAGTTATGCATATGCAGAAAAACAAAAGGATGGATAATGCAATTAAAATTTACAATAATTAAAACTATTTACACAACTTATAAAAGAAATGGTACAAAACAAAATAATTTTAAAAGAAATAATGACAATAGAAAAATTTTAAAAATCTAAAAAAGAACTTTGAAAGGTGATAATCGCTATCCTTACCATCTTCAAAAAGTTCAGAATTTATTACCTCTAGATTATGTCAGGAGATTGAATTTTAGTAACTGGTTTCTTGACAAAATTCACGATGATAATTTATTTCCATTAAAAATTATATGGACCAATGAAGCTACCTTTACAAGAGGAGGAATTGTTAATCAAAGAAATTAACATGTATGGGCTCTTGAAAATCCCAGAGCTATTAGAGAGAATAGGTTTGCTATTAACGTTTGGCTTGGAATTTGGAACGGATTACTGGTGGGACCATATTTTTTACCTGGAAGATTGAATGGTATTACATTTACACATTTTTTGGAGAACGACGTTTCTAATTATTTAGATGACATTCTCTTACAGCAGCGGGTTGAAATGTGGTTCCAACTCGATGGATGTACAGCTCATTATAGCAGAGTTGCTCGAGCTTGTCTGGATATAATTTATCCGCAACGATGGAAGGAGTAGTACTTGGCCACCCAGATCACCTGATATGACATCCTGAACCTCAAGAACCTTACCTGAGAGAGAGAGAGAGAGAGAGAGAGAGAGAGAGAGAGAGAGAGAGAGAGAGAGAGAGAGAGAGAGAGAGAGAGAGAGAGAGAGAGAGAGAGAGAGAGAGAGAGAGAGAGAGAGAGAGAGAGAGAGAGAGAGAGAGAGAGAGAGAGAGAGAGAGAGAGAGAGAGAGAGAGAGAGAGAGAGAGAGAGAGAGAGAGAGAGAGAGAGAGAGAGAGAGAGAGAGAGAGAGAGAGAGAGAGAGAGAGAGAGAGAGAGAGAGAGAGAGAGAGAGAGAGAGAGAGAGAGAGAGAGAGAGATTCCAAAGTAATGATATAAATCAAATACATATAAAAATAATTTGAACGCAATAATAAAAAATATTATTTGAGTTATATATATTCACAATTTTTTTCTATTGAAATATTTTATAATTATACTATAAATGTTATTAAGTATTTTTTTTTGTATTATTTTTATTGTGCTATTAATAATGAATGTTTTTATTATAATTGTTTTGTCATTATCTTTAAATAGATTGATAACCATGATGTGTCTGTGGCAACCTAATGAAGTTGGGCAGCATTGTTTTAATTTTAATAAACCATTTCTCTCTTGGTTTTCGAGATATAAGTGAGTAAGGAAGAATAGTATATTTCAAATTATTATTATAATAAAACTATATTTCAAACGTTACATCAATAATCAGACCTGTGTGCATTCGAACAGTGGGAAACAAGGAGCTTCTGGGCCTTTGACAGCAACCCGCATTAGCATGTTCTTGTATTCGCCCTCACACTCAGGCGTATCCAAATAGATTCGATGTGTGTTCTCCACAACTCCAAACTTCTAACATCTACATGTGAGAATCAACTAAATCTCCTTGCTTATATCAAGATGTTTGCCTGACGCTTCAACACTTCATCAAGGGATATTTACTTTTTAAAAAGTGGTCAAGTTTGGACGTTCAAAATAACAAGAAATTTTCATTAAAAGAATAATTTTCTTATAAGAATATATTTTAAGAACTGTCCGTTAATTGGATAGTGATTATATTCAATGTGATAATCATGATACCAGCTTACTAACAAAAAAAAACAAACAATTCATTTCCTATCTCTCCCTGACTGAAAAAAAACAATAGATCAAGGATATGTCTATCTATAGTCTACTATTTATCCTAACTTAGAATTCAGATATAAAAGGATCAAACTACTTAAATAAATAATTAACTTGAATCAATAATTAATGATCGTTCGAAAAAAAAAGGTTGGGAGAAAATACGGGTTTCAAACCAATATAGCTCCTAAACGGTAGATCCCAGCGACAAATAAAAAATACTCTCCATTAAATTACTTATTAGGAAACTGCCGGAAAAGTTTTGATTTGAGGAACACCACCAGAGTTAGAGCGTGTCAAAATGTTACAATTTTGTTGAGGAGTCCAAGGGATTGTAATGCGTCATATAGAGTCCAGGATAGTGCAAGTTGGCTGCAGGGCTTACACCTAAAGAATGGTAGCGGAAGACCTCAACAGTGGAGTTAACGGCAACCACCTAAGCAGAGTCAGGCATGTTCACTGCGAAACGGTAAGGAGAGCTCTTTAGCCATGGTGACGGCAACTTCCTAGGGGAGGGCGACACAAAATAGCCACCGATCTTGTAAAATACACTCTGGTTACGAAATTTACTATTCAAAGAAAAACGGATAGATATAAAGGCAACAACCCTGGTGAGGAAAGGAAAAATCTAAAAGATATGACCATGGCTACGTGGATCGTTAAGACTATGCTACAACCAGGTAAAATGGAAGAACTTGCTGATGAAATAAATAAATATAGAATTGACGCGTCAGAAATCCAAGAAATGCGCTGTTCAGGACAAGGGAGTATTGACAAAAAGAATTATTTGATTATATACAGTGGCTCACAAGATAGAAGAGGGTTATATGGCACGGGATTTATAGTAAATAAAACTATCAGAGATTATCTGCTTAGTAATGGGGCCATTAATGAAAGAATTTGCAAAATCGAGCTTAAAGGAAAGTTCACACACCTACTGAAGATAAAACTGAGGAGAAAAAAAAAGAATTTAACGATAAGCTGATTACAGTATGCCAACACATTGCAAGGTATGATGCTTTTATTATTCTAGGAAACGTTAATGCCGAAATTGGGGAGGAAGATAATCTCCGTAATTTTAATGAAAAATACTCTCAGCATGATGTAACTAGGGATGATGGACAGCAACTGGCGGATTTTTCTGCAGCTTGGAATTTTAAGATAAAAGCACCTTTTTTCAGCACATACATTTGTACACATGGAAATTGGGGAAAAACCTGAAGGTTAAGCGTGTTAGGCCTAATCTCCTCCTTTCACAACCGTTGACCTAGTAATAGTACATCGTTACATGAGTACGCAACCCAAGATCCTTTATGGGTTGTTAGTGGTACAGGTCTTATATTCTGCATATCTCTTATATATACTGACTAACTCATAAGAAGCTAATTTTTATTTTTTATTTTTTGTTTGTTTCATCCACTTTGGGGTACGATAAATCAGTGGTTAGTGAGTCGTGTTTTCCTATCCTCCCAGTACTTCTTTATCCTTTATGATCTTGCTGCCCTCTCCTCTTCAAAAATTCTGTAAAGTCGTTTGGTCTTCGCCCTTGTCCTGGAACCTCTTCATTTTATCTTTGGTTATCTTCTTTGCGGGTCCATTCTTAGAATGTGACTATATAAGTCAATACTCCTTTTCCTTATTGAGTTGGCAATCCTTTCGGTTCTCCTGTACAGGGTTTCAATGCTGATGTGTGAAAGTTTATTATTATGGAATTTAGGGTATAGAATTTTTTCTTTCCTTGATCTGCAACTTTTCCATTGGACCATAATAACAGCTTATTACACAATAATTACTTATCTGTTTTAACAATTTTTTAACCCATTTTTAAAAATATTTGCATTAGTTTTAAACTATTGATTTATTATTTTTAACGTCAAAGAAGCATCCGTTTTAAGAACTGTTACTAATGATTGAAGCCTTGCGAATAATTTAGAAATCATTTTTATAAATTATACAGTTCCTGTACAAACTTAATCTATCTATTTAAAAATATTAAACACCAACGAAAATAAGTAAGACACATTTATATAAATTTCTGTGACAGTGGAGTAGAATGGGTACTTTCTGGGTCAAAGGGGACAAAAAGAAATGGGTGGGGTCGTGAGGGCGTACGAGAACAGTCAATTATTTGTTCGAGGAACCATTCAATACTCTCAGATTATAAAATACCAGTGACTTCTACGCTATAAAGGGTATTTTAAGGATGATAATTCTTCGTTTTAGGAAAACAGATAATATATTTCTGTTGAAGAAGTTTATTATAATGATAAATTTCCCATAAATGAGGGAAGATATAGCTTATAATTTTGTTGAGGAAAGGAAAAAAAAATGTTGCTCCTCGTTATTAATTAAAGTAATCATTAAATTTCATCAAGGGTCGACTAAGATGTGCTTTAGAATATTTTATTTCCCAGAATAAACAATCCCCATTCTACTAAATGAGGGTTCTAAACTTGGAGGTGAAGGTGTGCGTGGGTTGGAGTTTAGCTGTAATTTTTAATCAATGATGATTTTTTAATAAAGTGCTTTTTATTGATCCTTAAACTACCTAAATTTCTTCCTTATAATCCAAGATACCGATCTAAAAATAAATACGTATATTGAGCGATAAAGCTTTAAATATTTTTTCATTTTATTTTTTTACTTTTAACTTTAGAACATAATTAGGTTTATATATATATATATATATATATATATATATATATATATATATATATATATATATATATATATATATATACTATTACATAAAAGGACAAGCCATTTTCGTTTGTGATCACTAACCGTGAAAACGACCACATCATCTTCATAGTCCAATGAAGGCTTAGCATTAATAAAATGTACAGATTTTCAATTAAATTGTCCTTAAAAAAATGATAAATATGTGATGCTCAGTGAAGTTTCATAATCTAACGACAGGTGGCGAGCACCGTTCGAGAGGTTACTAATTGTAATATACGATGTTATACAGAGCTAGAAAATTATGATAAAGTTTAATTATTCAATTAAACTTCTTTAAAATATATATATATATATATATATATATATATATATATATATATATATATATATATAGTTAAGATGTATAGGGGATAATATACATCCTAATTCCTAAAGTTAATCCCAAACAACCACCAAATGTATAAATAGAGGATTGCTGAGCAATAAAGACAGTCTATTATCAGTACCCGTGAGTGTTATTTCGTTCCTTATTTTCCTTTTTTTTGCTGTTTTTGCTCGAAGGAACTTAACTGGTGCCGAAACCCGGGAGCAGCTGAGCGTAATTCTGGGTAAGCAATAATTTTTAATTTTCCCGCCAACCGCTTCGTAATCTTTGCAACAAACGTATTTTTCGTTTCGTATCTCGTATATCCTCCATATCTTCAAGATCAAATTTCGAATAGTAAATGGAGGGAAATACCATTCTAAAACCGGCGTCTTTCGAAGTTCAATCTGAAATGGCGCCTCTACCACCAGAAACTTTAGCAGCAGCCCATGCGAATTTGGCGGCGGCACAAGCGAACGCACTGGAGTTGATGAAGATAAAGACAGCCACATCACAGGACTTAAGAAGGGCGATCGCCGACATAGAGAGATATGATGGAGAGATTGGTGAGCTAAATCACTTTCTCAAAGGAGGAGATCGAGTGTTGGCTCGAATCGAAGCGAAGGCGAGGGAGAGAACCTTTTGGATCCGATTGATGCATGTGCATTAAGAGCAGCATTAGTATGCCGTGTTAAACGCGGCGTACTCAATGTGATCCAGGCAGACGAAGATACTCCCTGGGCGGTAGTCAAGGATCGCCTCAAGAAGGCCTTCGGAGGCGGGCGATGGACTCCGGAAGAGGATATCTTCCGCATGTTTCGTGAAGTGAGGAAACCACACCAGTCTAGTGGGCAATACGCGGGATCTTTGTTGGCTCATTACAACAAGATAACGGAGAAAATGAGAGAAACAACAGAAGCCCCGGAAGTGGAAGCAAGGATGGCCTTCCTGTCAACCATCCTAAAGATACAGCTAGCAAAGGAGACGGGAAAGAAGGAAGGACTACCAAGGGACAAAACCTTTCTGGAATGCGCCAGGGAAATGGTGGACTCGAGTGCACGAGACGAAGAAGTCCGGAAGGAGGATGGCTGGAGCAGGGTGACCTACAAGCGGACAGATAGCGGAAGAAACGCGCACCCTAGAGTGGAGTCTTGGAGGAGAAGAGATACGGATCAGGGGATCCGAGAGAGGCTACCGATGAGAGAAAGGAGGCAGGGAACGGAGAGGAAGACATGGAAGAGAGAAGACAGGAAATGTCACGGATGCGGCAAGACTGGGCATTTGGTGGCTCAGTGCCCTCGCACGCGCTGTTTCGAGTGCGGTTCAGAGGGACACATTGCAAGGCAGTGCCCCTACATGAGCAGACGCAGGGGTGCGAACCAGGCAGAGCCTATGGAGGTGAACATGCAGCGCCTGTGGAGAAGAGGTAGACGACCGTCAGAATCGACGGGATCTTCAGGAGTATCGGAGACGGAAGAGGAAGAGGGCGGACCGGGAGATGGAGGACGTGCAGCTGGAAGGAGCCGGTTCTCACATTCCCCGACTTTACGAAACCCTTTACAATTACGACGGACGCTAGCGAGTATGCAGTGGGGGCCGTGTTATCCCAAGAGGGAGGTAAAGGAGAACAACCCGTGGCATACGCAAGTAGGCGTTTGACGGAAGCGGAGGCGCGTTACAGCGCCTTGGAACGGGAACTGTTAGGCGTGGTATGGGCGGTCGAGCACTTTAGACCGTACGTGTTTGGGCGTAAGTTTAAGGTATTAACAGATCATCGGCCGTTAATGTGGGTAGGGAAGTTGAAGGAATCGTCGGCAAGGGTCACCCGGTGGAAGGAATTATTAAGCCAGTACAATATGGAAGTCGTATACAAGCCGGGGAGGGAAAATATCGTAGCCGACTGGTTGTCACGAGCGTTACAGGTGAATGCGATAGAGCCGGAAGCTGGAGAATATTCAGGGGGAATCCAGCGTTTTATACGGGAGTGGACACCGGAGGGAGAAGGGGAGCGAGATTCGGAAGCGACGGGAGAGGAGAGGGAAGGAACGCAAGAGGGAGGGTTCGGAGGGGGGAAGACCGGAGGAAATAGAGGAAATAGAGGACATCATCAATGACAAACACAGACAGATCATTTGGAAGACTAGTACGACAGGACTGACAAAGGCGGAATATTCAAGGTACGGGAAATTCCGTATAACTACCGTTCGATCACAGGCAGGATTGGGGGAGGATATGATCAGGAAAATTCTGAGAGATGAATCTCGACCAGGGGAAACTTTTTACCTATATGTCGGTAACGCAGTTTTGTGGGAGAAAATAAAACGGTTGTGGAGAACGGAAAGGATAGGATTAGATCGCACATTAATCCGGTGTAAGCTGATGGTAGAGACGGTGATGGAGGCGGAACGGCAGAAGGAGATCACGATAGCGTACCATGAGGGCAAGACGAATCACCGGGGAGTGCAGGAGACCTTGCAGGCATTAAAGCGAAGGTACTTTTGGGCTAGAATGCGGGAAACCATTGAAGAAGTGATCCGATTGTGTAAAATCTGTAACACAACAAAGTACGACCGACACCCTCCAACCGGAAGACAGGAAGAGACGGAGACACCCTTAGGACCACTGACAGACTTACAAATAGACACCTTCACATGGAAAGGGTATAAATGGATAACTGTCATAGATGTTTTCAGTAAAATAGCGATGGCATACCCAGTGGAAGACAGGTCAGCCGAGTCGGTATTAATGGCCCTCCGAATTTGGTTCCAGTTTTATGGGGTACCAGAGAGGATAACCTCGGACGGAGGTAGGGAATTCGATAATACCCGGCTTAGAACGGAGATGTTAGGGTTGGGTGTGGCATGGCACCTTAATACTCCAGGACACCCAAAAGGCCGGGGGGTAGTGGAACGGTTGCATAGTACACTAGGGGATCACCTTCGCGTTTTTCACGCAGAAAAGGGGTTAGAGGCTGGTATGGCAATGCCTAAAGCAATCGTAGCATACAATCATTCAATCCACGCGGCGACAGGGTTTTCACCTTTCGAAATGCTATTCGGCCTTCGCGAACGTAGGAGGGATACCCGTGGGGCAGTAGTGGACGAAGAATTCGCGGCGACGTTGGTGGCGAACAGGGTAGCACTCGGGGAGAGATGGGAAAAATCACGGAGGAAGCTCGTGGCAGAAAAGAATAGAAGGGTGAACCGCGAGAATCTCAAAGTACAGGATACGATGGAGAAGATCGCAATCGGGACCATTGTATACCGCAAGGTAGTGTCAAACCGGAGTAAGGAAGACGTGCGGTATGACGGGCCCTTCAAGGTCATTGCTATTCGAGAGCATAACGTGGTCACCATCCAGAGTATAGAAGATCCCCGGAAAAGGAGAACGGTGCACCTAGAACAGCTAAAGATTCCGTTGAAGTAATATTGTTTTTTTTTTGTTTATCTTCTTCTCTCGTCGGTTTCCGGGTACCCTCGTTTATCTCGTTTTTATCACGCTTTTCGTTTATTCTCGGGGTCGTTCATGGTTCAGAGTCGTTTATTGTCGATTATCGGTATTTCTATTGTTTCACTTTTCGTCCATTCGTTTTATTCGGTTTGTTCGTTTATCATATTATCGTTATTTCTAGTGTGGCATTTTGCGTATATTCGTTTCGTTCGTTGTGTTCGTTTATGATATTCATGTTTACCCGTTGTCGGAAAATGATTTCGTGGGGTATCCTCTTTTCTAGACAAGGAAACTTATGTAAATATTCAATGATGTAAGTGATAAAGAGAAGTTTAACAGTTTTTTGTGTTTTGTTTCCTCTTCGTTTTTTTTTTTTACTGTATTAAGTGAGTACCTGTAAATGAAGTGTATAAGTTCTGAGTTATGTGGAAGTTTTTTTTTTTTTTTTTATATATACATTTATCTGTAACATTGATTTTTGTTTATTTTTTTCGGTCGGTTGTTTGGCCTGTGTAGGAGTTTACGAGGATTGTTCGTAAACTGGTGGGGGGGAGTTAAGATGTATAGGGGATAATATACATCCTAATTCCTAAAGTTAATCCCAAACAACCACCAAATGTATAAATAGAGGATTGCTGAGCAATAAAGACAGTCTATTATCAGTACCCGTGAGTGTTATTTCGTTCCTTATTTTCCTTTTTTTGCTGTTTTTGCTCGAAGGAACTTAACTTATATATATATATATATATATATATATATATATATATATATATATATATATATATATATATATATATATATATATATATAAATATGTGGTGTGACATGTGGATTCCGGTTCAGTTTTAAAATCGACCGATATATGGCCAGCGCCATTCTGCAACAGGGTTTATAATGCCAAAACTATTGAACCAAACTACATCTAATTTTAACTACAACTTTATAATTCTAGCAAGGTTTACATTAATAAAGTTTACTATAATTTTGAGAGGCAGAAACGAGTTTCGTCACGCTGTTGTATTCTTCTATGGTTAGAAATTAAAATCCAACCAGATAAAATCGATAAAATTATTGCCAAATCCAAATTCCGTCCCATTGCTTTTTGACGGCGGGTTTCAAAATATGATTCATGGACCTCACGAATAATTTAATTTGTCCTCACCTTGCTTAAATAACGGCAAGTGTTCAAAAAAATATCCTCAAACAATTAGTTGGTTGGCGGCACAACCTTTATTTTTGCCAGATATTTTAGTAGACTTTATCCGACTCTAAAAGGTTCTAAAGCCGATACTATAAAAGTATGTTTAAAGTCTTCATGTATTTGGAATAACATTTAACAACTATAATTACAACAAAAAATAAATAATAATAATATAGTTCATCTTACTGGAGGAGACTTGGAATTTCCATTTTATTTACTAAAAAATAGAAACAAGCAGAAGATATAACTGTATATAAAGAAGTTGGTAAGAGAGTGAGTATGGTATATGATTTTATTTTTAAAATTTATTCAGATGTTTCAGATTTATTAAATAAACCGTACTATTGTTTGAACGAAAGAGCTATATAATTTCACCTATAAATATTATGACAAAAAAAAAAAAAAAAAAAAAAAAAAATATATATATATATATATATATATATATATATATATATATATATATATATATATATATATATATATATATATATACGAAACCACGAAAACTGCTGAACCAATCTATACTGTATTCTAACGACATCGTTAGCCTGACAAAAGGAATGTTTAGCAATAATAAAATTTACTGATTTTCAATTTGTTTTTCAGTGAAGTTTAAAAATCGTCCTACTGGTGGTGAGCGCTATTCGGCAAGAGATATTACAATAATACAGTGATATTTAGAGCTTGAAATAGATAATAAAATGTATTTATTTTCAATTAAATTTTAATATGAAAAGTGAACAATATGTTGTTTGACTAGTCAACTTTGAAAATCGACATATATATCTCTAATAGCATAGTAAATATTCTCTGACCATCTGGATTACCAACTCATACATTAAAGTTAAAAATTGGATGTCCAATTAATTCGCCTAATCTGTGCAATGTTACCAGGTTCCAAGCTATGCGTGGAAACATCATAGAAGGTATAATTTTCACTGGAACAGCAACTGGAGAAATTGCATTCATTCCTAGATTTCTACTAATCTCACATTTTAATTCTAACGATTAAAATTTCCAATTAACCTTTCTTTTATTATTATAATTAACAAATAGCAAGCCTAAACTTACAAAAACGTTTTAGTGGATAATCTGACTCACTGTTTCTCCTCCGGTCATTAATATTTAGGGCTTTCCGGTACTTAAAATATTAGCAATAAAATCATTCTCAAATGCACTTTGTTCGGATGTCTTATGAATTTATTTTTTCTTTTTTACATGCTTTTTACAATAAAAGATTAATTGTTAAACAATTAAAACTTCAATTGTTACTTAAAATCGTCTATGTACTTTACTTATGAGAGCGAGAAATACCACGGCGGAGAATGCTAGTTAGTGCTATAATTTAACTTTAATTATTACGTCAAACACGCAATACCCTTAATCAGAAACATTCTTTTTGTGTGGTATTGCATTATGTAACTACGATGATCATAAACTCATAAAATTTCATGTTTTATTGAAATACCATCGTTCAAATAACTTTATGTTATTCATGTTTTGTTTTTTTACTATTTCTCGGATTTAATTGATTATCCTCAGTTACATCACACACCCGATTTCATTGCTAATCTTACCCTCTACCAATACAACGTAGGATCTTTTTGACCCAACTCTCTTTTTAGATGTATTGATCATTTTAAACATTTTGGGAAACAACTATCGTTTCATAAAAAAATAATTTATTATAATTATATATGTTATAAAAAAAATCTTTCTTAAAAAAAAAACACAAAAATGTTAATTATATATTACCCTAAAATCAGTCCTATGAATAAAAAAAAAATTACTTTTAGCCTTTTTCATATATTCTTCTCCAAAAGGATATTAAGTACAGTATGAACTAAAATAATGATGGAATTTAACTCCGGCAATAGAAACAGAAGTAAAATCAAACATAAGGTAATTATTTATAATTAGTTACAACTATAAACAAAGGATAACATTTAGTCTTGGTAAGATTTTAATTAGTCTTCAATTATTTGATTTTTGAGACCAATTGTAAAATGTGGCATAGAGGATCAGTTAGTTCCAGAGCATATTGGGTAGGTAAAAACAAACCATCCCGAGCTATAGTTCCTTTTCCTACGTATGGTATACCACCAAAGAATATTCTTGCGTGACAAAATGACACAATTTTCATCCAGTACCTATCTGGTTTAGCCGGGATGTACATTTTGAATAGGCATTTGCCCCTGAAGCTAAGGAGTTTGAATTATAAGTAGTAGTACAACGTGGGGTCATATTGACCCATAACAAAGATTCTCTCAATGTATTCAAATGTTACAAGGCTACAACTTTGGAACACTTGTCAAACTGTGCCCACACACTGCACAGTTACTAGATGAAAAGCTACTCAAGGTATCAACTCCCTCCCACCCCTACACTTTAAAGCACACCCGTTTTTGTCATATCCGGGTCAATTTGACCCGTACGTTGTAGTACGAAGGTAAATGAGGCGAAACGTAAATATATGGTATATTTGACTTCTGAAACTAGAAGAAGACCGCATAAGTTATCTCCTGACAACCACTCTTTTGAAGCTGTTAACGACTTCGTGTATCTCGGCCATAAAATAAACTATAAAAAATATAGTGAGATACGAAGTCAAAAAAATAATAATAAGATGCTACAAAGCTTACTTTGACCCCTGTTAAATTAATGTTATAAAGTCGAATATGCTACCCTAACTGGCCAGAATCATGCTGAACACATCTCTTATCAGGCCCGCTGTATGCTGTGAGGACGTGAAAACTTAAAATAGCTAACCAACAAGCTCTTAAAGCCTTTGAACGGGTTTAGGAATAGTTATAGTGTATAAATATACCAGTATATAAATCTATTTTATATCGTAAATAAATTCCTTTTCTTTTTTTTTTTTTTTTCTTCTTATTTTTGTTCAGTGAATAAAACAAGCCAGAAATATTAAAAAAAAAAAAATTAAAGCTTGAAAGCTGGAATTTTCTTTGTTTATATATTCCTTGAGGCTGTTCTATTTTGATAATATTTTTAAAGTTGTAAATGACGTAAAAAGATATTTTAAAATGTTTGAAAGAAAATATTTTGAGAAAGGAAATATTTCATTTGTGCAAAATTGTATAGAAAACATACTAAGATTAAGAAGTTATAATATAATGATTTTTTTTTTTTAATTATCTAATTACTGCTTTTTACAAAATTATTTTTCTACCACTTCTATATTAAATTTAAATTCTACTTCTTCTTCTTTGTAACGGTGTTTCCCTTAGTTGGGTTTCCGTTAGATCAAACTATCCTTCCATAGTTCTCTGTCCCACCAATCACCATCCCTCAGACCTCTTCCTGCCATTTCCTCCTCTATCTCATCCTCCCATCTCCTAGCTGGTAATCCTATCCTTCTATTTCTCGGAGGGTTCCATTTTCTAACCATTTCAGGCAATTTTCCAGGAGGCCTTTCCATATTAACTTCTTCTTCATAACATGTTCCATCCCGCTCTCCGTAATTTCCATTTTCCTCCTTCATTTCTTACGCGATCTGCCCTCGTTTTCTGGATACACCTCCTCTAGTAGTCCATCTCAACTACATTTAATTCATCCCTAATGCTTTTGGTGAGGGACCAGGTTTCTACGCCATATGTGAGGATGATTTCAATCAATTATTGAAAAATCCGTTTCTTATTCTTTTGGGATAAGGTCCTGCTACACAAAACCGGATGCAAGATGCGAATTACCTTCCTAGCAATTCAAATTATTAATTTAAATTAGCAAATTGAAATTATTAATAAGTAAAAAAAAATATCTGTTTCTCAAATTTAGAATTTAATTATTTATGCTTTCGTAAAAAAAGGAAAAAGAAATAAATCATTTATTATATCAGTTGATTTAAATCTCATTATATGAATATTTAATGATCTAAAATTAATTTCCAATGATACAAAATGGATTCCATTTTCAGCAATATTAATACTTCTTAATTCTTTATTGAAAAGTTATACCAATAAATAGCTATTTTCAATTCTTAAAATATGCATATGTTATTAGATTAAATTATACAGTAATTTAAAAAAAAAATAGGTCAGTAAACGTCGGAAGGTAGAGGTTTTGAGTGGTACTAGATGATTAAGACATGTTAGTAGATTAGATGAAAGGTATTCCACCTTTCATTTATAGAGTGGGAGGAATAGATTGGTTCAATGGAAACGGATAATGAGTTTAGTCTAGAGGGTTTATATTTTCTGGAATTAAGGAACTAAGATTGCGCCAGGAAATGTTTTTATTGAGGGTCATAGGTGTGGAAATATTGTAGGAGATTTGGATAAGATCGTGACATGAGAGAAAGGATATTGGATTTTGAGAAAAGGAAAGTAAATTTTTAGGTGAATCAACTGTAAATAAATCGAGTAAAGTGTCTGAAAACGGAGTATGGTGAGTAGGTTCAAAAGGTACGATGAATCGATAAATGTATGGATAAATTTCTTGACTGTTACTATTAAATGTTAAGTAAGGTTCTTGAGGTTAAGTCAATAACAACTATTTTGGCGACGTTTCGAGACTGTATTGTTCTCATAATCATGCCTTGCATCTTAGTAGGAATGTCCCATTACTCTTCACACTTGCTAGTTTTCTGTTGGAGTTCCTTCATCACTGTAATTTCTTCAGGACCGCGGGTTGTCTTGATTTCTTCATAAAATCCCATTCTTCCACAGTAGATAAAAAAATCGGCCGTCAAAAATCGTCAGATCCTTGCCGATCTGAATATAGTATTCTTTAGAGGCATTGGCTATAACCATATAGTTATAGTTTAAATATTTTATTAATTGTAAACTAATCTAGAATAATTAGCAGGTTATAACATATTGAAAGGATACCCAAGAATAGCCAAAAAACTTTCTAGGTAACCATCCCAGGAAAGAAAAGAGTTGATGTCTTTATAAGGCTTGAATTGCTGACGTAGAATAGGATCTGATAAAAATAGGGTTGATAAAATTGAGAATAAATATCCTTGATAGAGATGGCGGCAAAGTGATTGTCAAGAAGACCCAAGTTCATTAAGGGCTGTATAGCCGGAAAAGAAGAAGGGATACGAACAAAAAAAATATTTTTATTTATGTTTTATTACAATGAGTAAATTTACTCTGAACGGAATACTTGAGATGTTTGTAAGGGTGAGAACGTTGGATCGACCCACACTTCTTGGATCCACTCAAACCCATAAAGAGCACCTGATATAATGCAAAAGATAAATTTGACTAGTTGGGCTCACTCTCTCCTTTGAATACCAAAGCAGTTCTGTAATGCAGTATTGGTGCCTTTCTCTTGGCCAATCTCAGACAGTTTTATTTGTTTATCGATATGATTCTTTTAATGAAGTATGCAATTGACCATTATTCATCCAATGATATTTTCACGCGCGACAGTAATGGTTAATGTGGTTAAAATTGCACTGATTAGGTGTTTGATGATTATGTAAAAGCATAAAGATACATCCAATTTTTAAATTTAATGTATGAGTAGGTTATTCAAAATAACAGAGACTATTAAAAAATACTTACAGTTAATGCACTGCGTTATTATTATTTTTATCGGCAAAAATAATTTTATCGATTTCATCTGATTGGAATCCACACGTCACTCCACATATTTATAGCTTCTTTTTTTTTATAACAATTTAGTAGAATTAAGTAAATTTTATTATCAATTTACAGCTCTATATAACACTATATTTGTAACCTTTCTTGAATGGCGTTCGTCACCTATCGGTCAATTTTCAAACCTTACTGCGCACCACATATTTATAGCTTTTTTAACAGCAATTTAATGGTAAATACGTAAATTTTATTATTGATAAACCTTCCATGAACTATGAAGATGATGTAGTTTAAATTTGGTACAGATTGTGATCACAAATGAAAAATGGCTTGTCCTTTTATATAATATAGTATAGAGTAAGGAATTTTCATCAATCAATGGATACCACAGAGGTTGACGATATTTTTGTAATATCTAATTATTACCTAATTACGATTCTTCTCTCCGATGATAAAAATATTGTTTCTGAAGATATTTTCTTAGATAATAGATCATTATCAACATTTCCTAAATCTATTTCTTTGTAAATAAATGGAGAGAAAAAAAAAAGATCAATTATTTATTATAATAAAGTTCTTCAAAAATCTAGTGGAGTCCATTAAAAGTTATTAATCTTTTGAATAAAAATCTTTTTATGGTGTTTTTTATTTTCATTGACAAATTATGGATAAGAAAAAATGAACTTTTATAGAAGATGAATTGTTATTTTTTATTTGGTTCCTAATTAAATCAGACCGAATAATAATTCTAAATTAACTTTATAAATATTGGAGTGCTACTACCATTGGGTAGTCCCTCTACAAGTCTTTGTCAGGTCATTGCATTGTGATTTCCGAATATTTACTGTATTTTTGTAATACAGCTGCAAATTTCTATTAATAAATAAATAAAAATGAAATTTAAGACAGAATTCGCACATACCTAGTGGGTGAATGCGTGTAAAATTTATTGTGTTTATAATTTATAACCTATAAAATAAATAAATAAATGAATAACAAAGATATAAATATATTTTTAATCCTTTGTGCTCTACTTCATCGTATCCAAAATTTAAAGTTTTCCAGCTTGTTATGACTATTGAATGGGTTTCAGTACAATTTAATTTATTTTTTATTATTTTTTTTTATTGATTTATTTTTTCTGCCTCATTAAATTTAAATAAAAATATGGAAATTATAGTTTTTAAATGGACAATTTAATATGGTGCTCTTTAGCATTGAACTAAATTACAAGGTTTGAGCTTATACCCTAAGTGATATACTTATCAAGTGAGACTACTTTATTCTTGAAGCGAACCATTTTTTAATAAATTTAAACTATAAAGTTAATAGTTGATAATAATTTCTAGTTATTATTCCTGAAACTACCTGTACTGTCGATCTTTTAGTTTATAAGTTCTAAATTTGTTTATTGGCAACTTTATTGCTATATTTTTTCAAATTTATTGTTCAAAGCATATTAGTAAATAGTGCATAGATAAATTATGCTTTTGGCTGGTTGAATCAGTACGGCACGTTTCATTAGTTTTTACTGCACTTAAATCCTGTTTGACCGGATTAACTTCTTTCACTAAAGATATTCTATTTTTCACTAGCTAAAAGAAATTCCTTTTGTTGTTTGTCCTTGATTTGCTTCTCTCTTATTTCTTTGATAGTCAAATTGTTTTATTATTTTAAAATTCAATGAAAAAATAAAAAATAAATAAGGATAGGTAAAATCATAATTATAAATGCCTTTCTATCAAAGTTTCCATTTTAAATATTATTTTGGACATTGGATCATTAAATTATTCTTTTAATAAGGACCGCAAAGTAAGAAACTTTAATTCAAAAACCTCAATTACAATTAAAATTTTGTTTCATATTAAGATGAAATTTAACAACGATCCCCCCTGGGTCACATGGAAGTTAATTCATGAATTATTATATATTACATTTTGCATCTACTCTAAGGTACTACTCTCCTCTCTATCGGAGTGACATTACTCTGAATAAAATAAATCAATAACACTAATTACTATAACTATAATTACCTAATCAGCTTTTATTATTAAATGAATAGCATATTATTTTATATTGCTGATATATAGATTTTATTACATACGAATACATTCAGTATTCGATTGTATTAAACTAGGTCATATAGAATGATCCACTTTTGGATCCACTCATAGTAATTAATTAGCTAATAATAATTCCATATAAAAAACTTAATAATATTATATAAATTGAAAACAGTAAATCAACTTCTATTGGTTATTATATATTATATGTGGCATTAAATTTTTTTTATTAAACTCATAAAAAATATTATTGTGTGGTTTTATAAACAAACATTTGTTTTTTTTTATACTTACGAGCTTTAAATTTGAAACGTGTGCTGCATTGAGATAAATTATCTCATCTAAACATTTTTGTATTTTTTAATAATTTTATGTGCTGAAATGCTGTAATAAATGAATCCATTTATGTAATATGCACAATGAAAATAAGTCGCAACTATAATAATTCCTGATTAGAATTTAAATTTTGTTTTTATTTTTACCATCCAAGATTTTTTTTTTAAAGCCGATATACTTTTGATCGTAGATTCACGATTTGAATCGTACATCCTTTCAATCATTTTGTTATATGACTAGTTAAAACATTTATTTACATTTTATTATCTTTTTTTTTACAAATTACGAGGTAAAACATATCTTATTTGACTAAGAAGTCATAAGGTGCTTAAGTTGGTATTTTAATAATAATCATTATCAAGTAATTTCTAATATAAATGAGTTGAGTAATAAGTTAATAAAAATTAACTTACATTAGTAATTATATTTTAAATGTGTCATTAAAATATTATATTGACACATTGAAAAGCTTTTGAATTTTAAATTGTTGCTTCATTAAAATACAATATTTCAGCTAAACATTATTATTTTTTAATAATTGTATGCTTTCAAGTGTTGTTTTTGGTTGTGGTATAGTAAAATATTTATTAAAAAATATAGATTTTATTTGTTATTTATTTTATATTTGTCTCTTATAAAGATCATAGTATGCATAAAGATCAGTTTGGAAATGCATCAATAATTAATACAGATTTATGTATCATAGATATCGTGGGATTTTCAAAGCAGAATAGATGTACATGAGTTCATGATTGTAGATAATGCCAGAGAGATGTCGATTACGCAGTAGATTTGCAAGTGTGTAATTTTAAATTTTAAATTGGGCATGCGTTGACTGAAGAATTGTGTGCTCTGGATACATCTAATTCACTAAAAGTAATATATCTTGTGTAAGTGTGCCATTAGTTTTGTGGGAACTGAGCGATTCTATCCATCAAACGGGACATACTAGTAATGAGTAGGTAACGGAGGTGGAAAGGTTAGGACGTCCAGTGATATATAAAGCTAACAGGTTCTAAACGAAGTCGCTCCCAGACGAGTAGGCCCCTTTATTTTGAGGCCGAATCAATAGGAACTAGGCCTTAGAGCTGTGAGACACTGCCTATGGCCTAGTACCCTAGAGGATCTATAGTCAACCCGAGTACCTTCCTACTTCCTCGATACATGCTATGGTTCATTGACTTTTGGAGGCCTAGGATGTGTCGAGATTTACTAGGCTTCAGTTATTGGTCCCTGGATACCATTACCCGCAAATGTTCTGCTACTCACTTTACACTACAGAGGATACATTAAACATGTTGATAAGGACTTACTTTTCTCGGGGGCGGCTGCATGGCAGGCTGATCCCGAACTGACGCGCGCCACCCCCGGCACCCTATTGATCTGTTACTGGCCCACCGCGCACCCTCCAGTCAGCTGACTGCCAGTCCACAGTGCCATCATCCCCCGAGCAGGTTGAACAGTAGAGGACCAGTCTTAGCGCTTTTGGCGTAAGGGTATGGACATGTCGATGGCTCTATGACTCTATAAATATCACAACCTTTCAAGAAATAGGTTTGAGTATGAGTATGATAAGGACAGAAAGAGGCATTGATCTAAGTTTGTTACGAACGAACTCGTCCTTTTATTTATGGAAAGCTAATTTGTATTGATAATTTTAACCTTTCATTGGTCGTGCCAATTCCCATGGCACGAGCTGTCGCGCGTTGTTAAAGTACAACACCCTACTTACCATTAGCTTTTGTTCATATTTGATATTGAATCCATTGAATCAAACAATTTGACCATTATACATATTTTTTCTTTTCAAATTTTTATTCACACCTGTTATTGGAGTAACAATAAGTTAATTTGATTATAGAGTATTAATGCAGGCGTGTGAGAGTGTAGCACCCAACAGTACCTCCTCCTGGCATGGGTTAAAAAAAAAAAAAAAGAAACAGATTTATTTCACCAAATCTCTCATCAAGCTTTTTTTTAAGCCTCCTGTGACAATTTCCTGCTATGTCAGTCGTGGCCATATCATTAAAGAGTATGTTATTATGTCTGTTGTTAATCGTGTGTTTTACTCCGTGCAACACTGAGTACAATCACTGACTTAATAGTCTCCATTCCGGAAACTATTCCTCCCACCACGGTGGGAAGTAATAGGTGGCAAATGGAGAAGGGACCCAAGCAATAGATGAACCCAATTTTCCGATAAGCTCAACGGAAGCAAAAGAGAAGGAGAATAAGTGTACAAAATATTTAAAAAAGCGTGTCCCGAGGAAGGTTATTTCTGAATAATTGATGGAGTCCATTGTTATAGCACTAAATAGAATTAGAAAAAGATCCTTGGAACAAGTTTACTTAAGTATAATAAATACAGAAAGGAAACCAAAATTATATCAAGTCTGACTTAACATGTATTTTTTCCAGTCTGGTATGATTAAAGACAGGTTTTTTTTTCAACCATTCTTAATAAAGAATTGTTTTTTAGTTAGTAAAAAAAAAAAAAAAAATGAAAAGTGGACAAATGCTTTTAGAACTTACACACAGTCAAACATTAAAAAGGTAAAATGCATTTATTTTTAAGCCTCCTCTTTTAGGGTAACATCATTCTTTGTTTCCTTTGATGGCCAAACAATGTAAAGTGTTAAGTACCTTCTCGAAACTATTCAGAGCTAATTCACATCTATTTCATAGCTATCCCAAAAGATAAATTTGAGACTTCTCATCCAGTCTTGAGTAAGTTGTAAACTACAGGATAACCCGTCCTACATGTACTGGTTGAAGTATGAGTCTATATAGTCCGGGAGCCGACGACACTAAACACACCTGTCTTGATAGGTCTCCCAAAACTCACACATATAATTCGTCATATTGTTCATAGAAGAACTCAAAACGACCCTGCTGCCATGGCACCGGTCAACGCCTAAAAAAAAATAATAAAAAAAATATTTTTTTGAGGTTTCTGTTATGATAAGTCTCCCGAATTCTCATTGTTCTTCGAAATAGGGGATGGGTAGGGCTAAAAGAAAATCAGTGCAGCCATTCCCCCTGGCGGGTCTTATCAGTTGCTGCCGGGAAAAAATCTATCGTCATTGGCCTCCTCAAAAAACTAACGCTTTAGGTTATCAATTTTTGTGTAACAAAAACCACTGCTGCCATTTGAAAGTCGCCCTCTAGCACAGTCAATAAACATATTTCTAGAGTGCTTGAAGTATACGATAATTTTTGACTTCATAGCTTCGTTAGGAGTAGTTAAAAGGTAAATACTTGAAGTTCGCGCCTCTTGGGGATGAGCTGACGGTGGGAGGGAGGGGAAAAGGTCCAATTTTGGGTGTTTTCGATTATATTTCGAAAACGGTGGCCTCTAGAAACATATGTTACTAATTAAAATTAAAGATAATTCAATTTCCTATAAATTTGATTATATACATTTGTCGAACTTCCAACGGTTTCCGAGATATACGTTATTGAAAATCGGTAATTTTCCGAAAAATTGTAATTTTACCTCACTTTTTGTCAAACATTTGCTTCTAGTGCATTCCACGATCGTTTCTCAAACATTGAATCCACAATAAAAAAAAAAATAAAATTACAAAAAAATAATAGTAATAAAGGCACCGAACGATATAAAGCAGCTCTTCTGGCGGGACCGCCATCAACGCTTCAAAATCGAAAATCGAATAACAAATAATATCTGTACTAAGGATACAAGGAACCATTATATTAGGAAATAGGAATCAAATTTGTGGGAGTAAAGAGGCAATTTCATTGATTGGCAAAAGGAGAAGAATTTGGAATAAATTTAAAAATTAGAGCTCTATTTTTTTTTACAACGTTTCCCTGACTACACAGATCATTCAATCTAAATTGAACATACTAAACTATTTGTTCATCAATTTAACTCACACCTATAAATTTCAGGATAGTTAGCAAGGCTTAGCTCGAAACCAGGATGCCATAAACAGAAAATTGTTTCTAATGAATGCTAGAGGAGCGTAAAGTGTGGGGCTGAGATCAAAAGAAACAACAATAAAACATCTGTTCTGTTTCTGTAACAATAATTTAAAAAGATCCTTCAATGTGAAATTTACTTGTCTGTTTGGTATAATACCAATCCCCCCAAATGCATTACATACAAATAGCCTCAGTAAACAGGAAGCTCGGAATGAAAAAAAATTATTATTTTTATTTTACTTCTTTCAACTTTTTTTTTTTTTTTTTTTTTTTTTTTAATGTGGTGAATACGAATTCAAACTTTGTCATATGAAAAAAAAAACTAGAGCTAAAATATTAATATTATTATTTTTATGTTTTTTATAAATTATATATTATAATACGAAAGAACCTTGATAATTCGAACGAGTTTTTGACAGGAGGTCGTCGGAACTGGCAAATCCTCCGGATTACTTAGTACTTAGTGATTTAAGGGTACGAAAAATAAAATTAACATTTAAAAGAAAGGTATGTATTTATATATGTACAATTAAAATGGATATTTGCAAAACATATTATATGAATCTATGGACATATAAACGGAGCAAAAGTTTTAGGAGAAAAAGCCTGTTATTTTGGATTGAATTGTATTCTTCAAAAGGGATTCAAAGGCACGATCCCTCATACAAAGGATCAGCACAGCGTTGCTACTCGAATCCATGTTTTTCTCAGCCCATTGAAGTGCCACGCTGAAGGCTTTTACCGCCTCTGGAGCTTTCACATTGATCCCTCGTGTCATTTCATGGTCCTCTTCTTATGGTCATTTTACTTAATTACTGGTTCTGTACATCTCCGTTTTAGCCATTTCTTCATTTATGGTTTGATTTTCTAACACCTTGGACAAAAGCGAATCTTCCTTGTTGACCAGAAACAAGTTTTGGAAAAGGTTTTTCTAAGATTTTTAGATTTTCTAGCAGCCGATAGTCAGACTGTTTTATATCACCCGGTCCATATTCTGTGCGATTTAATCTTGAGCGCATTGTTCTTGATGTCATCATCAGTGGACATCCCAATTCTGTATCGTCTAGTTATCAAAGAAAACTTTTCTATTAAGTTAAGGATTTCAACCTTGTCCTTCAATGTTAACAGGGACTTCCAAAAAGTAACACTCACTTGTAAATCTTTTACTACTAGGTATAATTCTATGAAAACAAAGCAATGACACGTATCGGGAAAGGTGGAAAGAGAAAAGGAAAAATATCTCTTATCTTATAAAAATGACTTATCTTACTGTAATAGTTTCTGTAAATACAGTTCTAGGCGGCCCTAGCTTCCTGCACTATCCTCCTCTATTTCTCTCTTTCTCAGGCTTACCTTTTGCAATGCCTATTACCTAGTTTCTTGAAGTTTCGGCTTCATCCTCCCATCTGCTTCTACACCTTCCTTTTTTTCTTCTCCATTGGCATTAGTTAAATCCCATAACTAATGCTTTTTTGGGAATCGTTCTTCTTTCATCTCATCAACATGGCCAAACATTCAGCGCCCATTTGATTACATAAAACCACAAACTTATAGTACATTCATTATTTAATAACTTTTTAACTTCTACATTACTTTTTATTTATTACGCACCCTTAACCAGCACAGCCTAATTATTTCTAAATATATCAAGCTTACAGTTTCCTAGCTGAATGTGGCAAGTTGTAACTAAAACAAATTACGTTACATATTGAAATAAAAAACTAAGGGACAAAATACCGTGATTATTTATTGGGATGCTTCACTTTTTAGAATGTTGAGTTGAACCTCTGATCAGCAACTCAGAGAAAAATGTGTATTGTATGAAAGAAATATGAGAAAAATGTGTATTGTATGAAAGAAATATGTATAAAAGTAAAAAAAAAAAAATGTGAGTTTAAAGATATTTTAGAAACGATATGCATAAGAATAAATTTTATATTTTACAGTTCAGTTTTTTCAATCTCGGTGGGGCTTTGGCACGCACTAGTAAGAATTATATAGCTGTCGGACGCCCGGTTCAGAATTATGGCTTGTTATTTCTAGTTATGCTGAGATAAAAACTTTATGTTTCATGAGTGAGAAATCTTGCAATGGGCTCTTGTACGTTATGCTTTCATCAATTTAATGAATCTAACGTCTCTGTACAGTATAGCACGAAATATATGTAACCACTTTAACACACACGTTAAAATAACTACAAGCTTCTTACACCCGATCAACGATTATTACAACCTCCAACAAACATCTCTAATGTTTCTTAACTAAAAAACAGAATATAAAGAAAATGCAGTTTATTCTCTGGCATATTCATTGCGCTGTAGCACAAGAAAAACTAACGAAAATGAAATAAAATTTACCAGATTCAGAAAGAGGATTTTGACATTCCTTATAAGTATCATTATTGTCAGATAAGACAAGCGAAGATATTTGAAAACAATTCGCTCTATTAACAAAACCGAAAGAATTGTTAAACATTTGTTTTATATTCAAATAAAAAATATAAAAGTATTTGAATTCTCAAAATGACACACTTAATTTACAATTCTCAATAAGCATAAGTTTATATAATAATGTTATATCATCAAGTTTTAAATGTTCATACAGTAGAATCTTACTAATCTTCCTTCCGCTAGTCCGACTCTCCGGGTAAGCTGACCCTCCGCGGAGTATCATATATTTTCAAAGAATACCTAATAGTCCAGAAAAATTGTACATTCTGGTGTGCAAAAGGTCGGGCAGTTTTGATTAATTTATATATTGCTGTACTTGTGTGCTAAAATGCAAGCGCCGCCTTGGACCTCGAGGTGCCACAATTCGCTTATTAGTAGCTTTCCACCATTTGTAAGTTTCACCTAAATATTCCAGTACGGTTGATTCCATAGGAAAGATTTTTATATTCCAAATTAAACCAAACTAAATTTTCTACAATTTAAGCTGAAAATAAGCTCTGAGGCTTATACAATATAAGCATTCTTTGAAAGACTTCTTTCAAAAAGTGGCAGATATTGAATTTTTGTACGGTTTTGCACTATACCTCCTTAAAAACGACATGAGCATTCTTCATTATAAACAATTTTAAAGGTGATTTTGATTTAAAGTTACATTCAATTTGAAAATTCTGCATTTTTTTGGTTGTTGTTAATTTCATTAATAACTATAATAAGGTCTTAAATACGAAAATGCAAAACAATGATTAAAATCAATTATTTCATTTCAAAAGGACGATTTCAAAAAAAACTTTCACAATAGCACCAGAAAAATTCGGTTGTAGATATAAAAATGGCCCTCTTCATAAAAATCCCAAAAAATAGTTTAAAACAGGATAAAACAACACGGACGGTAGATAATTTATTTATTACAGGAAAATGATTTACAAAAACCGCAAACATGTCTACTTCTTTCCCTCTTTCAGTTCTTTCACAAAATGTGCTCAAATTTTGTGGATACAGATTTTACCCACACCTCCCCCGAGTGTCTTCAGAGAACTTTCCATCACAAAAATACAAGTTCCATCGCTTGAGGATGGTTTATTCCCACCGCTAATAAATTTTTATTGTCATCGCTGTTCACAAGATGAGGGTCATTGTAGTCTGATGAGTCCGATGATGAATCGTATCGTTGCGTAGGTAGAATTTTCCTTTTTTCTCTTCCAACCCCTGCCCCTGGGTCTTCTCGAAAGAAATTTTGTCAAACGACTTGCTTAACTGATCCTTATATGGTTATCCGGTGACCTTGCTGCTTAGCGTCCACGAGTAATGGTTCTCTTCTTAATGTTGGGAACTGGAGATATGTCGAACGGAGAAATTGCACATGAAGTTCTCAGGGAAACTGGAAAACCCTCACACCAAGAAAGGGTGCCCATATTTACACCAACCCTACCATGGTATGCCACTGTCACACGTAATCTAAAAGCGTGCGTGACTAAAGGTGTTCTTCAAAACGTAGTTTAAGATCTCCGCTTTCCGGTTATCTCTGTGAAATTATTTTTTTTACTAAACATAAGTACATGAAAAGAAAACGGTTTCACATAACTCTCAAAAGTTTGTAGTTCAGAATAAACAATTTTTGCAATAAATAAACAATTTGCACAATAAATCATGCAGCATCCACAACTGCTCTCTGCTATGTTATATTAGGAAATGGCTCCCTCGTCAGTCTTCGTCACCAGTCTTCAGTATCTCCCTTATTCGCTTGGGAGGAGTGCCCATATTTACTCCTGTGCCCGTGTTTACACGTTTTCCTCAATACATATATAGTATATTCTTGAGAAATGCCAATTGTACGAAACCTACATCTAGCAGGAACGGATTGAAAACAAAATTCCTAAAATGCTTGGAAATATAAAATCCAATGAAGATAAAATTATTAACCTCAAACAATATTATTTATTCCAAAAGATATAATAAAAAAGAAATTAAAAAACAGGAGACCTTGGATGTCACGTGTCCAAAAATAAATAAATCTATTCTTATGTTCTTCTATATTTCTTAATATCTCTTTGTTTCTATTTCTTAATATATTTTTTAATGTAAGTAAAAAACTTGTAATATAATTATAATAAACTTTTAACCATGAAAGATAATTGTAATCATTGTAATCTCCAGTTAATCCGACCTTTTGGCCGTTCCGCCTTACCCCTTAGTCCCGTAGGGTCTTTTTTAAAATTTTAAGTTACTGTATAAATAAGTGGTGTAACTAGCTTCCAAAACGAAGTATGGGTAATAAGAAGTGGGGGAAAGAAAACTTAGGGAATGGTTAAAAAAGAAAAAGAAGAAACAACGGAAATGATAAAGATGGAGGTAGAGGTATAATATTCCCCCTAATGGCTCTCAGCTACAATCAGATACCAGATATTAATGTCAAATAAAAATTTTTTAAGTTCATTTCTGTGGCACCGAACTAGTGAAACCAACATCTTTTATACATGCAGATAAATGCCGAAATGTTTTAATTAAATTCATAAAAATATTTTTAATATCCAGGCGTTTAAACTTTATTTAACACATCCTTGCTATTTCTGTCCAAAGTAACTTTGTTATAAAATTATTTCAAGTTTATATTCAATGATATTGAGCATATGAATATACCTACCAATATTTTCGATTGTTTGATGTAAGAAATATGTAGTCTTCTTGTGACCAATTTATTCCTGTATGTATGAATGTATTCCTTGCTGGTTAGGCGCTAATTTTCCAGAGTAGAGCTCAAATGGATACTAGTATTAGAGTAAATGTTAAATCTTAAATATCTTTGCTGTTATATCTCAAAATTTATAATCTAAAACGGATGAAAATCTTTATACTTATTAATATTTTTCTTAAAGATTTAAATACAGTTGCAGTAGAACCTCACTTATCAGTCCCCTAAGGATCCCTAAGAACCTTATCCTTGGATCGGACAATATTAAAATGGGACTATTGGAAATGTTTATTTGGTCATTTAAACAAAAATCTGGATTGTTGTTGAACGATTTTATTATTTTTAATGATTTATAAATATTTAATTTTAGGCTATTTTCTAGTAGAATTCACGTAACAAAGTTTTGAAAATATTGCATGTTTTAGAACTACAGATGAATGTTTAACATTCGAAACTAGTTTTCAAATAAAATAATTCCAATAGAAGTGGCAATTAATTCATCAATCCTCATTATATTGATCCTTCTATATCATCATGCGTACATCAAGTTCCAGGTAATGTGGCAATATTCATTGAACTAGCTTGTTCTACAACTGTTAAACAAATTACTTATGTTTTATTTTTTTAATAGATTGTATGTGGGGATCTTCAAGATCTTCACCAGTCAACTGTGTGCAGAATTGTCAACAGAACCGCAAAACAAATAGCCCAACAATTTCCAAAGTTTATAAAATTTCCTGAGGATGATACAAGATTTCGTCAACTAAAGAAGAGATTTTAGATTTAGTGAGGAAATTTATTTCCTCAGCACTAAACCTCTTTCTTTTTGCACTCATATTTAAAATTAAACAACTAAGAAAAACAACAAAACAAAATAAGGTAATAAACTAAAAAAACTAAGCTTTTACCAACTAAACAAATAGAACTAAAGTAAACAACTGCAATAGACAACTAAACAAACTGAACATTACCTAACTAAACCAAAACAACTAAACATAATTAAGTAATAAACTAAACAAAAACAATTTCAATAGACAATAAATAAACAACTAAACTTTTAAATAACTAAACATTAACAAACTAAATCAAAATAACTAAACAAACAACAGAGTAGAAAAAATCGAACAGAAAAGTAAACAACAATAGAAACAGTCTGGGAACCTCAAATACATTTTTTCAAGTAAAATGTCTTTTAATAAATGATTGCATTATGGCTTGTCCTTCGTAAGTTATTTGTGGATATCAGATCACACAATTGTTGTATCTGTTTCGCTTTATTTCTCTTAAATAGTTCATAAATTCAATCATATCATCATTAAAAAAAGAAAGCCATTTTGTTTTTTACGTAATTTAATAAAGAAATTTGTGATAATATGAAGAAACTGCACAATAATAAGTGAAATATTATCGAACTCGTTAGCTCCTATCTTCTAAAATATAAACAAACAGGTTATACTAAGAGTTAAAGAAGGTTAAAAGGAAAGGAAGTTTTAAGGAATGACTATGCATACCACCCAGCTTTTATTGAATAAGTTTATTACTTTTATTTTCCTTATTTTTTGTATATTTTTAAATAAAACCACGACACTCATGAGTGTTTTTCTTGGGTTATCCAGAATGAATTAACGACGGGCACCTGTGTGCGATGAAATTGGGTTTTATCATTATTGTAATATATTATTATATTATAATTGGGTTGTAATATATTATTGTAAACAATACAACTATAGTACTACATTAACGTATTAAACTCTTGATAGTGAGAACTTTGAAATAAGGGCTTTAAATGTAGTTTCTTTTGTTATAGGTGAGCGTATCCCTTATATTAACAGGTAATGTTATTGTTTAATACTTAACGTAAATATTTATTATATTATAATAACATAAAAAAATTCACGTACTAAATCTGCTCGATAAAGAATTATAACATTAATTTGAAAAATCAAACATTGCTGTTACAAACCAAACGTAAAATTGTTAAAGAGATCTCAAGGAAAGTGAAGAAATATGATTACTACAAACTGCCAAAGCTAAATAACAATTAAAAATTAATTCGGCCAGATAATAACACCTTTTTTTTTTCTTTTTTTTTTTTTCTAACCTCCAACTTCATTATAACAAAGGGAATATCATACAAAGGAAATTAGGGTATTGGATCTTTTATTGCCTTTTGGCATTTTAATATTTATCTGTAGTTCTGCCATCTCTGGAGGGTCTCAGTCTGCTTGAGGCAATCCGTCTACACGTCGAGTGCGGAGGATACACTTTGCCGGCGATGGTGGGTCATATCGGGTCAGTCCGTATGGTCTGAACCCCTTCCCTCGGCGAGTACGTACGCTAAGGGGATCGTGCCTTGCCACCTCCCAGGCCTGGGAGGCGGGGCTATGTCCCTGAAGAGAGGGTTGGCACAGTAGCTCAGCCCGTTAAAGAATTTGACGTGCCGGCGACTGATAAAGGCCGGGATCGTGGGCATCCTCAGCTCCTCGAGGATCCGGGTGTTTTTTTTTGCCCTCTGAAGGCTGGTGCCGCGGACGATTCGCCGAAGGACGGTGTTCTGGAACGTCTGGAGGGCGCGTAGTGTAGTTTCGTACATGCGATGCAGCAGTGGAGCACCGTGGAGGAGGGCGGGTCTGATGATGGACTTATAAATCTGGAGTTAGAAGCATGTTAGAAGCAGAATCAAGCTGGCCCGGGCGCGGACATACCGCCTCCATAACCTCCTTACCTCACCCCAGATATCCCTTAGGCTGATAATAACACCATTTTATTTTACTTATTTGTTATTCTTACAGCA
Source organism: Euschistus heros (assembly GCA_003667255.2). Classification (NCBI taxonomy): domain Eukaryota; kingdom Metazoa; phylum Arthropoda; class Insecta; order Hemiptera; family Pentatomidae; genus Euschistus; species Euschistus heros. Next base: position 3,522,958 of record RCWM02000022.1, on the reverse strand, counting down.
TTTTTACAATCCGAGAATAAAGATTATTTTCCATTTCATTTAATGCTCATACTTGTTTTTGAATCCTAATGTACTATTAATATCAATTTCCAGAGAAATATATTTGTTTTAGTTGCACATCGTAATATTTGCGCTTCCTCAAGTAATAAATAAAATCCTGAAACTTTGGAAAATATATCTTGTTAAATAATATTTATTAATATAAATTAGTTTTGTGGATTGTTTAACTGAAATTAACTTATATCGGATATTTTGTGGATAATGAATTCGATTTACTGCTTATTACTTTATATCTTTGGTTGCTATTATTTTTTAAAAATAAGATTTGGTAATGTTTTTTAGGTATCATATCGATTATTTTATGTAATATAATGTTTAACCGAGGTAAAGGAACCGGTAATCGAGATTCGAAAAATTTGGTACCAACACATCACTGATTTTTACAAAACTCAATGGTTCCCTGTATTCTAAGCCCCAAAAAACTCGATAAATGACGAACAGAAAAATCCCATTACTTAAGCTGTTGTGGTTGAAACATTTTGTAGAGCCGAGGGTTTTTTGAATTAATGTTTCCACCCCATCACATAAATTCAGCCGTTATCATATCTGATGTGGGTTTTTCTTTCTCTATTTTATCACCCGTTTAATTTCCTTCCTTTTTACAAAAAAATACAAGATGTATACCCATACCCTCTGTTTCCAACTAATGGAGTTGGTTTCCTTTCAGATAGGCGAATCAAGAAAATATAATAAAAAAAAAAATAATAATAAAAAAAAAGTGTAATAACCTATCCAAAAAGGAATCCATATATATTTTTACAGATTTCTTGTTCTGTATATTATTATACATTTCTATACCAGTTAGATGAAATATGTTAAATTTTATGATATGATAATATTATAAATGTCATTATAAAATAAGAAAACATATGATAAAAGATCTTTGAATTAATAAAATGAAATTAGTTGAGACTGCATGCCTACCCAACTTGTAGAAGCTGCTAAGAATAGAAAGGAGGATCTTAAGGAAAATCTATAGGCCCAGAAAAACACAGAAATGTTACAGGCGAAGATCTAACGAAGAGATCTTCAGAGAAATCAAAGACCTGGAAACCGAGATAAGAATCAGAAGGCTGGTGTTCTATGGGCACATGAAAAGGAAGAAGGAGGAAAGATCGAGCAAAAAGACCTTTAACAAAATTTGTAGCTACAAAATCATGGGAGGATATACGAAGCAAATAAAAGAAGGATTAAAGAACCTTAAAACTTCAGATGCCGACTGTATGGATAGAGACCCATACAGGAAAACACTGAAAAATCTCACCAATATTAGAAGAGAAAAAAGTGATCCGAAGAAAGAAATGCAGTCGAAAATCATGGAACTGCGATGGAAAAAAAGAAAATCAAGATTCCCAAAGAAGCCTAAACAACGATATTCGCTTGGTCCTTAGCTCGCTTTGGCCTCTACGTGAAAAGAAAAAAAAATGAAACTAAAATTTGTATCTTGGATACAAAGAGTAATCACTAAACTTGTGAATCCTTATCTATCTATAAAGAGTGAAACATATTTTATTGTAATAAGCATGATTTTGAATCGTAAGAAATTAATTCAGTTTTAATATAAATAAAAATAAAGAATTAAATAAAAGTATGAAAGACTAAGAAAATAACGCCCTTTTGTACTCCAACTAGGGCAGGAAGGACAGGTTATCCTATTCTAGCTAGGGTGGGAAGGTCAAAATTTATTCTTGGGATCACCACGAAATAAATTGTAACCCGCCCAGGAGGGATTCGAACCCACGACCTTTACGTTACGAGTGCGCTGAGACCCACGCCCTAACTCACTCGGCCAGCGAGTCCCCGATGTTACACTCTTATTTTCTTCGTTTTTTGAAATATTATGCATTTTAAATTATTTTTAGACCATACGCATTTATTAAATAAAATTTTGACATGTAACGTTAAATCGCCTTCCCTCCAAATCCGATTTTTCCTATTTCTAAGAAAAATCATTTGGTATAGAGGTTCGGTTCAGTACTCAAAGCTTATTAAATTTCTTTTAAATTATTTTCTGAAGATATTTTTGGCAAACCTGTATCTCAGGTTATCCGCCTGTTCATTGATTCAATGATTTTGAATCGTAAGAAATTAATACAGTTTTAATATAAATAAAAATAAAGAATTAAATAAAAGTATGAAAGACTAGGAAAATAACGCCCTTTTGTACTCCAACTAGGGCAGGAAGGACAGGTTATCCTATTCTAGCTAGGGTGAGAAGGTCAAAATTTATTCTTGGGATTACCACGAAATAAATTGTAACCCGCCCAGGAGGGATTCGAACTCACGACCTTTACGTTACGAGTGCGCTGAGACCCACGCCCTAACTCACTCGGCCAGCGAGTCCCCGATGATACACTCTTATTTTCTTCGTTTTTTGAAATATTATGCATTTTAAATTATTTTTAGACCATACGCATTTATTAAATAAAATTTTGACATGTAACGTTAAATCGCCTTCCCTCCAAATCCGATTTTTCCAATTTTTCCTATTTCTAAGAAAAATCATTTGGTATAGAGGTTCGGTTCAGTACTCAAAGCTTATTAAATTTCTTTTAAATTATTTTCTGAAGATATTTTTGGCAAACCTGTATCTCAGCTTATCCGCCTGATAACTTGACGGTAACAGGAAAATTCTAAATTTGAAAGTTGTATCATTACATCAGGTTGACCTGCATGGCTGCAGTTGGGGATTGAAATTGTCACCAATTTAATGTTGTTTACTAGAAATACAGAAAATAGTGATGATATTTCGCGGTTATGTTACGCACCAAGTTTTCAAGGTTGCACACTTGGATTTCAAATACCGTTGTTGATTCTAATAGCAAAATTCCTTCCTTTTTATTTGTTTGCTGGGATTAGCCAACCGGTAGAGAATAATTTCATTTATACCAGCCTGATCAAGGATTCTAGAAGTTGAAGTTTCACTCACCTCCTTTGAGAGATATTCTATTTCACCATCAATGTAACTTATCACTTATTTATAATCCTAATCAAGAAATTAATTATAGTCTAACAATATCCGCAAAATCTGGGTCGTTAACATTCTCTGATTCCATTATAAATCAAATGCATTAATACGATAATTGACCTACAACAATGGTAGCAGGGGTTATGAGGCATCCCAAGCAATGTATATCCAAACCAGAGATGGGGAAACTTTTTAAGGAGAGGGCCGGATGAAATAGAAAAACATCTAGGCGGGTCGTAAAAATTGGACAAAGTTTTACAACTAATAAACTTTATTTTTGACTTTATCTCATTACACTCATCTTATATGGTACAACGGCAGAAGATCCTGAACGCAACGAGAATAAAACAATAATTCTATACTAGCTTTGCATAAAATAGACTTTGTCTTATGTATAATTGTGTGTGACCATGTCGCGGGCCGGATTGACTAGCCCGAAGGGCCGCACTTGGCCGCGGGCCGTTGTTTTCCCATCACTGATCTAAACTATACTTACACTGTTACAACTGTCTTCACAACAATAAAAGGTTGCTGATGGAAAATGATATTAGCTTAGGTCTCAAAATAATATAAGCAGGTGGACCAACAAAACAAGGAAATATATTTACGCCTGGGGTGACACAACACCTCTGTTACCATCGGAAGGTTAAAAAATGGTAGATGCATGCGATTTTGCCAACTTCGATGTATAATTTGATTGAAATGTTAGTATCTTTATTTTTTTTTCGACCTTAATTTCATGTTTAATTCAAACTAGGATGAGTTATCATAGGTCCAGGTTTATTCCGCCGGAATAATGATAATTGTATATTTCTTTTCTGCACCTCCTCTCCCATATCTATCGCCTATACACCCCCAGTTCAATCAAATAGGATCTAAACATGAAGGAAACTTTGTATTGAGCGCAATATTCATTTTTATAGAAACTTTTTTTCATTTGATTAACGATATAATAATTCTTTTTATGCTAACGATAGCAATGAAGAAAAACAACCATACTGTAGGTAGAAAAAAAAAATCTAAGGTTGAAAATGCTCAACAAAGCTGATTAATTTGCATGTTACTGATGAGAATCTAATGAAGTCAGAGCTTACTGAATGTTGTGAAAAAAAATCGATAACCATTCCTACTAAAAGGTAGTAATAAAATAATATATATATATATATATATATATTTTTTTTTTTTTTTTTTTTTTTTCATTTATTGATATTTACAAATGTACAAAATAATATACAACAAGTAAATGTGTTGACAGTGAATAAATACAATGGCATGTAAATAACTTGTGAAGAACTACTCACTAGTAGCACTCCAATAAAATCTACACTAATCTACACTAGGCCATCTTCTTTTCAGACGCCTCGGAGGATTATCAGGGATGGGGGAGGAAGCAAGTTGGGAGATTAGTGGATTGGAGTGGTTATGGAGCTTACTATGGAAAGATAGGTATCTGGTTTGGGCTAAATCAGAAACATATGGAACGTTAAGATCTTTATGGATAAGTTTATTGGTCACAAAGTATGGAGCATTGAGGATTTTTCGAAGGATTTTGGATTGTAAAGATTGAATACGAGATGAATTGGATGGTTTAGTGGAGCCCCAAAGCTCAACTCCGTACATCCAAATAGGTCTAATCACAGTCATGTAAATGAGTCTTTTGTAATTAATTGGGAGCTTTGAACGTTTGTCTAGTATATGTTGCAGTAGTCTGTAATGACGGGCAGTTTCTTGTTGTTTTAGTCTTGTATGTGGATTCCAAGTTAGCCGTTTGTCCAAGTGGAGTCCTAGGTAGCGGATCTGTTCAACAGGAATTAGTGGAATATCATTAAAGGATACTGTAGGGAAGGATGTCGTAGGTTTACGACGAAAAAATAATAAAATACTACAAAAACTCTAGAAAAGAGAATTTCGTCTTTTCTTTGTCTGCATTGATGCAGAGGTTTTAAAATAAACCACATCATTATTCTCATTTAATGTCCAGTAAAATAAAATTATTTATCGCTATATTGATGGAATCCATTGAATCAGGCTGTTGTCACATGAATTAGTGTCTTATGAGCACATATCTAAATACATTACTTTTTATATTACGAAATTTATATCGCTTTTTCTAATTAACTTAAGTTTATTATCACCCTCGCATTCCAGGAATCGTATGATATTAAGTGGAGAATAAAAAAAATTGTGAAGTTCTGAGTTATTAAAAAAAAAAATGTGTTCAAGTATACACATCAGTTTTCTTTACAAGAAACGTTTAATACATTTATAATTAGATATTTCGTAAACGTTTACATCATCTACTAGTGTACATATTGATAAGTGAATCCAAATGACGAGAAAGTTGAACATTAATGATAACGTTTATCTTTAATTATTTTTTATCTTTGATATAAAAACAATACGATGAGAAGCATAAATTTCCAAAATTATCAATAGTAGGTGAAAAAAAATATAAGTATTATAATTCATATGTCACAATTAAATACACAGTACTTTTATCCATGAAATTACGGCTAGTTCATTTATTGCCCTAATAGTAAATTTTTCTTTTAGGCTTTCAAAACTAGTTTTCTGATTCAAGGCGATCACAACTTTTTTCTTCACCTCCTCTTCTCTCCAGTGGCTTCCTAGAAAAGTTTTCCACAAATTGTGGCAATTTGTTGCTTTTTCTACTAAATACTGCAACTTTTTCTGGTCTTCTTCTAGTAAAGTTCAAGTGTCGGTGAATATCAAAGAAAGTTGACACCTAAAATTGGAAGATTTGCTGCTGCACACTTTGCGCAAGCAACTTGCAGAAAACTAGTGGGGAACTGTTTCCCCTCAACGCGCCCCAGACCTGACGTTCGGCTGACGGAGAAGTCATCCCCTGGTCCAAATCATTAAAATACCTTGGTTTGACTCAATACAGGTCTCTAATATAAACAGACCACGTAAATGATAAATTTGTGATTACTTACACAAACATCTAAATTAAGTCCTATAAATAAACATATATTATATAAAACAGTTATTCGATCCCAGATTACATATGCCTTAGCAGTGTGGAGCCCAACTTGTACAACCAACTACCGTGAACACGAATGGATACAAAACATGTGTATGAGTTTAATCAATTATTATCCTCGATATATAAAAATATCAACAATGCTTCACGTCTACGATCAAACAAAAACTTACTTTGGAAAGACAACAATATCAGAAAATTCCCTTATCAGAGAATTACAATAATTACAATAAAACATCACTTAAACGATTTACGCATAAAAGAACGAAACATGTACTCCTCACTTAATCTAAACCTTTCTTTGGCAATATGTTTTCCACTTGTTGCTCAAAATTTGAGAAGAGTAACTTTCAATTTGTCAACTTTGTTGTAAACGCGGTTGAGGACTATGAAGTTTACCCATGTCCTTAGAGGAATAGTGAGATCCTGTGATCAGCGACAACCCATTTCGCATACAATCGTGACTGAATAGTAGTATTTTTTCAAGGTATTCGAAATTGTCACCCACCGTTGGTTCTGTTTCTATAGTATCTTTTCGGATCTTTGAAGCGGTACATTAGCACCACCGTCCTACCAGGGCGGTATACCGTTTCGTCTCTTCTTCTGTTACAGGTCTATTGTTGGAAGTCACAATAACAGCTAAATCGTTGACGATGACCGTGGCAGGAAACTGCTCTTCTTCGACCACGCTTAATAGTTCTTCAAAAACCAGCTTCCATAAGACTGGGCCAAGAACTGATCCTCGAAGGCAACCCCTAGCTATAAAAGCTTCTTTCTGGTAACAACTCGAACCTTGAACCTTTACTGTCCTAATGGTAGCTACTTACATTGGTAGAACATATAAGTTGTTGGGGGTTACATGTTTCTGCAGCAGTTAAAGTACAAGTGACCACCAGATGTTTTCAAAGTCTGAGGATACGTCAAGCAGAATATGTCAATGATAAACCGCTCTTTCCTCTGTTCGACGTCTGAGCGAACTTTCTGTTGTACCCCCTATCTATAGAAAGCCACTGACCATTTTTATTTATGATATCTTCCCCACCTCATATACCCATAAATCAATGTGGAAGTTCACAAATCTTGCCAGTTTTTGCATTTAGGTTGTCACAAAAAATCATGTTAATAACTTTTTCACAATTTTTCTTAATCTATTTTCTGGATGGATAATATGGATTCAGTTAGTGAGAAATAGATCTTGCAAAGAGTTAAGCTGGCCTAAAAGAAATAGCACTTCGGAAAACAATGTGAATTTTGAAATTGACTACTTAGTATTTTCCAATACTAAGTGAATGAAGACAAGTTGTAGAGGTTCTAATCTTTTGGCTACTTTCAACAATTTATGGTATCAATGCAGTAGCCAGAGGAATTCGAATAAATACATTTAAAATAAGAGTGGATTCTTTCTGAGGATGAATAAAAGATTGGAATAATGCCAATGAATTTGGGTCTCAGGATACATGGGGGGAAAAAAAATACCACGAAATCATTACATTATTTTCCCAAACGGAGAACACTCATATATACTGCCATTTGTATAGGAAAAAAATATATATCATTGAAATTTGAACAAAAGATTTTGTTCTGGCTTGTTCGATTATAGCGTTTATTTATTCATTTTTTTAAAGCATCTACATGAAAGGGTCATTAGCACCAATAAATGTATGTTTTTTTAAGTTTAAATAAATACAAACATTATTGGTTTCTGTTATTTTTAAAGTAAACATAATTGTACAAAGGTATAAAGATTTAATGTTTTCAAAAATTTAAATAAACTTTGAACGGACGTTTGACTATCACCAAGAGCGATGTCCTACCGACTGTCCATTTTTTTATTTTATTTTATTCTCCTGTGGTGCTAAATTATACCTAATAGAATTCATACAGCGGTAAAGTCTGTCCCCTGCTTTTGTAAGCCATACTATAATAAATGTTGGAATAAGACTACAAAACTCGTTAAGTTCTGGGAGTGTCACATGGAGACTAGAAACTCATTCAAACACTTAGGCCAGGTCGAAATCAACGCTTGTTGGTGAACGATCGGTGTCTGAAGATCAATGTTATTGGCTTAGTTACAATCAAGTCTAGCAGCAAGGATTTTTCTGATAATATAACATAATCAAATATTTTGTATATAACTGAAGTATAAGCATAAAATTATTTTTTATTTCTGTTATAACGTGGATAATTTTATTATATTTTGCTTTGTTATTTGGCAATATGAAATATAAGAAAGAACGTGTTTTGAAATAACTCCGTAAAAAATCTGTTTAAAATATATTTGAGATTTTTTTTTCTTCTTTTTTTGCTAATAGTAGAGACACTTCTCTAGTTTATTGTATTTTCGAATAATCAAAACAGTTATGTTTTTTTGAAATATTGAATTAAATAGATTTATTAACTTTAATGATAATGGGAACTTATTGGGACCTTTATAGGTATTCACCCCCAATTTTGCAACTTAATATTCAATTAATATTATTAAATTACAATTAAGAATTTATTAATTTTTAGTTAGTAATTTTACTATCAACCATTACTTTAGCAAGAGGTGAGGGGTGTAAGAAGGAATCTTTTTTGGGAAAGAAGTCACTGTTTAAATTTAGTATAGGCCTAAGAAGATCTTTGATGATCTCCAAAACCTTGGGTTCAGGGCAATATTAAGATATAAATATTTAATCAAAGAAAATTTCAAGTTGATTAATACAGTGATTTATGATTAGTGGCAGAGCGGTAAATATATTTTAGTTCAGAAAAAAAGAAGGTATAATTATTTTTGAGTTTACTGAACATTAGTCAATAGTAAATTATGTTGAAAAAAAGTTTAATTATCGAAAGTGAATTTTATGATTAAATATTGGTGTCAAATATTATTTTTTAAAAATGTATATTTAACATTTAATGTATAGTTATAACATCTAATGTTATATTTGTTGCAACGTTAATTTTATAAAGGTTTATATAATATTTTGTGTGCTGAAATATAAATTTATTGTTATTTTAATTTAATTTAAATAATAAAAAAAAATATATATTTTTTTATACTCTGTCAAGACAATCTTCCGTTTATCATTTCCCTGGATGTCATGAAGAAGTCGATAAGTCAAAAGTGTGTACCAATCAAAAGGAAGTTACTCTACAAACCATTTTAGCCAAAACAGATACTTTAAGACCTTATTAGGAAGAAAAACCAATTTTTCAGATTAAAAATCCTGCTATGGAAGTTTATAGTTAACTCGTTTTAAGAGAAATTCGACTGAACCACTTCTTCACAACAACCACCGTTCTGTAAGATACTCAACATATTATTATGTAATTCTTTCTTTATCTTTTTGCAAAGAACGACATTATAGTCCTGCTTTAATGAATTGTTATAGTCAAACGACAGCTCAAATAAAACAGCTATTTAATAAACAAATAATCGAAAGATCTACGCTATTGTTAGAGTTGTTTATTTATTTTTGCCTTCCTTTGTGTTTTAAATTCAAACAGAGGACACGTTTTTTCCTCCTCTTATTTAATATACAGTTTTTGTTTAGCATTAGGATAACTTTTAATTAATGCATCATTCTTTATTGCATTAATCGTGTGAATTCGATGTAGAATATGAAAGCAATTTTTCTAAAACTTAGTTATATTACGATGCATCTCTTCGTATATTTCATTTGGTTAATGATTTGTTGAAAATTATGTGCGCCTTTTCAGGGCGTATGTTTGCTTACGATACCTATCGTAAGAAAAATGTGATCATTCTATATCTACTTTTTTTTTAGCTCTTTAGAACATTCCGTTTAGTTTATCGTTTTAGTTGATTATTTCAGAACTTACACTGGAAAAAAGTTATTTCTAATGTTGTTTTTTTATGTTACATAATGAGGTACTATATTAGAAGGTCTCGAGGCCCTCTTCTTTTCAGGCGTCTCGGAGGGTTATCTGGAATGGATTTTAATGGTTGTGGAGTTTGCTATGAAAGGATAGATATCTGGTTTGAGCTAAGTCAGAAACGTAAGGTATATTAAGATCTTTTTGGATAAGTTTGTTTGTGACGAAGTAAGGAGCATTTAGAATTTTTCTAAGGATTTTGGATTGTAAGGATTGGATACGAGGTGAATTGGATGGTTTAGTGGAGCCCCAAAGCTTAACTCCGTATGTCCAAATTGGTCTAATTACTGTTATGTATATGAGTCTTAGGTAATTGATTTGAAGGTTTGAACGTTTGTCAAGTAAATGATGAAGTAGTCGAAAACGACGGGCAGTTTCTTGTAGTTTTAGTCTTGTATGTGGATTCGAAGTAAGACGTTTGTCCAAGTGGAGTCCTAGGTAGCGGATCTGTTCAACGGGGATTAGTGGGACATTATTAAAGGATACTGTAGGACAGGAAGTTGTTTTTAATGTTTAAAATGTAAAAGTGGTTTAATATAAATTAAACAATTGGCACGGGATTCCCTATCCCCCGATCGCGTTGGGGCGAGGATGGTACCGAAGCTCGTGGGTTCGAATCCCACCTAGACAAAATTCAGCTCTTGATGAACCAATGCAATGAATCGTAACCTAGTATTGGTTGGTAACCTGTAAGTTGATCCGTCCTTTCTGCTCTAGTTAGAGTACACAAGGACTTTCCTAGGAAGCACCCACAAATAATAGTTACAAATACTTAGTCTACACCTAATTTTGAACATAATGTTGATTTTTCGATCCGATGTCGCCCAACGTGAGTGTCTAAATTTGTTCCGGTAATGCTCGGCCAACGACATATTATTTACGGAAACATATTTATTTACCTTTAGTCAACATCAACATTTGTATTTACTAATGAATCGTTTATAACGGACTCCCATATATTGGTTATAAAATTTCGGCTATGATGAGATTTGTTCCTCTTAGCCCACAGGCGATCCTAATTTCTTACAATATCAGTCAACAGTTCATTATCTAAAGCCTTTTTAGCGTCTTTTAGGAACCAAAGATCGGAATGAAACCAAACACGTTTGTTTGGAGAAGCGGTTTGACCTCTGGTGTGATCATTCATAGTCGGGTTTTTCACGCCATTGTCACTACAAATTAAAACCTTGAGTTGTTTTTAATCTGATGTCGCCTAATGTCGGGTCGGGAGAAATACGGTTCCGATAGACGTAAACTTGGATGTATACCACGTGCAGACGCAACCATTACCAGTTTTGCCAACTGTATCCTGCCTCTAACGTCAAAATATTTCCCTCATTTTAACCAATTTTATAAAGGGTTGTTTCTTTTTTAATATGTTTATAGTTGTATGTTCTATTTTTATGATTTAGGAAAGATGTTTGAAAAACGACAAATATTTGAAAGAAAAAATGTTGGACTGCACCATCTCTACCCCGCTGTGTTTAATTTTTTGTAAAATTTAATCTAATTATTAAGTCATTGATTAGACCCACGACAATTACTTTACTGAAACAACCATGTATAACATGATCGTTTACCCAAGGTGTAAACAGACAAAGAAGTGCTGTAAACATGATATGAAACGAAGAAGGCAATAAATGGAAAGCTAGCCCTGGAATGAGTACACCTTCCTCGTGAAAGGTGGCGAGCCAAGGCCCGCACGCGAAGCTCACGTGATAGCCCCAGCAAAAGGAACAAGTTGCCTCCTTATAGTTCTGGTTCCCACTTGTTTTTATTTTTCCTTCTTTCTCCCTTCTACATCCTTTCATTAAAAAATGTTCAGAGGGTTCAGTTTAATGATTTTCATTTTGGAAGACCTATCTGCTTTCTTGTATGAAATATTGGATCGTTTCATATGAAAGGTACATTTTCAAAGGAAAGCTGTGATGTGTTTCCTCAGATTTGCTTGTTGAATATAATTTATACAGTTGTAAATATCAATAAATAGTCTAAAAAAGTTCATATAAACCGGTTTTAACCCGTAACCGGTGGGGTCCTGGGAGCAACAGAGAGTTTTGTGTATTCTGTAACTCCCATAGGCGCTGCTATTAGGAGCTGTAATTCACTGTACCTTACAGGCTGTAGCGTATGAGGTGATGACAGACTTGTTTTTTTGTTTGTTTTTTTACAGTAAGTGATTTATGAATTTTATATAACTATTAGTCAAGCGTGGAGTCCGTGTGACCCAACCATACCGTTAGTGAAAATTTTTAATACAAAACATTTGATATTGGTTATCATAAATGGCATATTCACAGCAGCAGTCGATGAATGTTAATGATCCCAATTTTGTAGAATCGCTGGAAAATGCTACGGGCGATTCTAGCAGAGACCAGGACTTCAATCCATACTTAGAAAGTGACCATGATTAGAATTCGGATTTAGACTATGGGTCCGATGGTAATATGAAGAATATGAAAAAATATGAAGCTGAAACATATATTTCTTTGGAAAACTGAAAGAAGCAGAAAAAAACGTTGTTTTTCTGTGCTCATTGCAGTACACCAATACGCGCGGATTGTGCCAAGAGTATCTGTGAAGACTGCCTGCATTAGTGTTTGTGATTTGAATAATATTTTTTTTTAATTATCTTTTGTTCAATTTGTTTATGTTCTTATATAGTTATTAATAGAAATCAACACCAGTTTATAGAATTTTTGATGTAACCATGTCTTCAATTAAACTTTTTAATTTTCATTTTTACAGTTTTGCATTATATTGTTTTAAATACCCTTTTTTGTAAAAAAGCTATATACATTTATTTTTTCAACCCCATTTAGATACCTTTAGAAACGTTGTATGGTTGCAAAAAAACTTGTTTTGATTTTATTTTGAACATTTTGAATTAACAAATATTGGGGTCCAGGTGGCCCCACCATACCGGTTATGGAACAATTTATGGACCATACTGGTTACGGGTTAAACCATTGTAAAGTGTATAAACTATTAATAGTATATATTTAAAACATTTCGATCCCAAATTGCCGTCTAATTACCACCAAGGTCGGAAAAGATTGGAGTTGTGTATGATTTTGTTTTAAAAATATTTTTTTTATTTTTTTAAAGTTATAAGTGTTTAACATTTGAAAATAGTCTTCAAACAAAAATATCCTATATGAGTAGGAAATAATTTTTCAACTCTGTTATATGTAGCTCGTTCAGTTTAGTCCCTACGTGTTTTGAAACATCAGGTCCGTCGATGTAACAGCGTATTTCCCTTCCTATTAACTAAACTAAGTTTCTTTAAGATATCTGTCCCTAAAGTAAACTGGAGAGTAATTGAAAAAAAGGGAGTTGGGGTAGTCAGCTAAACAATCAGTTAAATAAACAGACCTTAAGTTTTCTCTATGAAAAGTCATTTTTCTCTCTTCAAATTTGAAAGAAATTTAAAACGGGTTAATTGGAAATACTTATCTGTTCATTTGAATAAAAATTTTAATTGATTTGTAAACGATTTTGTTACTTCTAGTGATTCAGATATGTTTAATTTAATTTTTTTTTTTTTATTTAACGTGATGTATTAGCTTTTTGTTGAATTCATGGTTATTTTCATTAAAATGTATTGGAAACTGGGAATTTTGCATCTTATTATTGTATGCTTTTATTTTTTTCTTTTAATCTTTGATTTAGCGATCGCCCATTTTTTTCCGTGTATTTATTTAGCTTTACTGTCGTAACAATTTAGGCTTTTTTCTTTTCTTTTTTTTCAAAAGGTGGTATTTTGTTTCAAGGTTTAGAGACTACTTCAACATTTAGTAGACAAACGTTCAAAGCTCCCGATTAATTACAAAAAACTTATTTACATAACTGATTAGACCTATTTGGACCTACAGAGTTGAGCTTATGGGCCCCACTGAACCATCCAATTCATCTCATATCCAATCCTTACAATCCAAAATACTTCGAAAAATCTTTAATTCTCCTTAATGCCATATTTCGCTGATTAAGCCCAAACCAGATACCTATCCTTTCATAGTAAGCTCTATAACCACTCAAATCCACTAGTTTCTCAACTTGATTCCCACTCCATTCCCGATAATCCTCCGAGGCGTCTGAAATAAAGTTGGCCTAGAGATCTTCTAGTGAAGAATTTGCATTGAAGTGCTACTGATGAGTTGTTCATTTCAAGTTTTAACATGTTATTGTAATAAACTTATTTACATGATGTATATATTTGTTGAGTTGTAAATTTCAATAAATTGATAATTAAAAAATAAATAAATTTTAAAAAAATATGATAACACTGGTTTTTATTATTTAAATAAAAATTATATTACCAAACATCTCCAAATGATATTTTGAATTATTGTATGTTATAGAACTATGAATATTCAAAACTATTTTTGATTAATTCAAATTTAAGAGGCAAATAATTCAGCAATCCTATTTATAGTTATACAAAACGGAACTAAAATATTAATATAAACAAATGACGCTACACGACGTTCCTAAATTTAATATGAATTTGTCACCATAATAATTTAAAAATAAAAGCTCGATTTACTATAAGTTATAAAACAGCTATTTCTTATAAACAATATTTTATTTTGCTGTAAATAACTCCCGTGAATTATGAGTAGTCATAAAGCCTTTACTAGGTAATTTCGGCCTCAACTCAATTTTAGAAGAATGGTTTTGTCTGCTAAGGATATAAATCATTATTCAAAACAAGCCAACCAAATAAAGATCTAAATTAATATATATATATATATATATATATATATATATATACGTCAAATAAAGGAAAGAGGAGAAGAGAGAGGAGAGAGAGAGAGAGAGAGAGATTATTGAGAGAGAGAATTAAAAAAATAATTTTAAAAAAAAAAAAATAACATTAACTTTAATACTGAAGTAGATCTTCGAGAATTATGATTACTATTCTTCAAGCCCATTAACCAATATCCATTCGAACTAAATTCACTATATTTATTGGATGCAGCAATTTAGATTCCTTTTACCTCTTCACATCTTCAGTTTCGTTTTGATATCGTTCATTCCTTATGTTGTATACGTATTCTCTGTAGTGTTTATATCGGAGAAATTATCAACTTTTTCCCAACCAATCATACATTTTTTTCTACATTTATTTATTTCGAGACCATAAGTGTATTATTTTTACAGCTTTCATGAACGTTTATAATTTATAATTTCTGACGATATAGTATACTCCATCACTATCAGGAGGAATTTCTTGGCAATTTTCGCACTTTGACTTACATTATTATTTATCTTTATAATCGGTGGAATAGCAGATTATTGGTTACACTGTGATGCTTCTTCCTTCCATACGGTTTCATTAATTGTTATTCATCATATCTGTGTCACTGCAAGTTTCCCGAATAGCTGCCATATTGTCATTCACTTTTTCACACATAACTTTTATCTGTGTACATCAGGTGTATGACATTTTTTTTTTTTTTTTTTTAAATACTATCATGAATCATTTCCGATTAAAATTTATTTATTTTCGTCTTTCCATATACGTCCATAAAACAATCCAAAACATTTACAAGATACCTGATCGTTAATTGTTATCTGATTATTAATTAGGCCGAAATTCTATTATTTTTATTAATACTTGCATGAGGCTTTATGTATTATTTCTCAAATATACGCCTCTTCCAAAGGGTTACAATAGAAGGAAAATGAAAAAAAAAAAAAAAAAAAAAAAAAAATGTGGTTTTTATTTTTGATCGTCAGGATTAAAAATGAACTATAAGCAAGTTTGAAAAAAAAAATAATAATAATAATAAACATATAGCGTGACTTATTTTTATTAATATGCAAATTTTTCTGAGGTAACTATTATGGAATAAGCTACTCAAGTTATAACTTACGACATAAGATAATATCTACGTATATTCAAAAATTATAATTGCTATTTTTTCCACTCTGGCACAATTGTGAACCATGATGACTGTTAAGAAATTGGATAAGAGATCTATTTTTTTAATCTATTTATTTAAACAGAGAAGGAGAAAGCAATATTGAGTTCCGTAGTTGTGATATATGTGTGTTTTTCCAATTATGATTATATATTTCAATTGAAGATTAAATACAATAAAAAACATAATAAAAACCACAATTTCATTTACACTGAGATAAATAAAACACATTTTTCCGTAGTTTATAGTTTTGATATCACTCAAAAATACGTTTATATTTTTTAAAGGTTTTTATCTAGACTCCAAACCCTCGTAAAAACTATAAAAGGGCAATATTGCAAATTTATGGTAGATTGAAGGATTTACGGCTAATAATCTCTTCAGGAAAGTCATAATCATAAATCATAATCAACCGAAATGGGAGATAGGTCAGCGAACTTTCTGGGCTCTTAAAGGTTCAACGTACTCTAAAACGACTTACAGAACTTTGTGGTTATGTTGTTTTGAGCTTGATCGAAAAATGGCATTGTGGAAAGTTTTTACCTAAAACAATTTACATTATTCTCGTTTTTATTTATACCTCCAAAACATCTCTTTATCTCCACGCACTCCAACATTATTATTAATAAATATTTTATAAAGATGTTATAATACATTCCACGGCACCCAAAAACAAACTAAATATTCTAGTATAAATATACCTAATTATAATTAATTTTTTAAACCTTTCAATAAAAATACAAAGAGAATAAAAACATCCGTATTTTATTTATTTTATTATTGAATAATGTAAATGACAAAATTTTTTACTAGCTTAAGCTTGGAATAATTATTTCATGTATCAAAGCTGACCTAGGGCTTCTGAGAGTGTGAGAAGCTGCGGTAAATTGCTCTTAGTGGAGAAGGATCATTGAGGAAGCCAAGGTCCTTCCATAAACATTAAGCATTATAGTATCACTTATATATTAATTTTATATATATAAAATCAACACACACACACACACACACACACACACACACACACACATATATATATATATATATATATATATATATATATATATATATATATATATAGAGAGAGAGAGAGAGAGAGAGAGAGAGAGAGAGAGAGAGAGAGAGAGTGAGCAAGGGGGGAACAGGTGTAAGAAAAAAAAATCTAGATGCCAGCGGTAAGCGATTAACCATACTGAAGCAATGCAACGTGTATCTTTTGTAATGGAAAATTCTCTTAAGACACTTGGGGAGAGGTGCAGGAACACTTGGATTTTGCTAGATCTGAAAGACCCATGTTTGCTATTTCTGTAAATAATTGTTTTCCAGTAATGAAGAATTTTTCTACCATTTTGTATTGTTTTATCCCCAATTTAGGATATTTACACCCCATTTTTTTCTGAAGCTATTTTGAAAGCTTTTTGTATATTGTCGTTTCTGAAATGAAATAATTGATTTATTTCAATGTTTTGTCTTCTTGCATTTAACTCGTTTTTGTTGTCGATAAAAGACAAAAATCTAGAATGTTTGAGAGTATATTGTACTTTGTTCTGGCGTCAGAGTATAGTGTACATGTAGTTACATTCTGTTTCAATGTCAGTACTGTCATGCAAGTTGTACAAATCGGTGGCTCTAGACTTCTCATCAGGTAACCGTGGGCGAAAGCTGAATGTCCCATTCTTAACCTCGTCAAGATTATTTCTTCTATTCTTGATTTTCTAAAAGATGTTTTCCAGGGCCAGGTGTCTTGTTTAATTTCTTGAAGTTTGCTAGGTATTTGGTTCCATTTTGTTTTCCAATATTGAAGCAACTATTTTCTACAGCATATTGTTAGGTCAGAAGTTATTTTAATGTCAATGATTATAGTTCCTATTTGGTTCATTCTCGCGAGATTTGCTGCACTCTCTGCAGCTTCATTTCCGGAGATGCCACAATGTGAGGGTGCCTACATTAGCACAGTCCCCCACGCATCGACTCATGCATCTCCCACAAGCAATCGTTAATCTTCCGTACTAGAGCATTTGCAGAATTGCCTTCAACTATTGTCAATAATAAACTCAGAGAGTCTGTTACTAAAAGAGCAATTTTTTTTTTTAGTAGATTTTATTAATAGTAGACCTTGGTGGATCGCAAATAGTTCTCCTGTAAAAACACTATTTAGTGATGGTAAGTTGAATTTCAGTATAGTATTGTTTAAAACTTATGCACAACCGGCGCACAGTGGAGTATTGGCCATGAAATCCTGGCGAAAACTATTTACCTATTTTTTTCTGACTGTGGAATGCTTAAAAAAATATATCAAAGATCTAGAAATATATCAGACTAATGAAATATAAAAAATTTCAAGTTTTGACAAAAATTAGGGGAATCTCAGGAATAATCAGGGAATTTGAAAAACGTCAGGAAAATGTTCAAGACATTTGAAAGTTATATGGCAATTTAACATCTAGCTTTTGCAAATACTAAATACATTATTTTCGTAATGAATTTTAATTGTGAAAACCTGAATGTAAATAATGTAATGGGAAAATGGATATACTATTTTAATTGCATACAACATTTTTCAATCTCTCACCACATGTAAAAATGAAACCAGATAACAAAAGATACTAAAAAATGAAATAATCTTTGTGAAACAGAAAAAAATACAATATTATATGGTTTACTGATCTTCTGACGACAGACTGATCTTTTTTATTAATGCCGCAGTGTGACGTCACAAACAAATAGTAAGAAATATAATTATGTAATAGATCAAATAAGTTACTTAAAAGGGTAAACTATTAGAAATTACCACGAAAATAGAACATTAGTCTCTCAATAACTGTGTATATCTTTGGTAAGACACTAAATACGTGCATAGCTAAAATACACAGAAAATCGTTTTTTAGACAATTATTCTATGATAAAAATTATAAGGATTTAAATTTTAATAATCTAAAATGTTTCTTTAACCAATTACGACTATATTATTTTCATTACACGTCTTGAAAGAGTTTGAAATTACTTATTGCACGCTAAACACCGACTTGGTTATCACAAAATTCACTTTAAGAGATATTTTTATACATTTATTAATAACAGGGGAGGGGGGGTTTGGGATGAGATTTCTTTTGTGGTATAACAAGTAGAAGGATTGAACTTTACATTAATGCAAAAATATCTGCTCGACAAATCCCGACAGTACAACATAATCTTTTTTATTATTTTAAAAAAGTCAATTTTTTCGTTCAAACATCGTAATCAAAAGAACTACACCTTAACCGTTATTATAACAAAACTTGCTAAAAACTAGTTATCACAGAAAAATACATACCTTTTGAAACTTTGAATAGAGATTTCAGATCACTTGTTAAATGGATTTCACAGAAATCACACAGACTTGGTTATTAAAAAATTCACTTTAAGAGGTATTTTTAGACATTCATTGAAAACATTGGGGGGGGGGGGGTTGGGGTGAGGGTTTTTTTTCGGTATAACAAGTAGGAGGATTGAACTTTACATTAATGCAAAAATATCTGCCCGACAAAGCCCGACAGTACAACATAATCTTTTTTATTCTTGTAAACAAGTCTATTTTTTTGGTTTAAACATCGTAATAAAAAGAACTACAAGTTAGCCGTGATGATATTAAAACTTGCTAAAAACTAGTTATCACAGATACCTTTCCAAGCTGTGTAGAAAATTTTTAGATCAATTGCTATATTGATTCCACAGAAATCACATCTTTAAGCATCTTACAACTCAGCAAAAGCAACTGTGTACATTCAGCGTACCCAACTCCTGGATTTAGGCTAGTTTCCTCGAGCTGGAAATGGATAACAATGAACGAGATAAATATATTTCGATGTAAACAATCCTGAGCTACCAGGAAATACGTATTGTAATGTTCTGAAGTACAAGTTATTTTTTGGACCTTTGGCCATGATTAAATGGTAAATACTCCACTGTGCGGAGTCGGCGCATCAGTAAAAATTTCCTCGTGATTTGGATACTTTTGTCTTAATTCTGCAAGAAGTCTCTTTTTAATAATGGGATTGTCAGTTTATATCTTTTCCTTAAGGGATATATCAACCTTTATATAAATATTGTCCCATCGATAAAATAATGGATTGTATTATTATGGAAATAAGGGATGTATTATGTCTAAGAGTTGTAGGAGATATTGGGTTCTACTTGCAATGTCCACTAGATTGTTCCCCTGGTTAATATTAAGGTTATGAAAAAAGGTTATAATTTGGATGATTTGGTTTGGAAATCAGAATTTAGTAGTAAGATAGTGTAAGGTAGAATCTGCTTAAAGTTAAGCTCGGTTCTCCGAATTCTTCGTATAGGCTATCTACTATTTATGTCGATACTTATTTTGATTAATCATTCAGTTCCTTGCGACATGAGTGGCTTTATCAGGTGATATTTTTAAAACTCTGGTGCAATGCAACAAGAAAAAATACAAACGGTATAAACACAATTACAACCACCAAAGAAATTTGTGCCATAGCAGTTATATAAGAGTCAGCGACCACTGTCGCACTTTGGCTCCATTGGATTGATTTGGGAAAGAAAGTAGGCTCTGTGTGAAGTGGAACTTCGAAGGCATTTTAAATTTTGAGCTTAACCTTATAGTCGGAGAATGGACTCAAAACATTACTGTAAACAGGCTAGACAAGATGTGTGCACTAAGCATTTTTGTATATCCTCTTTGGTCAACTAAACCAAACCATTTTGCAACACTACCATGTACTTGCACAGTTTTATTTGACCAAGGAAATATAATCGGAACTACAAGAAAAAAACGTTTACCTCATCCTCATATATCCTAATTATTGTACCATTAGATTATTGTTTGTTTAAAGTAATGGCTCATTTCTTAAAAGGTCGGATCTTTGATAATTACGAGGACGTAAAAATTAGTTGTGAAGAATTTTTTGCCTAAAGACCAAAGGATTGGTCCATTTCAATTACTGATAGAAAGAGGGGTGAAAGTAGTTGGAAACAATGAATTTTACTTTGGAGAGTAGTTTTCAGTTATTTTTGAAATATGTAATCTAAAATAAAGCTATACTTATTCACAAGGGAATTGTAACAGCCTAGTATTTCATATGAAGTGTTAAGTACATGTTTTTGCGTCGTGGTTTCCCTTTCACCACTCAGCTATCACTTAGTTAAATTTGATCTTACTTATGACCCTAGTAATTCTAGTAATAATTGTCTAGAATTATTGAAATCAGGAAAGCTCGTTATACGTAACTTTCGCTTTCAGCGAAATGTTCTGTTTAGGGTCTTAAACAGTATAAACACGGTTTAACTTAAACCGTATAAACGTTTTTGAGAGCTTAGGAAATTCCCCTTTCTTTTACGATAAAAGAGTCATACAACTTAGTTAATGGTTTCAATACAAATTGACAATTATACACTACTATTTACCATCTTTAAATATCTTTTCCTATTACGATTAATCCATGCCCCTTTCCCAGATCTCAAATCCTTTTTAAAACATCAAGTCAAAATATTATAGAATAAAATCTGGCTTAAAATTGACAGCATTAAGAAACTAAAAAAAAAAAAAAAAAAAAAAAAAAAAAAGACCTACTTCAGGACCATGGAAGCAAGAACCAGGGCCAAAAGAAGTGAATGTTATCTTTACAAGATTACGAATTGAGCATTCAAAACTAAACCTCAGCTACTTATTGGAACATAAACCAATCCCAAAATGCCACGAATGTCAGGTAAATCTGACTATAGAACATATTCTTGTGGAGTGCACAAAATATAAAAAGCAAAGAAAAAATAATGGCCTGACGAATCAAGACATTTCAACATTGCTTAAAAATAACACATATTTCCACAACCAGATAATTAAACTTTCTGAAACAAACTAATCTTTACAAGGACTTAAAGTTCTTAACTTGTGCGTGGTACCCATAACCAAATGTATAGGTATATAATATATAAATTAATAAATACTAGTCGACAAATAATCTACTTTTAATCTACGAAATTAGATCTAAATCTAATAGAAATTGAAGTCCAACATCTGATTTACTGAAAATAATATTCATTCTAGATCAGTAAAGCTCATTCATTATCCCCTGTCGTAGTTTAGCCCGCTCTCATAATTAAATAACTTAGATAATTTGAACTAATAATTAAAGTTGTATTTGGTTATTGATAAAAATCTCAAAAAAAAGGTTTTAAGCAGGGATGCTGTGTCTCTCCCACCTTGTTTAAGATATATATATATATATAGGTGGGATTAGAACTAGTAGGTACGTCCATATTTTCATTACAATTTGCGGACGATCAGGTTCTCATTGCTCAAGACAAAGATGATACAGAATATATGACTCGAAAGATCAAAGAAGAATATGAGAAATGGGGCCTATCAATAAATATATCGAAGACAAGGTACATGTGTGTGGGAGGCAGCACAGATGATTTGGAGATAGGAAACGACATAATTATGAAATGTGATAAATATAACTATCTTGGAGTACAATTTAATAATGAAGGGAAAGATTAACTAGAAATAAAAGAACGTCTAAGACAGGGAAGAAGAGCCATAAAAAGATTGAACGGAATTTGGTGGCACAATAGGATTTCGAAAAAAAGAAAACTGAATATATATAATGTTGTCGTAAAGAGCATAGCATTGTATGGAGTGAAAACATGGAAGCTAACAGAAAGAGATAAGAGCAAAATAAAAGCATTAGAAATGGATGTCCTTAGAAGATCTTGTGGAATCTCGAGAAGACAAAAGGTAACAAATGAAAGAGTATTGCAAATAGCCGACATTAAAGAAATTATTATCGACAACGTTACCAAGAAACAGCTGATATGGTACGGTCACGTGCAGAGAATGCCAGAAAACAGACTTCCAAAAGTAGCTCTTAAATGGGTACCGACTGAAAGAAAGAAAAGGGGAAGACCTAGAAGAACGTGGGGCGAAGGAATAAAAGCAATGAATGAAAGGAACCTCACGGATGATCATTGCCAGAATCGTGAACAATGGAGAACGAGTCTAGAGGTCGGACAGCGTAGACAAACGCTATAAACCGGCATATATATATATATATATATATATATATATATATATATATATATATATATAAATATATATATATAAAAATCTTGTATTGTAGCATGCGATTAAGCATTTCCTCAATGATATTTTTAAGTATTGCAAAAATGTTTAACCTTGTTAAAATTGTAATGATTAGGTGGTTGAAGATTAAAAGCATAATTAGACTTCCAATTTTCAATTTTAATCTATGAGTTAGTAATCTATATAGACAGAGACTATTAACTTGTGGATAATGGGCTGAATTATAGCTTATTACAACTAAAGACACATGGATCACATTTTTACACACAATATCAAAAAAGGCAAAGGATCGACATTATGATTTGGTAATAATTTTCATTAGGCAGAAATAAATTTATTGATTTCATCTGGTTGGATTTTAATTTTTTTTTTTTTTTTTATGCATTTATTAAAATTTACAACTTTACAGAATTATACATCAAGTAAATGTATTGACAACGATTATAATAAATGTTAAAACTTGGAAAGAACTACTCATCAGTAACACTTTATTAAAACTTTTACACTAGAAGGTCTCTAGGCCATCTTCGTTTCAGACACCTCGGTGGATTATCAGGAATGAGTGGGAAGCAAGTTGAGAAACTAACGGATTTGAGTGATTATGGAGCTTACTATGAAAGGATAGGTATCTGGTGTGGGCTAAATCAGCAACATATGGAACATTAAGATCTTTATGGATAAGTTTATTGGTGACAAAGTAAGGAGCATTGAGGATTTTACGAAGGATTTTGGATTGTAAGGATTGAATACGAGATGAATTGGATGGTTTAGTGGAGCCCCAAAGTTCAACTCCGTACCTCCAAACAGGTCTAATCACAGTCATGTATATGAGTCTTTTGTAATTAATTGGGAGCTTTGAACGTTTGTCTAGTAAATGTTGAAGTAGTCTGAAACGACGGGCAGTTTCTCGTCGTTTTAGTCTTGTATGTGGATTCCAAGTTAGTCGTTTGTCCAAGTGGAGTCCTAGGTAGCGTATCTGTTCAACAGGGAGCAGTGGAATATCATTAAAGGATACTGTAGGACAGGAGGTCGTAGGTTTACGACGAAGGTTAAAGGTTATTTGGTGGGATTTGTTTGGATTTATTTTGATTCTCCATTTTTGACACCATTCTTGAAAGTTTAGGATATGGGATTGGAGTGTTTGAGAGGCAATGGAGGGATCATTGTTTACTGATAACACACATGTGTCATCAGCGTAAGTAGTGAGGACAGTGGTAGGATGAGTTGGGATGTCAGCTGTATACACTGTGTAGAGGATAGGAACTAGGATACTACCTTGAGGAGCACCGGCATAATTTCTAATTATAAAATTGTATGACAGTGTTGCAAATAACAATTAACAATCTGAATTCAATCTGTAAAGCGGAGGAATAACCATGGCGTAAGGTCGACTATACTAACTTTTTGATCATGCCAATTCAATGTAACAAACCGTTAAAGATAGAATGCAAAACCGGGTATTTTCACATTCGATACTTTGCATTTGGACGAAATTATCGCCATTTTTATAATAAAATTAACTGAACATCGGAATATTTTATTATTACTAAACTTTCCTGGTTCTATAAAGATGATGTGGTTCAGATATTGTACAGATCGGTTTCGTGGCCTACGTTGTTAACGATCTCAAACAAAAAATGGCTTATCTTTTTATCCAATATTATAGACATATAATATATAAAAAGGAATGGTGCCTAGTTTTAGATAAATATGGGCGAAGTTGGTTAACGCAGCCCAAAAAAAAGTGTGATACCATAGCTATTCTAGGTTATTATTTCCGAGGAATGAATGCTTTACCCCCGTCTATAAACCCTTGTTGCCGAAATGGTAAGAAAATAGTAAATTTAAAAAAAATAAATAAATAATTGGCTTGGGCCAAATCATCATCATCATTTAAAATAATATTGATTAATTTATTTAGGACGCAGTAAGGACCGTTGAGTATTGTTCAGAAGATTTCAGATTGTGAGGATTGGATAAGAAAAGAACTGGAAGGCTTAGTGGATCCCAATATCCAAAATGGTCAATTTCTTGCTTGTAAATAAGTATTTTGTAATTTATTGGTAGGTTTTTGGGAAGTTTGTCTTGTAAACTTCTCGTTATAGTTTTGTGAGTGAATTCCAATTAGGACGATTGAAAGATTAGATGCAAGATAAATAGGATGGTTTAATGCAGTACCTGTAAAGGAACCTGATAACCTGTGGTAAACTCTATATATTTACTGAGGTGATAATTAGTTTGATAAAAAATTATATATTTTTTTTTTTTGTATAAACACAAAAAGAGGAATACCCACTGGCATAGACAGCCTAGAAGTAACAGCAACAAGTGTGTCATATTAGATAATCAATCCGTAATATTTAAAACTGTTGCCTCAATCTCAGTACCTGTGATATTTTTTTTAATTTGTGGGTATTTTATCCAGTTGTTTTGCTTCTCTATTGTTTTCATCATTTTTTTTTTATTTTTATTTCGCTCAGTTAAAACAATGTCGTGGGAAAATGATAAACGACGTTGTGTTGAAAGAAATGTGTTGGAACCGCAACGATTCACTCACGGAGGCAATTACCATCCGTATTACAATTCTTTGTCAATTATTTTATTTTTTGAAGTTGTTTTGCGCATAGTTCTTAAAGGTTGAAGAGATTATTTCTGATACACATGAATATTTATGATGACTACACATTATGCAATTATTTTAAGAGCGGGAAACAACAAATTAAAATATTCGTGGGTCCTTCTCAATTTCTTATTAAATTAAAGGAATTGTCGAGAGAAAAAATATAATAAATAAAGTAGACCGATGTGCTTGCTTTATTGCTAGACAAGCGTTGTATCAAAGCAAAGAGAATGGTGGATCTATTCCATGCCAAATCAACCAATGGTATGGATCATGGCTTTATGAATTTTTTATGACTTTCAGATCACAAATTGTTAGCGAGCTAGTGGTGAGGTAGTACTTCACCGAAGTTCGAGTCCAGCTGAAGGCAAAAAATTTAGTTTCTGTTTTTTCAGCTGTGTATTGACTCAAGGGTTGATAAGACTTCTTGGGGTACGGACAGGAAGGGTTAAAGTATAAAGACCAATACTACAGAATGAGTTATAGAAAGTCTCAAAAAGTTATTTGAAAGCAGTTTTATGAACAAAAGTTATTTTCAATTTCATGAAAAACATTAAATTCAAATTTAAAGCACTCATAAATAAAAAGTTAGATTTAGATACAAGGCGAAAGTAGTAAAAAATTCTTTAAAATCAGGTGGCAACAATAAAACAAAATTGGTTCTTTTACTAATTTTTTTACTACCACTAAATTGAAAAATGTGAGACTAAAATATGGTAAACAAGCACTCCTGTCAGAAGGCTAATAAAATAATTTTTAAAATTTTTCTTCATTTTAATCATTATCCTGAGGTCGCATTTCATCGATGTTGAAAAATTATTTTTTCGTATCCAACTACCGTGTCTCTGGACATGGCTTTTTTATCCGGTTAAGTGTGTATAAAAATTTTAGAAGAGGTTGTATTCTATGTATTGTTTGGTGCAAAATGGATTAGTGTGGTTTGCATGGAGATAGGAGTTATGAGGAAGAAGTTTAGGGCTATAAAATACCAGTATTGAGTGATTTATTGTTACGATATGAAATAATGGTTTTTTAGGTACAAATAAGAAAGAATTATTTAAATTAAAGTATGTTTTAAAATAATTAGCAACAATAAATACAAAATATAATTCCCTTCCGGCAACATCCATCATATGAGTATTATTCGAACCTTCTAGGAATTCATAATCTTCACAAAAGTCCATTACTGGATCTTGTTCTTTTACGTTCTCAAATGTAATTTTTAATTGTTACAATTAATGTTCATAATTGGTACTCAGTGTTTCCACTGGTAACCACTATATAACTAATCCCTGGCGCTCGAAGCCACTTGTTTAAACATGAATAAAGGACGAAATGGAACGAAGTAGGCTCTGATACTTTTGTATTTCTCTCAATACAAACCTATGGTAAGCCCTGTGTATCCCGTTTTTCGGAGGACTCTGGTGCTTTTTTGTAGTAAATTGTTTTTGGAAAAACCCAGCATACCGGCTACTACGTGTTCCAGTTTTTTTTCTATTTAACACATAGTTTACTCCTACACTGAAAGATATAATTCATAAAAAAAAGTTATACATTTTGTCCAACATAATACTCAATATAGACAATTTTGTCGTAGTTTTGCTACAGATTTATTCTACTGGAAGAACAGTGTATCTGACACTCAAACATTATTTTTATAGTCATTTCCAACAATGTTAAATGCTTTGGAAAGCCATAGGTAATGCTTAAAAATTTGACCCGTGCCGTGGGTTTTACACTATTTGTCCCACTGTATATCGCATTTTGGAAGTTCCGCCCTGGGGTTTATTTGAGTTCTTATGAACCACTCCAGGTTCTTTTCAACACATATTTCAGCAGAGGCTCCTGTAACAAGTTAGCTAGTCAGCTGGATATATCTCTCAACTTCTTAAGAACTGCATGGGATATTAATGATGTCAGTTTTAAGCGATGCATCACAGTTCTTCACTTTAATGGATCGTAGATAGAGGTTCCTTATTCCATCAAATGAAACAATGCGTTAATTTTCAATGGCATTGAGTTCCAATACAGGAACTTTAGGAACTGATCATGTAACATTGCGCAGATGATGTTCTCTGTATAATTAAAAAAAAAAAAATCCTTTGATAGAGGGATTCAGAACAGTATTAATCGCTTTATTCATGCCAGTAACAAGCAACTGTATTTTTTGTTGAAGGTCTAAATTTACGAATTGAGTTATGCAGACCTTATACTTTAAAATTTCTGAAGAGGCTTAAATCAGAATTTTACTGTATCACATTTGTAAATTAGTGAAATAAAGAAGGATATGTCTGAAAACTATCCTCTGATACTCTAATTCAGATCAGTTGAAAGGCTATATTAAATAAACGTAGCTCCTGGACCTAACTAAGAAAGGCAGAGGGGAGAGAACTCAGTAGAATATATTTCTTCCAAGTAAATTAAATGGCGCCTTCTCTTTCGTCGAATTGATCTCAACTTCTATTAATTTACCTTAACCTTGTAATCTTAATTAGAACTCTGAGAGCTCTTGACTCGAGGGTAACTAGGTTTCTCCAAAGTGCTAGTACATCTCCTTTAACAGGACCTAATACACCTTTTTTTTAGTTCTTTTTTTTTTAGTTTCTTTTAAAAGAAATGGGCTTACAGAGTAATTTATTATAGGTTAAAAAGCTACGAATAGTAACTATATTGTTTTATTATAAATTTCTGTATAAATGGCACAATTGTGGAGGATTCTATTTGAAAGCCATCGATAAAGAAAAATTAATAATACTTAACTTTATAATGTTCAAGTTAGTAGTCGCAATATGACAAAATCAATGGGTATTAACCATTTAAGTATGTTATTACAAACAAGCACACACGTCGCGGGTTCACACACTCTCCAGAAGTAAAAAACTTAGATAATTTGAACTAATATAATTGAATGATTAATATTGATAAAATATTTTGTTCATGGATGGAATTGCGCATTAGTTCTTCAATCATATTTTTACAACATAGAAATAATTTTTAACCTTCACATTGAAAAGATTTGGTGATTGAATAAGTAGGTGGGTAATACGTGATTACATACATTTTTTAATTAAAATGTATGATTTGGTAATCTGGACAGACAGAGACCATTAAGAAACTTGCAAATAATGGACTGCATTATTGGTGGTTACAAATAAAAGCCCATGAATATGATTTTTACACACAATATCAAAAACCAAAGGACCTACATTTTCATTTGATAAAAATTTTTATTTGGCAGAAAAAATTTAATTAATTTCATCTAGTTCAATTTAATTTCTAAACATAAAAGTGTATGGCAGTGTAGCGAACCTCGTTTCTGCAACTCAACACTGTAAATTAAAATTTTTCTCATGGTAAATTTCCTTATTACTAAATCTTCCGAGAACCACGAAGATGTAGTTAAAATTTGGTATAGATGCGTTCTGTAGTTTTAACCAAAGTAAATTCTGTTGCAGAATTGCGCTAGCTTGTAAACATTTACAGGGATCCCCATGTCGCATTACATATTAATAACTTTATGCTAACTATAACTTTATAAACTTTAATTATAACTTTATAATTATGCCTAAATTTATTTAGGCATAGCCTGTCTATGCAATCGAGGTAGGACATTGTTGGAAGGCCTCGAGGTCTTCCACTCTCAGGAACATACTGCATCGTATTTAGTGTGTTTTTGCCCATTCAAGTAACCTGGCCGAAACGCTTAAGTTATCGGCTCTCAGCTTCCATGACCGGGACTTCCTCTAATTCTTCTCTTATCATTTTAGTTTCTCCTAGTCTTTCCTGCATGAAGGAACTTCATCTCTGCTGCTGTGACTTCCCCGTTTTGTATATCTGTGAGGATCCTGCTCCTAGCTTTATATAAGAGTATCGGTAGAAATACCGATTTCTGAAGATTTAACATTTCTACCCACTTCTGATTTACCTACCTTAGGATTCAAATCTGCTAGTAGACCTTGTTCGCTTTGCATATTCTACTTGATATCTTCGAGTCTACTTTTCCTGACCTGTTCAAAAATGCTCCAAGATAGATAAAATCTGCAACCATCTTGGTTGGAGTTAACCAGAATATTTTATTTTTACCTTATTATTATTATTATATTCGCAACTAGTAGAATTTTACTTTTTTAGGTGTTTATGCTTTTCCTACGAAAAAAAAAAATAAGTCACGCTGTCATATTCTGATTCTTTTCGGACAATCCTGCCCATATAGATCCAATACGAATAAGTGCTATATTACTTTCTTGTATTTCTTATTATCCATTTAACTATTTCACTAATTTTGCATGAGTTAATTAATTCTAACATTAGAAAAAGGTACATCCATGGAAGAGTATTGTTTCCGAAAACAAATAAAAGCACTGGAAGGAATAACTAATTTTTAATTATTGGCTATCAGTTGTGGCATTGTTATGGGCTCGGACTGAATTTACTAACAATAGGACCATTGCCACTGGAAAATGTTTCGTTTTAGGTTCCTGTTCGACAATAGAGCTGCCAGCAAATTTGTTTGCATTGGCCCCTTTGAAAGCTCTTCGCTGAACAATGTAATTATAATCAACGAGGTCACAACGAGTTCATATACGCTCTGTTGATTTCAATGACCCTGAACTTTTTTTTTAAATCAGTTTTCACTAGTTTTTTTTTCGTTACAATAGAATTATTTACTTAAGCTTGTTTAAAAAGATTGTATTCGCTGTATGAAATAGTGAATGCGACAAAACAACCGAAGTCCCATTGAAAACTAATGAAATAAATATATTAATAGCAGTGGAAAAAAATTTACATTCTTATTAAGATTGATGAGTATTTATGACTTCCATCAACTTGGATGAATTAGCAAATAATAAATGAATTTAACACGTTCGCTCTTGAGGGACGATTCAGTCGGCTCTAAAAGAGAGAGAAAAAGTAGGAGTAATAACAATCAGTCCTAGGTGTTCTTGGACAAAGGCTTCGGATGGGGATACTTGTAACAGGATCCTACGGGAGACATATTGAGCTCCAACAAAATATCGAAGTCCCGGATAAGTAAGTAAATAAACAGGTAATTTGATGTGCTGTCTGTAGAATTCGAAGACAGACAGTACCATGAGGTGGAACAAAATATAAATTGTACTGAAATAAAATTCTGAACAACACCAATCATACACAAAATCTAGGAATCAAGCAAAACTAAAAACTTTGTTATGCTTCATTGTGTACAAGCTTTTTGAATTTATACGGGTAGATTACATGAACATTATCAATAAGGCGAACTTTTTGTTAATAGTTTGAAAGTTACAGAAAGTGAAAGCAATGAGCTTCTCTGAGGTAAATCTGTTTAACAGATATCTGTCGCCTGTCTTCTGTATGCAGCAGACTTGGGATGGGGCATCAATGTTTTCTTCCCAACTTAAAAAATAAATAAATAAAATTATAAGAAACTATTTAGATTGTAAAAATAATTGTCAGTTTATCACCCAGTCATTCATTAGTGAATGTGATGATTTCATAATTTTCACTTGATTAAAGGCTGCTAGTTTAATAGCATGATCTACCGCCTTTTAAATATTCCGTTAAATGGACAAAACTATTACAAAGAAATCCAAACAATATAAACTATAGCCAGCAATAACGGATACAGTAAAATCACAATCGATTATATTTAAAAAATCAAATACATACAAAAAAAAAACTAAGAATAATATATACATAACACCCCAAGAGGATAAAGCTACCCTGAAGAAATATATTTTGATACCGTATTACGGCCTAATATCGACTAATGTCGGAAAGGTATTAAAAAAATATAGGTTCAAATCCTGCTTTTAAAATAGATAAACCATTGTCATCATAATTCCATTCGCCTGAAGAAAATAGTCCCTTTCCAAAAAGCGGTGCATACGAAATAAAATGTAATGACTATGAAGCAAAATACACGGAAAAACTGGACGATCGGTAAATCAAAGAGTAAAAGAACATAAAAGAGCATACACTAATAAGACCCAAAACTCCAATTTCGCTATCCATCTAAATGAAAATAACCATAAATATAATAAAGACTCTGGAGTAAAGATACTACATCAAGTATAAAATAGCATATTATTAAATATTTATGAATCATTAGAAATAATAAAATCGTTTAAAACCGATCCAGATTTTTGTTTGAACAACCACATAAACATTTCCAATAGCCCCATTTTAAATTTGTTTCCCATAGGAACGGATAAATGATTCTCAACTACATACTTAATCGCTTAATATAGTTAATATTCAATTTACAAAAATAATGCAGGAAAAATAATAGAGCCCAAATTATTAACTAATTTTTATATTTGTAAATCAGCCATTAAAATAATTAAAATACTTTCCTGAAGATAGTATGCTCGAATCAAATATTCTGCTATTGTTTTTGTATAAAGTAATGAGTTTAATTTTTGAACAGAGCTGTTAATGCGACCCTCTCTTCCAAAACACGGTTACCCTTTTAAAGAACCTGATCCATTGGGAAATATCCACGGAAATGCCTGTGGGTTTATTTGGAACGATCCAGGTCTGATCGGACTTCACCGAACTGGTCGACAAGTAATACCCTGTGCGAGATTATATTTTAATAAAAAAAAAAAAAAAAAAAAAAAAATACTATAAAGAAACAGATTAACATTAGCTGAAGATATTCATTTATTTACGATATTACTATATTTAATTCAGTCATATTACTTTAGCTCATATACAAAATAAATATATTGAATAAACCTCTTTACTTAATAGTTAGTATATGTATATTATACATAGGTCTATATAATATACAATGTTCATTTTATGTATTATTACACGAACTATTAACGGGATATTTGTTGCTGTATTTTTTTTTTTTTTTTTAATAACTCAAATTTTAGGAAGTGGCGTGGAAAATGCGATGAATTAGGAAAAGATACTCAGCGAATCAGTTATTTTTAATCTCAAATCCGAATTTTAGAAGAAGAATTGAAGAATTAAAATACGAAGTCAATATCGTGTATATGCTTCTGCTCGTTCTTCAATGCGCCCGGAAAAAAAGAATAATATATTCAATTCCATCTATTACAATACAAAGAGAATACTTATTCGAATAATTTAAAAATAAATTCCCAATTTTTATCTCTTTATTTCATTATCTCGCTTATAAAATTTTAGATCCACTATAGCCCAATTTTAATTAGAGTATAATTTCGATTATTGTATGTCAGTAATACATTACTCGATCTTTTATAAGATAACTGCTGATCTCTTGGAGAAATCGTGATAGTTCGTAAACTACAAGATGTTCCGGCATAAATTTGTAGCCAAGGTAAAAACCCCGTTTTTTCCAAAATAAGCCTTCTCATTTCCAATCTGAAATTCCATTAATTTTTAACATTTTATTTTGAATAATTACAAGCTGTTTCACTCGATGGCAATGAGTAGTATGGATGACGAAAACTCTTTCACACAATATGCTCCATGATAAAAAATAATGTAAAATAAAAAAAGTAATAAAATTAAAATAAACAGCCTCTAAATATACAAGAAATATAATAAAATATACAAGGAATGAAATAAATTAAAGAGCAGAGTAAAATATAATATAATAAATTATAATATAAAATAGGTGATAATTGTTGAAACTAATAAAGAAATACAAAAATAAATAATATTAGAAGTTAAGGAAGAAAAGAAAGAATCATAAATACAATCATACACTAAACACAATATTTACAAACATTCCGAGATACACTGCTGGTGTTGGTACTGAAAAAGACTCTGATCCAAGCCTGCCTCCCCCTCCCCCCTCTCCGATTTAGAGAGCAAGGATCAGAGAGTTCGTAAATTTAATGAATAATTTTGATAACAGTTTTTTTTTTTTTACATGAATATGTCTTTTGGTTGGGGTCTATACTTTTTTGGTGTAAGATTTTTGTACATTCAAAAATGCAACATTTCGACACGCTCTAGCTCTTTTGGTGCTGCTTGAATTGAAAATTTAAAGAAAAAGACATCAGATTCACCATCAGAAATTAAATGAAGAATATTTTTTGCTGTATAACATTTGGCGCTTGGAACTAGCGATTAGGAAATATATGATTAGAATAAAGAAGCCTCGTTTTGGCTACATTTTTAAGAGTTGAGGCTTATTTGAAACGCTCTAGCTCTGTTGGTGTTGCTAGAACCGGAAATTTGCCATCAGTTTCCTTATCAGAAGTAGTAGAGATTATATTGATAGATATATCCATGATATATTGTGTCTCCCAGTCAAGGAGAAATTGATTTTTTTTTTTTTTTAATATGTTAATTAAAAATATTTCGACATTTCTGCATCTTCTATTACACAATACCGCATATAATCGCTGGTCAACCTTTATGCAGTGAAACGAAGGGGTGAAAACCTGTTGACTTTTATGTACATGAAAGATTCAGAACAACCTTCACGGAACCTTATTAAACTCTAAAAGTTTATTATTACCTTTTTTTTCTGTTATTTTAATAGCTTTATACATTTCATAATCCTGTTTTTTTTTGTGTGTTTTTTTTTTTTCGAAAACCTCGACAATTCTTTTTATTTTTATTTTATTTATTTATTTAGTAAGTATTTAATTGAGAAAGTATTACAATCTGCCACAAAGAGGGCAATAAGTAGTCATTTATTCATTCACACAATGTGAACAGTAAGAAATAAATGAAAAGAAGGGGGGAAAAAATAAAGAAACTCAAACTAT
This sequence comes from Euschistus heros, assembly GCA_003667255.2. NCBI lineage: Eukaryota > Metazoa > Arthropoda > Insecta > Hemiptera > Pentatomidae > Euschistus > Euschistus heros. Next base: position 3,488,687 of record RCWM02000022.1, on the reverse strand, counting down.
ACAAAAAAACAAGTGTAAACTAAATACAATAAAACATATAAATAAAACATGAATAATAGTAAAAACAAAAATTAAACTAAATTAAAAGTTAAAAATACAATCATAACTTATACACAGTATACACACGTCTGAGATATTCCTCAACCAGACTTGTTCTTCCACTTATAGAAGGACAAGTCAGGTCCTAAGAGATCCCTGCGATTCTTTCCCTGATGCGTAACTGGTGGATAATTCTTAATAAGTCCATGGTCCCATTGCATTTCAAAGTAGCGGACCCGTGCTAGACTTTATCAAATAACGTTGCAAAGCCTTTGAATATCCCCAAAGATAAATCCAAAATAAATCATGTTGAGAACTTACATATATTTTCTTATCACTGGGTCTTTGGAAAAGCGGCACAGAATACATTAGCATAATCTATCTCGCGACACCTTTTCATGGAGAGTTCTTTTTATCCAAGCCAAAAAGACCTACTATGGAATTGTCTTTTTATTAAAAAAAAGAAAAACCTGCCATGGAGATCATTATGATTTCTTACGCTGTAGAGCCTTTTTCTCTTTGGTGTAAAATTGGGATAACATCGGAAGAACTACTTCTAGTTGTGAGACCTTGGTGGAGAAAAGTGCCTTAAAAAATATATTGTTAATTCATCTTAGACTTAATCTTGGATTATTTACTTCCTTGATGTAATGGGTTCTTTTGTTGACTGTCGTCACAGAACATTATTTTTTACATATTTAATAATATATAATAATGATTAAATTTTTAGTACATAACAGACTTAAAAGACAAGAAGCTGCTGGTCGTTTTTGACTACTCCATCATTTAATAGAAAAATAGACAAGCGTTCAAAGCTCTCAATAAATTACAAAAAAAAAAAACTTAATTACTTTACAGTAATTACAACCATCTATTCATTCGGAGTTGAGTTTTTTCCAAATGTTGCTAATATGACTCAAACCACGTACCTCTCTATTTTTAGTAAACTTCATGCCCACTCAAATCCACTGTTCTCCCAACCTTCTTCACACAGTATTCCCAATAATCCTCCAAGGTTTCTGAAAAGAAGGTGATCAAGAGATCTTTCAATTTAGAACTTTTATTGAAGTGCTACTAGTGAATAGTTCTTTTCATGTATTGTGATCATTTTCCTCAAAAACTTTACTGGTTAATATTTCAATAAATAGCTAAAAACAAAATGTATAAATCAGTCATAAACAATGAAATTTAACTAAAATATAATAAAAATATTGAAACATGGATAATTTCTTTGATTTTATAATACATAAATTATAGACCAAGCTATGGGGCTGCTAAAGTTCATTTTTTTTTTCGTTTGCCATTTCCTTTAAGATTAACAGTTTCAATTTAAATAGATTAAACAGTTTCCTCGTTCAGGCAACGAAATCGTGTTGAAATCTCATCTCTCAAACAGACAACGTAGAAGCCCAATTAAGTTAAACGCTCTTACACCGTATTTCAGAATATCAAAACCTGATATTGTAAATACTATGCCGCAATGATCATTTCCAAATTGGCTAGTAATGCATCATCAGTTCGCACAGCCAACGCATATACAATTTAAAAAAATCTTAATGGTTAAGAAAACAGGTTTAGAATCTTCTTAACATTCGGATTCAATACACGTCAACTTACATTTCGAATGTTGGATTTTGGATTTTTTTTGCGTTTGCCTCTATGTGCAAAGTAACATATAATAAATAAAACCAAGTTCACCGCATCTCTTATATTAGTATAGTAGAATCATCTTATACTCGTAGATTTTTAAAGAAAATTTAATCACAAAAATCCATGATTCTCCCTTTTTAATCATTGAATTGGTATTTGAAACAATATGAACCATAAAAATATGAATTGAGAACAAGGAACGAAGGGCTTAATATGTAAAATTAAAAGGAATAAACTTGCTGCAAGCGTTACCTCACCTTTATGAAGTAACAGTTAAAATACTGTTAGGAAACAAACTATTAAATACAGGTATTAAAGGCAATGTATTTTATCGCCGTTCAGGACGCCCTAAAAATGTTTCGAACAAGCTAGTGAGAAAACAAAAAAAAAGAAAAGTCAGCGAGTTATTGAATGTAGACTGTAAAAAATTGAGTTACGCTGCACAGCACGCGCTTTATGTTTCTGGTAAGCGTAGTGCTTCCAAAGTTTTGAAAGAAGCATCTACTTCTCAACAGCTATCTTCTTCTACAAGAAAGTCGACCTCTACCAACATTCGATGTTTTTTTTCCCCTGAAGAAGCTTTGGCTCTCTTTTTCGACTGCAATTTAACAAAGGCTTCATATTGCTTGCTAAGAAAAAAAGCGGAAGAAGTAGGTCATGATTTATATCCTCCCTACTACAGATTACAACATGCCAAAAAAGTTTATTTTCCGGAAGAATATATTACAATTACCGAATGTAGGGCTGAATTGCCATTGCAGGAATTACTAAATATAACAACTCGGAGGCTATGTGAACTGCAACACCCTGTATTGAAGCAACTAGTTGACAAGGGAATTTATGAATATAATTTATACAGCAAATGGGGTTGCGATGGAAGTGGGGGGCAGAGCAATACAATCAAAAATTTTCGAATGACTCTAATGATGATGGAAATATTTTCATGTTCTCACTGATACCTATAAATTTGCAATCTTTGAATGGTCAATCCTGTGTATGGCAAAACAGAGTACCCGGGTCAACTAGATATTGTCGTCCCATAAAATTTATGCTTCAAAAAAGAAACGGTCTCTCTAATATATTCTGAAACAGAACTGATTTAACAAGAAATTCAAGTCTTAACACCTACAAAAGTTAATGTCGAAGATAAGGAAATATCCGTCATACATAATTGGCGTTAACTATGCTGGATGGTAAAGCATTTAACGCATTGACAGGCTCAAAGTCGACTCAGACATGCTACATATGCAAAGCAACCCCAAAAGTATTTCAAGATCCGAGTTGCTCACTCCCACTACACTCCGATGAAAATTATAGTTTTGGTTTGGCTACATTACATGGATGGATTCGGACTTTTGAATTCCTCCTAAACATTGCATATAGACTAACTTTGAAAGAACGAAAAAAAAACTTTGAAAACCGAGGAAGATCGAAAATCATTTACTTTGAATAAGGCAAAGATTCAAAAAGAATTCAAAGTCCAGTTAGGTCTTAATGTAGACCAACCAAAACAAGGATTCGGCAACACCAATGATGGTAACATGGCTAGACGCTTTTCAAAAATTCGGATATAACTGCTTCTATCACTGGTTTAGATGAAGCTCTCATAAAGCGATTCGGGCTTATCCTTCAATGTCTTTCATCAGGATACGAAATCGATGTAGAAAAGTTCAACGAATACACGTCTGAAACCAAACGGCTCTACTTAGATTTGTATTCCTGGTACGGTGTGACTCCCACGATTCATAAAATCTTCGACCATAGCATTCAGATTATTGAAAATCAATATCTTCCAATTGGACAATTGACTGAAGAGGCTCAGGAAGCCAGAAACAAAGATTTTCGACGTTTCAGGGAACGGAATACGAGAAAAATTTAGATAAAATGATAAACAAATAGTGATTTGTTGACAATGCTATTAGTTTCATCGGACCCTATTGTTGCTTCACAACGAAAACCTGTAAAAAAAAATAAAATACCGTTAGATTCAGATGTGCTATATTTACTAAAGTGCACTACTCTGAACGAACAATTACCAACCTTAAATCATGAGAAACTAAATGATGACATGTCAGAGCCAGAGTTATCAGAGAAATCTTGATCATCATATTATGATACAAGTAAAGAAGATAATTAGTTGTTTGATAATCATAATTTTTTTTTAATTATCTACCTGTGCTTAATTAACTTTAATGATTATTATAAATTAAGCCTAATTTTAGTTCTGTGATTGATTTAAATTCTATTTAATGTACATTGATTATTAAAAAAAAAAAAAATAAATAAAAGTTTTATAATCTATAATTTAAAGTTTCCAAAATGATTTAAAAATTAAAATGTAATGCATTAGGACTACTCAAGGCGTCCGGCTTATAGTAAGTAGTATTATTTAGTGACTTTAAATTACTATAAGTCTTACATCTAGGCGACAGACGTGTTTTAGTTACAGTTGAATACATATTTTACAGCTTACAGTAAATAAAAAATAGAATATATATATTTATAAAAGACCGAAATTAATTTTGAAATACTATAGAAAATATAATTTAGAAAAAAAAATTTCCAAACACAAAATAAAAATACCAATACAGCAAACAAAAACCAGGTTCAGTTGCTAATCTTGTGAGAATCGAGATGTACCAACGGAATAATCGTGACGTTCAACATCCGATTAGTCTGGTAATTTGCACAGTCTATTAAAGACGTAAAAAACAGAAGATTTTTATTAAATATTAAAATGTGTCTACAATTTTTACGGAGGTGATGTCGTCGCGGTTAGCACCCAACTGCTAATTATATCGAAAGCTTTGCATAACTCGACCACAAGGTTACCTGCCTCGGCCTCAGAATGCTATCAGAACCTTCGCAATTTCAAAACAAATGTTGTTTCGTCATTATTCATGAAGCTGAACAAGTAGTACTGGCCTGGGGTTAATCGACCGGTCTTTTTCTTTTTATGGTATAATGATAAACCATTTTAAGTGTGAATGTATGTTTGGGAGGTTATGTTGTCTTTCGTTATGTATTTCAACCTGCCATCATTCATTTATTTCGTATATTTACAAGTTCTGAATCAATCGAGAACATCTAATCATTCCAATTGTATTCCGTATCATATATGTCGTTTCATCAAGCATGTTAAAATATTTTAAACAATTACAAAAAAGGAAGTGATTTGCCAGTCATAGTGTTGACATACTGAAGTAAAATTTACTTACAAGGGGAGGACACACTTTGTCTCTCACGGATCTTGTTGGCAATTTTTTTGGAGGTTCCTTGTCAAAATATATTAGACATGTGTTTTGCCGTTCCGACCAATGGGCTCTAGAAGCCGAGAAAAAAAAAAAATAGCATTAAATTAAAATATTTTATATATCGAGTTTAAAAAATGATATCAACATAATTCTTGTACCAAGATTTTTATTTTTGATTGCAGATTTAAGGAAAAATACAGCTGCTTCATATATATCGGTTTAGGTTAGTTAAATTCTAAAAAATGATTTGATTTTTAAGCAAACTACCTCTATAGATTTTTTTTCATAAAAATTGACGTCAGATTCTAATTCAACACCCTCAAAAACATTGAACTACGTTTATTAAATAAAAACAAAAAATATTTTTTCATTGAACTATGATATTTTTTCTTTTTATTGAATAAACGTAGTTCAATGTTTTTGAGGGTGCTGAATTAGAATCTGGTTTTAAGTATGAAGCCGACGGCTTCCGAGGTAACAAACTTCAGATTCGATTTCAGCACCCCCAAAAAATAAAGATCCTTTGAGAATAAAAGTTCTGCAGTTTTTTCTTCTACAAACCCTTATTTTACTGGACTTACATTAAAATGAGCCATTGAGCTAAACATAACATTTAGCATTAATTGGGAACGAGGTGCATGTGCATTATGTGCACTTAATACTATATGAACTCTGTCCAGCTGTTAACAGAAATGGTTTGAGACCACTACCCGTCCATCAGGAACAAACTTAAATTAAATTCTACTATACAAAGCGCAATATTCCCCCCCCCCCCCCAACCGTCCAAACGAACCAAAGTGGCAGTATTTCGATAAATAATTTTTCTTCCGACATTTTACATGAGTTTTAAAAATATAAACTGCACCATAAATCCAAAGCAAGGTATAACGATTCAGTCTTCGTAAATATTTATGTAAATAGTAGGAAAAAACTAATTACTATAGAATCAATTATGAGAGTTCGAATTAAGGGCCGAGTAGTAGTTTTAAAACAATATTTAGAAAAATAAAACATAAATAAATAAATATTTATATGTATATATATATATATGATGTTTTGTATCGCATTTAAGAATGTTGGACCATCCCATGTACTATTACTAGCGTAAACTCGCTTAATGAATATTGTTCGGGAGAAATATTATTGTAATATAACCACTTTCCAACACTACGCGAGTAGTGCGATTGTGTATTACTGATCGCGTCATTTCATTTCACACGCGTTAGTAGCACCCCAATATGCGGTTGTCTTGACGAGTTCCTATAGTGCGGAAAGTATTTTCGCTTAGTTCATCTCGAGTGGCAAAATGATAATATGAATATGAGATCAACTTTACTTTGTTTTTTAGATTTTTTTTTTTTATCTACGTGAGTAACATTCCTCTTAGAAATGTTTTAAGTATGAAAACAGTTTACCAAATGTACATTAATTATAAAAAGCATAATCTTTCTACTTTTTCAAATTCGCTAAAAATCGAGATTTCATAATTACACGTTTTAGCGATATCTTGACATCATCAAGAGTTTTTGTCATCATTTTCACAGAAATGATCTTTAAGATGTTGACATTATAATTTAATAATAATAATAATAATTACAGCTTCGGAAAAAGCAATCATAATTATTATTAATAATTCTCCAAAATTAGTTTTTAAAAAATTAAAAAGACAAATAGAAGCATCAATTTACATAAATATGCCTTTATATTATCTAGTACTTTTCCAAATTTACGTTTTATAATTTATATGATCAAATTACATAAATTTATAAATAAATTAAATTAGCAATTAATTATTATTCAAAATAAACAATTAAAACAATAATACGGTTTCAAACGTGATTTTTTCATTCAAACCAATATACCTCCTAAACGGTAGGTCCTAGTGACAAATGCTACATAACAAAAAATATTGTTACATTTTGTAGGTGAAAAAAATGTTACACATTTGACTGTATAAAAAAAGCTTAATTAATCCCTGATTTGGAAAAACGATAGATCATGGATATGTCTACCTATAATCTACTGCTTTTTCTAATTACATTTTATAAAATGATCAAATTACTTAATTTAATAATTAAATTAGATTAACACTCAATGATTATTCAGAATAAAATACTTGAGAGAAAAAAAGAATTTCTAATGTTTTTTTTTTTCATTGAAATCAATAGAGCTCCTAAATGATAGGTCCTATTGACAAATGTTGAATAAAAAGAACTATTTTCTGTTAAATTTATGATTAGAATACCAATGGCAAATTTTCAATCCGATCAATTAAAAATATTTAGGCATATGCGGCTTTTTTTCATTTAGACCAATATAGCTTGTAAACGGTAGGTTCTGTAGACAAATGTAATATAATAAAACATATCAGAAATTATGATCAGAAATCTATCTACAAATTTTCTATCTGAGCAACACCAACAAAACTAGAGCTTGTCAAAATGTTACATTTTTTACTGTGAAAAAAAGCGTTACACCAAAAATGTATACAGAAAAAAGACATATCCATTAGTCCAGTAAAAAGGTATTTTGAACTAGAAAGTTTATGGGTAATTGTTTTTTATGTCTTACTTTATATTTTTTGGGATGCTGAACACGAATCTGAAGTTTTCCAACAAAATTTCCAACGGAAAATATGAGAAAAATTAGAAAAAAGTAAAAAAGCTTTAATTTTTTTCATTATTTAGCTTGTAACTTCCAAAGTAATCATTTTAAGCAAAATACTCTTCTATTATAAGATAAAAAGAAGAAAATGACCTACAATTTATGTCTTCAAGTTTTTTTTGTCAGACGTAAGGTATCCACAAGGAATTTGGTCAACTGGTGCCAGTCCCACTTCTCCGCAAAAATATGTTTGTCGTTCTTTTTTGTCAACTCCGAATCTATTTGTCCGTTTAAAAACTTACTTTTTTTCATCTTAAAGAGGGTTAAATTTACTATTAGTCTATTAAATATGAAGTTCTAATAATGTCCCTTAAAAGCACGCTGCAAAGCCCGTATTGTTGCAAAATCCACGTTTTTTTGCACATTAGTCACTATAACTCTGAAACTATATGTCCGACTCAAAATTTCATTTTTTTATCTAAAAGGTGTTCAAATTTGCTATTGGACTGTATATATGAAGTTTTAATCGGGTTTCTTTAAATACACATGCCAGGACGCTAAAGATCCCGTACGTTTACGAAATCCACGTTTTTTTGGCACATTTTTCGCAGTAACTCCGAAACTACTTGTTCGATTCAAAATTTCTTTTTTATATCCAAAATCTGGCTAAACTTTCTTTTATATAATACATATGTAATTTATATTAAATCCCGGGAAAAACACCCAAGCTAGCATGCTAAATATTTTGGTCAAATATAACAATTATGACATATTCAGTGGGCTGGCGTGGGTGTTTTACGGCATTTAAAAAAATTACATATACACGATCTAGTATTAAATTTAACCAGCTTTGAGATGAAAAAATGAAATTTTGAATCGAACAAATGGTTTCGGAGTTATAGCGAAAAATGTGCCAAGAAAAGTGGATTTCAAAAAAGTACGAGACCTTAAGCGTACTGGCATGTGTATTTCAAGGGAACCGATTGAAAATTTATATATAGAGTCCAATAGTACATTTTACCTCCTTTTAGATATAAAAAAGAAATTTTTAATCGAACAAGTAGTTTCGGAGTTATAGCGAAAAATGTGCCAAAAAAACGTGGATTTCATAAAAGTACGGAATCTTTAGCGTTCTGGCATGTGAATTTAAGGGACTCGATTGAAAATTTATATATTGATTCCAATAGTAAATTTGATCACTTTTTAGATAAAAAAAAGAAATTTTGAGTTGGATTAATAGTTTCGGAGTTATAGTGACAAATGTGCAAAAAAACGTGGATTTTACAACAGTACGGATTTTGTTTAGCGTTTTGGCATGTCTATTCAAGAGACTTGATTAAAACTTCTTATAAAGAGTTCACTAGTACATTTTATCATCTTTAATATGAAAAAGATTAATTTTTAATTGGACGAATAGTTTTGGAGTTATTGAAAGAAAAGTAAGACAAACATATTTTTGCGGAGAAGTGGGACTGGCCCCTAGTTGGCCAAATTCCTTTTTGGATACCTTACGTCTGACAAAAAAAACATAAAGACATAAATTGTAGGTCATTTCCTTCTCTTTATTTTGATATAGAAAGGTATTTTGCTTGAAATGATTACTTTGAATGTTACAAGCAAAATAATGAAAAAAAATTAAAACTTTCTTACTTTTTTCTTTTTTTTCTCATATTCGCCGATGGAAAACTTCAGATTCGTGTTCAGCACCCCAAAAAATATAATGTAAAAAAAAAAATTACCCATAAACTTTCCACTTCAAGCCTTATTTTAAAACCATTTGACTGGACTATATGTGAATAGATAAATAAGACAAGAAGAAATTATTTTTAATATACATCAAATGCAAAAAATGATTTCTTAATAGAATGTTCTTCCTTATTCCTAAATAGTAGATTAATGAAAAAATTAAAGCAACGTAAGAAAGGTGGCAGATAAATTAAAAAGGAAAATAAGAGGAAAATATGAGATCTCTTACATCCAAATTTGAAAATATACACTATTTTTTAATTCATAAAGCTATGAGGGTTTGCTCTATCTGTCTCTACACCTTATGCAAGAAGAAACATAACATCACGCATGAAGAAAAACTTCAGCATGAAACATTTTAGAAATTTAAGTGATGTTTACGAAGTAATATTACAACATCAAGTAACCTTGTTTTTAATTCATTACTTCCGGTTATTATAATACTTTAACCTTTTGGAAAATCCTGTTTCATAAGATCAGGGAAAATTGTTTACATTACAACAGCAATTGTTAATTTTTGTTTTTTTTAATTTCCAAATAATTTGTAAAACTAATTGGCTTTTACATTTTACTAGAATTATTCATGATTATTTTTTTTACACATTTTCCTATTGCTTTTTTTATTTTATCTATTAAAGTTTATTATGAAATTTTATCGATTTTTATTTATATTAATAATTAGGTAATGAGATTTCTTATAATTAGTAAGGAGGTTATGAGTATTTGCCCTTAAAAATGTTAAGGGTATATAAGTTATATATAATGTAAACAGTTGTAAACATCAGTAAATAGTGAAGAAAAAGAAATGATACATAAATTCATGTAACGGTGATATATAAATATTTAAATATATATATATAACACAATACTAGGTACAATTAAAGCTCTCCGCTCTTAAAATGTGGCTCATTAATGTTACTCTAATGGAGTATCAGAAAAAAATTTCTGAGAATTATTTTGATGTATTTTGTAGCAACAGAACATAAAACATGGAGCTAAACTGAAGATAATACGCTATATTTCACAATAAAACATTATAATTGTATAATACGACAATATAATTGTTTAATGATAGCAGGTATGATATTGCATTTTAATTATTTTTATATTTATTATGTTTTATTATTTTGTATTATCATGTAATAAGCTGTAGCAAAACGTTCCGCCTAGGCGAATAATGTTCCGACAATCTTGCTGTTTTTTTCTTTTATTAAGACGGAAGGGGGGGGGGGTTGTAAAAATCCTCAAAAAAAGTGGTTTGAATTTCGAATAAAACTGCAGTATGTTGTGAATATGTTTTCTTAATATATTGTATTTATAAATAGTTTTTTTTTCATAATTGGTATTATCATTGTTCCAGTATTTATTCTATTCTATAAAGGAGACAAGACTGAATATTGATTCAATATTAGTAATAGTACACTAGTACTTGTACCTTTAATATTATAGATCCTAGCACTCCCAAGACTCGATCTAGACAAGCGTCTTTCTTGAAATCTACGTCAAATAATAAAACGTCAAGAAACTGCTCGCAATTATCGACTGCTGCTACATATTGTAAAAAACGCGTAAAGTTTCCAATTAATTAAAAAATGATTCATTTACATGTCACTAAATCGAAATATCAGAATAAACGCTTTGGGGTCATTCCATTCCAAATCAACCAATGGTTTGGACCTTGACCTCTCCGATTTCTATGATTTTTGGTATAGCAGCTGTATCTACCAAGACTAGTAAAAATGTAAAATATTACATTTATCTGATTTTCGGTTTTTGAGGTATAAGCTTTTAAAAATTCAAAAAACAACTGTTTTCGGTCCTCATTTAGTATATTCAAAATTACGCCATTAAAAACCTATTGCTCCTAGAGAGCTAAAATTTAAGGCATTCTTTTCCATTTGAAATGCCCTTTAATGTGATATACCACTTGATATATTTTCGGTTCATTTTGAATTTTTTTCGAAACATCCAAAAACGGTTACCGTAATTCCCAAAATACTTACCCTTCAATTTTTTCGAAAAAAATATATGTGATTTATACTATGACTTACTACATGTGGACAAAATTTAAGGATGGGACGGAAATGGGTTCTTGATAAAAAAAAATATTCTGTCTTTTTTTTAATGGACAGTTAGCCGAGTCAATGAAGTATTATAGAATGCGTTTTCTGTAATCCAAGGTTTTTCTTTGGAAACTTTTTCAGGGTAGTTAGAAAGTAAACATACAATAAGTCCTGCAGTTTTCAGGTATGGGAACAAGAAGGAAGGGGGCGCAGAAGGTTCCTTTTTGTGGTTTTGCGTTCATATTTCAAAAACGGTGTATCATATAAAAAACATGACTATTTACTAAATTAAAGTTAACTAAATTCTCTATAACGTTTATTCTATACACATTTTTCATATTCTGTACCGTTCCCGAGATATACGCTTTGCAAATGTTAACATATTCGAAAAAAAAAAAATGTTCACATCGAGTTTTCTGTTAAACATCCATCTATATCTTCTAAAACGACCATCCTAAGACAAAAGTCTTTATAAATAATATTGTACAACATTAAATTTACTTCAAAATACACTTATATATGCTAATTTATCTTTAACTTGTCAACAGTTACATAAATTTTAACTTTTCTTGGTAAAATAAACATACTAAAAGTTCTTTACATTTGCCAAGCGTATATCTCGGAAACGGTACAAAATATGAAAAATGTGTATATAGTAAGGGTTGTAGAGAATTCAGTTAACATTAACTTAGTAAATACTCATGTGTACATACGATTCACCGTTTTCGAGATATGAGCCCAAAACCAAAAAAAGAGACCTTCCACGCCCCCTCCCTTCTTGTTCCCAGACCCGAAAACTCCAGGACTTCTAGTATGTTTACTTTCTAACTACCCTGAACAAGTTTCCAAAGAAAAACCTTGGATTACAGAAATCGCATTATATAATACTTAATTGACTGGACTAACAGTCCATTAAAAAAAAAAAAAAAATTCTTTATCAAGAATCTATTTCCGTCCCATTCTAAAATTTTGTCCACATGTAGTAAGTCATAGTATAAATCACATATATTTTTTTCGAAAAAATTGAAGGGTAAGTATTTTGGGAATTACGGTAACCGTTTTTGGATGTTTCGAAAAAATTCAAAATGAACCGAAAATATATCAAGTGATATATCATATTAAAGGGCATTTCAATTGGAAAAAAATGTCGCAAATTTGTGCTCTCTGGGAGCAATAGGTTTTTAATGGCGTAATTTTGAATATACTAAATGAGGACCGAAAACAGTTGTTTTTTGAATTTTTAAAAGCTTATAACTCAAAAACTAAAGTCAGAAAAATGTAATATTTTATATTTTTACTAGCCTTGGTAGATACAGCTGCTATACCAAAAATCATAGAAATCAGAGAGGTCAAGATCCAAATCTAATGTAGAATTGGTTGATTTGACGTGGAATGACCCTTTGGAGCTCTGCTAAACATGCCAATTCTCGTCCATGCTCCGTATTATGTCACAAATAAATTTACCCATAACGATCTGAATGTCTCGTATGTTGCTGAAATGACCCAAATCTAATGACTATCATTCCATATAGTCATCCATATGACTATCACTCCATTCGCGATAACTCTCGCGTAAGGAAGATAGCCTAGGGGCCTAGTGTAGAATTTTTTTTGAAGTGCTACTAGTGGGTAGTTAATTTACAAGTTATTGTGATAATATTTCCAAATATTTATTTGATATATTTATTAAATAATAGTAAATATTAACATAAAAATAAAAAATAAAAACGATTAATAGCAATCATCAATAAATTCCCTAATTGTAATAGCTAATAATCGTCTATGTAATATAGAATATCCTATTAATAATTAATAGAATTAAGCTTACTAATTGGTCTCTATATTGTATTATTTACTTAAAATAAATGTTTTTGTTCTTATACAAATTTAAATATTTCTAAACAATGGAAAACAAAATTGTCTATAATTTCCTAAATCGGCACAGAGCATAAGAAATCACAGAAACAATTAGCCGTTGGAGCCTCGACAATTAGGGCCCATTTCCTGTCTTTTTTTAGTTGAGTTTCCTTGTTGCCTCATTACAATTCTCATGAGCTGCCTTCTTTAAACCATGCTTAAAATTCTACTCAGTCAAGCTAGAGTTTTTGTTTGTTGTTCAATTTTAAAGAATTTTAGTTGGTATTTTTATTGGATGTCAAAATATTTTTAACTGTGGCTGTCTAATTCACTTGCATTGGAGAATAATACCGTCAACATCGTTTGTAATGACCTTGAAAAGGATACTTAAATTCTATAACCAATAGTTTTTATAAGTTCGGGACTTGTTTTATTTTTATTTTTTAACTATATTTCGTCTCCTTAGAGATAAAAGTCATTAAGTAACAAAATCAATTTTTTTTTCAAAAGGGAATATGCTAATAGAAAATTTCTCAGATAGTTTAATGATTTTTTTCATTCTCTAATGTGCATATAAAGCAGTTATATTCACTTGATGACTTTTTATACTTATGGGAAATAATAATATCAACACACAACGAGTTTTTTTCGAATTTGGAAAAAATTGTACTTAGTGACTTTTACTTCCAAGCAGATGATTTGTGTTAAGCGTCCTATCTATAAATGGAAATAAGAGGTACTTACAAGTATTTCTATATAAATTATGTTAAATTAGAAAATGTATGAACAATATTTTTTTATGTTTATATATATTATTATAGCTATGAATGAGCATTCACTTCACTAATGAAAACTAACATTTTACAATATGGGATGCTATACAAGTCAACTTATGTATTTAAACAATAAATACAAGTTAATATTATATACAAGTATTGTATACAAGCTGACAGAGCTGCCGGCGAGGCGTTGTCTCTCCCAGGGAGAGGTACAGCTATTCTGACACCTTCAAAACTTGCGCGGCCACTAAAAGAAGAAGTGACCAAGAGATGGCAATCGATGTGGAACGAGAGCCCAACAAATAAAATGAAAAATATAAAAAAATCGGTTATGCCATGGACAACATCCAACCGAAGCAAACGTCGAGAAGTAGTTATTACACACCTGAGGATAGGACATAGCCGATTGACACATTCCTACCTCTTCAGGAAGGAGTCACCACCACAGTGCCATACTTGCAACACTACTGTCTCAATAAAGCATATTTTCGAGGAATGCCTCCGATACAAGGCGTTGTTGCAGCAGCTGGGAGTGCCCCCAGAGTTACCAAAAACCCTGAGAGATAACGAAGAGGACATCAACAAGGTGCTCAAATTTCTACCTCTCAGCAAGATGCTTGCTGAAATATAACGAGATAAAAACCAAAGGGCGTTGATGACCACTGCAGTTTTATGCCCTATCAAAATTCAACAAACAAACAAGTATTTTTAGTATTATTTGATATCTCAAATCTTCTTTAGCTTCTCTAGCTCTCAAATCTTTTAGGACAGTGGGTGATATTTGTCCCACTTATAAAGAGGCATTCCAGAATCCTGTGCAATAGCTTTTTATTTTCTTATTTTATAGGACTTCTATACACTGTGAAAAATTAAAATTTGTTACCTATACAAAAGGGTAGAGTGCAATAGCTGATTTTATTGTAAGTAGAATCCATTCGTCCTAGAGTCCGTTCTCGCCCTTGGACGTGAGTAGACTAGGACGCAATTTTACCTGCGGGTCCTATTACTTTTTTCATGCAATTGTGTAGGTATAGTTTAATATAATTTGTGATTTAACTGAGAAAATAATAAAGTTTTAAATTTTTCTTTTCAAAAATTAAAAAAAAAATTCAGTCACATGGATTATGATAATTCCTGTCTACATCGTAACTTGAGTTTCATTATATTTTAAACTTTTATCAGTTTAATCTTGTTAAAGTTGTTTTTATATATTTATTGGTTACTCAGTTTTATCGATAACATCAATAATGTCCGACTAAAGCAATATAATCAACTTTTATTCATTCTGGTAAACGATAAGTAAACACTTTTATGGCCATATTTTCTACAAGAAGTAGGCGTGAAAATTCTTATATGTCTTGATATATTAAACAATATATTTATAATAATAAATTTAGGCAGATTCACAATTTCTCTAATTTAATTATTGTACTATTGTTAGGTTTTTTATTTTTTGCTGAATATCTTTATTCAAACCTGACAATTACAATTAGACAACCACTGGATCTGTCGTGATAAAGAAAGGACTTGACGGAGAGCAGAGCCCAGCGTCACCTCCAGTCTTTATTTATTGTTTTATTTTTTATATTAGTTTAGAAGGTCTCTCATTCAGTCCTTCTCTATTGCAATATTTTGTGGCCATTTCGTTTATAAATGTATTAGGATGTTCATGCAATTTTTTCGTGTATTCGTTTGTAGTATTTGTACTATTTAGTTTTACTATAGGCAAACAAAAAAAAATATTTCACGTGTTAGACAAAACAGTTCAAGAAAATAATAAAGCATAGAGCGATATACAGTTACGGTAATGACAATTCGTTCGTTAACTGTTGGCATGCGTTGGTCAGTATGTAAAGTTATGTTGGTTACGTAGGTTTTTAAATATCATAAAACACAGAAAAAAAAAGTTTACAATACAAAACAACCATTTTAATAATATTTTATTCAACAGCTACTGAAAATGCGGAGAATATTAAATTAAATCTGACACGTTGGTTACTGTGTAGAGGCCGCGTCCCCTCCCCCTCGGCACTCAAGTGTCAGAAGTGGTGCTGATTTGAAACCGGTCTAAGAGGGTTGACATTTGTATCCTGGCATGCACCCCACTCCCCAACCCATAAAGGAATCTAAAATACTTCTCACTTTCCCAAAAACTGACAATGAGTTTCATTTTAGGATCGGCTTAGTTAGTGAGGCCCTCTTGGGTCACACCAAGCCTCTAGTAAGTTGGCACTTATAATTGGGAAAAACCTGGCGATTCAGGGTGATTTTGACCAATCTTCTCTTTCCAGTAACAGTACATCCTTACCAACGTATTCATGGGCTGTAGTAGTAAAGGATGATTGATTTAGTTAATATTTTAGTTAATAAAATATTTGAAAATCTATACTATTATATATAAGGACAAGCCATTTTTCGTTCGTGATGACTAACCAAAGAAACTACTTAACCAATCTGTACCAAATTTTAACTACACCATCTTCATACATAAAGGAAGGTTTATAAATAACGAAATTTACAGATTTTCAATTAAATTATCATAAAAAATCAATAAATATTAGGTACGCAGTGGTTCGATAATCAACCGATAGGTGGCGAGCACTATTCGAGATAGGTTACAAAGGTACGGTGTTATATTGAGCTAGAAATTTATGATAAAATTTACTTATAACAATTAAATTGTTATAAAATAGCTAGCTATACCTATGTAGACATGTGGATACCAGTGAAGTTTGAAAATCGACGGATATGTGGTTAGCACCATTTCGCAACACTACTGAACCCATCTGTACCAAATTTTAACAACATTATTTTCATATTTCTAGGAAGGTTTATAAATAGTAAAATTTACAAACATAAAAATTTAATGCACAATGTTGAGTGTTTGTCACCTACTTTCATATACTTTTATGCTAAGAAATCAAAATTCAACCAGATGAAATTAATAAAATTATTTCTTCTGAATCAAAATTATTACTAAATCAAAATATCGACCCTTTGCATTTTAATATTGTGTAAAAAAAAAATGATTCATGGGCTTTTAATTGTCCTTCATACAATCCTTTATCCGTAAAAGTTTCTTAATAGTCTCTGTCCGTCTGACAGAGAGGGTTACAAACCCCTAAACTAAAATTAAAAATTAGATGTTCAATTATGCTTTTGTATAATCTTCATTCACCTAATCTGTGAAATTTTAACCGGGTTAAAAATTAACGTTATACTTGAAAATATTACTGAAGAAAGAATGCGGAAAAATAAACTTTAATACAAGGTTTTTATCGATAAACGAATAAAACTTCAATTATTAGTTAAAACTATCTAAGTTCCTTATTTATCCGAGCAGGCGAATCCGTGGCGGGGGCTGCTACGAGTATATACACATATTGATGGAAAGTTTTAAGTTGGGTTGAAGGTTTTTGAAATCCAATTCTTTTAATATACGTTGTTGTAATTACAAAGGTCTGCAAAAAAATTTTCAGCCGCATGAAATATTTTAACTGAATTATATGTTTTAAAATGCGCTTATTTCAGAAGTGATTTCTATTTTTTTCTATAACATAAGGGTTTTTTTGCTATTAAAACACAAAACCTTGGCAAAAGCACTCGTTTATTCAAAATTATTATCAAACATAATATTTTATTTAACCAATGAAACATTATTTTGAGACATAAAGTAACAATATTAAACATATTCATGTATTTTATGAAACCTTTTTTTTTCTTTTCCTTGATACTTCGCCGAGTCCTTTTCTGATTTTCATCTTTAGTTTCCCGCTTAAGCATCCAACAGTAGTCTGCAAGCATAGTGACATCCCATCTTCCTTGGTACCGTCTCTCGATATCACGGACATCCTAATGAAAGCGCTCCCCCTGTTCTTCACTGTAAGCTCCCAGGTTTTCAGGAAAATAGTCTATTATGCGGGAGTGTAAAAAATGGACCTTGAAGCTCATCGTGCAGCCTTGATCTTCGTATGCTGTTAGCATCCGTTGAACAATGGTTATGTAGTCAGGATCCTTAGTATTTCCCAAAAAATTTCGCACTACATCCTTGAACGATAACCAAGCTTCTTTTTCCTTCTCATTCATTCTTCCCACAAAGAGGGTGTTGACTAAAAGTTTTCTTATATCGGGGCCAGTGAAAACTCCCTCTTTCAACTTTGCTTCTGATACCTTCAGCAATTTTGTACATAGATATCTAAAACAGTACCCATCCTTTTTCAACGATTTTACAAATTGTTTTATCAACACCGAGTTGATATGGAGAGGGGGCAACAAAACCTTATCTGGTGATACCAAAGTAGTATTGATAACATTTTTCTCTCCAGATTTTACTGTTTCTCGGGGTGGCCAATCACTTTTAGTCCAGTGCTGTTCTCTGGCTCTACTATCCTACGCTACTAAGAAGCATGGGTATTTAGTATAGCCTGCCCGCTGACCTAAAAGCATCGTGAGTATTTTAAAGTTCCACAAACCATCCATTGATGGTCCTGATATTTGATTTTCTCCAGGATAATGGCCAAATCCTTATAGTTTTCTTCCATATGCACAGAATGACTCTTCGGAAGTGATGCAAATTTATTTCCATTGTGCAATAATACTATTTTAAGACTAGTTTTGGATGAATCAATGAATAGGCGCCATTCAGATGAGTCATAAACATAATACTAATAAATAAACATAATACTAATAACAATAAACATTATACTGCAAAACACATAAAAACCTATGTGATAGAATTTTTTTAATATTTTTCCTGTTTTAGGAAGGTCAAAATCTATAAGAAAATGTTAAAAAATCCTATGTAGTTTTTTAGTCGCAGACCTGTATTGTTTTAATTGTAGTTGTTTTTATATTGATTGGACTAACTATGGAAAGATTAAATTCAGCGCGGAACCCAGTTTTCTGATTACGGGTAGGTAATGCCAAAAGCGTTTTATAGAGGCGATGGTCTGGGGCATTGTGATGATGACCTGGGCAGGCATTAGTGTTTGCATAAAGGCCTTTGTTCTAGTGAAAAGCCAGGGCAACACGCTAACCTCCTCTCCCATTTGCCACATTCTCATTAGAGCTATAGGTATTAAATTACAGATTTCGCTTTGATGAATGAAAATTCTATAATAACATTTTAGATTTAATTTAAAATGTTCAAACAAAATAATATAAATTATACATATAGACGAATATTAAGCTATTTTATAAAACTAATTTTAAACGGTATATTTGGTTATACATACCTATGATTAATGCAAATTATATTTCTCTTTTTTTGTGTGTGTGAGAGTCAGCGCCTCCTGCAATTTGCTTCACCATTCTTCCCTTATCGAGTGTGAATACTTTCCAGTTACGGATATTTTGCGGATATTTCAGGTATTTCTGAAGGTAAAATAAGGATTTACTGAGAGCAGTCCCCTCTGAATATCTGCCTAAATATTGTTATCGAAATTCACCTGGAATCCATCTCCTTTTTCTTTCGCTTTTTCCTGTAGTGCCTTTCAGCGTAAGGAAGCGTCCATCCAGGAGCCGAATTTATCCCGGTATCTTGCTAGGCTTCTTGCTTGTCGGAGATCATTTCCTCTTTTCCTGCTAAGACGACCGATCTATTCGAGATCTATCCTTAGTCGTACTAGAGGCCTTTTTACGGTATGTAGTTCGTTGTCTGACACCGGTGGTCAGGTCATTCATCCTCATGACAAGGCCGAACCTATTCAGTTACCATATTTTCAGGAGCTCTTATAGTGGGTCAATCTTCTAGTACTTGGCGAATCCTCTAGTTGCTTAAGCAGTCTCTTCTCTCTTTCCTCACGACTATTCGCAAGAACTTCATTTCCGACACGGTAACTCTGCTTTTTTTCCTCTCCGTCAATACCCAGTTTTCAGCTCTATGCAATAATATCAGCATGTAAACAGATTCGAAGATTTGGAGTTTTGACATTCTTTCCCATTTCTCGCATTCCTACGCATTGACACATATGTGGTAGTAAACTACGTTTGCCTAGTAAATACTATTAGATGTTTCCTTGCTCCACTTCCTAGACCCGTCTATTATTGTACTGAGATGAATGTAGTCAGTCAGTCATACTTCCATTTCCTCTTCATTATAGTATATATGTACATATTTCTGCCGCCTACCCGCTTGTAGGATCTTACTTTTTTTCATGTCATTCCTTTTCGAAGGGGTTCTTCAAACCATTCCGTTACAACAAGCTGCAGATTTCGACAGAATCAGTCCTTACTGAGAACAAGCCGTATTTTACTGGGTTTAGATTTCTTCATCCTAGAAATGTGCTCTCAGTTCTTACGAATAGATGCAACCTTGTCCATGAATAGGAAGAATTAAACTGTCTCCCTATTTGACCACCTGAAATTAAAGGTAAATAAACTATTGAACTCTGTGAAAGTTTATTTATTTACAAATCTTAATCTTAGGGGAATATATTGGCCATCTGTTTAAGGTCCTGCATAAATTTGTTGTTCGTTTCATTGGCCACAAGTCCTATTCTAGCTGCAGCTCTTTGCGGTTCAAAAAATACATTCTTCTTCTCGATAACTGTTAACCCAATAATGCGTATATGGTCTGCAAACGTATCACCATAGACTTTACAAAACATAGTTCCTCTCTCACCTGGATTCCTGCTTTCCTTACTTGGTACTCCAACAGCAGGTTAAAGATATGTGTCCTTGAACTAGAAACGTGAAGTCTACCTCCTTCATAGTAGATCTGACCATCCTGAAAATGATTTTTTGTTTAAATCTCGGATGCTTGGAGCTTTGTCTAGTAACTGTTGAACTTGTCCTAACTCTTAATCAAATATTTGCTCTTACTTTGCTCCGCAGACTGCTTTATATATTAAAGAACAAATTCTCTCCCCCCCCTCTCTCTCTCTCTCTCTCTCTCTCTCTCTCTCTCTCTATATATATATATATATATATATATATATATATATATATATATCTGGTAAATTGGGTAAAGGTCTCTTTAGAATAACACCAACACTGCTTTTGAGGTTGAGTGTTCATCAACATTTTATAATGACTCAGTGATTTTGCTGAATCTTCCAACAAAGGTCCATAATTTTAAATGGTGAATCAACTCCCCTTAGGGACCTTCCATATAGGAATGGTTTGGGAACTACCAATAATTTACTGAAGGCTGATTTGGCAAATTTAATAGTGGGTTTTAAATTTATAAATAGAATTTATTTTCATCCTAATTACTCATTGCCCTAGAGTGATGCAGCTGGTTATATTTATGTACTAAAAAAATAATATAAATAAATGGCGGGTTATTTTTAAATTAAATTTAGAAAACAATTTTATTCTTATGAGCCGCTATTATTATTTTTAATTTTATCCATATTGTTTTTAAGGAAACTTTAGTTTTTAATTAAAAATATATAACAAATGTTTTTTGAAAACAAACGAAACCGTAACTATGTCCCTGCTATATCAAATTCCATACGTGAAACGTCTCTTTCTAAAATTTCAATGGATTCAGCACTAAAATAATTTTTTATGTAAAAGTTTTTACTTTAATTTTTTTTTATTTGTGATAATTTTTCACAAATTATGACAAATAAATTATAAGTATATATTTAAATGAAGTTATTTAATATTAATATTTAATACATATTTTAACAACTGGGTTAAGAATGAGCGTTCAGTTTTAATATGCGGTACCCATAGGCCCCGATGATTGAATGACCCCTATCATAAAATCAATGTTGACCCCTAAGCACAATCATATATTTATCTGGTTATTTACAAATTTTAGTACCGATTGAGAAAAACACATTCAATTGTATTTTAATTCATGTTCTATGTCTGATTTTCTTAGAAAACCGTGAAATTTATAAATTTAAAATCTGTTGCTATAAACATTTCAGAATAAAATGCTGGATGTAATTTATATTTTTTTTCTATTCTACCTTCTTCGTTTTTTTTTTTTTTTTTTTTTTTTTTTAATTTCTTGTAAATATTGATTGATGCGAACCTTATAAAATAAAATGAATAATAATCTTTCAGTTTCTTAATAACAAAGTTTAAATCTGATACAGTCTTGTACGAATGGTAGTTTTTCTGTAAAGTAAATGTGGATGTATATTTCTTAACTGTACAATATGTTTGTCAAGATGCTGAATCTAAATTCATCTTTAGTTTCATGACTTTCGAAAGCTTGCAACAAACAGCAAATAATCACAAAATCATTGCTATTTTCTCATTTTAGTTTACATAGAACGTATATTTTTAGAGTTAAGGGATTGGGAAATAGATGTTTTGGCATAATTTTGATTGTTTATCTGTATATAGCCTTTATTTTTAACAAAGCAACCACCGATACTGCTAGTTAAAAATCAAAATTATCTGGTTCATTTTGTAGGATATTTTGTTTTATACTTTCATCCGTACGAAATCTTCATTTGAAACAATGCACAGTTTTTGATTTGTATGATAAAAATAAAAAACTGTATGATTTGGAAGAAATTGCAGCCGACCATCTGCAATGCAGCAAACATGAAGTTAAAGAAGACATTTTTTTTTTTTTTTTTTTTTTTTTTTTTTAAATTTATTATTTTTTTTTTTGATGATAAGGACAAAATCACAAAGAACTTTGTTTCGGGTTTGAAGAATAAAAGAAAAAACGTAAACACATAAAAATCAAATCTAATATGTGGTTCTGTTTGGAATTCAGGGTGCTGAAATGAAATTCTTGGGCTAAAAAGATTTTCTATCACATTTTACGGTGTAAAAGCTAAAATCTTTCAAGTGAAGTTCGTTCAATATATTTTTTTTCACAATAACCGACATCGGATTCAAATTTAGCACTCAAAAGAACCCTTAATACAAAATTTCATCCAAAAAAAAAGAAAAATTCGTAAGCTTCAACATTTGCCTGACCATATGGTAAGCAATTTTTGTTTAAATCGACATATACATGAATTACGCTTAGACGCTTAAACGTATCAACTTCATTTTTATACCCAAAATATAGGGTGGTAATAAGCTTGAAATTTCTTTGGTTTCATCATCCTATCTGGTTTCAAACTCAAGTTAAAAATCAGAATGTTTTTCGGATTTTCCAATTTTTTTTAATAGGTTTTTTAAATCGAATTTTGTACTTATATACATTTTAAAAAAAGGTGAGGCTCTCCTCTTTCCAGCGATACCAACCAATGAATTGCGTGACAAATTAATGGCGATTTAAGGAAAGTAACCAGTAATCGGTTTAAAAATTTCAATTTCCTCGAAGCGGGTGAAAAAAACGTTATTTTTTGTTTTTATTGATAAACGTTTTTGAATGTTTTTAACGGTGCTGAATTAGAATCTGGCGTCAATTTTTGGGTGAAAAAATCTACGGCGATAGTTTGCTTGAAAATCTAATCATTTTCTTAGAATTCATTAACCTAAACAAAAATCTATGGAACGGCTGTATTTTTCCTCAAATTCGGAATCAATCTTGGTGCAAGAATCATATCGATATCATTTTTTTAACTCGAGATATAAAATAAATTATTTTAATGCTATTTTATTTTTTTTCTCGACTTCTAGGGCCTATTGGTTGGACCGGAAAAATACGTTTCTAACATTTTTTGACCAGGAACCTTCAAAAAAGTTGCCAACAAGATCCGTGAGAGACTGAGTGTGTCCTCCCCTTGTTAGACAAAAAGTTCTTACAAAAATATTTAGGGTCTATACCGAAAATAACTGTTTAATAGATAATATAAAAAGTCTAAGCCTCGTTACTTACTGACTGAAATAATTCTAAAAAATATTCTTAACCCTATTTAACATGGATACAGATTTTTTTTTAAATTGAGAATAAGAGACACAGTATCAGTATTGGAAAAGAACTATTATACGAATTATCAAAATTCACTCTTTGAATAACTACGTGTAATTAAAAACTATCAGAAACCAATTCCGAATGTTAGAATTTAATGAATTTGAAAAAAAAAAACACATCAATTTGGTATTTCTAATGACCATTTAATGCATGTTAAATAAATGAATAAAAATTTAAATGGTAGGAAATTTCTATTAATCAACAATTGAATTTTGTAATAACAAAATGTAACCTGAATGAAACGAATCATAAAAAAAAGAGGAATTTGGATTAAGTCAACCAATGTAAACAATTTTAATCACCAAATAAGCAAGTTGGACAAACCTTCACTTATTGGCAGCCTTGATTGCGAATTAACATAGTATTAACTTTAGCTGCAGATGTAAGACAATTTACATAACAATTGACACAACATTATAGATATTAATTACCTTTTTGCAATTTTCTTTGTACTTAAATTAGTATTCAAAACATTTACATAAGATATATGGTTATTATTTTTTTAATGATATTAATTTAAAAGTATACATTATTAAAAAAGACATGAAAACTACTGTAAGAACTAAATACATAAAGAAAAATGAATGAGGGTTAGGAAAAAGCATGAAATGCTTAACCTTTTTCAGGCCATAATTACATATTTAAAACCTTTATGAGGAAAATAAATCAATGATATTATCCTCATTAATATCCTAATCTCCTTTTATATTAATTACATATATTAAAAATAATTTAAATTTATTGTTTTTTTTTTCTTTTATATTAGGTTAATATAGAATAAATCTGTAAAAAATAAAATAAAAAAATAAAAGTTACTATCATTTATTAGGGAAAAATATCTATCCCATTATGGTTTGCTGTAGTGCACTGTGCCCTAAAAAGGGACAAAGATCAGTACAGAAAATCGTCAAGAATGTTTCACAAGGAATTTCTCCAGGAGACGTCGTAGACAAGCTTTGAGGAAGAAAGCCGCCGAACTTACCTCCACCAGATCACTCGCCTCTGCGGCGTGAAACATTCCTCGAAGCAACAACTGGAAAATGGTCCTGCAGAATCCCTTTTTACGGATTCTCAGGAACTCCTGAGTCTAGCACTTTCGTCGCAAGGCAAACTAAGTTGAACCTCCAACAGTCTGCAGCTAGTATCAAGCACAATTCTCTTTTTACATTTTTTTTTCACTCAGTTCGAGGAATAATCTTATCAAAGCCCTTCAATAGTTATAGAATGGCATCCAGTTTAAGTTGTGGAGCAACAATCTGAATCCAGTATAATAGTCCCTAATAGTAGAGACTTGGCTTGTTCTAGCATTGATCGCGTCTTCACATTGGGTGTTGTCGCCTTCCAGTTTCTGACAACAAGTAGATTTAATGAGTCAGCAGAAATACCATCTTTCCATCGCATTTTAGGTCTTCGGATACGCCTCGTACCATAGATTTGTTCAGTAAGAGCCTTCACGGGAATTTCCTCCGGACACATTCTTGCAACATGACCTGCCAATCGTAGACATACGTATCTGTGTGCAGACTTTGTACTTCTGCGTTAGTTCTTCTTCTCCAGGATCCTTCCGAGTATACACCACCAAAGATTCTCCGGAGATCTATCCCTTCAAACCTCAAGAGCGATAACTCGTTGTTCTTTGAAATCGTCCAGCATTCATATCCATCTATATTTGAGAACAGGTCGGACTAGCGTTTTATGAATCCTTAGATTACCATTTCGAGACGAGATGCTGCTTCTCAAGTGCTGCAGTAAAGCAAAATAACATCGAGAGGCTGCAATAATGCGCGGTCCAATTTCGTCATTTCAGTCATTAATCAGCGTGCCCAGGTACACAAATTCCTGGACCACTTCGATGCCATGTTGTCCTAACTTTACATATCGACCAGATGACTTACTAGGGGGCTCGATACACATGTACTTGGTTTTGTTTGATTGAGGTACAGTCAAAAGGAAGTATACCTGAACCATGGCGCATTAAGATCGTCTTTTTATCACTCCATGGTCTAATTTAATTACATCCTCTGCTATCAAGTATGAATAAATAACCACATCAACTGATATAAATATTTTTTAATTGTTGAGATACTTTTCAGGGTGATTGATATAAGCATGAAACAGCAATACATTTTACAACAATTTTCGTTGTTTTTACGAAGATACTAAAGCTTATGGTTATTTTTTGCTTTGGTATAGCGTCTTTATGTACTCCAACTAGGCAGGAAACAATTGATTATTATTCAGATTTCCATCCAATTTTAGCCATCGTGGTCCTCAGTAAAACTTTTTGATTGAAAATTCACGACCGGAAAGCCTCCACAGCCTGTCGAGAGTCAGAGTAATAAAACATGGGTGCCATTTTATTATAGTGAATGCAATAAAACGCTCGCCCCAGCGGATCATATTTATTGCATGTCACAAAAATTCAAATTATATTTTCCGATACTATAACTTTTCACTAAATTGTCATTTTTCGTGTTCAATCGTAATCGTTAAACAATAACATCACCGGTTCTTTCAAAAACATTTATTATGAATTCATCGTGATAATTTATATTTCAGTTACTCTGTGTACGAGGATTTTTCCACATTCGGTGTATAAACATTAATTATCCTTCGCCACAAATATCAAATTTAGCTCTAGTGCCCATTACACTCACCATTTCACTAATCAGGACGAAATTCATTGCTAAATTCTTTGATGCTGGACCAATCATAAAGTCAGAGCCAGCCGTCCGTGTTATTAACTGAACCTAAATTTCATAATATTCAGCAGACTGAAAATGTAAACTATTTTGGGCCAACGTTTGTTTGGTGGACTTAAATGGCTGGTTTTTAAATCAAAGAATTAAAGAAATACAAACATTCAAGTAAAAATAAAGATATAAACTTGCAACTAATGCTTTCTCAACTAACCTGTAAATAACTCGGTCTGAAAGTTAATAAATATCCACGATTTGTAACACCACCCACCAAGTTCTAGATTTGCCACACAAAATATACTACGCCTCCGAGCTTTTTAATTAAATCTTCACACGATTCTTGTTGCTGAACGACATTTCTAAATGTGATTTATAGTATTTCTATCAACTACGCAAGATCCTCAAGATATAATTAAAGAAAACAAAATTAAAAAAAAAAAAATTCAAGTCTTAATAAAGAAATTTTATCAATTTGCCCGTTGAG
Organism: Euschistus heros; assembly: GCA_003667255.2. Taxonomy (NCBI): domain Eukaryota; kingdom Metazoa; phylum Arthropoda; class Insecta; order Hemiptera; family Pentatomidae; genus Euschistus; species Euschistus heros. Next base: position 3,461,671 of record RCWM02000022.1, on the reverse strand, counting down.
AAAAAGCTCCAAACTTTCAATCACGTTTTTCCTAAAATATGACTTTTGCACCTAAAAACTATTTAAGGTACCAAGAATTAATTTTTTTTTCAAAAAATTAATAATTTATTATCTAGCGTCAATGAAAATTAAATTGAGCTTCAAGTAGTGGAAAGTAGCTCCCTAGGTTTTCTCCAGTTTAATATTTATAATGTTTTTTTGTAATATATTGTAAAGAAAATAAAAAAATATTGATTATGTGTCCATATAATTTAATAATTATCAATTTTTAATTATAATAAAACAAAATATATCTGAATACACGATTGTCGGCCGTCTAATCAAAATAAATAATGAAATATAATATTGTAAGGAATTCAACGTTTGTGAAAACATGTTTTGTGGTTTGCCTCAAACAGGGAAGCTCTTTAAAAGTGTTTATAAAACGTGCAACGATTCTCTCCTAGCCGACATTGTTAACAGAAGTGATCGCTACAACTGCTCTAAGTAGGCTGTTCCATAACAGGCCTGTTTTTCCTTTTTTATTCCCCACGCACAATCCGTTGGAGAGATTGACTTATAGAGTGGCGCGGCACGATGGAGTTCGGGACCGGTTGGAATTCCAACCACATCACTTCGCTCCAAAAAATTGCACCCACACGGTCGTTCCACAGTCCATTTGGCGTGGAGCAATCCTCAGTGGCCATCTTTAGGATGTTCAATTAATTATTAATTAATTGAAATTAGTTATTTTTTTTCCTTAGGTAATTAGTAAGCGTACTTAACTTTATTCAATATTTGTTAATTTTGATTTGAAACGAATATCGATAATATTATCAGTCATAAGAAACTTCCTAGCTGTGGTAAACTTATATAAATAAAATTGATATTTTTTAATTTACTGTTTCATTTACTTACTGTCCAATAGTATCCTTTAATGATATACCACTAATCCCTGTTAAAGATATGCTACCTGGGACTACACTTGGACAAACGTCTTACTTGGAATCCACATACAAGAATAAAACGACAAGGAACTGCTCGTCATTACAGACAACTCCAATATTTACTAGACAAACATTCAAAGCTGCCAATTAATTAAAAAAGAATTATTTATATGACTGTGATCAGATCTATTTGGACGTACGGAGTTGAGCTTTGGGGCTCCACTAAACCATCCAATTCATCTCGTATCCAATCCTTACAATCCAAAATCCTTCAAAAAATCCTCAATGCACCTTATTTTGTCACCAATAAACTTATCCATAAAGATCTTAATGTTCCATATATTGCAGATTTAGCCCAAACCAGATATCAATCCTTTCATAGTAAGCTGCATAACCACTCAAATCCCTTAATTTCTCAACTTGCTTCCCATTCCATTCCCTATAATCCTCCGAGGAGTCTGAAAAGAAGATGGCCTAGAAATCTTCTAGTGTAGAATTTTTATTTAAGGGCTACGGATGAGTAGTTTCTTTCGTCATTATTAACACAATTACTTGATGTATATATTTTTACTGTTATAACTTTCAATAAATTGATATAATATAAAAAAAAAAAAAAAATTGATTTTATTTGCATTTCCTTGTTAAAACAAAAATATTAAGAACTATTATAAGTATTCAAATGGAAATGGGGACATTATACATCATGCATTTTGGTTGTTTTATTTTACACACCTGAGGAACGAATAATGTTACTATCTTGAATAAAATCGAGGGTTTTACATACAGGGATAAATTGATAGGATATTAAACATCTATCGGATTCAGGATACCGAAAATAATGACGCATTCTAAGAATTGAATCATTCCCTTTGAATGATAATGGAAAATAGTAGATAAAAGTGGTTAAATATCAACGAAGCAATTTATCAAAGAGAAAAAATCACAGCCAACCTCTATGGAATAACATAAACGAGAGAACTGTTCGTGTAATAAATCAAACTAGAACAATGCCAGGGACAAAGTCCAACCGGTTATTCTTTTTCCTCATAGCAGCCGCACGGAGTTTCGTTTTATTATCAGAACAGAATGTCCTCTAATTTGCGATAAATATGCTTTTTGATTTACTTGTAAAAATGTTAAAAATATTTTTAAAACGTGTCTATAATTTGTTTTTATGTATAATTAATTAATTATGTTTGTGAATTTTAATAAAGGTGTTAATGACCTTTCTACCAAACAAACAAGTTTGTAAAATACATCGACATGTTTCGTTCTGAATTTACCAGTGGTTAGAGATAAAACTGTCCGATCAAATTTATATTAAGTTCTGTCTCACTTTAGAGAAAATATGGAAGACAAAGAATCCATTTTTACAATGTTTACAATTCATACATATAAAATAAACTGGATCTAGAAAAAAATAAAATAACCTGTATTTGGAAAGAGAGGCTAACCTGCTTGCTACCTGCACCAAAATCAAACGCTATTACTGTCTCCAATCGATACTCGAACCCTTTATAGGTGTTACTATAAATATATCATTGAGAAAGTTAATGCTCTTCAACCCCCCCCCCTTTTGTATCCATTTTCCATGATAAAATGAATAAGCCTAACTTCTTATATAATTGTTCAATTATTGGATATGTTTCTGCTTGAAACTTATTTTATAAACCTCGTACAGTATATATAAATATATTTTATAATTGTGATAAGGATATATATATGTATATATTTAAACTTGTAACTGCTGATTGAGCTTTCACGCTGTTCGTAGTCCAGGTTTGTAAGACATTGGCCACTATGGGGTAAATCTGCTTTAGGTCAAAGTCAATGGGGATATTTATACGCAGCGGTAAGCATTCTCATAATAATTTATAGTTTATTGAATTATATTTAAGAGAATAAGGAAAACAAGTATTGATAAAAATATTGATGGTTTTATTAATTATTTTAGTTGATGTTTACCTCAGAAAATACCGATGTTTCCCGTTAAGAATGTTGGCTTATTTAGATTTGTAAATTTTGAAAATCATTGGCTGAGAAATTATGGAGAAGAAATTATTTATTTATTGAAAAAGTACGCATGGACCCCAACACACACGAATTTGTCACAAACTATTGATTGATATTTACAACTGTATACATTATATATATCAAGTATATTTGAGGAAAATGTTACAATGGCATGTCAATAACTATTCATTAATATCACATAGTTCTACATCAGAAAGTCTCTTAGTCATCTACGCCTTGAAGGATTATCAGGCATTGAATTTGGGGCAAGTTTCAAGACTAGTGGATTCGAGTTGGTATGCAGTTTGCCATTAAAGGATAGGTAGCTGATTTGGGCTAAATAAACAACATACGAAATATTAGGATCTATATAGATAAGTTTGTTTGTGACATAATAAGGAATATTGAGGAATTAGCGAAGGACTTTGGGTTGTAAGGATAGGATACGAGAAGAATTAGAGCACCAAAACTGAAATCTGTATATCCAAATGGGTCCAATTACTGCTATTTAAATAAGTCTTTTGTAATTCATTGGGAGCTTGGTAGCAGTAGTCGGAAAATAAGGATTTAAAATTTTATTTTAGAATATTGTATATTTTGCAATTTTTAAGCATGAATTGCAAGGTTATAAAATGAAATTTACATTTAAGAAATTATATTTTTTAACTTTTTATAAATATTATTATCCGTGTAAGGTAAGAACAATTTAAAAAGAACAATTAAAACAATTTTCTATGTTTTTTTTTTTTTTTTTTTCATTTATTAAGCGCCATGGTCTTAGTTAGCCATTTTAGCCATTGTCCTTGCCAAGAATTAGAAGCAATTTCCATCGAATTGCATCTTACTTCACCAACCTCTCACTTCCAGTCGTCTCAGATTGTCCTCAACGTTGTCCATCAGCTTAGTTTCTCTCTCAAAACCTTTCCGCACGATCTGCCGTACATCGCCTTTCTTGGCAGCCTATCATCAGGCATCCTATGCACGTGACCAGCTAATGCAATCTTCCTTCTTTAATTATAGCCACGATATTGGGCTTCCCAATGAGGTATTTGGGTTCAATTCTTTTTATTTTTCTGCAATTTTCATTTACAGGACCGAAGATCTTCCTAAAGACTTTCCTCTTTCAAATCCTCAGGTTTGTCTCATTCACCCGTGTCAGAACCTTATGTTTGGTCCAGTGTCTGAATTTGTGCTGTCAATTGAGACTCTTAAACAAGGAAGTAGTGTCTGAATTTGTGCTCATTAATTTGTACTTCTTCATCATGGAAACGTCTTGGAAACAAGGTAGTAGATGTTTTCTAGACGTTCCCATATATTCCGTCTTGTTATTATTTCTTTTATTTACTTAACCTAGTGGTTACGGGTGACAGAGGGTCACCTTATCTTAAACCACTAGTAAATATTTTTATTGTAAATTGATAATAAATGATTTCGAAAATATTATAAGTTTAACATAAAATGAAAATAAAAGTATATTCTACCTTAAGAGATACCTTAAGTTAGATTTTCTTTTTTTTTTTTTTTTTTTTTTTTTTTTGTTTTTTTTTTTCAAATTTTAACAAGGAAAATCCCATAAAAATTTTACTTGAAGGATTTGTAATAGATAATCTATTTAAATTATACATATCAAGAAATCTATAAGCTTAATGGTGGCTATTGTTCGAAGATAATTCCAATGCAATTTGCTTGAAGCAATACAAACGGAAATAATGTCTTGCATGAGCATGGTAAAGAAACATTACGTTGTGTGCCATCTGGGGGATAACATACCTTCCTGCTTATTAGAAATCATTATAGATACAAATGTCGAAGTCGTTATTCATTTCGTCTGTGAAATAATATATAATAGGACGCAGGGTGCATGGGCAACCAGCTTCCTCATCGGATATGAACAATGGATTGCGACGTAGGCGGTTCCGTGAACCGCTGGGCTATTAGTGGCCTCGCATCAGAAGAGAATACAGATCGGTATCTGCTATCTCTAAGGATCGGGTATTCATGAGTGACAGAGGTCGGAGGTCGCCTCAGCCAAGGGCGAGTGGTCTGATGAATATCGGATAGTGCGGCAGGAATCGTCCAACGGAACAGTTCCGACCGGTAGTGACCCTGTAGTCCAAGCAACGGTTGAATCAGCGACGATTGCTCATGAATAAATAACATTCCGATATGATAACATTTCTCAGAATTGTTCTTGGTAAAAATACATCTTGTTTTGTGATACAAATTTTCTACTAGGTTAATTTATTTGTTTTTCTTTTAAGTATCTAACATAATTTTTAACTCTAACTCTTTAAGCGCTATGGTCCATGAAGGACCTTCTTAGTAAACTTCCTCCACACAGACCGATTCTCCACTACTCTCCCCATGTGCCTACACCCTGGAATCGGATATCAGCCTCCACATCGTCCAGCCATCGCATTCTGGGCCTGCCTCTCTTCTTCCTCCATCTGGACGCCTTGGCAGTATTTGTTATAGGATTTGTATGATGTACATGACCCAACCCTTTGATTCAGTATTCTGCACTTTTTGATACAATAAACTATATCAGGTTTTTCAATTAGGTTCTTTCGTTCATTCTTTGTTTTTATGCGGAAACTACTTTCTTCTTTGATTGGTCCATATATTCTCCTTTGAGTTTTTCTCTCCCACGCATACACCAGTCCCTCTTGCTGCTTAGTTAGTGTCCTCGCCTCACTACCGTTAATTACAAATGGACTAAGGACCGTCTTATGTACACTTTTTTATAATTTAATTATGTATATAAAATACCTAAGTATATGTGTATACAATCCTAACATACTCGTATGAGGTTATATAGAAAAAAAGTCAGAAGCAACAAATTTTGAATAAAATAGTTTTCTTGACTAAATACATTTCCAGGTTGAATAAAATTAAATTGTAAATAATCAACTCTGAACATATTATATCTTTCATCGCTTTACTCACACCATTGGAGGCTGAGTGAGAGTGCCTCAGCATTTTTTTCTTAATAAAAAATATTATAATGAACAAAATAACAATGGACTAGCTAACAGCTTCAATAATATACTGAACTTTTGCGAGGCTGGCGGATTGAACATTTAACAGGTAAATGTTTAAGTAAGAGACTAGATGTGAAAATGATATTCTCAAAACTAAGAATATCTCCTTAAAAAAAAAAGAACATATAAATTAATTCTAAAAAATAATAACAAAGTTTTTAAAACTTAGACGTGTATTTTATTACTCCCGACTGCATACCAGACCGTCTTCCTTGGCTCATGTTTATTTCAGGCTTATAGTTTATTACTATTTTTTTTTTTTTAAATTAGTTTCTATTGCTTAAGTGCTTTTATTTTACTACAGTTATACAATTAAGTGCATTTAATATAAATAACACTGGTAAATAGTAGTAATGTTAGCCCTATTTACCATAAAATATAAGATATAATAAAATTGTGATACAAAAACTAATGCAATAAATAAATAAATAAGAAAAAAAAACACTAATAGATATTCTCTATTTCTGACTAGGTGAGGAGATAATGCTTCTATCTCACTACGTCACTGGAGACAATGTAGGCTGAGTGAGGGCGCCTATGATAGTTTCTTTAAAAAAATAAATAAATAAATAAAATCAATGAACCAAAAAATTATAGCTAAAAAAAAAAAAAAAAAAAAAAAAAAAAAACTTTTGCGGAAATTAACAGACAGGATTTAAACAGGTAAAGGAAGAATGGATGCTGGATGTGAAAATGACATTCTTAAAAGGAACAACATGTCTTAAAAATTATGAACATGGGTTCAAGTTCAGATTATATTAAAATCCATTGGTGTGGCTCATTCATCCATTCAATAGAACTATGATATGTTAAGAAAATTACGAATATTAAATACGTTTAATCCATAAGCTAAAAAAAAAAAAAAAAAATAAAAATAAAAAATACTGCTTAGAAATCTGTATCTTGGTTTATCAAAATAGAACCATGGTGGTGATTGTATATTTAAAAAGGGTTGCAATATTATTAAACAAAGAGAATTATAAGGATGGTATAATTGAATACATGGATTATATGATTATTTTAATAAATAAACTGTTATATGTAATCTATATTAAATTACAATCCTAGTCCACTTGACTTCCGGCAGCTACAGGCACTCCCAAATAAAATGAGCGCTTTGCCCTTTGCTTAGGAATTTGATACCTCACTACCGGGTCCAGGATCCAGTCAGTAAATGTTGTTGGCAGGAGGTTTTCCTATAGTGGGCAATATAGAAACCCAGTTGATTCATGAACATCTTTCAAACAGCCATATTCAACTATTAACTATCTTAAAAATAATAAAAATATTCTGTACAGTAACAACCGAAGTCTGAACCCTTAAAACATGTTAAAAGACAAAAAGTTAATTACATATTAATATATAAGATATACAGGTTACTTCATCTTTCAGCTTATAACTCTTAAATATAATACCCCACTAATAACTATCTGAAACTATCAATCACTTGATGCATTTAATTAATGAATGAAAGAACATATAAGGACAGAAAATAATAGAACGCAGAATTCCAACTTTGCTATGCAATATTTAAAGGAAAATAAATATAAATTCAACAATGACTGGAGTGAAACTAATACATCTACAATTAATTATCAACGCATCATTAAATTAGTCAAATCATTTAAAAGCAATCCATTTTATTTTGTTTGAATAAATAAATAAATATTTGGAAATTTTTGATTAGTTTTCAATTGGAACAGTAAAAAACCGACTATTCCGAAGAAAACCTAACGGATTGCCGATCCGCTATGACTCTCCTGATTACCCCAGTCCTTTTTGTTCCAATACATCTCAGTTTACTCTAGGATCTCATAGTTTTTAGAAGCTTTTCCATTTCGCCTCTTTAGGTGATATCAACATGTTTAATTTTTTATCTTACATTTTTAAAATTAATAAATATATAATCTTTGTACTAAGTTCGTATGTTGTCAGAACTGGTGATGGATATTTTGAAACTAGTATTGGAATTAAGAAATTCCAGTAGAAGTGGCAAATAACTCTTCAATCTTAAAGTATGGAGTATGTAACTCATTCAATCATTCCAATTTAAAGATCTCTGAAGTTAAGTTGAGGGTCCATATTTTCGCACCAATAACTCTGTCTAGAGTGACAAAAATGTACTTTTGGTCCTTGACGTCATCTTTTCTTTTTTTCTTTACACTTACCATAAATTTTCAAGTCATCCTGACACTCTGGCCTAATTATTATCTTTGTTTAACATCCTAATAACCCTTCCCGAAGGTTGGAACCGTGATGTTCTATAGGCTTTTTGTAAATTTAAGTGATTGGGACATATTTTTCGAACAACTCAAAATTTTTACGGAAATACCAGAAGGCAATCCAAGGATTCTATGTGAAGATCATATCCGGAGAATAGGAACAAGTAGATGTGTCAGGACCTGGAGGACTGGTTCCGTTGGATTAGAAATTGCGAAAAAAAAAAAACGCAAGGAGATATACTTAACGAATCAAGCCAATATTATTTAATTCATGAACTACCAGATTGTCGTTATTTTTCAAGTGAAATGTCTATACAAAAAAAAAAAAAAAAAAAAAAAAAAAAAAAAAAAAAAAAAAATTATTTGTTATATAAAACTAAATGATTGAAATGCTTATTCAATTTTCAGATACGATTATGAGCAATAGTTGAATGGCTTTTTTTAAAAATCTAAATACTTTTTTTTTAATTTAGTTATTCTTAGTTTTAAAAATGAAACATTTATTTATTACGTGAATAAAGAAGCAATCTAAAGACTAAAACCAAATAGCTATTAATAAATATGGCCCTGAAGAAGAGCATTGATAAAATAGGTTGGATACACGACACAAGGTTCACACCCTTGACACATATTCTCTTTGGGTTAATCGTCTTAATTAATTACCTCTGTTTCAAATTAAGGGTTTCATAAACGTCTTTACTTGGCCTGATTTCGTTAGATAAAATCTTTTGCAGATACAAATTATTCCTCCAACTTTTTTTCTGTCCAAGACGGTTAATATATGCAACTTGATATGTGATGTGGGGCGAGAACGTAAGATAAATCAATAATCCATTGACCTTTCTCTTAATCGAAAAGAGATTTTCATTACTGTCTATACATTTATAATACACTAAAACAACATATTTTCTTTATTTGATTTTTCGTTTGATAGATCCTTTTTTTATTACTAGCTCACAGGGTTGCAACTCCAACGTAAAAGTCATAACACTATTTTTCCCCACTGGTTAAAGGACCCTAGACTTGAGGAATTGATAGCTGGGAATGTATCTGTTAATCTTCAATTTCTGCAAAATGTATCATATCCTTCTGGTTGCCCAACACACCATTACTGGTCCCTGGAATCCTCCAATAACTTCCGCATGTTCATCGTTGGGCATCTCTTCTCCAAACTTAAAGTCTCATGATTCTCCTTGCAACCTCTGCTAGGAATAATTCATCAGTTATATATTCTTCGTAGGTCAAAGATAGAAAAACAATAAAGGTAAAATGTACCAGTATTGGGCACTCCTCGAGTTTTGGCCTCTTGAATACAAGTCAGCAAGGTTTAATCATTTCCATGATGAAATGAATGGTTATCAATATGTTTATAAGCGGTAGAAGACAACCCTCCATGGCTTGAGGCTCCGAAACCTCTAATAGTTCTGACAATCCCTGGTATCGCAAGCAAGGAGAACTCATCCGAAGAGCAAATGAGGTTTCTTTCCCTTCAGCACATAAATAATGAGTACCCAAAAGACCAGTGGACCCGCATATATACTGATGGATCGGCCACAAATGCAACAACAAACGGTGGCGCCGGTATCCATATACAATTTCCTGCAGGAAACATAATCGAGAAGGCTGTTCCGACTGGCTTTGCTTCATCAAATTATCGAGCTGAGCAGGAAGCCATATGTGAGGCATCGAGAATACTTAGGATACTTAAGAGACCAAAGAACTCAAAAATAGTATTCCTTACTGATGCAGCATCAGTGTTGCAATCTCTTAGATCGAAGTGGGGCACGGGCCTGAAAAATCTCTCCAAGGAACTCGAATGCTTGATGGTTATCCACGAAAAGGTCATCCTGCAGTGGATTCCATGACACTGCGGACTCACTGGAAACGAGAGGGCGGACCAGCTGGCCAAGGAAGGAGCTTCGAATTGAGTAAAAACACTCAACAAAGCCGCAGTCAGCCAGCGATGGATTGGGAGACATCCACATCACGATCCTGGAGATGCAATCTACGAACTCACTCGAAAAGAGCAGGTACTCATCTTCCGATTGTGAACAGGACACAACAGGCTCAGAGCTCACCTGTTCAAAAAGCTTCATATTGGATCCGGCCCCCTTTGCGAGTGCGGAGAGGATGAACAAAATACTGAGAACATCCTTCAGACCTGCAGGCTCTATTCTGAGCAAAGGAAGCTGATATGGCCCTCTCCAACCGATGTGCGGACCACTGACCTTAAGAGGACCACTGAATTCCTCATCTTGACCCCCGACCTGGCCATCTAAGGGAAGATCGCAGAAGAAGAAAAGGAAGAATATGTTTAGAACATATTGATGTGTTGTACATTGATTTTCTAGTGTAGTCTAGTAACACTTTGATGTTCAGGAAAATATTGACTTACTATAAATTAACAATTAATTGGTCATGAATTGAAAAAGAAACAACACAGGCCTACATTGTTTCCTATTATTCAAGTTCTATTGTTTTTCTCGAAAAGTCTGATTTGTAAATCGTAATTAACTATAAGCCATAATTATCATATATCGAAAGATAAAAAAGACGTACTGCCCAATTTAAATATATGGAAAATGCTGCCTATGTCATTTTAAGGTGAAACAGAGTCTAAAAGAGGAAATGTTTGCAAGTATGGAAATTTGAAAACTTTGAAACGTTAAAAATTTTGAAAACGAAGAATGTTGTCTTTAAAGACGGAGTAACCAAATTTTTTGCTGCAGAAGTGCAAAGATTTAGTTTGCTCCATGAGTTTAAGGGTTTATTTCTTTCATTGTAATTTATAAGCCACAAAATAACACGTTTTGCACGAAACAAACCTATTTAAATAAGTCAAGAGGTTTCATATTTGTGATATTTTTCGTCTTGTACATTGGGTAATTTCGAAATGTAAGACGTACTGCCAGCTTTGAATACATGGAAAATGATGCCATCTGTCAGTTCACGTTTTTTCACGAAACAACACCTATTTTGAAGCGAAGTCAATCAAGAGGTTTTTTGGGCATATTTGTGTATCGTATTTTTTTAAGGGTTCATTGTACCACATTTTTGCACATATCGTAAATTTGCGAAAAATTCTGGCGTGGTGGAAATAAACTAAGGTTATTTCCGGGTTCAATGTACCAATGCACATCCATCATCAGAAGTTAAATAACAAAAACAGCTCAGGTAATTGATTCTAGGCATTATATACATAATAAATCCTTTAAGTATCTCGGAAGGAACTTGGCATGAAGAATGGAAATTTCCCTAAATTTGTTCACTACTGCTACATTTATTTTATTAAAAAATTTCTTGAGGTGAATTTTTTTTTTTAAATGATATATTGATGATCTTTTTGTTTATCTTATATTTTACATGGGCAATTGATATAACAAATAAAAAAGAAGAAAAAAAAAAAGCTAATTCATAAAAATGACAGCTATTTCCCACCTATTTATATACAAGTTTTATTTTCATCTAATCATTACAAAGTATCTATAATTTCTAAACTTAAAATAATTGGCAAAAATCTATTCAAGATGGAAATCAACTGTTGACCCCTATTTTCAGCATACATTTTTTGATGTGATTCCCCAATGCTAATAAATCCCCTTTTAGATTCATGTCATTACCATAAAAACAACAAACAATCACGGTGTCTTCTGGTTTATGAACGTGACTTAGATAAATCAAACGGAAATTATAAACCGATGGTATCCGTAATTTGATTTCTCTTGCTTTCTCTAAAATATGTGAATATGCAACTTCTTAAATGATACCCGTTATTAGCTGAAATGGATGCTCTGTCAACAAGAAAGTCAAAATGATTCCATGATATATATTTATTAACGATTTTAATTGATGTTTCCACATCAAAATTATACTAAAACAGCCAATTACGTAATTTGCTATCGAAATTTAGAAAACAAGGCCCTTCGTTACCGACTTAACAACCAGCGTTGGTTACTTGCGGAACAAACTTTTATTTATTTATAATTTCACATGTATTTACCTATGATGGAGATTATATCCATCAGAGGAAGTAAAATTGAATTTTACATTTAGTTATTTTAGACATGATTCACCTATTAATTTTGTATACTAAGTTATTCAGTTTGTTAAGACTTTGAAATAACTTTTAACTGGTGTTCCTTCATCTGCGCTGCAGTTTTTCCTTGCATCGTTATGAATCCTTGCACCTGATGATTCGCAGTTCAACTGGATGTGCTCCATGATCGGAGTTACATTACAGAATTAGGATATTAATGCGTAGAAACCCTTTACAAAATAAGTATGTGCTATAATCATCTTTGAAATGTCAAAAATGTAACGAATTATCTTCAAATCACACCTGAAACATCTCACTTGCGGTAGGGATTAAAAAATAATTCAGGTACTCTTTCGATATTTCATACAAGATTGAGAATTTTACATTTGGGGACTCGATGGTCTAATGGCGAATTGGGGCCAGGTTTTCAGCGTGCTCGTAACCAGAAGGTCGCGGGTTCTAATCCCTCTTGGGCGAGTTAAAATTTATTTCTTGGGGTACCTACGAAACAAATCTTGACCTTCCCAACCTGGCTAGGATAGGTTGGTAACCTGTAGGATAACCCGTCCTTCCTGCCCTAGTTGGAGTACGTAAGGTACTAGTACTTCTTAAGCCCCAAGAACAACTTCACATTTTTTTAATACCGATTTTTAAATTGTTTCACTTTTAAAATACTGACAAAATAATGAAAAAAATGTGGCAATGGAGATCTGGATTTTTTATTATTGATAGTGATACCCATTATTGAATCTTGGCCTGCTTTGTTAAGATTCCTCACCTAAAGGATGTAGTTCTTTTGTTACGACTGTCCAACATGTTCCTGACATCTTGACACCATCTATTTCTGCATTAGGCGTCGCCATAGTCCTCTGTTCACATCCTTGTATATACAAAAAAAATATATATACAAAACTGTATACATTAAAAAGCATTACTCCAGAATATAAAACAACTAAAGACAACATATCACTTTTTCCAAACCAAACTTGTCAAATCCAAGTTCGCAGTATTTTGATGGATAACTGACTCTTTCTATGGAGTCACATACAGAGTGTTCGTTGAATGCCTTGAATTTAGTCTGCTTAGACCAGATTTTTCTAATCATTTCTCACAAAATGAATAGCGATTTTTTCTTCTAGTATTGCACGTGCGTTTTAGTAACGTAATGGCACTATGAAGCTAACTCAAATCACATGGAATCAAATTATTAGTCAAAGTAAATATTGACGTAAATAGCAGGAATAAAAACATTCTACTAAGTTTATATTACTGAGTTACAATAATAGGTTGTTTTTATGAACGAGGACTTTTTTAACATCCTATTATAAAAGAGTTTTGTTACTGATTCTTTTATTTCGTCTTTACTGAGCGTTTATTTCTACTGAATTTATTACTGGTTTATGCATCTGTTTCATTTTATCTTGAATGGGTCTAGTCCAGTCAAATGGTTTTAAAATAAGGCTTGAACTAGAAAGTTTATGGGTAATTGTTTTTATGGCTTACTTTATATTTTTTGGAGTGCTGAACACGAATCTGAAGTTTTCCAACAAAATTTCCATCGGCAAATAAGAGAAAAATTAGAAAAAAAAAGCTTTAATTTTTTTCATTATTTTGCTTGTAACTTGCGAAGTAATCATTTTAATTAAAATACTCCTGTATATAGTTTTTTTTTTGTCAGATGTAAGGTATTCAAAAAGGATTTTGGCCAACTGGGGGCCAGTCCCACTTCTCCGCAAAAATATGTTTGTCGTACTTTTTTGTCAATAACTCCGAAACAATTCATCCGATTAAAAATTACTTGGTTTCATCTTAAAGATGATGAAATGTACTATTGGACTTTTTATATGGACTTATTAATCAGGTCTCTTGAAATTTACATGCCAGAACGCTATAGATCTCGTAGTTTTATGAAATCCACGTTTTATTAGCACATTATTCGCTATAACTCCAAAGCTACTTGTTCGATTCAAAATTTCTTTCTTTTTATCTAAAAGTTGGTCAATTTTTCTATGAGACTCTATATATGAAGTTTTAATCGGGTCCCTTGAAAAACACATGCCAGAACTCTAAAGATCCCATACTTTTATGAAACAACGTAAAAAGCCAAAAAATTGAATTCAAAAACTTTACCTAAATGTTGTATACCAAGGAATAAAAGCGGCAATGGAGTTAAACGTCCAATTACATAGCATAACGACTCCCATAACAAGAGTTGTTATGAATCAGTCTACTATGTATGATTTCTCCTAGGCTATTCTGAGAAAAAAAAAATTAAACTTGACTATTCATTTTAGTGAATCCTCATTATTTTTATTTTATTATTATTTCTTTTTTTTTTTGGAGGGGGGAGGGCTGCACACGCCTATGCTTTAAAGTTTAAATAGTGTAAACTAGAAGGGAAAAAAGGTCTAGACGGCACAATCTGGAATTAAAAGAATAAAAAAAATAAACAATTAGTATAAGATTATCTTTTGTTAAGCGATAAATAATTCCAATGCCTTATTGATCTCATGTTCTAATACCGATTAAATACATTCCACATTCCCATGTATTAAATGAGATTATTCTCGTCATTACTTTTCTGTATGCACTCGTCACCGCACGCATTTACCATTACTTAAACGTCTAGTTTAAATTGGGATCTTTGGTGGACTAGATACAGGAATTTTAACATTTATGAATTATTTTCAACAAGTTTTGTGTCTCTAGATATATCGATACTTCACAATCATGTGCCAGGTTAAATTTATTTATTTTTATTTTGTATTTTTTTTTTGCTGGTATGTAATTATCCAACCCCAATGTTTTCGATATCTCTGATGACATCCGGAATTCTAACGGGAGTGAATTTCACAACTTAAACGTCTGACCTGACCTCTCTCCATTTACATTAAATTGCGGTATCTAGCTTATGAAATTCTATACTTACCGAAACGCTCCTTTCTCTGTAACCTCATCTCTTTACCTGTCTCTTTGAGACTCATAATGATCTTACGTTCTGAAAAAAACAACAAAAAAAAACAACGTAAATTTTACTAATATTACTTGAGTTGCACGTAAATTATTTGTTATTTACTGTTAACCATCCTGTTTATTATTAGGTAAGTCAAAAGTTTAAGTAAGTTTTAAGTTTCTGCAGTTTTATGGACTTCTTTTGATGGATGGATTATCTGAAATGCGCGCCCAATAATCTCACTTATTTAAATACAAATAATAATAAAGGAATCTTTAGAAATACCTAAGTGCATTGTAAGCTTTATTTCACACAGTTTCTATAATTCCTTTTGCGACAAAAATGGATGTGGTTTACATGTATTCTCCTAGTTTTATTATGTACATAGGTATGTTATTATTAGTTTAATGAGAATGATTCAAATTAAAATTATGAATGTTTTTCCCATGTAGATATCAACAATTTTATCTTTAGTTTATATGTATTTCTACATGAATAACTATAATACCTGTGCACAGTAGTCATGTGTTGTTACTGCTAAAAGCTCTTTGAGGATTTAAGGCGTTATGACTAAGAATAAATGAGGATTTATATTTCAAGACTGGACATGTTCACTTTCTGTCGATTTTTTTTTCCTTATGAAGCCTTGTGAACTGCACACAAAAACTTCTTCATTAGACTACTATCAAATATTTTAATAATATAATATTATTGGATTTCACAGAAAGGGAAGGAAATGACTTTTTTTTGCTCTTTCTTCTAAAGTGGACATGTTCTGTTTTGTAAGATAACTTCACAAATTAATAGATTAATAGATAGCAAGCTGGAATTGGCCAGCCGCTAGTACGACTACACAGTCATAACGCCTTAAATCTTCAAGCTTATATTCATTCATCTCATATTCATTAGATTTACTCCAAATTTATTATTTTTTAATAAAAAGTTGAACGAACTTTGTTAATAACAAACTTGAAATTCAAAAGTGTTTTGTATTTTTTTAGACATATTTCTGTAGATAACTAAATTCTAAATATGGCAACTTAGCCTTCAAACGTCAATGAGCGAAAATATTATTTATGGTAACGTGTCAATGCCATTTACCCCATAAATCTAGTGTTAATTAACAAAACTCTTTCGATACTTTGTTGAAAGTTCTGAAGAGTTATATTTGGTACCTCATTATAGAGCAAGAATATTGTTCTGTGACTGCTATTAAGATAACAAGAACAGTGATCAGGTAGTGGAGCAGCTAAATCAGCCGTTATAGCACAGCCATTATGAAATAACGGATAACAGGGTGGCCTTACTCTGAAGGCAACGCTTAACAGAGGTCGGGACCGAGAACCGCATTTCCATTCAGTCCTGGCCCAATCAACTGTTGTTAAAGACGTTTGGTGTGTAGAATAAGAAATAATAGATCAAAAACTTAAAAAAAAAAATAAATGGTATAAGAAATTTATTATGTTAGTATA
The DNA here is from genome assembly GCA_003667255.2 of Euschistus heros. NCBI lineage: Eukaryota > Metazoa > Arthropoda > Insecta > Hemiptera > Pentatomidae > Euschistus > Euschistus heros. The sequence goes on along the minus strand of RCWM02000022.1, from coordinate 3,445,008 downwards.
AGAAATATCTCAGGGTTGTTTTCGAATTAATTGCATATATTGATAAAAATAAAAGAATGTATATGCAGCGAATAAATAAATAAAAATTAAAAATATTTGCTATATAAATAAAATTATAAATTATAACGTCAAAAAAATCAAAAAATATAACAGCACTAGTTCAATATATTAATGAAACTAACTAATTAACTAACTAAATTAACTTATTATTACAATAAATATTTATACTCTAACTTAAAATTATATTTAAGAATTACACTCATTTAATAAATACCAGCTGCAACAAAGCTTTAATTTTTTTTTCATTATTTTGCTTGTAACTTGCAAAATAATCATTTTAAGCAAAATACTCTACTATATAAAAATGAATAGAAGAAAATGACCTACAATTTATGTTTTTGTGTTTTTTGTCAAATGTTAGGTATCCATCAAGGAATTTGGCTACCTGGGGATGGTACCACTTCTCCGCAAAAATATGTTTGCTGTAATTTTTTGTAAATAACTCCGAATCTATTTGTTCGATTAAAAATTACATTTTTCATCTTAAAGATGGTTAAATTTTCTATTAGATTATTAAATATGAGGTTCTAATAATGTCCCTTAAAAGCACTCTAAAAAGCCCGTATTGTTGTAAAATCCACGTTTTTTTTTTTCACATTAGTCACTAAAACTCCGAGACTGTTCGTCCGACTTAAATTTTTTTTTTTTTTTTTAATCTAAAAAGTGGTAAAATTTACTATTGGACTCTATATATGAAGTTTTAATCGACTTTCATGCAATACACATGCCAGAACGCTAAAGATCCCGTACTTTTATGAAAACCACGTTTTTTTGGCACATTATTCGCTATAACTCCGAAACTATTGGACATGTTTATTTAAAGGCACCCGATTAAAACTTTATATATAGAGTCCAATAGTAAATATGACCACTTTTTAGATTAAAACAAAGAAATTTTAAATCGAACAAGTAGTTTCGGAGTAATTGTGAAAAATGTGCCAAAAAAACGTGGATTTCATAAAAGTACGGGATATTTAGTGTATTTCAAGGGACCCGATTAAAACTTAATATATAGAGTCCAATAGTAAATTTGACCACTTTTTGGATAAGAAGTTTTGGGTTGGACAAATAGTTTCGGAGTTATAGGGACAAATGTGCAAAAAAACGTGAATTTTACAACAGAACGGATTTTTTTAGCGTTTTGGCATGTGTATTTCAAGAAACCCGATTAAAGCTTCATATAAAGAGTCTAATAGTACATTTCATCATCTTTAGGATGAAAGAAAGTAATTTTTAATAGGACGAATAGTTTCGGAGTTATTGACAAAAAAGTACGACAAACATATTTTTGAGGAGAAGTGGGACTGGCCCCCAGTTGGCCAAATTATTTTTTTGATACCTTATGTCTGACAAAAAAAAACATAAGGACATAAATTGTTGGTCATTTTCTCCTCTTTATTTTAATATAGAAAGGCATTTTGCTTAAAATGATTACTTTGTAAGTTATAAGCAAAATAATGAAAACAATTAAAGGTTTTTGAATTTTTCTCATATTTGCTGATGGAAATTTTGTTGGGAAACTTCCGATTCGTGTTCAGCACTCCAAAAAATATAAAGTAAGCCAAAAAAAAAATAAAATTACCCATAAACTTTTCACTTCAAGCCTTATTTTAAAACCATTTGACTGGGCTATAAGGGAAATTTATATTACAAATATCATATTAAATATTAAATTAAGTAATATTATGCAGCGATCATCTCAAATTCGTTGACATCACAAAATAGGAATTTATCAAGGTAATAAACTGTTGACACTATTAATTTAAATGGGTAACCATAAAAAACTGATCTAATAAGATACCTTTTTCCTTGTTTTAGTATGATAGAAGATTGATTGATTTGTTTTTGTCACACGACTTTTAATTGTTTTCTCTTTGTTTTACCATAAATAATAATGTCAAAAATTGATCGATTGCTAGATCTAATTAAACGAATCAACTGATATGGTGTAATACTATAAGGTTATTAAGGGGTTAAGGTACTGTTCTGATTTTTTTTTTCTTCTAGCAGCCGATAATATAATCTAATATAGTTTGTCCATATTATTTTTTTTAAATCTTTGTTTAATTATTGTAGTTCCAGTTCTTGGGAAGTAGAATATGAGGATGATCTTTGTTCAAGCGAAGGCTGTTGATGCCATGGACCTGAGAAAGGACAGTAACAGTAATAATCCAAATAACGAGAGATCCGGTCAGAAATCAGCGAATACTACTGGACCTAGGAGTTTCAGCTTATAAATAGAATGGTTTTAATGAGAGCTGAAACGGTTTAGTCACATTTGTCGAGTGGAGGATGATTGGAGACTAAGGAAGTTCTTAGAAGCTAAAAGATGTCCCCTGGGTAGACCTAGACTAAAAAGAATGGATCAAATCTATTAACTTCAGTACCCTACAGGAAGCATTGCAATTGTTTAATATGGAAATACACTTTCACAAAATTAAAATAATGATAACAGAGAGAGGATAAGAAAGAGTTATTTATACTTCGATTGAAAGACATAGGGTTGGTTAGTTATTTTAAGAACCTTGGTGCCCATACGAAGGAAAACAGTTGGATAGATGGAAAAGTCAGAGAATATGTTAAAGTGGACGGAAGATGCTTCCGGTCACTTAATGTTGGTTACCTATCAAAGGAAGTTAAGTATCTGAGGAAAACATGTCAACAAATAGATGCGGCAATAGAACATCTAAATAAATCAATACAAACCAGCACAACAGAAAATACCTCACAAAATAGAATAATACATTCAGAAGGCATGGTCTTACCTCAATATATTCGGGTTATACTTGTAGAAAACGTCGAGAAAGAGCCAAATGGCATTGAACTCGATACCCATTTGACAAAACCAATTATACCAAATTAATTAACAAACTTAAATCAGAAAATTTGAAAATTTACAGAAACAATCCGAGAAACAACTATCTGTTTCCGATAAATCAGTATGGACCACGACCAAAAACTTTTAAAATTCAAAAGCAGAACTGACTATTCCTCTCCAAATGACCCTTCCTTCTAAAGCTTTCCACCCTTCAGATGTAATATCCATAATCCGTAGATTGCCCTCCAACAAAGCTCCTGTACATGACCTTCTTACCTTAAGAATCCTCAAATGTATTCCAAAGAAAGCAGTAGCACTCCTAACTTTTATAATATTTATAACGCTATCCTCCGTACTGCATATTTTCCCGATTCCTGGAAATTCTCAATTATTAAAATGATCCCAAAGAAAATCCTTCCTCGCACAGACCTATTTCTCTCCTACCTATCATGGGCGAAATCCTTTAGAGTTAACCATAATTCTAAATACTCATCCATCTTCCCACAGACCGTTGGTATTCCTCAAGGTAGTATCCCGGGTCCCATTCTTTATACAGTGTATACAGCTGATATCCCAACTCATCCTAATACTATCCTCACAATCTATGCAGATGACACCAGCGTGTTATCAGTCTATGAAGATCCATTTGCTGCATCCCTGACACTCCAGTCACATATTACTTCGCTTGAAGAATGGTGTCATAACTGGAGAGTTAAGATAAATCCTAGCAAATCCCACCAAATAACCTTTACTCTCCGTCGAAAACCTACCTCATCCTGTCCTCCTGTATCCTTTAATGGTGTACCGCTAAATAATGTGGAACAAATGCGATACCTAGGATTTTATCTGGACAAGAGACTTACCTGGAACTCTCATACAAGATTGAAAAGACAAGAAGCTGCACGTCGATTTCAACTGCTACAACACTTATTTCACAAACGTTCAAATCTCCCGATTCACAACAAAAAACTCATCTATATGACGATTATAAGACCTTTTTTGACTTACGAAATCCAATAACTCCATTCCAAAATACTTCAAAAAAATCTTAATGCTCCTTACATGTCACTGATTTGGCACCAACGATATACCTTTATTTTCATAATAAACTTACAACTCATCCAAATCCACTTATAGTACAACTTGCTTACCATTCCATTCCTAACAGTAGTCGAGGCGTCTGAAAAGATGACCCTGAAATCTTCTTCTTTTGTATAGTATATCTTCATCATATTATTGTTTATATTTTATTTGTAAATACAGACTAAATGGGTTTGTTAAATTACTTTTACTTATTTCTCTTCAGTGTGCAGATTTTAATATTCGACAAAAAAACGTAATTTATATGTAAAGAAAAGAAAGGAAGATACTTAAAGATCACCCATATAAGTTGGAGTCTATACTTTAATTTTATAACGTATGTTCCATATTCAAAAGCTATTTTATCTTAATTATATATTTATTTATTTTACACTCAATTAAATCTATATTACACATATAAAATATTTTCTTTTTATCTAAATTAAATAATGCTCTCTTGTTAATAAAAATATATTTGACTTCCTAATCTATTTGAGATAACGAAACCTGTTTATTATTATTATATTATCTTATATTGCATTGCTAAAGCACATATATATATATATATATATATATATATATATATATATATATATATATATATATATATATATTCATTGTAATTCATTGTCTCCCTGGGTGTTTTATTGGCAAAAACAAATATTCATTATCCGACAATCACTCCCGTTGTTCAGCTTCAATGTCATCCAAACAGTAATAAAACTGTTTACTTTGTATTGAGTGGATACTCGGCTAGGGTTCCATACATCGAGAGTAATAAAATCCTTTCGGTGTAAGCATTCGTACGCAGTTGTCATAATATTGAATTAATGATGGAGTAATATTAAAAATTACAAGAAAAGTTGACAGACCATAATTAAGATGGGTAGACGGTGTGCCAGCTGGAAGTAAAGCATTGGAAAGCGGCAGCACAGAACAGGGACATCTTAACTGGGGGGAGCTTATTGATGAGGCCGGGATCCAATGAGGCTTTTAGAGCCACCTAGATAGATAAGTTATAAAAATCTTACTACTATTTTAACGCTATAGCAAAATCACTTTTTCCGTTGATGGCACTGTTGATGTTTACAGCAAATAAGCTAACTCTCTCAAATATCAATATTATCTTTTTGTAATGAAATTTATTTGTTTATCAATTATAAAATTTTATTTCAGGTAGGACAAAACAAGATCTCTTCTTCGAGATTAATATATTGTTTCATTTCTGTATTAATAAAGTTAGAGGATGCGAAAAAAAAATATAAATAACATAAAAAAAATAAAATTTTATAAGTAATTGGCGGAATTATTTATATAGAGCGACATTATGTTTGGGTTGTAAAATACGAGGCGATTCGATATACTCAGCATCTGCTAGCTACGTTACGAAGGTGACGGAGTTATAAATACGCTAATTGATGAACACTTTTCCTTTTTAACAAAAGCAGTTATCTGTCCAAGCTTTCACTAATGCACCTTATCGTAAAGAGACAATAGATTGCTCACCGTCTTCGTCTTTGTTTACGTCTCTATTCATGTCTAGCCGTCGAGTGGTCTTTTTTGTTTCATTACGTAACCTTTGGACGAGTAAAACCATTGATAGAAATTCATCTTTAATAAATCGAATGCATTTAAATAGAACAAAAACGAATATAATTAGTGGTTATAAATGGAATGGTGGTTTGGGGTGGAATCAATAAATTACGAAACGTAGAAAACAGGAAAGGTCATTTAGTAAAACACCGTTATCGAATTTTTTTCAATTTAAATACTTTTTTCCTAAAGAGTTTTTAACTTTTAGAAAAATTCAAAGAATCTGAAAATTGAGAAAATGGAGTAAGAAAATGCTTTTTTGACCTAAGTATCATTTTTAAAAATTTTACCTATAAGAATGTTATCAGCATTTCTGAACTGATGGAAATCTGTTATGCCGGCAGTACACACTCGCCGAGGCATATGTCAACGAGGCCACCCGAGGCGAGCGGAAGCGAGCTGTGTACACGAATGGTGCAAGTACACACTCGCCGAGTGCCTCGTGGACGAGTGAAGCCGAGCTTTGTAGAAGTTGGGTAGTTCAGTTATATAAGCTAAAGCTAGTGTTTTATTGGAAATGAATGAAGATAGATGTGAGGATCCTGGCTACCGCAGTTGCAGCTATTGCAGCCGACGCATATTATAATTATGTGTACATAACCACGAAAAAATTACAAAAAAAAACAAAAAACAGAGATGGTAGTTAAAATCATTCATCGGAACAGGACTGGATAAGTCCAAATTTATTTGATATTATCTGATTGGTTATTTACTTTAAGCGAGCGCTGCCGAGCCGAGTAGAGCTAAGGTGAACTAACACGAGGTGGCCCAGTACACGCTCGTGTTTGCCTGCATTCGTCTTGCCTCGGCGAGTGTGTACTGCCGGCATTAGGTAAGTTTGGCGAACAATGTGGGTGTGGAAGGACCTCGCAGAGATCGTTTAGTTCCCTGTCTGTCGTGGAACATCAGTTCTGGCGTTAGCCTGCATGTGTATTGAACAGTACCGAATAACTAATATAAGTTGTTTTTTTTATAGGTCTTTTTATAGGTTCAATGCATAATGCAAACAGTACAATGTGGATGAGATAGTTTCATATCTGGGTAAAAAGGAGAATGAAACTATGAGAATGAATTATTCCTGCCATTGACAATCACACAGAAACCAATAACGTTTTTGGATGCGAATTTTATTTTGGCATGTGTCATGTGGTGTGTAATTTCCACACCCTTGCCTGAAAGTTGTGGTAATGTGTTTACAACTTAAGCAGGCGAATGTTCACGTTTCATAAAAAAAAATATTACTATTTAATCTCGTATTTCCATGGTCATATTTCATGACATAGTAAACAACGTAGGACTAATCGGAGTGATAGTAAATATTATAGAAGAATAGTGAATTAACAACTGTAATCTGTAAACATAAACGTAGCAAACAACAGACATCCACTAAACCCACTTTGAATTTCTGAAATAATATAAACGGACAATTCATATGAAACTACCCAATAGATATGCTTTATAGCATACTTTATGTGAATTTATGAGCCTGTAATAGAGAATGGGGTCTGGAGAAGACGTTACAATAGGGAGTTGTATCAACTATAACCAAAGTAAATCTTTCATTTAGCAAGAACGGAAAACCATAGAATCCCTAGGAAAATCGTATGCATCGTAGGAAGGTCGGTAGGTAGCAGAAGGATTGGGCGGCCTAAGTCGAGATGGACTGGGAAGAATGGAGTAGGTTCCTTGAGGAGGCTAGGGCTCCTGCTAGCATACTGGCATTTTAGCCTTCATCATAGAGTCTTCTTCAGGGCACAACAGCGATTGATTTGTTCAATATTAATGCGATTTAACACGCAATTAAGATTCAAACCATATTTGAGGCGTAGAAATCCAATTTCCATTTTTGAATTATTTTTCATAAAGCCAATATTTTTGATTAGTTGGCCGTTTTCAATTTATGATTCCATTCTGAAAAAAGTTAATCCCCCATTTTTTAGATATGATTCCATTCTGAGTCGACGTAATATTATAGTCGACGTAAATAATAGCAATCGTGTTCAAAACAAACAGGAAATCTGCGTTATTGGCGTAATATGTTAAACGGAAGATATGTCATAGATTTTTGACAACTTTCAATCTTGGTCACAGGGATTACCGATCAATCATAAAGCATTGGCATTTATTTTAATAAAATTTAATATTAAAAGATATGTTTATTTAAACAGTAGTTTTTTACACAGATAACAAACAATATTATTGCGTAAGTATTCAAGCAAACGAGTGACATGGTTCAGATGTCAATGTAAAATGAAGAGTTAACTAACAAAGAACGTCTACAGTCCAGGCGGCGAAGTATTGTCTTAAGAAATAATAACCCTTATTATAAAGGACCTAGAAAGTAAGAAGAAAATTGCCGAAGGAAATAAACCACTTTTCCGCACCTCCGATTTAAGCTTTTGGCCACATAAGTTTTGAGAAACTTGAATTTTCAACTATTAAGGAATCTTACTACTGTATCAAGGGAGGTGCGGTTACTCAGTGAGTAAGGCACTTGACTACAAAGCTCACGGCCTCGAGTTCCAACTGAAGACAGAAAATTTATTTTCTGTTATTTCGGTTGTAGACCGACTTCGAGGGGGGAGACCCTCCTGTGGCATATCCAGCCTCTACAAAGTGGGTACCCTTAATCGGGGAAAAACCTGGTGGTTGAACGAGATTTAGGCTAAATCTCCTCCTTTCACAACCGTTGGCCTAGTAACAGTACATCCTTACCTAAGTACTGAAACCTTCATAGGTTGTTAGCGGGACAGATTTTATTTATTTTATTTTACTACTGTATGAAGTAAAAGCTTGGAAGAATCTTTATATCCTAGGAACAATGTGCGCTAATAGGACGAATGATCGATGGTAGATGGGGCATAGGAGAATTTCCCTTCTTCTTTTAACTCCTATGTAACTTTAAGCGAGGAGTTACAGTTATAATATTTTCATGATTCGAAGTATAATCGAGAAGTTAATTGAAAGGGACAAAGGGATTCGCCTAGCCTTCTTAGATCTCTCTGGGGCATTTAATAATGTACCACGAGTGAATCTCAAACGGGCGCTTGAGGACAAGGGAGTGCCTAGTACCTTAATACAGGCAATCCTTAGCCTATACCAGAAAACATATGGGACGGTCAGGCTCAATGGAAATAAATCGGACAGATTCCAAATGGTAAGAGGGGTAAAGCAAGGGGATAGCTTAAGCCCATTGCTTTTCATAATATACATGGACAGGATAATATGGGAAGCTAAAAAAAGGAGCCCCGAATTCAAAGTAGGAAACTGGAGAATGCATCCCATATACATCCAGAATTTAGTATTTGCCGATGACATTCTTTTAATTGCAGAGAACAGAGTGGCCCTGCAGGAAGCGCTGGAAATGTGGGAAGAAGCACTGAGCCGAAAAGGGATGACGATTAACCCCAACAAATCAAAGTATATGGTCGTGTCTAAAAGTGGTTGCTTGGAACAAGGAACTGTGGCTTGTGGAGGTTTGGGCTTAGAACAGGTTAAAGTCTATCAATACCTAGGAGTTAAAATTAGAAATGATGACAGGCTTGATTCTGAAATAAACCAGCGCATGAGGAAAGCGACCAACATCTATTACCAGCTTCGCAATGTTATAATTGGAAAAAGGGAAATAGAGATGAAAACCAAAATGGTAGTATATAAGCAAGTATTCATCCCTACGCTGACCTATGCAGCTGAAAGCTGGCCTGGCATCAAGAAGTTTGAAAGCCGAATACAAGCCACAAAATGAAATTCCTGAGGAAGGCTCTTGGCAAGACAAGGTTGGACCAAATCCGAAACCAAAGAATAAGAGAGAATACGGAGCAGGAACCGCTGATAGACTATATTCACAGAAAAGAATTAAAGTGGTTTGGCCATGTACTAAGAATGCCAATCAATAGGTTGCCAAAAAAAGTATGGGAAGCAAGAGCGGTGGGAAAACGACCCAGAGGACGACCGAGAAGTAAATGGGAGGACCTCATATCGGATCTGGTGAGGAGGAGGGGGCTCACTATGGGAGAGATTAGGAGGTTGACTGCGGATAGAGAGGTGTTTAGAGCATGGTTGCTGGCTGCCCCGACACCGTGAGGTATAAGGGTTAGATGAAGAAGAAGAAGAAGAAGTTACAGTTTTGGCGTGTCTAGCCCACTTATCCCTGTCTCTTGAAAATCTCACTCCGGTATGATGCATCCTCTTGCTCTCCACATTTTTGTCAATATAGTCGGTGTACATACTCTAAGGTTTACCATGAGAACATCTGCCTTCCTGTCTAGTTCCGGAGAACCACTTAGCCTTTGGAGTTTCAGCCATTTTGGAAATGTGGCTATACATTTTAATTTAATAAAATGGAGGATTTCCCGTGATGAAACTCTGTGAGAAATGTTAAACATAGATTAAGCTATCAGACGGTTGTTCAGCAATTAGGCCAAAGGCAGCTTTATGCACTTTTTATGTCAATAGAAAAATAAAGTTTACTACAATCTCATTCGATGCATAATTTTATTTTTGATTGCCAATAGTTAATCCTTACTAATGTCCTAACAATAACTAATCCTAATTTAGATTTATTATAAAATATATAGACGTGAATCGACAAGCTTTTGTAAGAGCCCTCAATTTATGAATTCAATTAGTTTATGGAGAAGAAGATGATCAGGGATGCAATCAAAGAGGAACACCACGTCTAAGTATAAATACTTTAATATGTGCCAACGTTTCAATCTATCTTGTAGATCTTCTTCAGGGCCACCGAACCACACTAGTAAAAAGACGAACGTTGGCAGAGTCATCATTTGTCCCTTCACCAGTAAATTGGTTTATTTTTACAAACTTAAAATTGATTTTTAGTTTTAGATTCATAAACATCCACAATATGAAAAAAATAAATAAACAGTTTATTCACACTTCAAACTGTGTACAATGTAATATTGATGATCGTACAATATTTGGAATTGATCTCTCAAATGAAATTTTCGTTGAATTCGTATTCAAGCGTTCAAATTTTAGAGAACATTATTTATTTGGAAGTAGAATAATCACTTAATTAGATAATTCATAACGAAAAAGAAATATACTGGATAAAATGCAGTTATCAAAAATTAATCATGAGGGGTGAAATGAAAATTACTAAATAATCATATTTAAAAATAGACGAACTTTGGAAACGTGTAAGTATATGAATTTTTTTTTTATTTTTTCAAAACATTTGTGGTATCAGTAAACTATTGTTCACATCTCAAATAATTAGCCTATCAGAAGTTATGAGTTTACTAAAGCGATATTGTTATTTTATGTGACGTTACATTAACAGATAAGGAAGTATTTCTTCGAAATGATAATCGGCAGGATAAAATATTCTTTATTCCCCTATTTTTGTAACGAATTAAAATGATTGATCCAACACTTAAACGTTTGATTGATCGTTGCTATTTACAGTTGTAGGATTACATTTAAGCAAATAAAAATCGTTTGATAACTCACTTCATAAGGTGAGTTGACAATGACATGACACTCCCGTCACAGCACGATTACACTAAACGCAGTGTTAGGATGCGCATATTGCAACTCTGTTTCTCCCTGCCTCATGCGTTCTTCACAAAACTCTGTTTATGTTGAAAAATTTGGCTTTATTTAATAAATAAAATTAAAACGATATTTATTCAAATAATTTCTGAAATACATGATAGATATAGATGATTTTATACAACCATTTATTCAATCTGGTTGATGCAATGCTCAAGGTTTCAAAATGAACATTTATGTAGTCAAAGTTATTTTATTTTTTTTTTTTTACATTAATTTTCAAGTAATTTTAAACTTTCTATGTACATATATTGTTTTCAGTTTGTATTGATATTTACAACTGTATACATTACATACAACAATTAAATTTGAAAAAAATGATTACAATGTCATGTCAATAACATATAAAGTTAGATATGTCTACAGCGAGTAGCACTTAAATAGTTCTATATTAGAACGTTTCTTTGCCATCTTCTTTTCAGATGCCTCGGACAATTATTAGAAATGGAGTGTGAGGCAAGTTGGGAGACTAATGGATTCGAGCGGGTATGGAATTTACTTTGAAAGGATTAGTACCTATCTGGTTTAGGCCAAATCAGCAACGTATGGAACAATTATATCTTTATGGATAAGTTTTTTTTTTACATAAATAGGAGCATTGAGGATTTTACAAAGGAATTTGAGTAGGATACGAGAAGAATTAGTAGGTTAAGCATATTTACCTTTAGAAAAATAAAACAACATAAAAATCCACTTTACTTTTTTCAAGGTTGAGAGAAAATATGCTTAAATAGAAATGATAGCTCTGCAGGTATGTAAACAGAGAAAATAAATAAAAATATTACTGATAATTCAATAATAATTAAAAGTATATTAATTTATAACAACAGATACTGGAAAAAAAAATTAAGTTTTGTACAACTAAATATATAAGCAATCTTGAAGTTTGAAAAGAATGCCTTTTTTATGTCATGTTGGAGTGTAATTGAAAAGTGTATCAGCATCAAAAACGCATTACACATTGTGCATTCTGCATGTTTTTGTGACGATTGTCAAATGTAAGATTAAGATAAATTTAAAGAAAACTCATTCAACAAGATAATATCATTTTCCAATTTTAAATACAACTCTTTAAGAAAAAAAAAATTCGCTTTTCTTTTATTGAATAATCCTTCAGCTCCCTAAAATGGGACATGCTAAAATTTCTAAGCTGGTTATATAAAAAGAAATGGTTTTTATAGATGTCAGTATGTCGTCGAACGGAACAAGAGATAATGGATTTAGTAGCATTACTAAAGTATACTTAATGCTAAGCTGTTTTTCTAGACAATTAAATACCTGATTGGCCTAAGATAATGACTGAGGAGATGCACATCGTCAAAAAGGCTTTATGGTATAATTTATGAATACCACGTATTATAGTTGTAAATTCCTAAATCAGTGACATTCAAAAATGTAGATCCCATTCCTGATGGTGCCTGTGAATCAGGAATCACACCCAGAAGCCAGTGAAGAATCCTGGTTTCAGATCTGCCAGAACCTAACGATTTCTGACGACCGAAGGACATCCTTGGCCACTCTCCTTCTTGACGAAATAGTTTTCGTCCTTAATCCTCTCAGTAACTGAGGACTATCACACACTCACAGGTCCGAGAGGACTTTGTACAAAAGCATTTTCCCCTCCAGGCGGCACTTTGATTTCCGACGTTGACTTATGACTTATGATTTATTTACTTACTATGCAAATTTTTTATAGGACTGGCAGGCCTTTAGAGTTACTTAACAGTATATTAGGTCTTAAAAGCCCATAATATTTTTTTTTTTATTACAACCAAATTATTTTAGTATATAATATACTTTTTTTTTCTGTTGTTAAGCCTAATAAACATCCATTTCAGTAAACATTGTTTGTTCTCACTATTTCATAATAAAATAATGTTATATGAAATCCGGATATGAAATGTAGTTTCCCAACTACACATCGTTCATTATTAGGAATAATCCAAGTTCAGTTTCGTATAAGCCGAAGAAATGCTCTCCACGATGACAATGCCGTCAACGATCACCCACAGCCAGAAATCATTTTAAATTGACCAAAGGTGCTGTTGACACATTTGACCAGATGTGCCACTATAAAAACTGCAGGATAAAAACAAAGCGCTGGCCAGTTTGCATATTATATAATATGCTAAATATAACAAGCATAAATGCTCATTGTTTATCAATTTAATTTTTTTAAGGGTAATAAAAATGTCCCAAGAAGACCCCTTTCTCGATTGGACTTGATAATAAAACTGACTAAAAATGTTTCCGAACGGTGGAAGCACAAACGACTACAAATGCTAATTTTCAAAGCATTGAAGAGCAGTATTCATAAATGTATAGAAATAGAGGAAGTGGCAAATTCAAGTGATCATGTTGCTAAAAATGAGAGATAAAGATCTTAGTGCTCATTCTGTAACAATAAAATTCAAAGAAAATCCAAAATAGTGTGTGAGGTTTCGGGAAACCTATTTGTGGAGAGCATCACAAAAAAAATTTGCCCACATTGTACATAAAGTTAAAATAAATAATATTTTTCAACTAAATTGAGATTAATTTTAAATATCAAAAGGCTTGATTATGTAAAATGTTAATTTCTTGTATTATTTTATTTATTTTCCTTGTCCAGTAGTAATATTAATAGTAATAGGAAAGTAATAATAAGCTTGATCAATGTGGAAAGTGCTTGAAGTATAGAAAGTAAATTATTTTTGGAATATTGAGCCTGAAAAGCCAAGCATGTACCACAGCGGTTAAAATTAGGTGTGTTACTGTCAGGGTTGAGGATGCTATTTTGAAATCTAAGTTTCCGTCTGTAAAAATGGTATTTTCAGACCTTCCAGGATTTAAAAATTTTAACCGGTCGCAAGATAGTCCGCCATTGATGTTCTTTTGAAAATCCACGATTGTTGTCGATTTTGATCATTAAATAAGTTGTATCGTTTTTTATAAAGAACACTCTCCCTTGCAGTTTATTCTTTTGGATTTTCGCCCTTTCGGTCCCAGTCTAACGCATTTTTTTGGAAGTTGGAGATATATAGATATATATACACACATGCTTAAACGAGACAGGAATAGAAATTGGGTTTAAATCCACTAAATGTGAATCAACCTCCTATAGTTGTTTTCAATAGGCAAACAACCAAGGAAAGCTTTTAAAATATTCAAATGATCATTGTTTCATTAAAGGATTAACTGTATTATGATATTCAAAGACTGATTCGTTAGTCGTTACTCATGAGAAATTCGGAAAAAAAAAAATTGAATATAGTTTCTCAGTATTTTCGAATCCTGCTAACATAGTCCAACACAAATTAAAATAAAGGCTGATCCATTGATTTTGAACATGGTAATAATTTTTTCATAGGGATGGGTATCAATACACGATATATTTAAAATATAGATAGATCGCATACCCTGAAGGAATAATACCTCTTCACTAAATTGGTCACAATTTTCTTACTGGTTTCCATGAACATAAAATGAAATGAATGATTTAACAATTAACTTCGATTCTTAGTTGGCCGCTATGTTCTGTCTAAAAAGAATGATTGCATGGAACCCTCTTGGAATGGACTTCAGATAGATATGAATACCTCTTAATTGCTAAAGAGGCATCTAATGCAATCATCATCCAAAAAACAATAGACTCCTTCATGAAATCTACTATGTGAAAGGGAGTTGAAAACACAATTGCTTATGTTTAACTTAGAAACTATTAAGAAAAAAAAAATACTGTACAGCCCCGCAAACTCGCATTCCAGATTTCATGTCTAGCTCGTGAAAATAATGTATTCCCTAAAACTTGGAGCTTCATTTAAAGATTTTGGAAGGAACTATTTGACCATTCTGGTAATCCGATCTCCGATTTCACGTTGAGGGTAATTCTGCCCTAGTCGATTTACTGAAGAAAACTGTGTGTCAAGACTTTAGTTATTGACAATGAAATCCTCTCAGATGATGATTTCGTCACGATGATTAAAGGAGAGAACAACTCCGAAAGGTGAAACCGTAATAATCATTAGGCAGAACCGAAAATATACATATAGGTTTAGAAGCTCTTCGATATTTTGAGATACAAGAAGCTTAACCGATGGATACACTCTTCTTCCGCCAACTTCGAAATAAAGCAACTAGGAACCGAGTTCAGTGTAAAAAGCAAACCTTTTTAGAAAAAAGTAAATCTCGTATTTTCAAGTTAACTTTATGTTCAGGTATTTAAATGTTATGACGTTTTAAATGTAGTATGTATATACAATAAACCTAAGAAAAAAAGTACTATTTATATTATGTCTTGGTTATTATTGTTGGCCCTTAATCCTGTTAAGTGAAATGCCAATATTTCACAAACTCGACACCCTTGCTGTAAACATTACACCAAATTTGTGGGACTGTACTTCATATGTAGTCCTATATATGCACATATCTTTCCTGTTTAGTGAAAAAAATAATACAAAAAATGTAAAAAGAAATTGCTGGGATGAAAGTATTAAACCTGACAATCTATGATAAATTTATTAAACGATTTGATAAATCTCCTCGAAATAGAAAAAAAAATATGTATAAAACTAAAAACATGGCACTTTAATAGTTTCATTAGCCTTATCAGAAACTAATTGCGCTTCGAGTTTTTATGATAAAAGAAATAGGAGATTAGGCTCACCTCTCGAGATAATAATCCATAATCAGTAATTAATAGAGGAATGATATTTGTTTTTCATATGTCCCAAGGCGAGTACGTAAAAAAGAGGTTTATAACGTACTTAAAACTAAACCTTTCCTGAAATTCATAATGAGGGATCAGAAGAACTAGGACCAGACAATAAGAGAATGTTTACATTTTGAATTAGTATCGTTCCAAAAATGATTTTTTATAAACCGAATTTATGATGTGAGTAATTGATTACAGAAGAAAATAGAAGAATGTACGGATAAATCATTAAAAAAAATATTGTTAGTCCTTATATGTTAATAAACATAAGAATCCTTTAATTTTTCATAAGAATTGTTTTATGCGTATTATTTTCATGCTTCGTTGAGAAAATAGTCATGCAGCCAGGTAGATAGATTACGCATACAAGCTAAAAAATAAAAATAAAATAAATAAATTCAATAAAAAATAAAATAAAAATAGATAAGTAAATAAAAGAAAATCAAAATACTTGATAAAATATGAAAGACAACAGAGAGAAAGGTTAAAGTTTTTTCTATTTTTTATTATTTCATCAATATATTAATTAAATTTTGGTCACCCTGCAGTAAATGCTGATTGATAAGTTTTGCAATGAAACCTTCATCATTCCTATTTTTAAATAAGGCTTGGACTTCAGCATTACTCTCAAGCATCGTTCCAATAGAGTTTCTTCTTCTTAAATTTCTTCAAGTATCAGTAGGCGTAAAAGAATATCCCGGTCACTCATTTTAAAAATACTACACTTTGAAAAGCCGCACATAACTGACGCTTTATAGGAAACAATCAAGTACGCGTCAGCTGTGCGGGTCAGATGCTCAGCGTCAGACGCTGGCGTTAGACGCACAATAGGAAACGTACCTTCAATCACTACTTTTCGAGGGACGAGGTTATTTTACTTCAATTACAAACACACTCGAAATCCATGTTCAAATAAATATTAATTTCTGATACACCTTCCGATATTAAAATGAGAAATAAGAAAATATCAACCTATAAAACACAAAATCATGTTTGAATTAAAATTATAGTAAATCAGAAATAACATTATACTAAATCGTAACTAATGTAACTTCTGATAAACTTTCTAACGTAAGGCAAGTGAAAGTAACAAATTATAAATACATAAAATAAAATTTATGTTGAAAGTTATGCGGTTAATTTCTGCTATATTTTCTTACATTAGGGAAGTGGAATTAATAAAATATAAAACTTCTGATATACTTTTTCACATTCTTTTTTACACACTAAACAACACGATCTCCGTAGTGCATCGCAGGTCTCGCCAATTTGGTGAAGCTCACGTCGATAAAGATGTCATACGTTTTAAATATAATTTCCATTGTTATACCTCTTATTGTGAATTTTAACCTATTACATAACCTTTATGAAAATATTACGTTTGTAGGTAAAATAGATCGGCTATGAAGCAAGTATTGTACAACAGGTAAAAAATATTTGCTTGGCTGACAAGTTGACCGTTCCATCAATGAAGGAAAGTCATTGACGAATGAATCAGGTAATGAAGAGGAAGACTGACTCATAGGAAACGGTATTCGTTACCTGTGACCTATTGAACGGAAGTGAATAAACTCGACATTTTATCTGATTGCTTGTAACCTTCAAAGAGAATAATTCGTTGTATTAATGGTGTTTGTCTTCCAATCTATTATAATAAGTATTAGTAGCTGGCCTCACTAAAATCATCATTCTTGAGTATGCAAGTCAAACATCACTTGGTGGTTTTATAACTTATGAAATTTTAAACGTCATACATCAATATAGCCTATTAAAAAATATGTGTTGTTTGTTCGTTGGTGCTCAACTTCCTTATGTATTTCAAGTAGAGTATAAAGGGCGGGTCATCTAGCAGGTTACCATCCTATTCAACCCTCAAGGGAAAAGTCAAGATTTATTCCGTGTATCATGAAATAAATTTCAGCTCACCCAGTTGGGATTTGAGCCCACCACCTTATGCACCCTCACTAGACCCTCACCAATGGAATTAGTAATCATTTTTCCAAAAGATTACCATATTGATTTTAATTTAATCAAACACATTTAAACTGTACATAAGGTTTTGTTGTTAAAATTATCTCTTTTTTTTCTTTTTTTTTTTAAATGTACCTATCATAGCTTGTGAAAAAAAGAAAGGTTCAAGTTTTGAAATAGAAAAAAAAATTGTGATTTTTTTTTTTTTTTTTTTTTTTTAATAAGTCCTGATTAGTATAGAGATCTATTTACAAAAGAGTCACATTATTGTTTTTTGTGTAAACAAATTAAATGTTTTATGATGATAATATGCATATATATTTACATTAATTGAATTTAATTATTAATAAATGATAAATAGATATGTTTGGAAGAAGGGCTTTGGCACGGTTTCCTAATTTTACAAGAACTTCAAAGAACTATCTCATCGCTAAGTGTTGCTAATAAAAAGCACCTATAGTGACATAGGCCCTTCTTCCATTGGGGAAATTGGAAATTCTGAGAAACTACTTATACTACTATATAAAATATAAAAAGTTAGTATAAATAAAACAGGTAAAGTAAGTAAATAAGTATAAAGCATTTAATGACTACTCATACTGCTTATGACGAGACGAACTCATGGTTTCAACTGATTAAGACCCTTTTACACAGTCATATCCGCTCTCAGTTCAGTTTCAGTTTCAGTCGGACTGTCATTTATTCTTATGTGTAAAAATGAAAAAAAATATTGAAGAACGGAAACGGAGGCTTAGAACTGACGTGATGGAAAGACCTATTTGTTTGGTTTCATTTCTTATGATCCTATATGTAAACAAAGGCGTCATGTCTCACTCCGTTCGCTTATCAGTATTATTGAAAATATTGAAAGGTTAATCTGTCGCAAAGATTACGATTTTATTATTGAATTTATTGAAATTTATAAACGTTCACCGTGTTTTTGGAAAAAAAGACGCTATCACAATGCGAACGGTAGAGAATCTGCTTACACTCTCCTATTAAAAAAGTATCAAAAATATGATAAAAAAGAAACAAAGAAGATGGTCAAGTCCAAAAATAATAGCCTACCCTCAACTTATAATTAAGAAATAAAAAAATTTAAAGACAGTAAAAGAAGTGGAGCACAAACTGCGGAAGTGTACAGACGATCGCTATAGTATTGCGATCCATACGAAGCCAAACTTTACTCCATTGTTTTTTCCCCCCTCTTTCTTCAGAAATAAAACTAAGGCTGTTACAGTGAGACAGTCTTTACTCATAAGTTATTGTTTATTACCACAAGTGTACTCTTTTAAATCAGAATGAACAAAATATATGTTGAACACTTTTAATTACGTTCAACTTTTTGAAACTAAAATTTTCTAGGCTACAGATAACTGAAATGACTGGGAATAGTGAAACCTGGGTAGTGTAAAAGAACTGAAATGAAACTGAAACTGACACTGAAACTAAAACTGAACTGAGAACGGATATGAGCGTGTAAAAAGACTTTAACATAGGCCGTTCTTCCAATTCAAGTACTCTGATTTCTCAAAAAAAACACGTTTATTCTGACCTTTACAACTAAAAACCATGTCATTACTTACACCACAGAATAAGCCATTATTCCTACGAAAATTGAGTTTCGAGAAAATCGTGACACAGGCCCTTCTTCCGGACACACATACATGGCATTCCTACACGCTTATCAAGTATTTACTAACTTGTTTAGCTTACAAATAGGAAGTCGGGGTCAGGATGAGGGCGTAAACAAATAAGTGATGTGTATAAATTATAAATTAATGTGGATGTGTAAACAAAGCATAACATAATTGGTTTATTGCCGGTTGTAAAGGAGCATTGTATAAATCAATCGGATAAGCTATGTTTATTCGGTATTTTTGTCAATATAAATTTATTATACTATATTTTAAAACGTGTTAACAAGTTGTGGGTACTTATCGAAACAGGCTATTAGGTGATGTATTTTTTTTTTTTTTTTTTTTTTTTTTTTTTTTTTTTTTTTTTTTTTTTTTTTTTGAAACTGAAACGTAAGATTGTTGTTTTATATAGAATTAAAGCGAAAGAAAAAAAAAAAGGTTTGCATTACAGAAATCAAAACCTATCATAAACCAAATGAAATGTTCAATGAAAATTCTAAAATGCAATAATTTACTTAATTAAGTGTAACAAATACATATTAACTGAAGTGAAAAAAGTGAGAGATTGTATGATTTGTTATTGAATAAAATAAATAGAATAAACAATCTGGATGGCTTCAAGGTCTTCTACTTTATTTTCAAGTTCAACAGAACATCGCCACCTCACCAACGAACCCGTCCGCCAAGAAAGTTTACTTCACTATTGTAGCGGCCTTCTTAATAATATTTATAAATTATTTCGGGATAATACTATTCATAAATGTTTGAGAAATAATGGTTATAAACAATATTTTTTTCTTAGGGGATAAGGGGAGTGACAACACGTAAGTTATTTGTATGACTTATTTGTAAAACATTTTTTTTTTAAATGTTAAAAAATGAATAAAAATTAATAGTTATGAAAAACTATAAAAATACGATTTTGTAGCAAACCTAAGGCTGGGTGGACATGAGCTGCAAAACAATCGGAACGCCGAGATTATTTTCTATCCTATCTCTTTGATGCCTATATCAGTTTCTGTGCACATGGAAGATAGGGTGCAGCGCCCTATCTATTTGATGCCTGAGAAATTTTCCAACTGGATGAGGATTCTTTCTTCTTCAGTGTTGTGTGTTGTTTCTTCCGAGATGGATCAAGCGAAACTTTAAATTTATAAAAAGAAGGTTTTATTTTCGTACTTTGTGTACAAATACATTTATAAAACTGATCATAAAAGAAGATATTGGGTTCATCCATTTACCGATGCGAGATTTAAATTTATATTAAATTACTATACAATAAAGGTGCAGCAGCAACATCACCATCCCATAAACTGAAATTTTATTTATCTTTTTTATTCGATATTTACATTAATTATTGTTTTTAATCCTATCATTAATTTACCCTGTTACCTGCATCTTTATTTCAATGGTTTTATTCTTATTTATTCGTAGTTTTCCCATTTCATTTAAATTTTGTTTTATAGGAATTTTGATGTTATTAATATTATTGTATTTCTTGTAGTGTTTTTTTTTCTTGGAATTATAGTTTATATGTTTTAAAGTTATTATTTTACGTCACATCCACTAATGATCACAGTTTGAGCGAAAGGTGTGGATTAAAGAAATATAGTGAAAAAAATATATGTTTTAAAGTTGATAACTATCCCAAAATTATACAACCCATTTCATTACTACCCATTACTCCTTGCATTGTTAAAAATGCTATTTATTTTCAATTCATCTATGTAAGATTTATCAGGCTTAATTTTAAATATATAAATTTATTTTAATTTTTAATTTGCTGGCATTTATTAATTTATTAAATTAAATAAATTTAAGGGTTGAAAAAGACTACTTGCGGTGGTCTCAAACAGACAGCTGGTTCCTAATTATTATTATAAATTGTAAAAATGTTCTTTTATTGTATATATCATTATAATTTGTAAATATATACATATATATATATATATATATATATATATATATATATATATATATATATATATATATATATGTATAAATTGCCAATAATACTTAAATATTTCTGAAAATATGTTAAGAAAATCACATATTTGACGAAAATAAATCCAATATTTGAATTAAATTGACATTTTAAATAAATAAAAATCCGATCCCTGATTATTAATATAATGCAGAGATTATCCAATTATATATAATGTTAAATAAATATTTAAAGTGAAATTAATCATTTTGTTATCGAAAACTCACTGAAAAAGCACCAGATAGAACGGACGCAGCGACGTCTTGTACTTCTGAAACACGGAGGATAGAAAAAACCGCAGATAGGGGGAGAAACCATCGGTTGCTCAGATCCTATCGAGATAGGCCGAGTGTGTCCGATAGCAGTTGGCGTGCCATGTGCATAGGCCCTATGTTGCCAATGGATCTCTGACTATCCGATTAAAAACAATCTTTGCGATTTGATTGTTTTCCAGCTTATGTGCACCCAGCCTCACTAAATAGCTAAGTGTGGTGAACATTTGCAGCAGTCGGACCTTTTAATTTTTAGAGTTCAAGTTTCAAAGCTAATTTCCCTGTACTATTCGCGATTTGTTTGCAATGTCAACACAGTTAATTTAAAATTAACCTACAATTTTTGTTTTTTTGACATACCTCAGAGTAGGAATGGGCAAATTTTCATTTTAAAAATCCTATCTTGCACAAAATGTAATGATTTTATTTTTTTTATTGGATTAACCATTTCTGTGTTATAGACTCATAATCATGACCAAACCTAACTTTTTGTAAAATTGTGAAAAATTCGTCGATGTTTAACAATCGATTGTGCTAAACGCCTAAATAAAATTCAGCTTAGGAGATGTCTTAAGACGCACAATTTTATAAACTTTGCCCCCCAAACATTTTTCTCTAATCAAATTTATTTTTATTTTTATTCTTTATCCTTAGGAACCATCTGGACTATATAAAAACATAAAACTTACTATTCCAACTTTTGCAAGGCACACTTCCATTTTAGGAGTAATTTAACTACACCAAGTGAGGACATTAGAACAAAGTTGTGCAATTATTGTATTGTCATTGGTCCTTGGAACGTGTGTAAATTTTCAAATTAATCAGATTGCTGAAAATTGTTGAAAATTACAATGAAAGATTCCGCTACATATAAGTGAAGTTAATTAAAGCGTATTAAGAATACATTTGATTTTATTTAATTTAATGGGGTTCATCACTTCTTTGACTAATTGTAAGCCTAGCCCAAAAACTAAAACCTTAGATTTGTTCACATATTTTACATATTTCTATCGTCGTTGAGAGATCGGGACTTACTATAATTTTTTTGAATAAGTTATTCCCGTATTGTGGTAATTTTGACTTACAGTTTAAATGTTTTAGGTTAATAATTTCCTCTATTGTATGTAATTAAAGCTCTTTATCTATTAACTTTGTTTTTTTCTTTTCAAATGACGTTCTCTTAACTATTTTTTTGATAATTCCATTTCTGGAGAGATATTTATGTGTTATAAATTAATGAAGATCAATTAATTAGTGCAAATTACAATTTACTTCTTCGGGATTAAGGATGGCCCAAAGAACAAACCTTGGGAATTAGTCAACTATGCTTTGTCCTAGAAGGGAGCCTGAAGGATAGCAACATACTCAAATATGGCTGTAGGTAAGTGAAGTCCATTAAGCTTTATGTTCACGTTGTATCGGCCTTGAACCAACTGTTTTTATCCATCCTCGTGTATTTAAGAAATTCCTGTTTTACTTCCTTAGCCAATATAGGTTGAGGAAATGATCGATTTTAGATATTTATCTTTTTAATCTAGAATTACTTGACTAGTTAAATTGAATTAATGTGAAATATAGATTATAAAAGAAACTATATATATATATATATATATATATATATATATATATATATATATATATATATATATATATATAATATAGGGATATATATATCAAAATTATATTTTGTCGACCCTTAGAAATTATATAATTAACTATTTTACAATAATCGGGTTTTCGGTCCTTTATATTTAACAATTCTTTGTTCAAACAATATTATTATTTATCCATATACCCATTTTCTTTCTTTCTTCTCCTCTCTCCTCTCTTTTTGACGTTTCGACCCCTTATTTAATGGGATCCTCTTCAGAACTGGAAAACAATACCATTCTTAAACATCTTTCCCGACATTGGCACACCTCCAGTCATTAATAATACAAAATTTGACAAATACACACCAAAAACTGGGTACTCCGAAACTCCAGGCCAGTAAGCCCACCGACTCCTGCAGCAAGTGCTTGCCAGCTCAGACACCAGGGTACTGAGCTGCTCGGCGGACTACCGGCCAAAGAGTCCGAGGTCCAATTACATAATTTTTCCTTTTTTGTAACTAAAATTTAAAATCTATAACTAAAGAAAAACACACACCCATACGACAATATAAATATTTCATTCACACACACACACACACCCATAAATGATAATACACACAAATATATAGGGGATATTTAATATAACCTTCGTTAAAATCCAATAAAAAAACAATTATGCTAAAACAATACCCAATCAAATATTTAAAACAATTTGAAACAACAATCTATTTTAAACTTTTAATTTGATGAAAGTAGACCATTCATGTTTGGTCTACTTTTATCTAATTACCAAAATTGTAAACTTTTCTAAGTGTCAAAATTTAAAATTTTTATTTATTTATTGCCATAATTGAGGCAAATAAAAAAAAATTAATTTTTATTTGAATTATCAAAAATTTTTAGTTGAAAATAATTGTTTGAAATATAAAAATAGTCAAAATACTGTTGTTGTTTTTAGGTTATTGGAGTGGCTGTTTTATTGTTTGAAAAATGATGGATATAAAATTGTAAAAATGTTTTTTTAGGTTATATTAATTGTTATATTAATATAAAATGTGTAATAAATATTAGAAAATGTGTATATGGATAAATAATAATATTGTTAAATATAAAGGACCAAAAACCCGATAATTGTAAAATAGTTATGTATGTATTAAAAAATAAATAATGAGCTTTAAGTCAAGAGTCACTTGTTTTTTTTTTTTATTATTTTTTTTTTACATTGATCTATTAAACATTAAAAAAATAGCCAACTATTTTGTAAAATCACACTCGCCAGTCAGCGAATAAAGAAATCAAGCGCGTGCCATCGTTGTTACAGATGGCATGCGACAATGCTTAACATCGTTATTATAATTTTAAACATTATAAAACTTTATCTTAAATTCTAATTTGTAGTTTTCTTGATAATATATTAATCCTAGCCACGTCAATAGATATTTCATTTATTTAATTAATAAATTTAATTCAAGTAATGATTTATTAATCATTTATTTATAAATGATCGACAAATATCCCTCACATTTATGACACCTTTGCTTTAATTTGAGGTACGCATGATAGTATAGAAGGATCAATACAAATAGGATTGATTCATTAACCCTAGTTGTAAAATTGCTTTCGTTTTTCTGACCGTGGTCAGTATTAAAAAATATCAATAAAATAATTAATTTTTAATGACTGTTTTTAGTTTTAATGACACAATAACTTCTTTTTAAAGAAAAATAAATCTTGATTTTAGGCATGATTTTAATTTTATCTATAAACTAACGAATCAAACTACAGATATTGTAAATGGATTTTCTTCTCTCTAGGGTATTTTCCGGAAAATACTTTCTTGTAATTTTTCATCCAGAATAAAATGTTTTGTCATTGATTCAAAGCAAACATTCTATGTAGACCAATATAAAGTGTTTTTTTTTTTCTCTTATTTAACACAAGAAAAAAAATAGTGTTTCAATACTAGTGAATAAATCCTTATTTTCTAATCATTTCCAGTTCTACAACTGTGCAAGCAGTGTAAGGATATTCATAAAACCTAAACTTATGATTGGCATTATATAAAAAAATTATTTATACAAAAATTAAGTTATACTTCTATAAAATATTGTTTATTATGTCAGAAATAAATTCAATAATTTATAATATATATAGTTTTTACATTTTAATCCTAAATATTTATGATAGTAACATTTTGGCAAAATCTGTCATAATCTAACATAATTTTCCAAACGATTCAGAACATATACCGTTCAGATGTCAACTCATCTTTTTGAAATAATGAAACTGAAAAAATACAACTAAATTCAGGCCCTATATAATATACCTGCATGCATATGAACTCCGTCGTCTTTGTTAAAATTCCTTAAAAATAACCAGTTTTTTTTGTTTTCCCAAAACATAATGCGAATTGAACTCAATTTATTGTACTATTGAGAGTGCAGTAAAATGTAAAACTTATTCAAGGAATTCATTAATTTGACTATTAAATAATCACCGTTATTGTTTGTTGTAAACAGCGTTACGTATTTAAATAAATTTTTCCTCTCAAAAGTAATTAACAACCTGCAAATTAAATCTGATACTAAAATTTTAGAAATTAAGTTACTACCTGGGTACAATGGACAATGAACGGGATTTTCCCAACCATTGGGAATTCCCCTACTGTCCAGGTACTTTCCTGACATTTAAATAAGGAAAAGAGGGTTATATATATATATATATATATATATTTTATATATATTTTTTTTTTTTTTTTAGATTATTTTTTTATGACCTCTATAAAATGTTACAACCTTGGTTGTAAATTAAATTAAATTAATTTATAAACGACGATGTGGTCATTTTTCAGTTCAGTCAATTGAATGTTATAATAACATATGATGAATCTACTGATTGATTATATTTCTAAAGTAAACGAGTATAATAGATGGCAGAAATATTTCACTTTATCTTTACCACTGAAGTTACAACCAAGGTTGTAACATTTTGTCAAGATGTCAGCTTAGGTATGTATTATTATATAAATTGATCAATACGAATAGGAATTTATGAATTATTTTGCCACTGGTATTAGTCACGTGAGCTGGAATTCAGGCATTAACAAAAATAAAATAAAAATAATATAATAGGCACAATCAAAGCAACAACTACGTTTCGTCAAACGCAGATGTTCATTTCAATTGCCTGTTAATCATTTCTAAAAAATTATTCCGCGCTTCACGTTATTTTCCAAATTGGTTTTAAAACTCTATTACCTTCAATTTTACAGAAAACTTGTCAAAAAATAAATTGTAGTTAGATTTTCTTGAAGACTACTTTGATATTGTACTATTATAAATCTTAAGATAATTTACCTTCAAGCGCTCTTATTTAAATAGGAACTTATGATGAGGTGCTACAATTCATTTTGAATGCTTTACGATAGTGGATATATATATATAATTAGAGATGGGCTGACTAGTTTGTAAAGCCGACAAATCGGCTGCTTTTGTAGTCAGATATTAGTCGGCAAAAAGCCCCGACTAGTCTAAAAAAAAATAAATAAATAAAAATCTGCATTGGAATGTAATAGTAGGAATGCAACACGAAAAAGAAACTGTTATTTTAGCAGTTTGCTAGCGTGTTATTAGCATTACTATTACTATTACTATTAGCATCTCTTAAGTAAAAGATAATTTTAACTGATAATTTAAGTTTTATGTGTTAATCGATAAAAATAATGCAATTAATCATTATTTCTTCAATGACGCTTTCACGCATACCAGTAATTTTCAACCTGGTTAAAGTATCATTGATTAGGTGGTTGAAGATTATGTAATACCATAGTCAGATATCCTATTTTTAATTGTAATGTATTGGTAATCGAGATGGACACAGGGTATTAAGAAAACCTTGCGGATAATGGACTGCATTACAACAAAAGGCCTTTAAATCATATTTTTGCAATCAATAACAAAAAGCAAAGGATTGACATTTTGATTTAATAATAATTTTTATTCGGCAAAAATAATTTTATCGATTTCATCTGGTTGGATTTTGATTTCTAACCGTTAAAGTATAAGACAGTGTGGCAAGCCTCGTTTCTATCAATCAACATTGTGAAATTAAATTTTAATTATTGTTAATTTAATTGTTCCTAAACCTTACTAGAACAATGAAAATGATCAAGTAAAAATTTGGTTAAGAAAGATTCAGTAGTTTTACCATTTAAACTCACAAGGGAAGACACACTCAGTCACACGGATCTTGTTGGCAATTTTATTTGAGGTTTCTGGTCAAAAAATATTAGACACGTATTTTGCCGTTCCGACCAATGGGCCCTAGAACCCGAGAAAAAAAAAAAAGCATTAAATGAATTTATTTTATATCTCGAGTTTAATAAATGATATCCACATGATTCTTGCACCAAGATTTTTATTTTTGATTGCGAATTTATGAAAAAATACAGTCGCTCCATAGATTTTGGGTTAGATTAATTCAATTCTATAGAAATGATTAGATTTTCAAGCAAACTACCTCTATAGATTTTTTTAACACAAAAATTGATGTCATATTCTAACTAAGCACCCTCAAAAAACGTTTATTAAATAAAAACAAAACATTATTTTTCACCTTCTTCGAGGGGCAGAAATTTTTAAAACGATTATTGGTTAATTTCCTTTAAACAGCTAATACTTTGTCTCGCAATTCACTGGTTTGAATCGCTGGAAAGAGAAGAGCCTTTATTTTGATGTATATTAATGCAAATTTCAATCAACTAAAACCTATTAAAAAATTGGTAAATCCGAAAAACATGTTTAGTTTTAACTTGAGTTTGAAACCTGATAGGAAAATGAAACTTATGAGCAGCTGCATTTTTCCTTAAATTCGCAATCAAATTAATTTAATTCTATTTTTTTTTTCTCGGGTTCTAGGGCCCATTGGTCGGAACGGCAAAACCCTTGTCTAATATTTTTTGACCAGTAACCTCCAAGAAAATTGCCATCAAGATCCGTGAGAGACTGAGTGTGTCCTCCCTGTGTCAGTTAAATTGTTCTTCATATCGGTCGATTTACAAACTTTACTGGGATCTAAATTTAGCGCCACATATTTATTTATTTATTTTTAAATAATTTAATTGAATATACGTAATTTTTTTTTCTATTTCAAGCTCTATATAACACAGTGCTTTGGTAACCTCTCATATAGTACTGGCACTTGCCATCTATCGGTCAATTTCGAAACTTTTTTATTATAACGTATTATAACTTTTTTAATAAGAAAAATAACTGAAAATCGGTAGATCTTATTATTGCTAAACCTTCCAGGGACTATAAAGAAGATGTGGTTAAAAGTTGGTACATAATGGTTCAGTACTTTTCGCGGTTATTAATGACAAACGAAAAATGACTTGACCTTTTATACATAGATTAGTATAGATAAATTGTTAGTTATTTTTGTGTCAACTGTCTAAAGTAATGTTAATTGCTGGTTTTTGCTTTATTTGTATTTAAAAAAAAAAAAAATTCTTTTTCTATCAGATTCAGAGCGATCCAAACAGCTGAACATGAGGCCTGAGAGCAGCCCGTCTGAAAGTATTTTCTCTTATGGGGTCTGTTTGATGGTTAAACTTATTTTAACAGAATATTTAAGAATCACGGAATCAGGAAATATATTGCAGAAATTTTAAAATTTAATAAAGTATAACCAAAAAAATTAACAACTTTTAAAATAAATAACAAAAAAATAGTACTTTTTGTGGTTGTGGTGGATTATTCGAACATTTAAAAAGTATGTCATCTATGGTAAACATTTTTATGATTTTACACAAAAAATAAAATTCAAACATCGGGTAGAAGCCAATTAGGAAGGGTCATAAAAATTTCGAACAAAATGAGGAAAATTTTTAATATATTGCTTTTAATATAAAAATAACAAGAAAAATCTTCAATCCGAATATAAATTCTAATAATTATTGTTGAATCCTTAATAGGAGTGATACTAAACATGGTAATTGTTTTCTTATCATTGTGTCAAGCTATCTAATGTGTTGAGGATTATGATATTAGACTGTTTTAGATGGCTGTGTTTGTCTACATGATATGGAAGATCCGAAATAGCCTTCGTAATCTATTGATTAAATATTTCGAGAACACATTTACATTTTTTTATAAACTACAGAAATACACTTTTTTTTTCTTTTTTTTTCAAAGGTAGAATGAACTAGACATAAAAATATCTATTATTCTAAACGATAAATTTATTTAAAGCATGTAAAAAGTATACACAGGACAATGTATAACATTATTCAATAAATAATAACATAAATCGGTAACTAAATTTGTAAAACACGTTTGTAATACTTATTTTTAGTATATTTTCGTTTTCATTAAATTATAATTTATTTTTTTTATATCAATTTATTGAAATTTACAACAGTACAAAATATATACATTAATTAAAATGAAATGTATAAATGTAAGTAAAATTAAGTAGTATGTGTTGATAAAGATTAAAATAACGTGCCAAAACTTGAAAAGAACTACTCATCAATAGCACTTTAAGAAAAATTCTACACTATAAGGTCTCAGAGCCGCCTGCAAGCGCCTTGAAGGATTATCGGGAATGAAGTAGGAAGCAAGTTGAGAAATTACTAGATTCAAGTGGTTATGGAGCTTACGATGAAGGCATATGTATCTGGGATAAATCAGCAACATATGGATAATTCAGATCTTTATAGATAACTTTATTGGTGACAAAGTATGGAGCATTGAGGATTTTTCAAAGGCTTTTGGATTACATGTATTGGATACGAGATGAGTTGGATGGTTTAGTGGAGCTCCAAAGCTGCAGCACTTATGTCCAAATAGGTCTAATCACAGATATTTAAATGAGTCTTTTGGAATTAATTGAGAGCTTTAAACGTTTATATAGTAAATGTTGAAGTAGTATGTAACGACGAACAGTTTCTTGTCGGGTTAGTCTTGTATGTGGATTCCAAGTAAGACGTTTGTCCAAGCGGAGTCCTAGGTAGCGGGTCTGTTCAACAGGAATTAGTTGAATATCATTAAAGGATACTGGTGGGGAGAAAGTAAATTATAAAATTAAATACGAAAATTAACCAATATTTTTTTATAATAATCATATTATCAGAAGTTCATTTCTTAAAACATAAAAAATACTGCAGCTATATTTTAATTATTTACTTAACTACAAATAAATTTTCTAATTTTATTTAATATGTGCGGTGGAGTCTCACTTATACGAAACTCACTTATAGAAACATTCAGTTATACGAAGTATTTTTCGTTCCCCGGCGAACGAATAACTATCTTATAACTATTCAGTAATTAGAAGTATTCATTTATACGAAATATTTTCCGTTCCCCCTTACATTCGTATAAATGAGACTTATAATTATTATTATAAATTAAGCAACAATTTTGAATATACAGTAATAATTTTTATTTTAAAAAATCATTAGAATTTTTCTTTCATAACTTGATAAGAGATACGAGAGGTTCTTGTAAGGTTAGTAATTTTGCTGAACGAAAAGTATTATATATTTAGAGAATATATATAGAATTGTTATATCTAAGCAAATTTTCGATATAACCGCATAGGTTTACCAAATTCATCAATTATTTCGTCTTCGACATATTTTCATATAAACCGTTCCTATCCGTCTGGCAGAACCTACAAAATAGACCTCAATTTTGTTGGTTGTGAAAAAGCAATCTTCTCCTGGGAACCAGTCTTTATTTCGAATAGTTCATAACCCATCCATTCCTTATACGGTCCCTTAAACATACAATAAAAACACTTTTTTAATATCAGTAAGTAATGAACAATCAATTGAAATATAATTTTTGGAGCAAAAAATTTCATCCTTTCAAGAAATATGTGAACACTGGAAGATAAATGAATTTCAATAAAATGTTAAAATGAATTGAACTACCATGTAATACAACTCATTCCTGTCATAGAGTACCCTTATATAATACTCCAGGCAGGTTTGTTATCTAGGAATTCATATGGACGATAGATTGTCTTGAAATCCTCATAAAATGCCTAAAAGAATTCGATAACTATAGGACTTACCAAAGCATTCCATACATATCAGAAAAAAAAAGGCACATTCATGACAATAATCAAACTAATTAGAATACACGAAATTGAGCTTTTGAGCTGCACGAAACTAACGAATTCATTTTGGAACTGACCATTACAATTCAGAAACCCTCGTAAAATCATAATAGATTTATAGCAATCAAAAAAATAGAACTATCTATAAAGGATATCCCAAAATGTTCCTGACATACTATGAACCTATAGTATTGCTTCATACTCCCTCAAACCTTTTAATTTTCTTAATTTCTTTCCATTTCGATTCCCTCAACATTTTTATGCCTGAAAAGTGTGGATTTCATTGATAGAACTGTTGTTGGAATAGGTACTCGGACAATGTTTTCACCACTCGTTATAATCTAATTATTTTCATCATAATATTATTCGGTGTATTTTTTAACTCCTTTGTGAATTTTATAAAGAAATTGGGAACGATAATAACGGGTTATTATAAAAAGTGGCTATTTCAGTGAGATTAAGAAGGCTAAAGTCTGTTAAATCCAAAGTCAGGATTGAGGGAGGGATTTCCCAAGATTTTAATTACCGAGACCCTTTCATAGTACCTTTCTACTGATTACCTCCTGCTTTTAGGGTTCCTTCAATTTCAAGAAGGTTTGTTTCAAATTTGAATTATTAGTTAAATTCTATTGTTTACATATTCATTTGATAAATGGATGACAAACGTTTCTTATTTGGCTTCTTTTCATACTCAAACACCTAAGCTAATTTGCCATAATAACACTAAAATCAGATATTGAGAGGGATTAGTCATAAAAAATTAGGCAATGTTGGACATTCATAAAAACATATTTTTATTATTTTTCTTACGTTTCGGCCAAATCATGACCATCGTCAGGGCTAAATCAAAAAATAGTAGACTATCACAATAATGACGCTCTGTCATGAAGAGAATTCACTTATTTTTTTATTTATTTTTTTTCTCTAAATTTTCATCTGTTAGTTTTTTGTTATAACTTTATACTGCTTATTATTTACACTTTTGATCATCTCTTACTGTTTTAATCATACTATATCTTATTTGTTTTCCTATTTTTTATTTTTTTACCTCTCTGTACATAAAATAATGTCAATTCATTTCATACAATAACGCATATTGTTTATTTACTATTCCATATTTAATTTAATTTTTTTTCCTTTTCTCTTTTTTATTTCTATATTCGACTATTTTTTGTTTTAGCTCTTACTATAGCCATCTATGATATGGCCGAAACGTTGGCAAAAATATATATATATATATCTTCGTTAATATCAAACATTGCCTAATTTATTATGACATTTATTATATAAGCAAGCATCATATTTAGTCAATAAATGTTTCATGAGGATTGCATGTTTTCTGCAATTCTGTTTCCTCAAGTTCAGTAAGTTTTTTTTTTTTCAATTTATTGTTATTAATTTCTCTAAGATATAAGCATCAAAACAAAGAAACAACCATTTTGAAAGGTTTCTAAATACCAATTCAGAGGTATAATATCACAGGTATAACTTTGGCTACGGAAATAGAGGACTATCTGGTGAGCTCGAAATGAGATTTAAAAGACTAATGAACTTTTTTATTAGATTTATTTTCGGGATCTCTAAACGTTCTCACATATCTCACAGGTATTTTGAAATTTGGTGGCTTTATCCCAGTTTCCGGCGTCAATACTTCCTAGGTGCACCCATATTTCAATCCTTGAAAACCAAAAACCCCACTTATATTCATTACCTTTATACTCTGCGTTCCTCCATCCACCTGTTAAATACTAGAACCCAACCCACCGACCTTTACACTCCTGCTCATCGAACTGAATCCTTCAAAAAATCCTTTTTATCCGTGCTTCCTCCTTATAGAATTTATTGCCCATCTCAATTCCAAAAGGCCCCACTCTTATTTCCTTTAAACATTGTCTATTACTTTACCTCCTGAATTTTCAATGTTCCAAGTAAAAGTAAAACATGAATATTTATGTAATATAAATTATAATAGTATAACAAATACAATAACATAATGATACATAAGATATATCATTTTACAAAATTTCTCATTTATTTTGTAACTCATGACTTAATTATTAATCAATTTTATTATTATTTATTATAATTAATTATCAAAGCCAGACGATTGTCCTATGTACTGTCATCATATGTTATTCTCAGGGGACAAGTTGTCCCAGAATAAAGTTCATTTTCTTCTTCTTCTTCTTGTTAATAAATGAAAAACATTACATGCAACTTGTTTTAGGCGCACAAAAACAAGTACAAAGCTTATATTATAGAATAGACCTTTTTCTATTTTTTTTAATTTTATAATATTCTAGATCTTTATTTATTTATTAGTTTTTTTATTTAGTACAGTAATTTGTAATAACAATGATAAACATATTGATTAACGCGAACTATTATTTAAGGAACCTAAATGTTTTCTATAGTTCTAAATCTAATCCTTAAATAATAAATAAATAAATTGAATGAGATACATTTTTTTCCTAATTGATAAGGCCTAGGCTCACAGTTGAACACTCAGATCTCATCACGAAGACACATTGGCCCCTAAAATGCCATCCTTTCTAGAATAACTTATATTTGTCCACATTTTTTAAGAAAATCCATTTAACTTTATAAGATTCATTTTTTGGGATCCCCAGTCGTTTTCACATCACTTGCTGGTATTCCGAGTTGAGGTGGCTTTATCCAAGTTTTCGGCGACAATACTTCTTTTGTTCCTTTCTATTCCAATCCTTGCCCTTCGTTCTTCCATTCATCTTTTGAACACCAGATCTCAGCCTATAGATTTGTATATCCCTTCTCATCGAACTGCTTCCTTTGAAAAATCCTTTATTAATCGTGCAGCTTTATTCTGGAATTCCATACCCATTTCGATCCACAATGCTCACTTCCTTTAAACATAATTTATTCATCTACCTCTTCAATTATCAATCTTCCAAAATTATGTAATAATATTTTAGTGTTAGTGTGTTTTAGTAGCATTTGCAAGAGTAATAGACATTCTGAAAAAAGGCAAAAGCGATTCCTGGGAAACAAAAAAAGCGTTATTTGACTCCATGGTCTCCTCAACCTTACTATATGCTTCTGAAATATGGAGTCTCAAGTATCTCGAAGCGATCGAGATAGCGCAGTTGAAATTCATAAAATATCTTTTTGGTTGGCCCAGGAACACTCCAAACTAAATAGTTCGCCTCGAGACTGGGAGAACCTCACTGAGCCTGATGGTTATCAAAAAGTTGATAAACTTATGGACGAAACTTTCACTGATGCCTGACGAGAGACTGCCATAACTGTGCTTTAATAGACTGAAAGCACTAGACAGTGATAACCCATGTGGAGTATAATTGGGTATCTCAAGTTAAGGCGATAGCTGAGGTTAGTCACTTCACAGAGGAGCTCTCTGCCCATCCTTCCAACGGCCTTGTCAGATACAAAGATGTCATCTTAGAAAAAGCACAGAACTTCTATATTTCAATGGACATTCAAAGAGTTCTCAGGTCAACCAACTTCTCATTATACCGATTACTCTGTAACTACAATGTCTCAAATCCCGAAACGTACCTAACATACAAAGTACACATAAAAAAGTTGAGGTGTGTCAGTCAATTAAGAGTTGCTAACCAAGAACAAATTAAATTATATACTAAGAACAAAACTTTTTTATTCAAATCACAGGAAACTTGTATATCATGCAGTCAATATATCTCCAATAGCTTGTACCACATCCTTCTCTATTGCCCAACGTTCAAGGAATATAGACAACAGTTTATTCAGCCATACATCACAATGTCCTCTGATAACCACAATATTGAGGCAATATTAAATATTGACAGTGTAGAAAAATTAAATAAAGTATATTTCTTCATGATGAATGTATATAAGGTGCTACTGTCTTTATGTGCTCAATGACTAATTTAAAAAAAAAAAAAAATAAAAATAAAAATAAAAAAATGAATAAACTGATATTTATTAGAATCGATATAAGGTTGTTGTTTAAGTTATGTTAGTGATAACTTGAATATATGTCTTGAGTATGTTTATAATTTATATTGTTTATATTTGATGTTATTTTATATATTGCCTTTATTTATACATTGCGTTTATATAGGTGTATGCATAAATATGTATGTGTGTGTGTGTGTGTGTGTGTGTGTGTGTGTGTGTGTGTGTGTGTGTGTGTGTGTGTGTGTGTGTGTGTGTATGTGCATATTTATTTATTTAATTATGTAATTAATTATTAATATTAATTAATGTGTAGACGTGATTGATCTATGTGTAGATGATAAGTGCATATGCAAATGTCTATTATGTAAAACGTTGATATCTATTATAAAGATAAAGAATTTAGATCATATATTTTTGTTCCAATAAATATTCATTTGTATAATGTAAACAAAATATTGTTATGTAAGGATTTGTTTAAGAGCACTAGACTCGTGCTATGGATCTATTGTATATTATTAATAATATTATTGTTTGTACAAGACTCTGTCTTTAACAAATAAAGAGCATTCATTCATTCATTCATTCATTTTAGTGTTAGAATATTTCTTTTTATTTTAATTTTGTTATTTACTAATTTTGTTTTTCTTATGTAAACCCACAGACTTGTAGTATATAATTTACACTCTATATAAGTTGCTGCCTGATATGTACCCAGCCAGACAATAATACCTTTTTATTGTTCTTTTGTGTTATTCTTAGGGGACAAGGTGTCCCAGAATAAAGATTATTTTTCATTCATTCATTCAAAAAAAACTTTCGTAAATTACAGTAAATACTATAATTTACCATTTTAATCTAAAAAGGATTATATTCAGAAGAAGTTGGGTTTTCCAAAATATTCCTAGCCCACCCATTTAAAATATACTAAGAATAATCGGAAACTGCCCAGAGGGTAAGTCCCACTTACTTAAAAAGATTCCGTTTATCCGTTCGTTGACCTGTTATTATTACACCTTTGTTTTTTGTTTTTTAAATTAATTTTGTTTTTTAATTGAATAATAATAATTTCTTTCTGAAAAATTTTCCCCCGATAAATTTCATACAATATATTCTTTGTGGAAAGAAATTTCCAAAAAAAAAGTTCCGATATAATTAGTGACCCATTAGGTGAAGCCTCCCCTTGACAGCCAAAAAGTTGTTTTAGACATTCGTCCGCCATTTCCATAATAGTTGAGTCTTTCCATTTTCTCACAGTAGAAGTGATGTTCGCATTTTCCCGCCCTTCTTTATTAATTTACTTTTAAATGATTTTAATTTTAATAATCGTTATAATACTTACTTTTTTTTTTTATTTGGGACCATATTTCAGCAGTGTTAAATAAAAAACAATACTGCTTATGCATCTATTCATGACATGCACTTAAAAAAAAAAAACTGGCATACAATGCACATAAAAAATGACTCCAAATAGGTTGATGTAAATCGTGGATTCTAATCTAACTAATTAATATATCTAACTCAATGGAATTTAGTAAGTTCCCTCTTTGTCACTGATGAACAAAAATCAGTAGATTGCCAATTTTATTACTTGTGTACATCGTAAATCTACGAGCGTTAAACTATTTCTTGATATTGTGTCAGTTTAATTAGAATTTACTTATCATTGAATATACCTATTTTGAGAGTTCCAGTACGTTGCTGATGCATTGATTCGAGATGAATTCGAACATTTTCTATTCGATTGTAAATTGTTTATCAATCCAATAACTTTAGCCAAACTCTGCTCCTAGTACAAAGGTATAAGTGATAATATAGTGACAAAAACAACTGAAAATTTGAATTTATATGATTCTTATACGAAAAAGAAATAATTAAAAAACTAAAAATACAAAGTATAATTTTTAGAAGATTGTAAGTACCACCGGCGAATAACTAATTGGGTTTTTATGTTTTTCAGATATTGTAACATTTTGATTTTTTTTCTAATCCTCCATTTATTTCTTTTATTAACAAAGAAAATAGTAAATTTTAGGAAATGGTGATCTCGTTTTGCCTTTCGGCATTTGAAGATAGGTGTTCTCTGCTGCTGATGGGACCTCTATGGAGACGGATGGTTATCTTCTTTTTGATGAACATTATGAATAGCTTTTTGGTTTTGAGCAATGAACATTTGGCCTTAAATAATGAAAACAAAAAACAACTTATAAATAAAAAAAATTATATTTTCCACTGTGGCAATTATAGGCGGCTACGATGCAAAATTGATTTGCTACATATCTTGACCGATCAATCATGTTAAAATGTATTATAATACATTATGTTAAGTAACAAAAACTATTCTTAAAAAATACGATGATCACGTTCATGGGAAACTCGAACTATCGAAAGTTTAGTTAATTTATTTCAATAATTTACTCAAATATATTCAGAGTAAGCTAATATTTAAAGATTATATCTGTATTAAGAGCTTGTTTTGTTTTCTAATTTGTTCCGAGCCTTATATTTGGTGAATAAGAAAGTACCTACGGGGAAGTCCCAAGAACCTGGAATACCCCGTCTATCGGCCATTCACCATATGGAAGAACTTGGCAACTATTTTCATGACTTTTAGTTCTACGTATAAATAATATATAAGTATCACTTATAATAGTTATAATAAATTAAAGAGAAGACTTGTGGAAGACTTTAAAGGACTAGTGGTTATTTTAGCGTGATTATTGCGAACATAAACAACCTTTAAATCACTTTTGGAAAATACTCGTAAATAGCTGTTCAAAAAACATTTCTAGTAAGTAAAGTACTAGTCTAGATAGTGGGAAATTGATTTTTCATATCATTAATTCAATTATGAAAGAAGTTTCATTAAAAAAAAAAAGAAAAACACAAAACAGAAACAGGCATGGAACACAAGCTTTTGCTATATTTTCTTCATAACTTACAGGGCTAGATTAAATCATTTAAATAGTGATACGTTTAAAATTTAGTTAATATACCAATGTTAATGATTTAATAGCTTCCGTGAAAAATGAGTGAGAAGCTGAGTAGCACAATCTCAAAAATTCTTAAGCTTTGCAGAATATTTTTCCATTATTTCCTGCAAAGATAGTCTTTACTTGGTAAAAATGTTTCATTTCAGATTCGATCTTTCAGATACTTCGAATATTCAATTTCTTTCATTTTTACTAAAGAAAACTTTATTTTATTGAAACAAGAAACAGTTTCTGAAGAAAAGAATTTGGGTCATTTTCACATTAAGGCTGCCAGTTCTTAGCTCTTAGTCAAGATAGGGAAATAATTTTTTCATGTAAAATTGTAGTTTTGTATCTCTTTACCAGAACCAAAACGGGTCGTGCGGAAATTAATGCAGGATTTCATGTTCAAACCAAAACCTAATATTATTATTGAAGTGATTATTTATGAGGTTTTGGTTGTGTTAAAGAGATAGCATACAAAACGACAATTTCAAGTGGAAAAATTATTTCTCTATCTTTCCTGAGAGCTGAGAAAAAAAAATTAAATGTGATTTTCATATTTTATTTATTTTCTCGATCCCTAATGCACATTGGTAGCTATAGCTGTAGTTTTGCACTATTATAGATCCCTACTACCCACACAAAAATCGGCATACAAATCTGTGAGTTACAAGACACAGCTGAGAACTGGCAGCCTTAATTTGAAAAAGACCCAAGCATTTTTCATTTGATTAAGAAAGAGGTTAACGGTTTTAAAAATGATTAGAGTTAAGAGAGTTGAAGTAAGGGTATAGATAAATTATGTCTACAGTCGAAAATATCGATAACATTCCCGTCTTGGCAAAAATGAAAGTAATACAAGGGTTGGTTAAGCCTGATTAAACATTCGGAAAAAAAAAAAGAACGACTAGAATTAAAAATCCAAAGTATTTTAACCATAAAAGTCTTGCATACTTCCAAAGCTAAAAAAAGGAATAACTCAACTAATTTCGTAAAAATTAAAGCATCCAGTTGAAATTGAGTCATGGATGGAACTCATAGGTTTTACCATTTCAAAGAACAAAAGCCGTTTATACTATTTCAACTAAGAATCAAGTTAATATAACATATTCTCAACAAAATATTTAATGTCAAACTACAATGGATTTACAAAATGTGATTATACAGACTTGGTTCTGTTGGGAAACTAATTTTCTAAGGGAGTGAGGGCATAAAAATATACTTCCATGACTTCCTAATCATTCAGTGACTTAAGTTGGAGAGATAACTTTAGGAAAACATATATAATAGGCAGGTGTCATTTAGAAGCACCGTTGACTTTGGGTTCAGAACAGAACCTTTTTCTTTTCCTGCTGTCAAACGGAATTAAAAACTGTAAATCATAAGATTAGGTAAATAAAATTTATCATTTTTTTCTTTAATTCATTATTGATTTCACAAAATTTATAATAACACGCCCAAAATAGACGGGAAATTACAGCTCACCTTTTGAGTACCTTTGGATTGTGATAGTGAAAAAAAAAAACATTTAACTAAATAAAAAATCATATTAATTAAATATTCAATAAATAATTAATAATAATCATGTTTACTAAAGATTTAAAAAAAAAAATGTATATATGTAAATATTCATAGTTGAGATTTAATTCTGTTATCATCCTGAAACCAAAATTTTTGTTCAACCTATACCATGTTAACATTTTTGGTGGTCTGGTTGAAGACACGGACAACAATAACAATTAAAACATAAAATCAAGGAAGGATAAAGACTTGCAGAAAGTAAGGACAGGAAGAGGGTGGCAGCGGCTAATATTACATATGAAAGGGAGGCGCATGGTGGATGAAAATTTTCATGTGTATATATACATATAAATAATTCAAATATATAAATTAAGTAATGCAATTTGTTATCACTGTAATGAAACCAACTCCCTCAAGAGTTGGCTCGAAAAAAATGTTTCTTTATTTCTTTTTACCTTATACATTTTAGTATAACAGATAAAATTTACAAATTGATTAATCAAATCACTTTTTCTACTCAGAGTATTCATATTTCCAGATTTTTGTTCTTGAATACTAAGATGCATTTTAAAAATGAATATTAACACTAAAACTACCATGAGAGGTCAAATGATCCTTTTCAGAATTTTCGACAGAAATTCATGGAAACATTTATGACTTTGCTTTTTGCCTTTAGTAATTTTATTT
The DNA here is from genome assembly GCA_003667255.2 of Euschistus heros. NCBI lineage: Eukaryota > Metazoa > Arthropoda > Insecta > Hemiptera > Pentatomidae > Euschistus > Euschistus heros. The sequence goes on along the minus strand of RCWM02000022.1, from coordinate 3,404,485 downwards.
AAAAAAAATAATCCTCTCTTATTTTTGTTTTTTTACCGAGAGATTATGTTAGAAAAAATGGGTATATGGAATATCTGTAGTTTTGTAAATAAATACTTGTTTCTGAAATACGTATTATATTTTGTACTATAGGAATCGCTATAGGAAACAGATAGATAAGTCTCCTACTATTTTGTTGCTTTTATTAATAGGAACAATAAGAAAAATGTAATTTTTTAATGCATTTTCTTAACATATTCTCTAATGTCTTTAAAGATTCGTTTTATTTATAATTATTTAACAACTTTATAAATATTCAGATGTTTGATTTCGAATAAAAATATAGATATCTAAAACAAAACCATTGTTTTTGTTTTTTTATTTTATAATTGTCCTAAACATAACAAATTCAACATTTTATAAAATTCTTGATATATTTTTCTAACATGTTATAATCATTAGCAGAATAAAATTTCTAGTTAAGTATTTATTACGCTGTTTCCATTTATTTATTTTGTCAGACATAGCCATAATAGCTTATTCAAACAATTTTGCCGATGAAGGTACTTAGGTTTCCCATCAAGTATAGCAATTTAGATATAAATGACAGTATGTTTATGCAAATAATCCGGAAAATCCTCTTTGATATTCCACACTTGAGGGGTCACGTGTAGTGGGAATACCCCGAGGGGCCAAGGACAGATTTAGGACGATAAGTTTCCGAGACCATGTCCGTCCATCTTCCTCTCTTCCGCACGTTCTCCAACCACCTGACTAAATAATCACTTCAACTAACGCAAGTAAATTCGTTTAGGAACGCATCGAAAGTACTAATGAGTGTTTCTGTTCTTGCTAGTTCTCAAGGTTTTTTATTTTTTAGACATCTTTATATCTTTTTCATTCTTGATTCATTTAATTAACCTTCCACCGGTTACAAACCTGGCTATAGCAGTATACCCTTTGGTGTTTTCAAAATTCGGTATCGGAAATAGATCTAGAGCGAAATGTGGTTGCTTAGCGTTGATTTACCGTAACATATGGCAACATGAACTCTTAAGTCAACAAAATCCTGAACCCATTCTTTTCAGGATGTTTTTTAATTACACCTAGTTTCTTGTCATAAAAATTTACCAATATCTCTAATAGGTTGTAGTATTAGCTATTTTAAATTTAAGACACACGTTTCTCGTTGATTTCAGATAAAGACAGAACTTTTTCTTACCTATTGACTTATACACCTACTGCTTAGAAAACTCCGCACAAACCATCAGAGGGTAATTTTTATTTATTTTATCAATTAAGATTAACTACTGGCAAATTATATTATTGTCGGAGAGCTGAGTTAAATCATTTAATCCGCTATTAAATTTTCAGAATGGGTCAAAAATATATATTTTTTTTTTTTTACTTTTTAAAAATATCTTTGAGGTTGTATGGGTTCCTGTCACTCCACTCAAATTATCTGGCTATTTGCGATTATTATTTAAAAAATGTACATGACACGCTACTAAATTTTCATCGTGGGTCAAAAATACTTTTTTCATTTGTTTAAAAATATCTTTGGCATGGTCTGTTTCCGTGTACCACCACTCAAATGGTCTGCGATTGATATATTACGATTATTGTTGATAATACAATTGGTATAATTAGTGTTATTTCATTCTGGATCAATTATATTTTTCATAAAATTGAAATTTCGGCTTAGCGACTTATTTACTGAGATGGCAGATTTGTGCCATAATAAGGAGTATTTTCAGAGGATTTTGGATCGAAAGGATTGGATAAGAGATAGAGCCCCAAAGCTCAACTCCATGTGTCTAATTACTATCATGCAAATATTTCTTTTGTTTAATGCTTTGAGCGTTTGTCTAGTAAATGTTAGAATAGTCTAAAAGCTGTTTCTTATTATTTAATTCTTGTATGTAGATTTCTTTGGCCCAATTTTATAATTTGCACGGTTTAATGATTAAATCATTCAATATTTACAAAAAATAAATAAATTATGAAATAATTTACTATGAAAATTAAGAACAAACATTCTGTATTTACAATACACACAAGGGTACCGGAGAATCCCGTACCAAGCCTGTCCCATAAATTATAATTATGGGAAGGAAAGCCAAGAGATCCCAACACTACTCTTTCAGGTTAACCACTAGTGTTGAAATAAATAATAAAATCAACATAACTTCCATTTCATTAATATAACCAAATATACTTCTATGTAAATTCTCCTTCATGTTGAATACAATTTCAATAGTGCATAAAGGAATTTTGAAAAGCAGGACTTTGAAAAATTGTCAAGGAAGTAATAGAACAATTGTTACTAGTTAATAATATGTGTTCATTCTAAAGGATATTGATTTTTTTTTTTTTATAAATTAAAAAATTGAGAATTCACTTTCTTTTTTTTTTTTTTTTTTTTTTTTTTTTTTTTTTGTACTATCACTCAATGATAGCTAAGTTATTCCTACCCAGGAGGAAAAGACGCACCAAGCAGGCTAGGCCAGCTGCCAACCAAGTCCAGTTGTTCCACCTGCTAAAAGTTCCCCGACCTCGTAAGCAAGATTTCCTCTGTTCTCAGAAGTGACGTCAATCCACAAGAAGCGGAGGCACCCATTGGCTGTTGGAAGAAGTGGCTTCCCAACCTATATGCATAAATATACGTTGAGCAACTTTGCTGCTTTCACTACCAGTATAAGTTACTTAATTTGTTATAGATAAACCCTGGAAAGCTACCATATGTTACTTATAAAAGATAATATTTTTTGAAACGAAGCTTCTTTAGTAACTTAATCTTATATATACATACAAATATTTCGCTAGAGTAAACCGTGAAGGATGTAATGGAAGTACCATACCAAACAGCTGTTTCAATTATTTTTGTACGTTTTTTTAAATAACTTTTACTCAGGATGACGTTTTTGTAAATAATTATTTTTGTTGTTATGTTAAATATTTTATATTTACAAGAACTTTGCTTTAAACCTCCGAAGAAGCTACACATAATATAGCGCTTGTTTTGTACTAGAGTTTATATTTTTTTTCTTTTAGTATATAGAAATTTACAACTGTATTAGAAAACACATCTAGTAAATATGCGGTATACATGAGATTTAATGACATGAATAATTTGTAGAAGAACTACCCATTGGTAGTACTCTAATAAAATATTTACAAAAGAAGAAGATCCCGAGGCCATCTTCTTTTCAGGCGCCTCGGAGGATTGCCAGGAATGGAATGGGAAGCAAGTTGTGCAACAAGTGGATTTGGATGCAGAGTAAGTTTATTATGAAAGGAGAGGTATCTGGTTCGAGCCAAATCAGGGACTTAAAGGATATTAAGATCATTGTGGATTACTTCATTTGTGACAAAGTAAGGAGTGACTAATATACTTTTTTCATTTTGTAATACTTTGTAAAAGTTTCGAAATCAAATAGGTTTTTTTATTCTATGTTAAAGCTTTTAGTGATAAAAAAAATGCTTAAAATATCGAAAAACAGCTAGTTTGGCCTAAAACACAAATTTGCCAAAAAAAAAAAAAAAAAAAAAATTGTGCCTGATTGAGACTTTCTGAGTTCGGATCCGTGTTCAGCACACTTCAAAACACAATACAACATTTTTGTTTAAGGAAGTATTTTGATGCAGAACAATTGTACAAATTTGAACAATTGTAATTGTTCTAAATTATGTATTAAATATCATGTGTGGATATGGATTGGTCAAGTTGCAAACATAATAAACACTATCAAAGCAGTAAGTATTTTGACTTATTATTATGAATTTTATTATGTAAAATCAAGAGGCAATGAGTGTATGCATTATTTAATAGTAAGTACTAACGAAACACAATGCTACTCAAAACACTTTTTAATTTTCTTTTTTTTTTTCATTTTCAAAAGGGTTTGAAAATTTTTCATTCGTTTGTAGTAGCGATCTTTTAATGTATACAATTTATATTAAAATGTGTATTTTTTGGCACAAGAGCCTTATTTATAAAATATCTTTTTGATGAATAAAACACTGTCTGTATTTAGTAAATTGTAAGCACTACACGTATCACACTGAATGCTTTTGAAGGATAAGTATTAAAACTGCAATACATTGTTGATTTTTGAAATATACTTTGCATATGAAAGAAAAAGAAAAAATATGATGATGCGTAAAGTATATCAGTGGCATTGAGGATAAATCTATGAAAGATAAACAAACACATTTTATTTTGATAAAAATTTCAATATAAAACATAAAATCACTTCAATAATTCTTTCTTACTCTTTTGCCCTAATGAAACTTTTGAAACTGATGAAACTCAAAAAGCTCTGACTGCTTTTTGAGAGAACTTTTTAGTTTTGTAAACTTTTCCTTCAGAAACGTTCAATGCGATACATGTATTCTTTGCAATTCACAAAGTACAGTATTTGATTTTTTAAAAATTTGTTTCAACAAAATGTTTTTAAATGAAACTGAGGCCAAAGACAAGGGCTCGAGTCCATTGTTAAGTTGGCTGTACAAATATTCCAATTTTTTTTTTTAAATTTTATTTATTGATTCACACCTGTCTTCGAATAAACTCAACCAGCAAACCCGCTGAAAAAAACCTGACATTATTTTAGGTTGGTTCTTACATAAGAAGGTCCCTCATCCACCTCCTTTTTAGCCTTCGGTACGTATTTTCGGGAATATTTATTGTAGCCATGTTTTGTATGAGAATATATATCGTCGTGAAACATTCTGAATTTTTATTATATTCTCCAGTACAGTTGGCAGATCTGTATGCAGTGTTCTATTACTTACGTGCCACAGAGATCGTGTAATTATTCGTTATTTTTGTAAGTGGAACGTTTGTAGTTTGTATATTTGATTTTTTTTTGGCTGAACGATTAATCTTTGATGCGCAAGTTCATACGGGTTTTAGTAATTAAGTGTTTGTAGGCGTTGTCTTAGTTTGAGAGACGATCTCCTTTGTAGAAGGGAAAACAAGAATCGTAGACACTTATTTAAAGTAAATCTTGTCTGTTTAACATGAAGGGTAAAAATGAGAATGTGAATAATAATCATGGAATAATCGATAAGAGGTCTTAATTGTAAAATTAATTGCTTTGTAATAAAGAGGATTTTTTTTTTCCTGCTTACATAAATTGAAAGAAGAATATTTCTAACAGATATTTGTATACATATTTTATTAAATGTTTTTTTAAAGAATAGTCCAAAGTCTAGAGAGATGTTATCGGTCTGGTTCGACGCTGAAGAACTTCGTGTGTTTGAGGGTTTTATATATTAGAATTTGAAATTGGTAATTATAAACATGAAGCAGAATAAACACAGGGGTATACTTAGTCATTAATAAAATTTAAGTTATGTATATATTATATTTTTTTTATATACCAAGGATAGGTATCTGGTCTGGGCTATACCAGCAACATAAGGAACATTAAGGTCTTTATGGATAATTTTATTGGTCACAAAGTAAGGAGCATTTAGGATTTTTCGAAGGATTTTGGATTGCAAGGATTGGATACGAGATGAATTGGATGGTTTAGTCACTAAACTTTTGTGGAGCCCCAAAGCTCAACTCCGTACTTCCAAATAGGTCTAATCACAGTCATGTAAATGAGTCTTTTGTAATTAATTGGGAGCTTTGGTCGTTTGTCTAGTAAATGTTGAAGTAGAAGTTGAAGTGGAATATCATTAAAGGATACTGTAGGACAGGAAGTCGTTGGTTTACGACGAAGGGTAAAGGTTATTTGTTAAGATTTATTTGGATTTATTTTTATTCTCCTATTTCGACACCATTCTTGAATGTTAGTAATATGAGATTGTAGTGATTGGGATGCAACGAAAGGATTATTATTTTCTGATAACACACATGAGGACAGTGGTAGGATGAGTCGGGATGTCAGCAGTATACACGGAGGATGGGACTTAGGATACTACCTTGAGGAACTCCGGCAGATTGGGTAAAGAGGGAAGAAGAGGAAAATTTTTGGTTTACTTTGAAGGTTCTGTTCCTGAGATAGGATCTACATAAAGAAAGGCTCCCGTGCAGTACATTCCGCGCTCCAACGCAGAGGAGACGCGATGACATTGCTGGATTGTTCAGTGTGATTTACGGAATCCAAACTGGTGATCTGTGATTACTTGATAGGATTATAGGATAGGAAATAGACGTGTGATGAGTTTTTCTAGGATTTTACCCATGATTGGTAGAAGAGAAATAGGACGTTATGAGGATGGGAGCTCAGGTGACTTTTTGGGTTTAGGTATCATTTTAACTATTGACAATTTCCAGGAGTCAGGGTAATATGTGGTGCGGAGTACAGCATTATATATGTATGTAAGGAATATGTATATTTTATAATTTATTTTAACACAAGTGGTACAACTGAAAGTTCAGCGTTGGGATCTTCAGACCTTTCCTTCCGTAAGTGGTGGTACAAGTTCGGGGTTCTCAGGGATGCTTGTATGTAAAGAACATATTGTACATACAGTAAGCTTGTTTTTAATGTGTTTTATATATTATTTTGTAATAGGAATGTTCAGAGATTTTTTTTTTACTTTTTGTACACATAATCATTGGATTGCGTTTAGGCAATATGAGCTATTTTATATATATATATATATATATATATATATATATATATATATATATATATATATATATATATATATACATGTAAGTAAAGATATTATTCATTTCATTTATTAGCTAAATAAACTAAAACCTCATGTGCTGATGAGACAAATGTGTTAACTTTTTCTTAATAGCTTTATATATAACTTGGAAAATATTATTTAATAACATTTAGAAATAGCTCAGTAAAAAAAAAGGTTATTAAAGACTTAAATTGTGACGTTATCATCACCAAAATAAAAGAGTTAACGATCTAAATAACGATTAAATTTTAAAAATAGATAATTTCTTCACTAAGTGTGAATAAATGAGAGTAATTTTAGTATGATATAACGGTCATTAGACGTGTGGCACCGGGAGGTCTACTCCACAGCCGTTTCCTGTGGACTCCAGGTTCTGCTTGAGCCTTGGGCTACGTCGGATCCTATTCAGTAAGCTCTTTGAAAATCTAATTAATTAATTAATTAATGTAAGTTTATAATAACAATAGACTGATAAGCGTAAAAATATAGATATATATATATATATATATATATACGATGGCCTAAGGAAGGGGTGTTAAATATGGAATCCAGAGGGTTTAAAAAAACCTTGAAGGGTTTCACGTATCTTTAAGTGTTCACATTATCAGGTTCTACCTGGGGATAGGGGCTCTTGTGAGCAGAATTGATCCTGTCAATTCAAAATATTAAATATGCCACTATACAGATGTTTATATTGAAGCGTTTGTGTGCAGAACAAGCAGTAGTTCATGTCGCCCCTTGCGAAACGTTTATTCAAGGAAGTATCACAAGTTTTGTCAGAAGATGCAAGGCAATTTGAATTTTGCAACTCAAAATAATATCTTCACAGATTCAGATTTTTTATATGCATTTTTAACATGTATTTTCACTTTTGGAAGAATCATTACAATCAATATACTCAATGTAGCACTTGGACCTCTTTTGTTGTTTGTTTATTTGGGCTTAACGTTCTTATGTACTCCAACTACGGCAGGAAGGATGGGTTATCCTACGGGTTACCAACCTATTCTTGGCAGGGTGAGGAGGTCAAGATTTATTCATGAGATCACCACGATTTTTTTTTTTTTTTTTTTTTGTTTTTTAGTAACCCTTCTTTCTATTTTCCCAGGATGACATTTATCCAATTCCATTCGTTAAAAAAAAAAAAATTTAACGGAGGATGGTCGCAGAACTACTCTAATCGCTGCCTTCCTCTTTAACAAACGCATTCAAAAAATACTTAAATAAAGAAAAAAAAATTGAGAAAGTTAACGAAGCTGCTAACGTATTTTAATGGTTGAAGAGTAGAGAGACTTCTAATAGGAAATGAAGAACGAACCCTGAAAAATCTAATGACATTATTGTTAAAATTTCCGATTCGTCAAGTGGTAATGACGTTATACTTTTTCTTTTTTTTTTGGACCACTGATGGTCTGATTCATTTAGATATGATTATTTATTCTAAAAAAAAAAAATTATCAAAAGGTAATAGGTAGTTGTGAGTATATCCCACTATAATACCTAATATGTTCATGGAAGGCTTACACTGAATGAAATGGGACGACCGATGATGATTTTGGATAGTAAACTTCCTCTAGATCATCTTTCGTCACAGTTTTCCTTTGAGTAACGTTGGCACACAACTAAAGTATTTTTACTTGGACGTTTTGTTTCCTTTTGACTGCATCTCTGATCACCTTCTTCTTTATTCATACTGAACAGTCAATATACTTTTCTCAAAATTTATTCATTTATTTATTTATTTACTATGACATAACGGCCATTAGACGTGTGGCACCGGGAAGTCTACTCCACAGCCATTTCCTGTGGACTCCAGGCTCCTGCTTGAGCCTTGTGCTACGTCGGGTACTATTCAGCTCTTTGAAAATCTAACTAATTAATCTAATGTAAGAATAAAAAATAAATAAATAAAAAAATAATATTTTATTAAAGGAAGGGGCTGTAAATATGGCACCCAGTGGGTTTAAAAAACCCACATTATTATTAATGTTATTAATATTAATCTTATTATTAATATTTATGGTAAATAAGATAAGAGGTGATAACTTCTGCTTACCACTTTTTATGCCTTTGATCATTTCACCCAGAAGCTTTTCTGGACGGAAGGACTTCAACCCATCAGTGTCATGTGTATCGATGTAGGATCCTTCATCATATTTCTTAATTCTTCTGTAGAATTTCAACGCCTGTCGTTGGATTTCTAATACAAAGTTCTGGGCTGTTCTCTGGTCACTTATATGCCATTTTCATCTCCATTGTCCTGTCGGATTTATTTTTTGTACTATGGAACAACATTACTATGGTAAATGTCATATTGTACTATACAATACTACTATGGACCTAACTTTAACAAAATCACAGAAAATCTGATTCAAGTTGAACCTAAATGATACTGTGTTACCCTCCACTATTGGCGGTGGAGTTCTAGACTTTCTAGATTCTGTAGTTCTAGACTCATCAAATTGAGTACTATATCTTGTACTGTCCTTAAAAATTAGACCGATGCTAACTGAGGAATACCATGGAATTTAAAACAGCATTGAGGAACTGAAAATCATAATTGAACATGAAATAATCCAAATCAAGAACCTAAATAGTCATTTGGTGTGCAGAGATTTTGTATTAATATAGAAAAAAAATTATTTAATTTTTTTTTTTTTTATAACTATTCATTTATATAAAGCTACAACATACTGGTTTCCTTCCGCAGCATGCATAATAAGATAAAAGTTTTATTTTTATTTTTATTTTATTATTGATACATAATTAACTATTTACTGTATAAATAAATATGTTTATGGCTACAAACAGTGTAGTAACTCTTGGTGTAACTGAGGAATCAGCACTGGAAGAATTAAACAAGAAAAACATGTTTTTCCCAATCCTCCCTCTCCTACTCTTTATCTCTGTTTCATTCTTTTCAATTGTCTTCTTAATCCAAACACTATAATTTATTAGTATAGTATAAAAAAAAAATAAAAAAAATCTGATATATATATAAATATATATATTTTTAAATATCTAAGTAAAGATTGATTTGTAACAACAATCTGTTCTTTAGACATTCTAACAAGTATTTAAATTTAATTTCAATCAGAGTCAAGTAGATCATTCATTCAATTTTGCGAATTCAAATCGAGATTACAGATTTTTTAAATTAAGTTGATTAAAAAATAATTTCCATAGTAACGACTAGGTGATTTTTAACGTCTATATATTCATAAAAACATACAATAGATACACAATTTTGTGTTTCTATGCGACCCTATTGTATCTTGTAACATCTTAAACTATTCTATAAACTGATTTAGAACATTATTCATTTTTATTTTAATAAATGATTTTGTTGGATTTTTATATATTTTTACAAGCTTATATTTTTACAAATTCATGTCATTTATCATTTCAAAGTTCTAAGCCATCAATATTTCAAATAAGGATCTCATAGATAAATACTTCCAGTAGTTTCATGAATTTGTGGATCACATTGACTACTTGGAGCTCAACAATTGAACAGTGTATAATTCTACACTGTTCTATTACTACTTATTTTTACCTTTTATTATTTTCTTCTCATTTTGATAAAATGTTCGTTAGCTTCAAAAATAAACTAATTAAATCGGTACCTGAATTAAATGGAAATATACCGTTTAAAGAAAACACAAATAAAACAAAATTTAGTTAGATAAGGCATATCTCTGGTATGGTATAACAAAGATATCCGACAGGACAATGGAGATGAAAATCGCATATAAGTGACCAGACAACGACCCAGAACTTCTGATTAGACATTTAATTACGGCAATGGCCCCGAGATCTTTTGTAAAATTTATTTATGTTGGAGTTCTGACAATGGCCAGCTTCTCTACTCATGGCCTGAGTGACTGTACTATTGCGCTCTCACTCAGCCTCCACTTGGTTTTCCCAGTGACGCAGCTGAGAGAGAAGACCTGGGACCTCTCTGTACCGGGCCTGCCTCTCTATGAGTGGAGGGACAGGTTTGGTTGGGAGATCCCTAGGATGAGTGTGAATTGTAAATAGAGTATGATGGTAGTTTTAACTTTTAACTTAATTTAGTTTTAATTTTCTTTTTATTGATATTATAATTATATTATACTCGTATTATATATTTTTTAAAATTTTATTTTATTTTTTTTCTTCAATTATTATTATTATTTTCTTTCTTTATTTTATTGTGCATAATGTGTGAATGTAATCATGAAGTCATCTATTATATATTACTTATTGCCGAAATTTGTGGCAGATTGTAATAATTACTCAATGAAAAAATAAATAAATAAATAAGTAAAGGAGAAATGTTCGTTTAAATTTTACAGAATAATTGAGAAATATGATTAAGGATCCTACATCGACAAAGATGGGTTGAAGTACTTCCAACCAGAAAAGCTTCTGTGTGATCTGATTGTAGATAAAAAAAATTGGTTCTAATTGTATATATATATATATATTTCTTCAATTTATTTTATCTTTCTTTTTTTTTCTATAGAATATTTTTTACATTCATTAATTATAAATCCTTTCGCTTAGTTATTGTTTGTTTATGTTATATTGGTGATTATTATGATTTTTTTTTTGCTTCTAATTTTATATTTATTTTTTCTCAACGCATTTTTTAATGTACACTTATATAACCATAATTGAAAACAACTTTTCTATTAGGGTTACTCCCTTATAAATATTTTTTTGTAATGTTTTTTTTATTAATCATTTATTTATTAGAGGTTTTCATAATATTCCAGCGCTTAACTAGGGCGGTGATAGTTTTTCGATTAATAAAAGCTCCCTCTCCAAAAGGTTCAAATAATCTCGGTAAACGTGTTGAAATTTTGAAAATATAATTAGAAGAAGTGTAATATCAAAGCAATTTGAGGTTAGCGTAAACATATCATCAGGAAGTTCTATTCAAAAATAGTTCATTCTGAAACCAAGTGTTAATGTGTCATGGAAGGCACTATAGATATGATCGGATCAGGAAAAAGCTTGTAATCTTTTACGCATCGTACCCTATTCTCCGAACGGAGGCAGTCTTGCTGAGGATACCCAACCTGCCGAATTAAGCGGTGATGAAGTGAGTACGTCCCCCCACCTCGGAGGTAGGAGAGGTAGATATTGGCGACAGGTGCCGGGTTCCGTTCAGTCCTCCACTGCAGCCACGCCGAACAGTTCTCCCTCTGGTATCTATGCACAAGGTAACTTAGCACAATACTCAGTTGTCATCGAAAACCAAACTTTCTTGTATCGTTGAGTGATACGTCGCAGAACTGTCCGGTGTAAAAGTGATCCAACTCAATTCAGCTATCAGTGTACTAGAGTGTCATCTTCATCTTGTAAGGGTGCTTCTTCCGGAATATTTAGCCACTCATGATCTTTTCCCCCGTAAAAGGTAAACAAAAACTATTTTGATGATATTGAATATTAAAACGGAGCAAACAAACAAAAAAAAAATATTTTAATTCAATTAATTTATTATTATTTTTTACTTTAAGAAAAAAACAAAACAGCAACCCCTTCTATTCACATTTAATGTCAAACCAAATGAAAATATATTGTTTGATTATTTTCTTTTGTGTTTTATAAACATATTTATTAACATCAGCACATAGTCTAATGTTCGTCCATTTTTATTTCTTTATTAAAAAAAAATAAAAAAAATACATTAAAACTGCAGACATTTCAGTAAATTTACCGAAGAAATATGTAAATGTGTTCATGGTGTATTAGTGGCATTGCATGCAGCTTGATTCCCTAGGATAATGATAGAGTAAAGTAGATGGCATGACATTGAAAATAGTTCTACAATTAGCAAATTGACGAAGAATTTTTTTTTTTTTTTCGTTTCATTTATATTTGTTATGTTTTTTTTCTTGATTGAGTGGAACATTTTTTAATATCTGTTTACTTATATTTATGACATTTATATATATTTTTATAGCTATTCGACCCCGTTCTCAAAATATTTTTATGTATTATAATATTTTTGTGTATATAAATTACTTCATCATCTTTCGAATTATAATTAATTATTACGATAATTTTTTTAAAATTATGTTATCACTGATTATATTAACTCGAAATATTAATACAGGTTTTTTAAAATAATTTACTCACTAAGTATTATCAACTCATTACTCCAAAAGGTAACATAAGTTACAGCGGAACGCCTCTGTTTCTGGAAATTTTCCATTGCAGTCACAACCCTGCTGCGCTGCGTTTTTTATCCAAAATCGATTCTTGATATTTTTAGAATCTCTCCAAAACGGGCAATAGATGCAATTATTCAAACATAAAAATTCCAATAATCGTTCCCTGTTCAACGAATACTGTTAAAGGAATCACAAATTTGGTAATCCGTATTTGTCTTGATTGGTAACCATACAAATTATTATCATGCTTCTGTATTTTTTTTTTCAATAAACGTTTGTAATATTGCAAATAAACAGTTAGTTAGGCATTCCTTTGGTTTTTAATAATTCTTGCAGAATATCATCAGTTAAAAAGTAATTTTAAAAAGTGAAGGGTTCAGATTTAAAATCCAACTATTAATTCTCTCTCCAATATTTCTATTTGTTTTTTATTACGCGATAATTGGCGATTCAACATAAAGAATTTAGGACTTACATTGGGAAGGGACAGCTTTCAAACTTTTATGACTTGGAAACATAGTGGTTGGCCTTCGCAACGAGGTAGAACTGTCTTTCATAAAAAATAAACTGGCGATGCTGTGTGAATACAAACAGGAAACATCAGCTTGACCATAAGCCTTGTCTATAGTAAGATAATTCAATAAACTAAGCATTATGAGAAAAGTAGAAATCTGAGTTACAGTGAACCCAAAGGTTCAACGCCGGTCCAACCAACAATCGTTACCTGCAAACCTCCGCTCACTGAACCCTACGGCAATGCCTAAAGATAGTGGAATAATTACGAAAGGTAATGATCCGATTCCTTCATTCATACCTTTATAGAATCTCATCAAGTAAACCAGGTTAAAAACTATAAACAAAAGAAAACAGTAAATTTTGAGACGCAATAACGAATCTTCATTGACTACTATCTTTACCTTGAACAAATGCAAATTTTTTTCAATGTTTATTTGATTTTACATTTTCCACCCAACGATTGAAATAGATCGAACACGTGAATCTAATTTAGTACATTGTAGTTGTTTTTTGTTTTTTTGTTTTTTTTGTAATTATGATCGAGACTGATTGCTTCCATAATTTTATTTTTATTTCTGTTGTTAAATATTCAAAAGAAATTAATCTATCCTTATAATACTATTTAAAGAAAACCCGTTAGCTGATTATTTTAGAATTCGGGCAATGAAAGTATATAGGAACTGGAAAAGAAATATAATTTTTTTTTTTATTTTACGAAATATTTTGTTTAATAATCGATAAGTTGGAATAATCGCGTTTTCATTTTAAAAATTCACTACGATAATAATAAAAAGTTGTCCTAACATGATAATTACATTTCGCAATCAGAATATCATTAGAATTCGGATAAAGATAAGAGAATGTGTTTTGCTAATTTTTGAGGAACCTTGAAGCATTAAAATATGTATTTCCCATTTAATCTTAATATACCGGATAAGAAACGCCGTTAGTAATCACCAACTGTTTAAATGTCCATCTTATTATTTAAATTATTACTGTGTTTAAATTTATTATTTAATGCTATGCAATTTAACCATTAAACCCGAGACTATATTTTCGGCTTCCCTAAAACAGAACCTGTTTTTGCTAACAAACCTGTCCTTATTTCTTTAGAGGCGTGATTCTCGCTCAGCACAAGGCAATGTTTGCAATAGGATCATGTTATGCGCTTTCGTTTCCTTATAAAATAAACAATATATTATTTTTAATCCAACAAATATTTTTAACTATTTGTATCTGCTTGCCTTCATATTTATATTTTTGTTCTCTAAAAAAACAATATTCCATATGGAGGTTGTTCCTATACGTTTTAAGGAATTATAATAAAAGTTAGGTATAATAATATGGTATATTATTTATGCCATATTAATAAATTGTAATCATTATTAAACAGATGAAAATTAAATTTTTAAAACTAAATTACGAGACTTAAACAAAAATAATCTGTTTGTTTTTTTGGGGCTTAACGTCAAAATTTACTCCAACTAGGGCAGAAATAACGGGTTATCCTAAAGGTTACCAACCTATTCTAGCCAGGGTGGGAAGGTCAAGATTTATTCGTGGGTCCTCCACGAAAAAAAATTAAACCCACGCAGGTAGGAATCGAACCCATGACCTTTAGAGCCGAGCGCGCTAGGACTCTCGCCCCAACTCACTAGGCCATTGAGCTCCCAAAAAATAAACTGCTTGTTTTATTCGACTAAACTAACATTTTCTTGACGAGTGTTAAAATCTCCCATTTAATTTCTAAAGACTTATTCAGATGACAGTAATTTGACCCATTTGGTCATACGGAGTTGAACTAGACCTTCTCCACTGAACTTTCGGATTCTTCCCGTATCCAATCCGTGCAATCCAGAATCCGTCGTAAAATCCTCAATGCTCCTTATTATGTCACAAATAAACTTATCCATAACGATCTAAACATCCCAGATGATGCAGATTCTGTCCAAACAAGACACCTATCCTTTCATGATAAGTTACATACCCACTCGAATCCAACTTGCATTCCCGATGACCCTCCGAGGCGTGTGAAAAGAAGATGGCTAAGGGACTTTCTAATTTAGAACATTTATTGAATTACAACTAATGGGTATTTCTTTACAAGTTATTAACATGTCATTGTAACAATTTTCAAAACAATTAATTATTTGATATAGAGTATATAGTATAGGATAGTAAATATTAATTCAGTATAAAAAAAATAAAAATAAAAATAAAATAAAAAATGTAACAGTCAATAGTTAAAAATACTATGATCTCGTAAATACCTCTAAGGCATACAACCATGCTCATATTACTTATCCACAGTAAACAAGCGATTAAAAATAACAATTAATAAATATAAAATCTCATTCAAGACATGATCATGAGTGATCATAACTTATCTTACCAAGTTGAAAAGAAGCTGGATGAGGGATTTGCTCAATTAAATTTTATCTCTCAATCGCTACTTTTATTTATGTTACCTTGTAAGGAGATGTTATTGTTAAGTCCTCCCCCTCTCATTTTATTTTAACTGTTATTCGAATTTCAATGGTTGTTTCTAGTTTGGTGACAATTGTGAATAAAAAAGAATCATGTAAATAACAGAACATGTGAATATAAAAAAAATGTCTTAAATTTACAATTCTTATAAAAGCCATTAAGTACGTTGTAAATTTTACAATGACTATAGGATTTCTCAGGCAATAACGGGACTTTTTTTAATTAGCTGATATATCTTGATGTCTATTTTTGATATTCATTATGTCATATCTTAAATTATCAGATTGTTATATCCAATCAGTTGAACCGTATAATGAAGGAGATTCAAATTTAAATTCCTATCAAACAATATTATGTAATAAATTAATCGACGAAATCACTTAATCTGTTACACGTATCAATAACCGTTATCACGTTAATTTCATGATCGGGTAAAAGAATCCTTTAAATGTTTTTATGCAAATCCACTTCGATGAAAGTAGATGCTTACGTTTGGAATCATTTGTATCTGATGCGAATGAAAGGTTTAAATGAATACTGGGGAATTTCCGTCTCATACTTTTATAGAATTGCATTGACTATTTAATTAAATACTTTATGTATCATTTACCTTTTAGAAAATACTTGTATTGTATTGATATTCGTTAAAAATGTGATATGTAATATAACTAAATGGAAATTATATATATATATTAAAATATATTTTCATTATTTTAGCAAGATAAAGTAGCATATTTGATGGTTTAAAACATAAGAACTAATAATAAACCTTTGATATAGTTACTTCTAAAGTAAATGGTTAATTGAACCTTCTACAGTTATTTGGAAAATGGCTTGAATGGGAATTCCCTGGTAGTAAAACCAACAAAATAATCATTGAGAAATTTAAATAAATAGCTTTAAAAACAATCGAGTTCTTATACATAACCTTGGCCCTAATATTCATAATGGTCTTACGTTTGCAACTCCAGATAGTTTTACTTAAAGTTTTTAAATTAAAGCCTATATAAAATACTCACTATGAACCGTATTAAATATTAAATAATGGAGATATATAATTAATTGATATACATATATATTATATATATATATATATATATATATATATATATATAATATATATATATATACGATATATGCCGAATATATATAAAATTATATTAGACTATTTAAATTATATTAATCTGTTATATTAAGCATATTTTTGAGGCTAAAGAAAATGAAAAAATCAATTGGGTAGAATTTAGCTTGTCAGTATATATCTATTTGTATTATAAAATATATAAATTATATGTGAATATATTTATAAATTTATGTATTTAGTTATGAAATAAATAATAAATAAATTGGAAGTTCAGATCAGCTTTAACATAATTATATCAAGATACAATTTTCTTTATCATTTTGGGTTCTGTTTTATGTCACTGAATATTTTTTGTAATCAGTTTCTCAATGTTCGCTATTATCATTATGCAAGTAAAGATTTGAAGGTTTCTTTCCATTTGTACTTTCCTGAAATCTTTATAATTTGGGAGGAGGTTCTCTTAAAATTTTCTGATTATAGGTAATAAGGGAATATTTCTGCAAAACTACATAAAAGTGAATTAGGCAAGTGTAAACAACATTGTTATTTAAATAATTCTTGCATTGTTATGATGAGAATTTTTCCAAGGTTTTCTCAATTTTAATGTACTTAGTTCATGTATATTTATGTGTGTTTTTTTTTTAAGGAGTTACTTAACTAGTGTTTTTTTTAATATTTTAAGTCAGAGGAGGTAAAACGGTGTCCAGAGCTTAATTTGATAATAATTTGAAATCAAGGGTAGTAATTTAGGGCCTGTCTAGTGGTGTATTTGGGGTAGTCTGATGAGCCACTAGTGTGCTTCTCTCTGTTGGGTTTTGTTTACTATTATAACAACTATTGTTAGCAATCTAGGCTATTCCTTTAAAAAGCTATCACGAAGCTCACTCCACTATTTGTGCTATTTCAAAGCTCTATCCGTTATACATTATTTATAATGCAACTTAATGAATACCATATTTAAACTTAAAGTATTGAGTTTTTCTTTGTATTTTTCATAAACACCAAAGATCGTCCTCCTTTATTTATGTAATAGATATCATAGATAAAAAGGAGTGAAATGAAAAAATAAACTTTATTCTGGGACTTACAGTCCCCTAAGAATAATAATAATGGACAGTAACAGGTACAATTGTCTGACCGTATTATTTACAAATTAAATTCTTTAGTAATTGCAGAATACATTTTTGACAGGAAAAAAAAAAATTTAATTTAAAAAAAAAATATGAAATAATAATAATAACATAAAATACAATCGTATAAATATGTATATACAAAAGAAAGAAAGAGAGAGAAAAAAGAAGTAATTCTAGGTATTTATTTAATTGTTTACATATTTGCGGAAGATTGATTGTCTAAAAGGTACAGAAATAAATTGTTTTTAAAGGAAGTTAGGGAAGCTGCTTTACGAATAGAAGTGGGTCGGGAATTCCAGTGGGAGGTAGCAGGAATGATGAAGGATTTGTCGAAGGAAGCAGTTTTATGTGAGGGGATAAGTAGGTTGAAAGGTTGGGATCTAGTGTTCAGGAGGTGGATAGAAGAACGCAGAATTAATAGATCAAGAATATAGGAAGATTTTTTGGTTTTTAGAGATTGGAATTGGAAAGTACCCAGAAAGTATTGCCGTCGGAATTTAGGAAAAAGCCATCCAAGCTCAAAATATCGGCAAGTAACGTGTGATCGCCTAGGGATCCCGAAGATAAATCTAATGAAACAGTTCATCAGTCTAAAAGTTTAAAAGGAATCAGTACATATTAAGTTGTATACATCTACGCAACGTTTTCCGTACATAATATTATTACATTCAAGTTATTTTTTGAGATCAGGCTTATAATAAAAGATATTTATGATTCGATGAACGTTGAACACGATTTGATTTGGACTCATCTGTATAAATGTAGGGTTTTTATAATCTTTGAATCAACAAGCACTGAGTTACAAACCCATTATTATCCCCCGACAAATAACATAAGCTGATTTTGAAGTCAAATATAACAAGAAATATAAGGTAAAGCAAAAATGTAAACTGGGTCCGTCCGTCACAAGACGCCGCTCTGCTTGAATTATTGGCCTTAGAATGTCAACCTTACATTCCAATACTGATTTTAAAAAACCTATTAATAGATCATAGCCATCTTTAAAAAAAAAACTATAGTAAATATGTTTTGATCCTCAAAAAATATTAAAAAAAAAAAACTTCCGATATAGCGTAGATATTTAAATATTTTTCGAGATCAAATATTTACCTTGATCAAACATGACATACTTAACCTGCATTATTTTCTTGTTTACCGATCAATCGGAAGCCTCTTAAAATAGATAATTCAATTATGTAGTTTCCTTATTGCGTAATGTCTAATAAAAAATGTGCTAGACTCGTTAACTATGAATGTATGATGAAATAGACACAACGATATAGAGTACTTTATATCAAACACAATACTCTTGAATATAATTGTGATACAGTTCAAGTATGTTAGTTCGTTATGAAATTAGTTTTACGATCTTTGTACTTAATTAATTTGTTGGTACAACATAATTATATGTATATAAATGGATACGGAGTTAGATCAATAATTGAAACATTAATATATACATAATATTAAAACTACTGTATTTTTTTAGTTAAATATTGGCATGAAAAATTACAGCTTATCCATCGACATTTGATTTCTTTTACTGTTTATATTGACTTTTGGGATTTAACTTATATTAATATTTATTTATATTTAAAATAAAAAAAATCACCGTCTTCAACTATTTAAAAAAATACTCTAATAAATACATAAATAAATACACCACTGGGAACAGGAAGTCTTGTTTTAAAAAAAATCATTATTAAAATATCACTAAAGGTTCACAACCGTTGATGCTAATATTGTTGTCATTTTTCATACAGATATAAATTTTATTTCAAATGAAAAGAAAAAAAAAAAGGTGTTCTTTGAAAAAAATGTATACGTCATCTTGTATACACCATTCTACAATCAGAGCACATTTAACAGAATTGTATAACTACAATGATTAATACATTTTTTCTTGATATATATATTTTTTTTTTCAAGTGAAAACGTTTATCAGTACTGCGCAGTTGATATGAGTCAGAACAAGCCCTCGAGGTCTTTAAAATTACCAAATTTTTGGATGACAGCAAATCAGTCCAAGACCTAAATGGTACAGTTTAAAACAATATTTGAGCACATGGTATTTATGTTTTTCATAACATATATCTTTAAAAGTTTAAAAAGAGTAATTTATGTAAAGATATTAGGTGCTCTCATGGGATTGTTTTTTAGTGGCTGCACACAGATATTTGCAAACTAATTTCCGGGAATCAATCAAATAATTTAATAATGATTAATTTTTAAAAATTTATTACAGTCGAGTAATCATTAGTTTACTAAATAATGACTGAAATGTTTAAATTAATTAATCGATTCCAGGAAATTAGTTTTCAAATAGCTATGATTAAATTTTGCCAAACTCTGGCTGCACATAGCTAATACAAATTTTGTTGCAATTTTTATCTAACAGCTATAGTAACTATGAAAATACTTAAGCATATATTTGGATTTAAATCCGTAGTTAACAATTTGGTATTACTCAGTATAAACTCAATCAAAATAAATTAACCCATTTTATATGTTCATACAATCTCAATTACACCTTGAACTGTCGAAGTTTTCAAAAGTAAATACTCATGCACATGATTAAAGGGAAAGATTCCTTAAGCTTATAAACGCCCTATCAAGACATGAACTGATTTTCAAAGCTGAATCAGATTCAGTTACAGAATCAGCTTTTGTAAAATTCTATAAAACTTATAAGTCAAAATTGAACTAGATTTATAGTATTTATACTGCGGAAGTGAATTCGATGGTAACGGCACAAGAATATTTCAAGATGTAACGTGTAAAGAATATAACCGTTACTACACATTAATTGTCTACTCTTAAAGTATTCGATGGGATCCCGGAATTCAATGAATTCCGTAAACTGAAAAAAGAAATCTGAACGAATAAAGGAAATCGATTCACGTGAGTAGGTCGGAATAAAAGAAATAGCTAATAAAGCTACAAAAGAGACCCTTGCTTTTCTTGGTCCTAGCATGTTGTTATAAAAGTCATAGCTAGCACAACCCTTAAAAGAGGATATGCATAGAATAGTAAGATGTATGGGAATGTAAGAGTGTTGAGAGATATATAAAGCCTAGACAGAAAAGTATTCCCGACCCGGCTGCGAATCAGAAATTCTAAACTGACACATGTTCACCTCATCACAAAGGAGTCCCCATCAAGAAGTCAATACTGCGACAATACCCTAACAATAGTCCACATTTTTTAGCTGTGCCCTTTCTACTTTCAAAAACTGAAGTTGTCAGGAATCAATGTGGTACTGGGAAATGATAACATGAAGGTGGAATTAGTGATATCGTTTCTTTCAAAATTTAAAATATATAAACGGATATGATAATATTTGGACAAACTTTTTTTTATTTCTATTAGTGTACAAAGCGTTGATGACCTCGTTGTTTAATGTTTTAAAACATCAATAAACAACAACTATGTTTCTTAGTTACCAACGCGTTGGATGTTTAAATGTAAAAATATTTTTTAAGTCCTATTATAAAGTTAAAACAGTGTAAGCTTAAGAGCCAGTATACATACATCCTGTCCTTAATTACAAGGAGATTACTCCTATAAGCTTTTACTTATAATTTATGATTATTTTCACTTTAATTATAATTTCACTCTCTAAAATAGAAATTTAAGAGATTAAATATTTATTATGCAATGGATATTTTAAGATCCCGTTTTAAATTAAATAAAGTTATTCATTACTTAAAAAAATTTAAAAGATATTAACATTTTGAATGCTT
This sequence comes from Euschistus heros, assembly GCA_003667255.2. Lineage (NCBI taxonomy): Eukaryota > Metazoa > Arthropoda > Insecta > Hemiptera > Pentatomidae > Euschistus > Euschistus heros. Next base: position 3,382,722 of record RCWM02000022.1, on the reverse strand, counting down.
TTCGGAAAAAAATAGTCTATTTTACCTTATGAATACTATGGTATAGATAACCATTCTATATTGTAATTTTCTATAATTATAAACATTTCTACCGAATATTATGTAAATTTAGATATTACAATCCCTGAATTGTAAAAAACTTTTAAAACTTTAAATAATAAACTACATTTGGTAAAACAAAATAAAAATGGTGCTAAGCCAAATACTGAATTGGGACCAAATTCCGAACCAGAGGTCAGGTTTTATAGATAGATTAAAATGGAGTAACAGAAAAAGAAAAGTTTATGTTCATCTCACTATATGAGGACGAGAGTTAGAAGCACAACTTCAGTCTCTTGAGTTCATTAATCTTTTCGAAAATATAAAAGCAGTGAGTTAATAGGGAATGGTAATAAGGAAATTTCTTCGTATTTAATCGACGGCTTTAAATTTTCTTAATCTCATTTTAAATTCACTATCTACAGTCATTAAAAAAAAAAGAAGCACCTTGACTCTTTAAACGGAAACATAGCACTTTCCGCACGATTTCCGTTTATGATAATTATACAAAGTTATATGTATCAAGTATCAATATTTATTCATTTTTATCGATTTTTGGATCGCAGAACTGATAATCCATTTTATTAAAGAGTACAGATATACTTTTTGGTAGAACTTACTTTTAGAAAACATGAACAAAAATTCGGAAAATGCCATGAGCAGTGAGTTGATAGGATCAGTTATAATGATTTTTATTTTTTTTATTTATCATTTCTTTTCGCTTAGTGCAATGTCGCATCTGCAATCCAAAAAAATAAATAAAAATATAGTAAATGACATTTCCACTTTCCAATTAATTAACTATTCCGCAATTATTCATTTTTTAATGCTACAAATGTTTTATTTTCGATATTATTTTTAACGTCAGATTTATTGTGTTTTTTTTCTTGTTTTTTTTTTAATCTTGTGCACTAAGATATTAAAGGGCATATACGTACTCATAGATATTACTATTTATTTAATTGAACACAAGTTGATAAAACTTAACTATAAAAAATCTGAACTAATTACGGAAAACATATATATATATATATATATATATATATATATATATATATATATATATACACACAGGGTGTTCGGAAGATCGTTGGCCAAAGAGGTATCTCGGGTAGGGAGGTTCCTTTTTAACCTATTTTAGGTCACTTACCTATCAAAGTCTCACAGTTTTTTTTTTTTTTTTTTTTTTTTTTAATTTTTTTTTTAAAAAGTCGTCAAAACCAAACATTTATGTCTCATAACTTTGTTGTTTACTGATATATCAACGCCATTTTTTTTCCTGTTATTACTAATACATAGTCCATGTAAAATAGAAAAGATTTAATGCAAAAAAACAAATACAAAAACAGGAGGTCGTTAAATCTTGTTAAAAGCAAAAAAAGTAAAGTTTAGGTTCAAAAAAAAAAAAGAAAAGATATTTAAGACTAGACCTAAACTTGAAGTTCTCATTATTTTTTTTTTTTTTTTGCCTGTAACAATATTAAAGTATGTATCAGTAAGCAACGAAGTTATAAGGTATAAATGTTTAGTTTTGGCGATTTTAAAGGTAAGTGACCCTAAATAGATTCAAGATGAAGCTCCCTAACCGAGATACCTCTATGGCGAACGATCTTCCGACACCCTGTATATATGTATAATACATACTTTATCACTTAGACAATTCTCTCACAATGACTTATAATAGAAAGCTGCAAAGACCTTGGACATGAATGGGAACAAGTTCGTACGTACAAGATTGATAAAGCAAGTCGTTTGGCAATGAACGTTGATAATTAATGGTACAATCTATTATTTTGCATACTGTTCAATCGCTCACTACTTTCTCTAATCCTATTGTCTAAAGGTGAGCACTGCGTTGGAAGGACAGAACCGCAAACACTTATGAAATAATTCTGCATTTACAATTTTCTAAAAGGTTTGCGTGTTTTTTTTTTTAACATATAGATTTTTATATATTGATCTGGATCCTATAAATTACAAAATGTGACAGGTAAAATTGCGCAAACAACATCAGATGTCAGTCATTGTGTTGGTATTACAGTGGCATTGCAAACACTACGGGTGTGTGAACTGTTATACAGACCTACCTAGAATAAGGAAGATCCCGGTCTACTTCCGCCGGCTTGAGCGTGATCTGAGTTCGAGATAAGTCAAGTAGGTTCCGTTCATTTCATGGTCGCCAAGTTGGCTTTATATATATATATATATATATATATATATATATATATATATATATATATATATATATATATATATATATATATATATATACATACATATACAGTATGTATGTATATATGCAGTTTCTGTTTCTTAATTGATAGATATATTTAAGTAAATTTGAAAAAGATTTTAATGTTCCATATGTTTCAGTTTTAGCCAAAATTACATACCTATCATATTACCATCCATTCATATTATCATCCATTCATAGTAAGCTCCAGTAACCACTCAAATCCACTAACTTCTAAGCTGGCTTTCCATACCATTCCCTAGGCGTCTAAAGAAGATGATCTAGAGACCTTATGGCGTACCATTTTTATTGAAGTTCCGCTGATGAGTAGTTCTTTCCAAGTTTTGACGTGTTATTGTAATCGTTATCAACAGATTATATATTAATAATGATAAAAGTATAGTTAACTGTGAAGATGCTGGATGCAGTCAAAGAGAAACACCACGTCTAAGTAGAGTCATCAGAGTGTGGTTCGGTCACCGAACTTCGGTGGCCCCGAAGATGACCTGCAAGGCAGTATTTCTACATAGACGTGGTGTTTCTCTTTGACTGCATCCCTGATTATTTTTTTCTTTATATATTAGTACTCTTTAAAAAATGTTAAATACTACCAAGGAGGAATTTTCTGAAAATACTTCACGATTATAATGCAATTAATTGAAAATAATTGCAGTTTTACATAAACAATAGCTCTGGAACACCGGATTAATAAACTGCAATATTATTTAATCGTTGGGCCGCTCAGGTTAATTTTTATTTGAATGATAAAAAAATATACACTATACTGGGACACATGATACTGTTGTTTGTATGATGAGGCTTAACTTTCTTATGTACTTCAACTAGCTCAGGAAGACGGGTTATTATTTTTCAGGTTACTAACATATACAGTGGGAAGGTCGCAATTCGTTCCGATGGTCCGCCATGAAATGTATTTAACTCACCAGGATTCGAACCCTGTAACTTCCGAACCTGGCTCGCTAAGCCCCTTACCCTGACGTACTCAGCCATTGAGGTCCCTCATAGTGATAGAGTTTTTTATACTTACATGCCTTCGATATTGACAATGAATGAATAAAACCTAATGTAACACAGAAATACAAATCTATGGTAGATTAAAAAAAAAAATAACAATATACATTAATTGTAGCAACAAACAAAACATTACATTGACATACGATTGACAGTAACTAGCTTCTAACTTATATAACTAGCGTATAACTTATTGTTCTTAATTTTATTTTAATTAATCTTTTTCTATTCTTTATATTTAACTTTCAACTCATGTACTGTGTGCAGATGTAAAATAATAATCAAAACAAAAATTAAAAATTACATGTACATTGTATACTTGTAAGTGGTATACAATGGTGTGTACAGAAATAAATAAAATCCCTTCCATCAGGGTTACTGCTGGATTTAAAACACTAAAAGAAAAATAACTAGCTAATCAAGTAGCATCCATTTTTTAAAAAGTAAATAAATTCGTGAAATATATTAAATTTTGTAACATTTTTCCTTACAGGTATCACTTATAACTCAATTTGGTGATCACGAGTTTAATCATTTAAATAATATAGATTATCGTCCTATATAAATACAGATTCGTAATATATGAACAGTTAATTTTTCCCATTGATTATTTAAATGTTAATATTATATTAAATATTATAACATCATAATTATTATTATGAATAAATTCGTTCTCGGATCCTAAATTTAGAGACGTATGAGGAAAGAATGATAATTGTTTTTGTATGTACGTGCTGAGGATGTAAAATAAGTTGCCTTCCATCATTTTTTATGTAATACTTTAAATACATGATCCATATCCAAATTTTATTATGCCAGTCTTCTTTTGTAAACAAACCACTATTGTTATGTAAAATAGCTACTACAGTAATTGTTTCTGAAAGGAACTTTAAATTTTCTGAAACAAAATAATATGAACATTGATTATGTTTTCTTTAAATTCTGAAAGTGGTCGAATAACACGCTCTATTTAGAAAATGAACCGTAAAACTGAAATAAAGAAAACAATATTAGCTCTCTAATAGAAATAAGTCGGTTAGAAATAATTTAGTCCTGAATACTGTTCTTAAGATACCTAAACCATAGCCATAGGAGATTTATTTGATCAACTTTCTCCTTCATTTTATTATTCATTATTTGAAAAGAGGATTGTAGTTAGGAGCTGGGTTCCCACTTGAATACAAGCGCGTTGCTACATGGGTACCTTGATAAGTATCAAGGCACATAAGCAAATTTATAATTGTCTTTGAAAATGGCTTTATTCATTTCAAATTATTCTACATGATGATCAATTCTGCAATATCTCAAACCATTTATGATAGTGCTCATGAAAATTCGAATTGGTAACTACTAAACATGAGTAACGAATCAACCGTTGTGTTGATGATAACCGTTGCCCAGATGGTCTGTTTCGTATGTGAACAATTAGTTTGACACCTTGACACGTCGGAAGGATTCTGGGTTGCAAAGGTCTGTGTACCATTTAGAATTAAATGTTTCGTATTTCACTAGTGGAACAGTAACCGTAAGACTACTTCTCACGTCGCACACAAAAAACAATAACAAAAATTTTTTTTTATATATATCAATTTATTGAAATTTACAACTATACGAATATGTTCATCAAGTAAATGAGCTGATAACGATTAAAATGACATGTAAAAACTTGAAATGAACTACTCATCAGTAGCACTTTAATAAAATTCTACACTAGAAGATCTCTAGGTCATCTTCTTTCCAGACGCCTCGGAGGATTATCGGGAATGGAGTGGGAAGCAAGTTGAGAAACTAATGGATTTGAGTGGTTATGGAGCTTACTATGAAAGGGTGGGTATCTGGCTGGTTTGGGCTAACTCAGCAACATGTGGAACATTAAGGTCATTATGGATAAGCTTATTGGTGACAAAGTAAGGGGCATTTAGGATTTTTCGAAGGATTTTGAATTGTAAGGATTGGATACGAGATGAATTGGATGGTTTAGTAGAGCCCCAAAGCTCAACTCCGTAAGTCCAAATAGGTCTAATAACAGTCATGTAAATAAGTCTTTTGTAATGAATTGGGAGGTTTGATCGTTTTTATAGTAAATTTTGAAGTAGTCTTGTCACGACGAGCAGTTTCTTGTCGCTTTAGTCTTGCAAAAAAAAAAAAAAAAAAAAAAAAAAAAAAAAAAAAAAAAAAAAAAAAAAAAAAAAAAAAAAAAAAAAAAAAAAATAAAAAATAAAATAAACTCAACCGTTTGTTTTGCGGTACTTTTTCTCCAGAAAACTTGATTGAGTCGGGTTTAATTCATTTAAAATATTCAACACAATGAACTGTTTGATGATCCACTATTGACCTGTAAAAAATTTTAAATTATCAAATAATTTATATTATGGAGAGTTCACTGTACACTCTTGCCATCTTTTTACGTTTCCCTTCCAAATATACTCAACTCTTTTAATGTAGACTCAAAAACAGCTGATATTGCCCTTATTTTCTTTTTTAAATTTATAATTCATTACTCCAAAATACACTGGATAAAATATTTCGTGTCAATTTTATCCTCACTCTACATTACTTAACTAACAAAATTATTAATTTACTTTTTTTCGTTTCTTTTGTGTACGAAATAATAATTGTAATTAGAAAAACATAATATACAAAATTAATCTTTTCTTCACAAATGGTTTCTAGGTTTATCAATACTTTTATACAATGTTTCGCTTCTCATTACAAATTCTCTGCGAACTTACAGAGCTTTCAATTTAGGCGTAAAGCGATAATAAACGTAATTAGATTCAATTAATTATTGAATATTTATTTCAACTATTTGTATGAGAAATTTTATCAACGTTTGTTCTGATAAAAGTCACATTCCAGAGTACTCAACCTATGATGAAACAGGAACGATTTTTTTATTTAAGTGGTTTACCTTGGTACAGCAGTCACTGGTATCATAAGCATTGATTGTCGACTCATTGCACAAGTTGCAGGACTGAGATATGTTCAGGGAACTACAAGAATCGCAGTTAATGATTTTTTTTTTAATCTTCTCATCTATCAAACATCTATTTCGATGGATGAACAGCTATTACGTGGTATAACTAGACTGAAGTACGGATGAAAAAATAATGACGGAGGTGCTTATAGTGGCATTAGGGATAATTATCCGTGGTGAACGTGCTATTTTGTATAATTTCTCGCAAACACACGTTGGCGGGAGGCTGCTCCATAACAAAGGAGTCCTGCGATTGTTGGGTTGAATGCTAATGTTGGCTCGTCATTCATAGCAACTTGGGGCACACATGCTACACTGGGAGTACAAAGGCTATTATAATAAGAGAACTTGCTTGTGTAATAAGACGAACCTGTGGTAAATTTTATATTTAAGTAACATTGTATTTAAATCAAATGCATGAAAAAAATTTATATTAATTATTTTTAATTAATCCAATTATTTGCCATTTATAAATCAGTCAGGTAGCAATCTTTATTGATTGTTATAAATTTTAATTAGACAAAGGCGAACTTAATAATTTTTTTTTTTTACTTTATTTTAGAAATTTATAACTGTATACAATAAAAAAAAATAATAGATGATATAAATTTGAATATAATGCTCATAAAATGTCAATTGGTTGTAAAGCAACAAACTATTGGCAGCACTTCAGTAAACGTTGTACATTGGACGGTCCCGAAGCCATCTTTTTTTTCAGACGCTTTCGATTATTATAATAAATTGGGAAGCTAGTTTAGATAATGTTTGGATTGAATGGTTATGGAGTATACTATGAAAGAATATGTACCTAATTTTGGCAAAATTAGCAACATATAGTACATTATGATCTTGATACTAAACGGATTTTACTGGTAGTTTAGTAGTGGGACAGAATGACTTTTTATTTCAAAATAACCATTATGTTAAATATGGATATTATAATTTCCTCTTCTTTAATAACAGTTTTAAGAGCCTATCAGATCACCGTTATGAGAAATAAAAAGTGTAATCGAATCGAACTAAGTTTGGTTGAGTTTAGAGCTTTAATACATCTTTTAATAGCAAGTCTTAAAGTTTAAGGTACATTACTTGGATATTAGCTTTCGAATAGCTTACTAGTATGGGATTTAAAAATTTGCCCGATTTCTTCAAAAAATAAAAAGAGAAAACGGGTAATCATTTGAATTTATTGTTTTCAACACACGAATTTCCCTTTCTCTTCTCGCCTTGACTTTTTACAGTTTCCAACGTTCCTAGAGTGCTCTGATTCTGATTTAGATATGTGAATGTGCTATTTGAAATCTACGGCGAAACTGTAAACTAAAACTAGTTGAAAGTTACTTTTTGTAAATGTTTTTGTGGTTATTAAATAGGATAATTCATTGCTATTAATTTAAATATTATAATCAAATAAAATTATCTATATTTACTGATACATACAACTGTATACAATACATAAAATAAGTAAATATGTGGTAAATACAAGCCGCACATCTTAGCTATAGAACCGATTTCAGGGTCTACTGCTCTAGCATATAATGAGTGTTATACTTATGAAATGCATTAATTTAATGTCATAGGGAAAAGGAATAAATAAGAGCTCTCATATAAAATTTAAAAAATAATAAAAATATTTATTTTTTATATTTTCTTTTATTAATTGTTATTTACAACTGCAACAATAAAAACATCAAATAAATGTGTAGAAAAGTTATAGTTATAGTTGGGAGACTAGTGGATTCTAGTGGATATATTGCTTATAAAGAGAGAATGTAGCTTTGTTGAGCCAATTCTGCAACAAATAAAATATTTAGATAGTTTGTGTTTATTTGTGGCATTGTAAGGAACATTAGGATTTTTCGAAGGATTTTGGATTTAATGGATTTGATAGAAAAAAAATTAGTGGAGCCTCAAAGCTAGACTCTGTTTGTCCAGATAGGTCTAATTACCGCCATGTAAATTATTCTCTTCTGATTTATTGGGATCTTTGAACGCTTGTCAAGTAAGTGTTAGTGTAGTCGAAAACGAGTAGTTGTTTCACGTCCTTAATTCTCTCATGTGGATTCTAAATATGTTTGTCTAGATGGAGTCGTAGGTTACGGATCTATCCAAATGGAATAGAATAATTTATTTGAATTTATAACGAGCAATTACTTTTTGTTATTATTTAATTTTTCAAATACTTATTTAAACATATTACTTAGTCTCAGATAGCATATTAATTATATTATTTATTCGAAACTACACCAGAAAGAATTCTTACGGACGAATTTATCCAAGAAAAAAAAAATAAAAATTAAATAAAAGCCAATAAATACTATATTTAATAAAAACATTTATCTTCTCCTTATATATTTTTTAACATTGTGTTCGTACAAAAGTAATCTTAGTTTAGTAATACAGTATTACATTTAATATATTAAAAAAAAAAAAATTGATACGATATTAAAATTCTGTTATAAATATATTTCCTTAATATATAATACATTAATATATAAAAGCTTATTCTATCCTGAAGTAATGATAAAAGCATTCGAAGATGATACATTACTATCAGATTGAAGAAAAAATCTTGGCGCCTGTCCCATGGCAAGCGCCAGAACCAGTACCTCCTAGCAGATACCGGTCTGAGCTGACTTAATATGGTTGCCAAATTCAGATGCGTTTTTAGTAAAAAATTTAAAAATAAATTAAATCCAAACTATTTTTATTAATTTTACGCCTAGAGGAAGAATCCTGAAAGAGAAACAATAAAATCCGGATAATGAACTATATGTAATTTGTAACTAATTCATATTATCACTAATTAACTCCAGGAAAGTCATAAAGCCTAATAAAAAAAATTAAATTTAAAAACTAGAAAAACACGCTGTTATAAAACCTAACTAAAAAGCTCAGTGTGGTGAACAATTTGCAGCAGTCAGACCTTTTGATTTTTTTGCAATTTTAACACAGTTTTCCATATCAACAAACTTTTTTTTTTTTTTGACAAATCTTAGAGTAGAAATGACAAATTTTTACTTTAAAAATCCCATCTTGCACAAAATGTAATGATCTACAACTTTTAGTCTATCACATTTTTTTATTGGATTCCCTATTTTTGTGTTAAACATGACCAAAAATAACTAACTTTTTGTGAAAGATGGTTAAATTCGTCCATGTTTGACAGTCGATTGTGGCTAAACGCCTTAATCAAATTCATCTTAAAGGAAGTCTTTAGACGCACAATTTAATACAGTTTAATTCTGTAAATAAAACATTTTCCGATTGAAAGCATTATTCTAAATGTTTTTTCCAAAATCAGAAAATAGTTCAAAAAGTTTGGGTTTTTTGCCCCCCACCCCCTCCAAAAAAAACATATTCCCCTAATCAAATTAAGTTTCATTTTCGATATTTTATTCTCAGGACCCTTCTGTACCATGTAAAAGCATAAAACCTACCACTCTACCTTTTGCAAGGCAGACTCTCATTTTGGGAGTAATTTAACTAGACTGAGTTAGAACATTAGATCAATGTTGTGCAATTATTATATTGTCGATGGTCCTTGAAACGTGTGGAAATTTTCAAGTTAATCAAATTTCTTGAAATAGGTTAAAATTACAATGAAAGATTCCGTTACATACAGGTGAAGTTAATGAAAGAGTATAAAAAAATAAAATAAAATGTTCAGTAGAAAAGTATAAAATAATTTTCATATATAATCAGTTCCTATAATGTTGGTTTTAAAGTATTTCTGGAGTAATGACAAGATTAAGGAAAACGATTAAAGATTCCCTTCTAAAGAGTGAACAATTTTGACATATCGACGTCTTCACTAAAGCCAGGGATTTAAGAGATAAGCTACGGAGTCTAAAAAAAGTTAATTAATTTATGTTCAACAATTGAGTCGTTTAGTATCGAAACCAGCTCAATCCATTTTTATAAATTTCACAGGAGACACAAAAAAGGTTAACGCTCTACCCATTACATTTTTCCGAAAAACAATTATTTTCGTTTAGACAATCATTGGTGTGTGTTTCCAAATCGTTGTTCATATTTAAATTATTAGTACTGTATAATTATCAATAAATAAAAATAATTTAGATTGACCTGGTTTTGAAAAATTTGGGTTATTGTTTTATTTCATCCTTCCTCTCAGGTTCCAATTGAATTCACGTTTTTCTCAATTATCTATCATGTATTATCTTTAAAATAAAAGATGTGAATGAATCAATAAATTTATCGTATTTATTTGATAATTTACTGTTAGTCTAAATGTATAAATAAATTGAAAATAATTAAATAAATTGACAAAAATGACAAGAAAAATCTCTAAATAAAAATATTAGTGTAGTAGTGTGCACTGGTAGTAATGGAAGTAATTAAATATTATACTTATTCTAAACATATTAAAATGTTACTAATTTAAATTTTAAAAAGAGGAAGATAACAAAATATTTTTTTTATAAAAATGCATTTTCATGAAAGTTTTCATTGTCAACACATTCTTTTCTCCATTACTTTTTTAAATTGTTTAATGTAGTTCCTCTCTACGTTTTTATAATTTGTTCCAAATCGCAGTGTAGCGTGATAGTATCGAACAAGAAATATCAAATAAAAAATAAAAAAATTCATGGATGAGCTAGTTTTGATACAAAACGTCTGAATTAAATTATGTTAGTTAATTCCATCACTGAGTTCCTATTCAAAATTATTTTTCTTAGTTGTAGTTATGTAGGATGTTTTTCCTAGCGGTATCATGCCATGCGGTATCTGGAAACTGAAGTATGACTAGAAAGAAGTAAAGCAATAAAGCCCTTAAAAAAAAGAAAAACAAATAGTTAAGATTGTTTTCTTTGAAAAAATAAATATTATGTTTTAATACTTTTGGAATACTACTTAACTCGACTACATTGCCACTTTCCTCTTAATTCCTCATAATCTTATGCAACTGTGGCACGTCCGAACGCATAGGTTACCTTTCCAATCGACTATTATGCACTATTATGTATAAGGATTCATAAGCTCTGACGCTGTTAATTATCCGTTCTAATATTCCTTGTGACGCAAAAGGCATTTAACACCTATGTCGGCAATCCGCCTTTTCTTGTTTAACAACCGATCAATCATAAACGCTGAAAAAAAAATATTGAGATTACGGGCAGAAAAAAAAATATATCGAAGTGAAAACATCGTCTATGACAAAGAGATAATACGAAAGGAGATAAAAAGTAGGTGGGACACGGCATTGCTAATCCTACGGCTGTGACTTGTTGTGATATCTTTTACCCATGAAGAGGCACCAATGCAGTTTTATCTTGTATCTGCCCGTGGTTTCCGCAGTATAGAACCAGCGGAAATTGCAGACAGGGGGGAGGAAATTCGAAAACACATTGTGTCTACTGAAGCTGCTCTGTCACAAACTGAGTATAGCGCTTCTTCACGAGGTAAATATTTTTATATCAGGAATATTTTGTTAAGAAATTGCGAACGGTACAGATGTATGGATATTTTTAATATAATGAGGATTTTTAATAAAAGGACTATTCTTCTGCCATTACAAAAAAATAATAACTTTTTCCCCCTGTGTTTGCACAACTGATAGTTCTTATCTTGCTCAACTAGTAGTGTAAACTGCATTGAATTAATAGTTGAGGTTGTTTCTGATTTATTTTAATTATCTAATTTAAATTTTCAGTTTCGTTTGAAACACATTTAAAAATCAATAAGATACAAATATTCATTTTTTTATCACTATTGTTTATCTTTCTAATTGTTCTCACTGTTAAAACATATCCCACGAATTATAATATAGCGAACAAACAATAATATTGCTTATAGACAGTAAGGTGAAAACCATTTTAAATTATAATAAAAATATACTTTCTGCGATTTTAAAAATGTTTTCCCCATTCATTTCAAAAGTGTTTCCTCCTTAAATCTGACAATGATTAATTATCTGAATACAGGATAAAAAATTTTTAAAATTAGAAAAAAAAATTGATAAATGTCTCTTTTTTTCGTTTTTTATCTTTAAGATGATTTTTTAAAAATACTACTTGAAAAAATGCAATCCTTGAACTTATAGAACCTACAAAAAATACAAAATCACTCAAGATGGCTTTCGATAATCAGGATACTAAAGTGTGTTAATTACATGCAATATGAAATCGCGGCATAAGTGGTGAAATATAGTAGCTTTTTGTAGCTAGCATAATAATTGTAGATATTTAAACTAATTATCAAATAGATATTTAAAAACTAATAATTTTTTTTTATTTATTTTTTTTTATTGAGTAATTATTACAATCTGCCGCAAATGTGGGCAATAAGTAATATAGGTGGCTTAATGATTACATTCACACAATATTTACATAAGCTAATAATTAAATTTTAAAATAAATTATAATAAAAAATTCCTTGTTTTTGTGTATTTAATTTAACAAAATTTAGCATAGAAACGTGACTTGATAGGAATAAAAACAAGAGTTTTGTTAATTTTATTCAATATACAAATAAAGATAGATTATATAAAAATTGTTATAACGTTGTTTTTCATTTCAGTTTTAGTTTTTTTATTATTTGACTTTTAAATGATTTTTAGTTATATGTATGTCTGTAAGAACAAACATATACCACTGTACAAAATTTTCTCAATACTGAAATCGGTCCAAAATAATCGATTCTTATAATAAAAATTAATTGCTATTACAAAAAAAAAAAAAATCCACAACCATACTAAGACATATGCCATTTTATTTTTGTAATCACTATCGACGAAAACTACTAAGCCAATTTTAACTACATTATCTTTATAGTTCTAAGAATTTAGCAACATTAAAATTAACTGATTTTCAATTAAATTTATATAATTTTCTTACCAATTTATGTATAGGCCATATAGTCAATATACCAGATTGACTGAATAGTCAAAATTTAGGACTCCCACCGTAGCATCGTCCGATTAGCTATAGCAGCATTAAGTGACGTTAAACGAAATAAACAAACCTACCAGATTGAAAAAAAAAAATGAATTAAAACAAAATAAAAATTTTTTCGATTGACACATTTCCTTATAAAACTATATATATAAATATAAATTCAATTATTAGTTAAAATTATCTGGTTAGTTCTTTACTTAAAAAAGCGGGCGAAGCCGCTACAGGGGATGTTAGTCTAATTTAAAAGAGAAAACAAAATATATTTAAAAATAATAATTATTCCGAAATAAATAATTTAACATTAAATTGCATTTATTATTTACAACATATAATACGTGAGTTTAATAGATAACTGTTTCAACAAAGAAATATTTCTAAATAATTTTAGAAATTCATTTTTAAAAATATAAATTTATAGTTGACGAAAAGTAGTCAATAAGTCCAATTACCTTTAAAACGAGTAAACTATTAACATTTTAATAGCTGAAACATTGGTAGTTATACTTGTTAATGAGGCTTTAAAGTATATATTTTGGCGTTCATGGTATTTTTAGAGTAATTACAGGATTTTGGAGAACGATCAAAAACGCCTTCGTGAAGAAACGAAAAGTGGACAGTTTCGATTTATCGACTTATCCACGACAGCCAGGGAAATATTTTAAAGATTTTTGGTTTTATTTATAACTCACGGAATTACAAACTTAAAACCTTTAACAAAATAATGTAGATGGGAGGATCCCGGAGGAATTTGACGCTTGGCATGCAGTATCTGTGCTTGGTATTTGAAGACCATTGATTTAAACTCTTCATATAATCTTGATATAATTTATGGAAAAACTGCTCTCTGATTAAAGATAAAACAAAAGTCCGTTTTTTTTTTATCATTAAGTAAAAAATTGATGTAGAATAATTATTTAATTAGGTATCACAGTACAATCGTCGTCATTATTGATCGGTTCCTTGGAGTCGACTTTGGATCATCGATTTTTTACTCAAGAATTGGTGGAATCGATACTTCTTTTAAAACATACCAGCGACCCACTATACATATATAAATTACTTTTATTATGATATAATTATTTGTTGTTGATAAATATATTTTTAATATATTTTTTATTTTGAAGAGAAAAGATTTGCCCGGTCGGGATTCGAACCCGAGTCCCCACTTTTCTAGCGTGGTGCCTTATCCACTAGGCCACCGAGCTCGCATCCGAACTAGGGATTTGTACATCGCAACTGCGAGTGCCCGGGGGTATGGATCAGTGAAGAGAAAAGATTTCCCTGGTTCGGATGCGAGCTCGGTGGCCTAGTGGATAAGGCACCACGCTAGAAAAGTGGGGACTCGGGTTCGAATCCCGACCGGGCAAATCTTTTCTCTTCAAAATAAAAAATATATTAAAAATAAATTACTTTATTTTGAAATATTACCATTACACACCATGATATACATGTATACAATGTAACACAACAATTGTACAGATTCAGAATCCATAAAACATTGTTATTTGATTTTTCCGATCCATGATTACAAAAAATTAAAATAATATCAGTTCCCGAAAAAAAAAGAAAGAAAAGAAAGTAAATTTAACTACCTACTTGCTTAACTGCTTACTTCTTGCTATAAAATTTTATCCATATCCAAAATATAACTCTTTAAAATGTACCAGACTAAAAATTAAGATCTGTTTTAAGATCTGATGCTACTGATTATAGGAAGTTTAAGTCTAAATTAACAAATTATTCTTAACGTTAGAAAAGATGATGATCGATTGTGATTGTGTGATCAAAATAATTAATTGTGTGGAGATCCATTAAGACGAATTATAAAAAAAAAAATCATTTATAAAATTAGAACTTAAAAAGTAAGGAATATTAAAATTGTATCAATAACGCAAAAGCTCAAAATATAATATAGGAAAAATCAACTAAATTCAGGCCAAATAAGAAAAAACTAAGACTGAGATGGAACAACTGGGTACTTAAGAATGCTGAATATTTTGTTGTTGGACACAACGCAGCTTTAATGTATTATTGAATTTAATGGCTTTTTTTGAGGGTATTTTTCTCATGCGGACAGGCATCTGGCAACATTGACTTCTGATGAATTGACTGATTTTGAATAAGGGTGATCTTTCGTAAATAGTGATGACACAAGAGAAAGTGACTGGTGAGATATGTATCGCAACGTTGGCCAACCGTTGACCACAATATCGCTAGAATAATTACTGCATCAGAAAACCTATGTGAGGAATTCGTACAATGAAATTCCATAATATAACAGCCAGTCGCGAACATAATATTTCCATTAATATCTAAAGTCGATTAAAAAAAAAAAAAAAAATAAATTAAAAAAAAAAAAAAAAAAAAAAAAAAAGATTATATTCAAAAATGATCATGATTATATTCCGTGCTAGTGTGTATATTAATATTTTTACTACAACCTATATCACAAGAACTAAAGATTATTTTTATATACATGATAAATTATTTTTATTTTTTATTATTTTTGTATTTATATTACATTCTATTCACCGAGACTGGGCCTCCTCATATAAATAATAAACGTTATTTAATTTAGGAAAAGTTAAAACTTTGATTATAGTTACAATTTTTAATTCGAACTGGAACTAACAATAATTAACAACATTAATTGTATAGGAATACAAATGAATAATAAATTCTATATATAGTAAATAATAACTGTTTAAAATAATATTAGTGAGTAGAAAATTTACTTACAATTAGATAAATTTGAACAAAATATTTCGTAAGGTCGTTATGAAAATGTTCCTGAAAATATAAAAATGTCTTATATATATATATTAATTTTCTATATATTAATTTTCTTGAGTTGCATAATTCATCCTATGTCGTTCCTCTGAATCGTCATACAAATTAATCACTCTATATTAGAACGTACAATATTCTTAATTTAATACCTCAATGTTTATTATATATGTAATGTTTATTCATTATAATAAAAAAAAATGAACATGGTAAATCTTTCGTTTGAACATTCGAAAAAAAGAAAATTTCGTATTTTTTTTTTTTTAAAGGTCGCTTAAATAAAAATAATGAATCGTAAACAAACATATTTATTTATCAAAATATTTTCCGTTACAATCAGTACGTAGTGACAGCAAATATCAGATTCTTTCCCAAAAAAAAAAACCATATTCAGACCCAAAGATTCACGTCTTCAAGCGTCTCAACGCCCCAAAGAAAATAATGGCTACCGCTTTAAGAGGTCATCTTTCTCAAGCACTTAACAAAAATTTTCCAGCAGCTTCAGGGGCTTTTAAACTAAATTTGCATCCGTAAAGCAAAATTAACTGAATTTTCTGCTAAAGTTTTAAAACGTTTGAAAGTATTCTTGAACCGGATGTATTTTTTCGTATACTGTAATTTTTCTTGTTTTCATAGGTAAAAGCAGTTTTAAATTTTATTAAAAAAAAAAAAAAAAAAAAAAAAAAAGAAAAAAAAAAAAAAAAAAAAAAAAAAAAAAAAAAAAAAAAGCGCAGAAATGAATATGAGCAATACAAATTTTAAAAAACAACATAAATTATTTAATGGTATTGCAATTTTATTTTAAGAGATCAATAATTTTTTTTATAAGTCTCTTCTTGTTTATAATTAAGTAATTTTTGAAAAATATTGTCTCTATTCACATCATACGTCATTATACAATCTAGGATTCTAATCTATACTGAATTTTGAATAATTTAAAATCCGAAATAAATTAGATAGATTTTTTTTTTTTTAATCAATAAAATAAAAACCTATTGGACCAGTTTTTTTAATCCAAGGCTGAACCAATTTTATCCCACTTACCGATAACTATAGTCGTACAACTCCCGAAAAGACCTTGTTCGAACAGGCACCAGCAGCGGATCTAATACGGTATCAATTTTTAAAAAAACATCAAGAAAGAAATTTTGTCTTTCATTGCTACCGGTTCTGTGATTGATACACTCATAGGAAAAATAAAGAATGAACTAGGAAACTAGAACAAAATAAAAGATTATGGCCCAAACCGGTAAGTATATTTTGCAAACAAATAAATTTAATTAATTACCCTATAACCGAAAACAAAATCTTGTATAACGAAAGCCACAAGAGGTTTGCTTCTTAATAAACTCGTCCATGTGGCTGCAAACCTGGCTTCAAGGTTTTCCAGTCTATTTTCAGTATGTTCTTGTTTTATTTTCCCAACTTCCTTTTAGTTATTTCCTTCTGAGTATTCACTTTTTTTTTAATTTTAAAAACTGGAATAGGTTGATGTGGCTATCGAATTATTTTTAATAATTCATGAAATTGAGTAATACCTGTTAAGTTTAATCTACCAACAGCTTCGATCACGCACGTTGCCTGAGGGTGGCGATCTTCTCCGATCAGCAAAATAATATAAATGAAATTCTGCATTCTTAATTCAAGGATAGCTGTCATAGTTTCAATATAATTTTAAAGTGGCTCTTAAGTTTTTTATTGTTAAAATAACAATACTGTTCAACTCGGGTAATAAAGATAATGAATACAACACTTAATAGTATTTAAAACGCCGTGATAGAAATTCATATTGGTTTTACGATTATATCTAGAATTTTAAATTAGAGATTTAAAGTACAGTAGAAACTCGATAATTCTTCACGAGTGGGGGAGAGAGGGTGACAAAATAACGGAAATGACGAATTAGAGAATTTTGCTGGTAAAGAAACAAAAAAGCATTTTAAACTATATAAATGTATTTTTTTTTTTTGCAATTTATTGAATGTATAAACGAACTGATGAACATTATAGGTACACATTTGACTTGAGTGTAAATGACAAAAAACACTAAAAAAGCTAAACACTTGCCGCAACCCATCAGCTGTGAAATATCTGATTCACATTGCTGCTCGAAACCACTCAATGCACTTAGTTAATATTACCTCTACTTCTTTGCATGGAATAGTGGAAGAATTAGAAACATCACCATCTTTTTTCATCACTAGCTTCAATTTGAGCACTCAGCTTGTTCTATAATTCCATTGTCATTTGGATTCCATTGTCCCTCTAATCAATGGAGGGATCGACTCAGTTCTGTTTGTTTTTTTCTATGAAATGATTTACATAATGTATAAATATAGGCATATTTTTTAGTGACAAACCAAATGAGGCGGTTTAATGATAGAATAAGTAGCGAGGGGAAAAAATGAATTACAAACGTATTCAATTTTGTTATTTATAGTTGCCAATTAAAAAAAAAAAGAAAAAAAACCTGAAGAAATAACGAGTTTCCACTGTATATGCTTTAAAGCTAGGAGAGTATAAAATGAATTTATCACTATGTAGAATTTATTAGAAATCCCTTTGTTTTATATTTATTGATATCTCTTTCCTATAATTTCACCTATAGACTTTCATTTATATAATTTTAAGTTGAATTGCATTGTGTAATATTGATATTTCCATATTTTGTCTTCTAAAATATAAGATGTAACAGAATACAACATCGGTTTCAAAATTAATATAGTGTTTTACATAATGATTTCTTCTTATTTTGTATTCTCTAAAATAAGAAAGTGTGACTTAACAACGTAACTTTCAGCATGTAGTATTTTATACTTTGATATATTATTATTTCCAATTCCTAACGTAAAAAGTTTATCAGAAGATATCAACATTACTTTCAACATTGACTTAGTTTTTTCTATCTAGGTATATAAAGATATTTTGGGCTAAAGCAGGGTTGGAACTAAGAAATAGGTACGCGATTATTTCAAATATTTTAAATTTAATAGTAGTTTATTATGAAATAAACAGTAAGCAGTAGGTAGGGTAAACCAGACAGTTATTGACACTTTTAAGGAAATATACAGAAATATTCATACTATAATTATAGCTTAATACTTTAAGCTAAACGAGAAATTTCACTCCTATCATTATTTCTGGAATGTATTTAAGAAAATAGTGACAATAACTAATGTAAAATCAGTTTTTGTCACCCTATGGATATCTTTTAAAATACGGGCTAAATTGAAAGTCTTTTAACTCAGTTGAGCTGTAGGATTTATAAGGAAATTTTTTTTTTTTTTAATTTTTTAACATATTTAGTCAGATATTGATATTATTTTTTTAACAATTTAACCCTGACGTACCGTCATCAGTGGATTGTTGGGAAAGTAACTTTCCCAAAATGTATCCATTTAATTTATTCCTTGTTGGGTGGTTTGCCCTGCTCTAAAAAATTCTCAAATAATCGCTCTTTTAGCATTGAATTGGAAACAGTAGCAACACTTTTCCTACTCGACCTACATAAAATCTCAATCTACATAACCTTTCCCAGGTTTTGTTAAGTACAGAAAACAATTCATCAAAAAAAAAAATATTCCGATACAATAATATCGGACTATCGAAAAAAATATCGACATTTCGATATATCGTGTATTGATATCCATCCCTAGTACCAATACATCACGAATGTAATTTATATAAAGTAAGTCATCATTTTGTTGAATTAATTTTCAATAGAAGTAGTACAATGACTAATGGTTCTGCAATAATAAAAAATTGATGAGAAGCAGTGACAACATATCCTATAGCTCCTGATTGTACGATAATAGTAAATTGATAAAGGCGTTATCAATTGAAGTATAACAAGATAAGAGCTCTCGGTTGAATCCAATCAAAGAAGAGGTTTAACATCATTTCATAACTAGTAAAACCAGACCAATACAAGTTCAAATAAAATACTCATAAAAAGCAAATCTAAAGATGTTTTGATCCAAAGATCACGGATCACTCGAGTGATAAGTTCCTAAATAGCCGCCAGACACTCCTGAACCTACGCAGACTGGCAGGTCTTCTGAACAGTTTATTGATAGACATCAAGCTTGTGCGACCTTATGTCAGGGTCTTACAGTTCGGAACAGAAAATAGGTACTAGTGTCATGTCGTAAATTTCAAGTTGAAAACTTTGAGTTAAATTAACATCATACTTACCATTATTGTAAAATGGATAGGCCTGGTCACATTTCAAAACAAACATTACTTTTGTAGTATTATTTTTTTTAAGTTCACTATTTCTGCAACATTATGCGAATTCTTTTTTAAATCCTAACCTATCGATAAATTTTACATATTACTATTATATACCGATAATTTGTATATTATTGAATCGAGACCACGAAACGTTTTAAAAAATATTAAGCTAACCGTCTTTTATTTGCACATATGCTTAAAATTTTAATTGTAAAGTTGATGCTAGAGTAATAAAAATCGTTTAAAAAAAATCAAGAAAAAAGGCTTCTTTTAGTTTCATAATAAACTGAAGAAAGTTTTGTAACGAAACAAATATTTCGATAATTCCAAAACTTTATTAGTTCGTAGATTATTTCTTAAGACTTTTGGACTCAATATATAGTCAGATTAAAAATAATATTTTAATAGAGGAGATATCTTTCAAAACTGAATGTACACTTTCTGTTGATGTTTTGTTTTAATTTCTTTTATTTTGTCATAAAGCATTGTGAGCTGCATATACTACGGTTTATTTAGTAGACATTAATTAAGGATTTAAATAATATAATTGTTTTGGATTTAACAGAAAGGGGTGGATTGGTGTAATTTTTTTCCCACTTATAAAACATTTCTGAAGTGGACGTATTGATCTCAGTATGTCTGAAAGTTTTGAACTCCTCAAATATTTTTTTAAACTCAATCATTAGATATTTCAATGGTTACTAACTTTTTTCTTTGAAAGTTTTTTAATATTTTTTTGCTTTAATTTGAAATTATGATCACATCAAAGATTAGTTGTTCAATAGTATATTTGAAGTTTGATACTGGTATTTTTATTGGTACAGCATGAAATCCTGTGTATTGTAAAAAGAAAAAAAAAATATGTAAGAAATAAAAAATAAAAAAACGATTTTTTTAGTTTCTCCAACGCTTTCTTTTATATTAGAAATAAAATTTAGTATCCTCCACATTTCTTTTTTCAATCTAATTCATAATGTCTAAAATTATAATTTGCTCTATGTGGTACGTTATAGTCCTTCATGAGTGTAACAAAAAAAAATTATTAATAATATTACTATTATGGAAAAGTATTTTAGTAAAAGATATTTAAAGGAAGAGAACTAACGTTGCTCATAAACAGTGCAAATTTGATTTGATTTTTTATAATCCTTCAAATCGGAGACCTTTGATTTTTGTTTTTGACTATGGTGAAATCAAAACAATATGTGTTATTACCACCCTTGTGGCAACCTAGTGTTTGCGAGACATCACATATCACTAAACAGCCAAAATAAACACAACTTGAAATTTTCTAAATGTTCAACATTTACAAAAGATTTTATTTATTTGTTTAGCTTAACTCGCTGCTTTGTTGTCTCACTCTGTATAGACGTGATGAAACCTCCGCTTCCATTTAAAAACATCATATCCTTATGCAACCTTTAAGTTCGCAAAAGAACTGACGTTCCGTACTTTCTAATGAAAGGGTGTGTCCAGTCTCCGAGGTAATAGCGGCAGCATTCTTGAGACTGTCCAATCCCATGCAGTTAGTTTTCTAGAGATTCCGAAAACGGTGTATTTTATCCATTGAGGTATGGATGATAAATTTAAATTCTTAAATTTTTAGAATTACTTCATACCTTCATAACTATCACTATTATGTAATATAATAGGTATTAATTAGGTTAAATTGGTTAGCATACCAGACCTAAAACTGCTCGTCTTTTCCGACTACTCCAACATTTATTAGGCACATTTAGACATACGGAGGGCAGCTTTGGGGTTCCTCTAAACCTTCCAGTTCTTATCGTATCCAATCCTTACAATCCAAAATCATTTGCAAATCCTCAATTCTTACCCATAAAGATCTTAATGTTCCATATGTTGCTGCTTAGGCCGAAACCAGATAGCTATCCTTTCATATCAAACTCCTTATCCACTTAAATCCACTAGTCTCCCAACTTGCTTGACACTCAATTCCCGATAATCCTCCCAGGTGTCTGAAAAGAAGATAGCCAACAGACCTTCTAATGTAGAGCTTTTATTGATGTGTACTATTGAGTAGTTCTTTAAATGCTATTTACATCAAATTATTTGTTCTATATAATGAATACAGTTGTCAATATATAGTTTAAAAAAAAAAATGTTTATTTTATCTTTAAACATAAAAGACAGTTTGGTCCAGTATATTTATTTTCTTATGGCATATTGTTTTTCTTTTTTAATGAATAGAAATTTCCTTTTTCACATGTGTATTTTATTCATTAAGCACTGTACTTAAATATATGGTTCTATTCATGGCTATATTTATTAAGTAATAATTGTAATTTTTATTATTATTATTATTATTTTTTTTTTTTTTTTTTTTTTTAGGTGAACAGAGTGAAACTGGATTACATTGCAGTGGTAAAGAGCAGGACATCAGCTGATGAGACAGGAAGATACGTCTCCTCAAAGAAGTTGCTATTAAAGATTCTATTATAACATAGAACTTGGATTTTTATTTACTTTGTAAGTATATTCTTAAATTATAAATTTGAAAATTTATTTAAATTTTTAATGAGGCTGATGACCTACTTAAGAGAGAAACATCAAGTTCTAATCGATGATAATATACATTGTTTTCAATACTAATAAAAATTTCTTCAGAAACGTGATTGCTTATTTTTAATGTTCATATTAATTTTTACATTTCTGTATATGTAAAAGCATTCAGAGAATTTGGGCTGTTTGTAAAGAGTGGGTTAGTTTATTTCGGATCAAGTATAAATAATGCATTAAAGTCATATAAATATAATATATATAAATATATAAATATATAAATAACCTCCCAAAAAAAAACAAAAAAACATAGTCACTTAATAAATTTTAATTTGTTATTACAAATTTTAATTTTTAAAATAAATATTTCGACGATTGTCTACCAGTGTAACATGTTTATTTTTAAAATTTGAATTGGATTTTATATTTTTCTTTATTAATATGTATGTTTACATACTAATTATCGTTGGAAGATCTCAGAATACTATCCTTAAGTGTCCTTATAAAAATTAAAACAATTAATTCAAATTTCAAGAGGACGATAACTAAAATTTTTAGTCGTTAAATCCAGAAAGATCTCAAAATAGTGTATTATAGTACATATGGACGAAAACTAATTTGTCGGGAAGGAGAGTGGCAAAGGATGTCCTCCGGCCATCAAAAATCGTCAGATCCTGGCAGATCTGAAACTAGTTCATTCACTGGTTTTTATTTATATATAGACACACACACATATGTGTACACACCTAAAGGACTTGGGGTATTAATATACTTTATCACAGCTTTAACAACTAACGGTTTCTGTTTGATTTCATATTGAAACTCTATCATAAAAAAAAATCTCTAGCGCAAATATTTTTATGGGAACACTAATTTCACATCTCATATCCACACATTTTTTATTAATCCCTTGAAAAGTTCCCAGTTATTAAGAAACTTTCCAACTTATAACTTTATAACTTTAGTTTTTGATAAAACCTCTTTTAAAACTATAAAAATAGTTGTGCTCGTTCGAGAAATGAATTTGACGTAAACATAATGGACATACAAAATAAAAACCCTAAAGCAGCATTATAAGTTATGAAAAAAAAAAAAATGAATGGATTATGAAATTTGATTTTCTGAGAATATTTGTTAGGAAAAAGTGATTTGCGCATACTTGCTCACACACACACACACACATATATACATTAAGCATTTCTGAATTACTAATAGACTAGAAAATGTAGAATGCCCGTTCAATAATACCTAACAATAGACGAAACGTTCATTACACACTTTGTAAATAATAATTTTTCTTTTTCGTTCGAAAAGATTTTATGTTATACAAATTATTAATCTTGGAAGAGATATTTAAAATCATTATTAGAAAGTACTCATATAAATAAAACCATTGATAACGCGGATACCATACTGATTGATTACATAAAATGTTAACAGTTATCAATGTTATCTGTACATAATTGCGTATACAATCAACTTTACGTACTTACTACTGATAAGTAAAACCTTATCATTCATTTAAATTCAAAAATCCTAATCGATAAAAGAATCGCAATTTCTTATCGGATTCTTCTCTTCAACAATAGGTTATAGTTCAGTTGATATTTAAATGGCATTTTAAGTTTCTGAATCTTTTATAATATATAATATTTTTTTAGAATATAATATCTATGTAATCGTATTAATAACCTAAATAAATTTTCTTTGAAAAAAATATACATAAAAGGAATTAGTATATACATTCCATTATACTGCTTTAATAAATACATTTTATAAAATAAAAAGGAAGGACAGTAATCGCTTGATTGCTCACGGACGGATTATCAGCGGTATTGTTAGAATATAAAAACTTGTAATTTTTTTATTTAATTTAATTTTTAAATTTTTCTATACCACATCAATGGAATAGCTTTAGTCACGTCTTTAATTAAACGTTACAGCAAACGTGTAAATTTAAAACGTAATCGTATTTTGAAAATGTAATACGTAACTAAATTTCCTACTATTTTATTTTTTAATCTTTTATTGTAAAAAGAAAATATTCAAAAATTCATTCTGTTAATTTGTGTGCAGATTATCATTGGAGTTGATTTATTCGCGGTTGCATCTAATTCTGCATATAATTAGGAGCTTACAGTAACTACTTAAAGTAAAGAACAATATAAACATTAATTCATCCAGTATATATCATTTCTTTGCTTGCATTAATTTTATAAGTTTCTGAAAAATTTCCTTTAATTCTGGCTCAATGTTTAGTTTGCTGTAACATCATGATTCAACCGTCCATCTAAAGATTTCCTAAGTTAATTTAGTATTATTTGCCATTTCCCTCCTCTTATTGGCCATTATTCTCTTTTAGTAGTTTAGTCTGTCTATTAAATTTATGTTCTTCTGTCTCTTTAAGACAGTTAAACATTACGTTAGCAAAAGTCCATGTGCATGAACCTAATCCTTAACATCAACACTCATAATTAATTTTGTTAGAACGCCTTTCTTCCTATTATTTGTGTAAATATTTAGCTTGACAAATTCTTTAATTTCTTGTGACTTGAGCTGACTTTATGTAGTCATTTATATTTTTAAAACCCGAAAAACGACTAGTGTAGTTTTTTTTTTTTTTTTTTTTTTTTTTATAGCTTCATGAAATAACTTATGCTTTTTATTTTCTGGATATTCAGCTTTTTTCTAATGGTCGGGTAGTGGACTCAAAAATTTACTGAGAATAGCTAGGCAGATTTTATACAGTTTGCTTTGCAAAATACCTGCTTTGGTCAATTGAAGTTAAGCTATTTTGGAACATTTTAATGCCCCAGAACATCATTTAGTTTGACTTTAGAAAAAATATAAAAATTGCAAAGATTAAGCGTTTTGCCCCACCCTGAGAATACCTTAAATATTGCACGATCAGATTATGCCTAATTTTTTAAAAGGTTATGTCTTCGATAACTATAAAGACGTAAATTTTATATGTAAAGAGTTTTTATCTCAAAATCATATGAGTGGTACCGTCTTGAAATTCAGTAACTGTCTAGACAGAGTATTATTCAATAATCTTCAAAATGTGTAATCTGAATTAAAGCTAAACTTATGGACACTACTGTTAATATTTTTTATTTACTATTTATTGGTATTTACATCTTTTCAAATTGTATACAACAAACAATTTCGATAATAATGATCACAATGACAAGTCCTTAACATGTTAAGAAGTGCTCACTAGTAACACTTCAATAAAAGTTCTACATTAGACGGTCTCTTGGCCATCTTCTTTTCAGACCCCTCGGAGGATTATCGGAAAATGAGTGTGAAGCAATTTGGGATACAAGTGCATTCGATTGGGTCTGGATTTTATTATGTAAGGTATCTATTTGGGCCAAACATGCAACATTGTTTTTTTTGTTTACGTATATATATATGTTTAGTAAGGTTCTTGAGGTTCAGTCAATAAATAAAAAAACAACTATTTTGGCGACTTTTCGAGACTATATTGTTCTCATAATCATGCCAATGTTACTGGTGGATATGATCCTTGACTGAACCTCATAAACCTTACTAAACATTTAATAGTAACAGTCAAGAAATTTATCATATTTACATATCGAGTAAAGATATCCATTAGTAACATTGGCATGATTATGAGAACAATATAGTCTCGAAACGTCGCCAAAATAATGTTTTTTATTTATTAACTGAAACTGAAACTAAACATTAAATAGTAACAGTCAAGCAATTTATCCATATATATATATATATATATATATATATATATATATATATATATATATATATATACCAATGTATTGAATTTACAACTATACAAATATGTACATCAAGTAAATGAGCTGATAACGATTACAACGGCATGTAACAACTTTAAAAGAACTACTCATCAGTAGCACTTCAATAAAATTCTACACTAGAAGATCTCTAGGCCATCTTATTTACAGACGCCTAGGAGGATTATCGGGAATGGAATGGGAAGCAAGTTGAGAAACTAATTGATTTGAGTGGTTATGGAGCTTACTACGGAAGGATAGGTATCTGGTTTGGGCTAAATCAGGAACATATGGAACATTAAGGTCTTTATGGATAAGCTTATTAGTGACGAAGTAAGGGGCATTTAGGATTTTTCGAAAGATTTTGGATTGTAAGGATTGGATACGAGATGAATTGGATGGTTTAGTAGAGCCCCAAAGCTCAACTCCGTACGTCCAAATAGGTCTAATAACAGTCATGTAAGTAAGTCTGTTGTAATGAATTGGGAGGTTTTATCGTTTGTCTAGTAAATGTTGAAGTAGTCTGTAACAACGAGCAGTTTCTTGTCGCTTTAGTCTTGTATGTAGAATCCAAGTAAGACGTTTGTCCAAGTGGAGTCCTAGATAGCGGATCTGTGCGACCGGGGTTAGTGGAATATCATTGAAGGATACTATTGGAAAGGAAGTCGTAGGTTTACAACGAAGGGTAAAGGTTATTTGGTGAAATTTGTTTGGGTTTATTTTGATTCTCCATTTTTACACCATTCTTGAATGTTTAGAATATAGGATTGGATTAGAATATGGGATTGGGTAACATTGTTAAAACCTAAAAAGTAAATTCTGCATCACTTGCTTTCAGATTAGCTGTAAATATATTCTGAAACTTTTTTTCTAGTGATTTTATTTAGAGCTTTATTTTTTTTTATATATTTTTTATAAACATTTCTTGTATATGTATATATACATATGAGTGTGATTGTGTGTGTGTGTGTGTGTGTGTGTGTGTGTGTGTGTGTGTGTGTGTGTGTGTTTGTGTTTCACATAAATTATTATAAAATTCAGAAACAGAGATTTTTATTTTTTAACGAAAACTCATTAATTTGATAATTACACGACTCATATTAAAACAGGGTCAAATGAGAATTCAATAACGATGACTCAGTCTTAAAGTATTTCAACAAATATCTCGACTTCCACATTAAACCCAGTTAACTAATATTTAATCCGATACTTATCAATACCGTAATTGTTCTTATCGGATATTTCAAATTTCTTCTTCTTTTTTTTCCTCTTTGTTAACAACAAACTACTTGAAAATCTAAACTACAATATTAAAGTTAATTCTTGTTTACATTCAACATATCAGCCGGAGTTGAGTATTTTCTACTCTTTCTTTTTTTTTTTTTTTTTTTTTTTTTTGTTTGTTTGCTAGTGTATTTGTTTACAATGATTATGACCAGGTAGTTGATCCAGTTTATCTCTTATAATTGAAAACTCATTTCGATAATATTCCTATCATCACTTGTATTCATGGTATCACTATACCATAACGCTGCCACTAAATGTACAAGGTTTATTAGAACTATTAGATAGAACTGGAGTGTTCTCAAATATTTTAAAAGCCCTTATAATTTCTAGAAAATATTTCGCAGAAGGACAAATTCTTAAAGATACATTAAAATGAGAGTATAAATAATAATTTAAAATATTTTATATTTTAAAAAACACTGAATGATTGAACATATTTGGTACAAAGAACTTAAAATTCCAAAAATCCAAATAATTTTGGAGCTCGGGACCCCCATTTTACGTCCCTTCCGAAGGACGGCATAGCTAAGGATTTTTTACTCCTTTTAAAAAATCCTAAGATCATCTGCCGGGTTGCGAACCCGCAATCTTGGGTTTAGTAGGTTGCTATGCTAGCCACAACACCACAGGTGACCCCAGTTGTATGTTTCTAATTTGAAGTAGATTTTGGAACGAGTAAAGAAAATTTGGTTATCATAGTTGTTTGGGACATATCGCACTCTATAAGTTAAAAAGCAATATTGAAAAAAAAAAAAAATTAACAACAAAAATACTATTAAACGGGCGATCATGATAATAAATGGTCATGATAACACTAAATGTCATGGTAGGCTTTAATTTTTTATGATCTTAACTTTTTAGAATTTACATGCTCGATGATTTCTGTGTAGTACCTCAAAAACGCAGAAATTTTGAATTATCAACATAGTTAAATTTAAAAATATTCTTCTATCAAAAACATCAGTACGTGCTGTAAGTAGTCTACTTCGAATTCTACCCTTAACAGCTCATTGTATTATATTTTTTTAAAGAAAACTTTTGAACAAATCATTAGGAAGTTTGAAAAGTTGAGGATAGGTCTAATGAAGACAAGCTGAAAAATTTGGACATTTAATAAAAGACTATTTACGCAATCTTATCGTGATATATGTCATGTTACCATGCTATCCATTTAAAAATACAATATTTGTACAAATTGTAATATACAAAATGGAAATTCTAAATTTATGAAGACTTTTTTTTTTATTTTGGTTTTAATTTCTTCTTACTAATACGGTTTTCCCATTAGGTATGTGGAAATTTTATATTACGCATTTTTTGTTTCCACTTTGATTTAAGTTGTTTGTTTGTTTGGGCTTATAGGCATAAAACCCTAAGGTCATCAATGCCTGCTTGATTAAAGTTTTTATTGAGAAAATATCACAATCCGCTCCATTAAGGACAAAGATGGTTATGAATCCATTCATACAAAATGTATTATGAAAAATAAATGAAAACAAAATAAAAAGATACAACGTCTAACAAAACAGTATATAAAATAAAAAGGGAATATACTGTATATATATATATATATATATATATATATATATATATATATATATATATATATATATATATATATATATATATATATATACAGCCCAAACCAATCCCCTCCCTTTATTTATGAAGAGCCAAGCCAGCCCAAAGAGAACACAGCGCTGCTCACTCTGCTGCGTCAATAGTGTCATTTTTTTTATATATATACATTAACAATAATAAAACTGTATATAGTATATACAGTAACTATATATGCGGTTAAATGAATATATAGATTTGTCAATAACTTCTTCTGAGAAGAACTACCCAATAGTAGAACTTCATTTTCTTACGTTAGAAAGTCACAAGGCCATCTCCTTTTTTACACGCTTTGGAGGATTATTGGGAATCGATGGAGAAACAAGTTGGGAGACTAGTGGATTCGAGGGAGTATGTAACTTGCTATTGGAGGATTGGTATCTTGTTTAGGCTAAATCTGCTACACATGGGATATTTAGATCTTTATGAAAAAAATATTTATGGCATAATAGGAAACATTTGGGGATTTTACGAACGATTTCGGATTATAAGGATTGGATACATGAAGAATGAGAAGGCTTAGTGGAGCCCTAAATCTTAGATTCGTATTTCCAAATGAGTCTAATTACTGGCATGTAAATTCGGAGCTTTGAAGGCCTGTCTAGTAAATGTTGGAGTAGCTGAAACCATGATAATTTTTAATAAAATCTAGAAAATAATTTGTTTTCACTTCCAGTTTTTAAACGGATCCTTGGTGTACTTTATTACTACTTATGACATTTCTTCTTGTTTTATTTTTGTACTTATTCTATTTTTTTATTTTTTTTATTTTTATTTTTTTTTTTTTTGTCTTATAAGGATAAAGTCAACTAACCCGGCGTTGGTCGCTAGGTGAGCATTTCCCTCACCCTTCTATAACATATTTAATAAGTCTGTCGGAACTTAACTTTCATCGCTGTCCACTAAATAAAATCACTAGAAACAAAGTTTCAGAATATATTTACAGCTAATCTGAAAGCAAATGATGCAGAATTTACTTTTTAGGTTTTAACAATGTTACCCAATCCCATATCTTAATCCAATCCTATATTCTTCACATTAAAGAATGGTGTAAAAATGGAGAATCAAACCCAAACAAATCTCACTAAATAACCTTTACCCTTCGTCGTAAAGCTACGACTTCCTTTACAATAGTATCCTTCAATAATATTCCACTAATCTAGGTCGCACAGATCCGCTACCTAGGACTCCACTTGGACAAACGTCTTACTTGGATTCCACATACAAGACTAAAGCGACAAGAAACTACTCGTCGTTACAGACTACTTCAACATTTACTAGACAAACGATAAAACCTCCCAATTCATTACAAAAGACTTATTTACATGACTGTTATTAGACCTATCTGGAGGTACGGAGTTGATCTTTGGGGCTCTACTAAACCACCCAATTCATCTCGTATCCAATCCTTACAATCCAAAATCCTTCGAAAAAACCTCAATGCACCCTACTTTGTCACCAATAAACTTATCCATAAAGAGCTTAATGTTCCATGTGTTGCAGGCTTAGCCCAAACCAGATACCAATCCTTTTATAGTAAGCTCCATATTAACCACTGAAATCTCCTAATTTCTCAACTTGCTTCCCACACCAATCCTGATAATCCTCCGTGGCGTCTGAAAAGAAGATGGCCCAGAGACCTTCTGGTGTAGAGTTTTTATTAAAGTGCTACTGTTGAGTAGTTTCAAGTTTTGTCACGTTATTATTGTAATAGTTAACCGCACATTTACTTGATGTATAAATATTGTACAGTTGTAAATTTCAATAAATTTTTATTAAAAAATAAAAAATAAAATCTTGGTAAATTTTGTAAAAATATATTTTTAATCCTTATGCTACATACTACAATTATTGATACACTTTGATGACATTTATTAATCATTTATAACTACATTATAATTAAATATTTATTTATATAGTTTTATAACATAAAACTGGATTTTTTATGAAAATCAAAGAAGTGAGGGAAATGCACACCTAGTGACTAACGGAGTACCAGATAGACTAGCGACCAACGCCGGGTTAATAAACTGATTTTTTTTTTTTTTCAAAAGAGTGTTATGACAATATTTATGATTGTTTTCATTTTATATTGTTTTTTGTTGTTTTTTTTTTTAATTTATTTAACTTGTCGGATTTGTTACCAAACAATTGCTTGTTTGAATTCTGCTCGATGCAGCGCCCTTATCTTATTGAACCTGCCAAACACAAGAGAACAATAACAGAGATACAGACCTTGAGGATTAACCATTGTAAACAGGGCAATATACTTGTGTCATATTTGCCTAAGGTACTGTTCTTGTGTGGTTTGATATATAAGTTACCACGAGGGAGATGGAGGTGATTAAGTTGCGTCGCCACAATTCTGCTCCTGCCATCTCGGATCATTTTAGTAACTTACTTGTGTCCCCATTGTGAGTAAAAGCAATAGTATGGCTATTTTAAAACTATATTAGTTATTATTATTTTTAAACTATATTATTTTGCTCATGAAAAATATATTGGAATCAATGATAGTACATTTTTTTTTTTTTTTTTTAAATAGGATGTTATTAGGTTCTTAAAGTTGTCTCTATATTATTAATTTAAAAAAAAAAGTACTGATTCAAATCTTTCCTGATTAGATTTAAATATATATATTTTTTAAAATTAAAATTGGTTTAACAATGAAAATTATTTTATTTATTTACTGGTTTTTCTAAACTCAAAAAATTATGTTTCTCAACCTAATAAGTCGCTTCAATACACTCTTTTTCGCTTCATAACCATAGATTGACATAAATCCGACATATTTTTTTTGTTCATTTAATTTTTTAACTAGGTTTATTCTAATATTTTTTTATAATAACTATATTACTAAAATTTATCTTCCACTTCTTTTTGTTATTTATGTATAAAAATTATCGGTTTGCATCCCTATAGGCCAACGACATTTTGAGAGCGCCAAAAATGTTTGTTTTTTAATATACATGACGTAAAATACTTAAAAACGATTTTTAAGCATTTTTTTTTTCTTTTTTGATAAATGTTTGGCAATATTATACAGTAAAACATAATATATCTCGGTCATTATGTGCTAAAAAAACTCAATTTCTTCGTGACTGGGAAAAACAGAAAAACATGGACATGTCTATCTATAATTTACTGTTTTTTCTCAATTTATATTGTAATATAGAAATGAATAAATTGCTTAAGTTCATTGTGAAATTTGGAATTCAATCATGGAGAAAAGGATATCGTGTTTACGGACTTAATATATATAATACAAAATTATCTTAATTGTAATTGTAAATAAAATTCGTGTTCCAACCTTTATATTTCATTTAAATTAAAAATATATTTTAATAATTATGACAAAAACTAAAACTTTATTATAATGTTATATTTATTTGAACTATTTTACTAAAAGTAATCTTTCACTTTTGCTTTTTTTTTTTTAATTTTATTTCTATCTATGAATTATTGGATTACATCCCTATGGGCCAACGACGTTTTGTCTTTTAATATACATGATGTAAAATACTTAAACATTATTTTTAAGCTTTTTTTTTTTTTTTTTTTTTTTTTTTTTTTTTTTTTTTTTTTTTTTTTTTTTTTTTTTTTTTTTTTTTTTTTTTTTTTTTTTTTGGATTTCTTTTTTTTTTTTTTTTTTGTTTCTAATGATCGGGTAGTGGACTCTGGAGAATAGCTAGGCAGATTCTACACAGTTTACATTTGCAAAGTACCTGCTTAGGTCAATTGAAATCAATTTTTTTAATAATGTTTTAAGATAAATGTTTGACAATATTACCCAGTAAAAAATAATATATCCCGACCATTATGTGCTAAAAAAACTCAATTTCTTCGTGACTGGGAAAAACAATAGATCATTTACATGACTATCTATAATCAAATGTTTTTCCCAATTTAAATTTCATTATTAAAATGAATAAATTACTTAATATTTAATTGAGTTAAATATAAAAAATAATGATTATTCGAAATAAAGTTGAGAGAAAATAAGGGTTTCAAACGTGGCTTTTTTTATTTAAAGCTATACAGCTTTAAAACGGCAGGTCCTAGCGACAAATATTACATAGAAAAATATTTTCCTATATAACATTTATATTAATAAAGTTCTGATCAGAAAATCCTAGGCAAATTTTCGATCCGAGCAATATCAAAAATCCGAGCTAAACTGTGTAAAAATGTTACATTTTTGAGGTCGAAAAAACTGTTACACCGAAAATTTATACTCCTATCAAAAGACATAATAGTAAAACAAAAAAATCTCTATAGAATATGTGGCTGTAGAGACATTATTTTTTTCAATTGGGTATTTCTTGTTTTTATCCTGCCTGCAACTATCTTTTCCACAATTTATATTAACGTTCAACAATTTATACAATATTTAGAAATAAAATAAAGTAAGAACTGTGGAAAAAATGAACTTACGTGTAAATTCATTTCAAGTAATATTTTTTTTTTTCACACAACTTGTCATCTACTTAATACATATTCACTTCTTGGCGTATTGTTCTCAATAATGATGGAAATTTGGGCAAATATAAAACATTGAGTATTTAACAATAATTTAAAACAATAATTTCTTCTGTTAGAATTCGTTTGACATCGACAATTTACCAGACGCTTCGTTCATAACTTTATAGCCAATAGTACATGTAGCTTACGGTTTTTGTTAATTTTTTTTGCAAAGGAGCCGGTGTAACGGAGTGTTTTTTTTTTTTTTTTTTTTTTTTTTAATTTTAAATGAAGCAAAAGTTAGTAATTTATTTTACTTATCTTAGGCACCTAATTGTGAAATTTGGAATTCAATCATGCCGAAAAAGATATCGTTTTTACGGACTTAACATATATAACACAAAAATATCTTATATGTAATTGTAAATAAACACGTCGGTAATGCACAAAAATAATGGTTTTAATTAAAAATAAATATTTTTTTTTAATTATGACACAAACTAAAACTGTAATTTTAAAAAAAAATAGCTAACGAAAGTTCTTTTTTTGAGTATCGTAGAAGTTATGGAATTTATTTTTTGTTAATATCATGGTGAATTTCAATAATTGATTAAAAATAAATAAATAATAAATAAATAAATAAAAAGAGTACCTATTCCTGAAATAAATAACAAACTCTTTTTTAGATGAATCTAAAATAAGAATTATAGTCAATAAAGGCCATTTTTTTTTCTAGGCGTAGAAATAAAATGGCTGATCGCCGATTAGTCGGCCCATCTCTAAGTCTTTAATGACTGAATCCAGATCTCCACATCCCTTCTTTATAGATATTTTATTATTGAACTGTTACTATATCTGTTACATTAAATACTCTAATGTTATTGCAAGTTAGCGTGCTCTGATACTATTTGATTAATTAAATTTTAACTATAATTAAATTTGTTATTAAACTAATATTTAGTTGATTAAAAAAAAGAAGAAATTAATTGATCTTTGACACTTGGAAATAATTAAAAAATTCCAAGCTTCGGAAACTTCCGTACTTGTAGCGTTTGCCTTGAGCTATTTGAAATCGTGATAATTGCCCCCGTCTTTAAGACAATTAGTTCCAAAGACTACGTAACCACTCGAAATTCAGCTCTTCATTACAAAATTATTGAAAAAAACAATAATAAAAAGTCTAAATGTCTACACAACAAGTACAAAGAATAATTTTTTACATGGAACTTAAAAAAGAAATATTCAAAGAGTTCTAACTAATTGTATCTACTTAATTGAATATTTGTATTTTTTCAAGTAACGGTGATTGCAATGATATTGATACATCTTATCGTTAC